>CP125976.1:527299957-527899957 GCA_030063025.1 Avena longiglumis
AAGTGGCGGCGGCTGCCCTTTTGCCTGGGCCACGGGTCCTAGTCCGATTCGGGGCGCAGTTGGAAAAGGACTCGGAAATCGGCCCGTTTTTCTATCCTTTAATAAAACGGCCACAACTTTTCCGTATGAGCTCCGAATCGAGCGATTCTTGCTCCTGCGGTTTTGTAAAATCGAGGGGAACAATCTAGGGTCAATGGTTGAGCGAAACCACTAGGCTACAAGGGTGGACAATGCTAGTCCTACCAAAGCCTCCCGTAGGATCCTCGTAGCAAAAATAGAATAGGGTTTCGGAAAAAGCGTTTCGCCGATTCTTTTCAATCGAAGGTTTTGCATGGAAAAGTATGATGCAATGATATGAATGATATGCAGAACCAAATTTAAAATTTGGGATGTGACAGGGACATCATCGTCGGACACGACCGTGACTTCCTTCATCTTTGGATCATAGATTTGGGCAGCCGGGTTGCCCTCCTCTAGATCGCTAAGCTGTTAAGTGAGAAATCATTGTTTTAGACAAGATGGTATTAGCAAGACGGAAAAAATGGAGCAATGTCATACACGGAAAATAAATGTCTACCTTTGGGCACTTTCCGTCTACGAACATGTCGTAGGTGAGGGTGAAGCCACGCTTCTTGTCCTTCACCTCGACGATGTCCTTGAGGCGGAACTTGACGGAGTCGCTCGAGAAGTTGTCCTCGGAGATCCGGAGGGTATCCCTTCGGTCGCCGGAGTACTCGTGCATATACTTCGTGAGGTGCTGCAGAGGTTGGATCCGCCTGATGAACCAGCACATGGCTAGGTCCAAGCCGGTCAGACCCGTATCTACGAACCACTCGATCCGCCTTATTGCGGGAAGCGTGAGGTCGGAGGAAGGGAGGCATGGGACGCCACGTGGAGACTTCGGCGGCTCCATCACAGTCGGGTATGTTACTTCTCGGCCGCCAAAGGAATGTCGGGGCCATAAATGCGTCCGCCGATTCTTGCACGACTCGTGGCCGACGATGTCGGGGAACCGCCGGCCAGGACGGATCTTGAAGCTTATGGTGCCGCAGTTCCTAAGCTCCTCCTTATTATGTCCGGCTTCACGTTTGACGGTGAAGAAGTATACAAACAAATCTAACCTAGGTCTAATCCCCAGGTAACCCTCGCAGAGTGCCGTGAAGTTGCTAAGCACTAAGGTGCTATTGGGGGAGAGGTTGTGGGGTTGACCTGGAGTGATTCAAGACGGACAGAAAGAAGTGGGAGATGGGCAGAGAAACGCCGCGTACCAATTGCGCTTTGAGGTACACCTTCTCTCCGGCTTGGGGAGAAGGAGTCACCTCGCCGGCCCGCGCCGCCCGCTAGGCGAGCCCCTCCGTCGCGGGGAGGTAACCTTCGGCGACCATCTCCTGGATGTCGCGCGTGGTGATGTCCGACCCACACCAATCGCCTTTGTGCGAGTCAGGCTCCTCTTCCAGGGGCTCCAGCGCCGCCAAGTTATGGTCGCCGCTGGTGGTTTCTATCACCGCCGATGCGGGGATGACCAGGCCCTCTAGGGACATGACGACGGAGCTCGCCGGCTTCACTGCGGCTTCGCTCGACGCCACCATTGAAGGGGATGAGCTACTGCTGGCCATGGAGGAGGAAGAGATCACGACTGGTGCAGATAGCGAAAGCTAGGGTTTCTTGAGGTTTTCGCGGAGAGCTCGAGGAGGCGCGCGGCTGGAGGAAGAAGACGATGACGCGAGGGAATGGGGTGAAAAAGTGGCAAGTGTCCCACGGTTACTATTTATCCTACTCTACGTCAAGATTCGTGCAGCTAATCGGACGGTTGCCACGTAGACGACGTGTTCGTGAACGTGCGCGGTAATTTCGCCACGTCTCCAACCGTCGCCGCCAACGGTTCGTATCGCTCGCGCGGGAAAATCGGATATGATTGCGTTCTCTGCATGTGTGAGTTACGAGGCGTCGCTGACCTATAGCCTACGTCGCCTTAACTGACATGGTAGATGAACCATCCCATCGAAGATTCGGGCATGGACGGATTTGATCCGACAACGGGAGCGTACGATGGAAGATTCAGCATTTCTCCGACTTACTCATAGAAGACGGAGAAAACCTTTGCAGGGTTCTTTGGGAGGACTACAAGATATTGCTTGACGATTTGCCGACATCCATCTAGACGGAGCATTCCACGAGAATAGGCAAAACGGAGCAAGATCTCGGAGTTCTTCGGGGACTACTGTTGGGGATATGCTATATGGGTATCCTCATAGCATGTCTCTTATCCGACTAACCCGGGTGGCCCATAGTCGGTAGCATGGCCTATGGCCTGCTGGGCGGACCAGTTAGGTGGATCCAGAAGGGAGGCCCATGCCGGATAAAGTAAGGCTACGGTGGATTCACTAGCGTTCCCGGAGCCTTGGAGCGCAAGATACACAAGACTAGTAATAGACAGTGTAGAACTCTGAAACCTGTCCGGCTAGGACTTTTCCCTGTAACCCTAGGACCTGGCGACTATATAAGTCAGGCCTATGGGAGCCTTTAGGGCACGTACATACACAATCTCAGACGATAACTTAGACTCTCTAGTCACCTCGCACAGCGAACCTAATCTCTGTAACTCGGCGTATTGCCCTTATAGTGATTTATAGCAGGAGTAGGATTCCGCCACCGTTGTGAGATCTGAACCTGGGTAAGCTGTGTTACCTCGTACCCGTCAACCGTCCGCCTTACCCCACGTCTCTAAACACGCACTGTGAGTACCCCTCCATGGCGTACTCGTCGGCAATACCACGATAGAATGCAGTTTTGACATCCATCTACCATATCTCATAATCAAAATATGCAGCAATTTCTAACATAATCCTAACTGACTTTAGCATCGCTACGGGAGAGAATGTCTCATCGTAGTCAACTCCTTGAATTTTTCGAAACCCCTTTGCGACAAGTCGAGCTTTATAGAAGGTCACATTACCATCAACATTAGTTTTCCTTTTGAAAATCCATTTATTCTCCATGGCCTTCCGGTCGTGAGGTAAGTCCACCAAGTTCCAAACTTGATTTTCATACATGGATTCCATCTCGGATTTCATGGCTTCTAACCATTTGTTGGAATTCGGGCTCATCATCGCTTCTTCATATGTCGCAGGATCATCAATTTCACCAACCATGAAATTCATAACAGGGTTTCCGTACAGCTTGGGAGTTGCACAAGTCCTTCTAGACCTGCGAGGTTCGGTAGTACTCTCTTTTGGAGTTTCATTATCATTATCATTAGTTCCCTCTTCAATTGGTGAAGCCAACTCCGGAACGACTTCCGGTGCTACGCTACTCGCCATACTTTGAAGAGAAGGTTCAATAACCTCTTCGAGTTCTACCTTCCGACTACTCACACCTTTCGCGAGAAACTCTTACTCTAGAAAGGATCCATTATTGGCAACAAAAACCTTGCCCTCGGATCTGTAATAGAAGGAATACCAAATTTTTTCCTTAGGGTATCCTATGAAGACGCATTTTTCCGCTTTGGGTCCGAGTTTATCCGGTTGAAGTTTCTTCACATAAACATCGTATCCCCAAACTTTAAGAAATGACAGCTTAGGTTTTTTTCCAAACCACAATTCATACGGTGTCTTTTCAACGGATTTAGATGGTGCTCGATTTAAAGTGAATGCAGCAGTTTCTAGTGCATAACCCCAAAATGACAACGACAAGTCCGTCAGAGACATCATAGATCAAACCATATCCAATAAAGTACGATTACGACGTTCGGACACACCATTTCGCTGTGGTGTTCCGGCAGGTGTGAGTTGTGAAACAATTCCACAGTCTTTCATATGAGTGCTAAACTCGTAACTTAGATACTCTCCTCCACGGTCGAACCGTAGAAATTTGATCTTTCTATTACGATGATTTTCCACTTCATTCTGAAATTCCTTGAACTTTTCAAAGGTTTCAGACTTGTGTTTCATCAAGTAGATATAACCGTATCTACTCAAATCATCCGTGAAAGTAACAAAATAACGATATCCACCTCGTGCCGACACACTCATTGGACCATATACATCAAAATGTATGATTTCTAATAAATCTGTCGCCCGTTCCATTGAACCGGAAAACAACGTTCTAGTCATCTTGCCCATAAGGCATGGCTCACATGTATCAAATGATTCAAAATCAAGTGATTCGAAAAGTCCATCCGAATGGATCTTCTTCATGCGTTTAACGCCAATATGACCTAGACGGCAGTGCCACATATATGCGGATATATCATTATTAATTTTAATCCTTTTAGCATCAAAATTATGAATATGTGTAACACTATTATCGAGATCCAACAGAAATATACCATTCATCATCGGTGCATGACCATAAAAGATTTCATTCATATAAATAGAACAACCATTGTTCTCGGATTTAAATGAATAACCACTTTGCATCAAACACAATCCAGATACAATGTTCATGCTCAGTGTAGGCACCAGATAACAATTATTCAAGTTTATTACTAATCCCGATGGTAAGTGGAGAGATAGCGTTCCGACGGCAATCACATCAACACTTGATCCATTGCCGAGACGCATCTTGACCTCACCCCTTGCTAGCGGTCGCTTGTTCCACAGCCTCTGATTCGAGTTACAAATATTAGCAACTGAACCGGTATCAAATACCCAGGTGCTACTGCGAGTACTAGTCAAGTACACATCAATAACATGTATATCATATATAACTTTGTTTGCCTTTCCGGCCTTCTTGTCTGCCAAATACTTGGGGATTCGCTTCGATGGATCCTTACAATAATAACACTCGGTATCAGACTTAGGGCCAACTCGGGGTTTCTTTTCAGGCACGGAAACTGGCTTGCCGCCCTTACTTCCCTTCCGTTTTCCCTTCTTATCTTTCTTGAAACCAGTGTTCTTATTGATCATCAACACTTGATGTTCTTTCTTGATCTCCACTTCTGCAGTTTTAAGCATTGACAGAAGCTCGGGGAGAGACTTCTTCATGCCTTGCATATTATAGTTCATCACGAAGCTCTTATAGCTAGGTGGAAGAGACTGCATAACATGATGTATGCCTAAGTCAATGGGAATCGATATTCCCAAGGACACAAGCTTATCGACGTAACCCGACATCTTGAGTACATGCTCACTTACGGAGTTGTGCTCTTCCATCATGCAACTAAAGAACTTTTCTGAAGCATTGTAGCTCTCTACAACAGCATGTGTGTCGAAAATCATTTTCAACTCACCCATTGTATCAAATGCATTGCCATTTTTGAAACGCTTTCGAAGTTCTGGCTCTAGCCCATACAATATGCCTCAATGAACTAAGTTGTGGTCCTCCTGACGAGTCTGATAGACATTCTTCTCCTCGTCAGGGGCATCATCAAATGGTGGGGGGCCTAGCGGCGCTTCTAGCACATATTGCTTTTGTGCAGCAAAGAGGAGAATCCTCAAATTCATGGCCCATTCGGTAAAGTTGCTACCGTTCGTTGCAAGTTTCTCTTTCTCCATGAACACATTGAAATTAAAAGAAGGTGGTGCCATCTACAACAGAATTTGTAAAGTTTATACTAAGTTTATGATAGATTGAGTTCAACTAATCCACATTATGAATGAGCTCCCACTCAAAAACGATATCCGTCGTTCCTTTTTGGTGATTACATGAACCAAATCCTCTACACCAAGTTCGATCATCACGTGAGTCGGTGTAGCTTCAAAGGCGAGCATCAAATGGGCATCATATCTACCATATGACTCATGCTTAACCTTTTGTTCCGTGTTCCTAGTCCATGTCTGTACATGCTAGGCTTGCCAAGTAAGAACCTTAGTATTCGCGTGTGTAACTATCTTACACCCGAAATATGGTCGTGGATCCAAGAACACCCGATCATCACGTGATGTCTTGAAGCGACGAAACATAATCGGTGCATACTTAAGGAAGAACACATTCTTATCTTGATATTTAAATGAGGGATCATCTTATTATGCTAATAAAACACCAAACAAGAAATATAAGATACAATCAAACATCACATGTTTATAAGTGAAATGATATGGTTCCCGCATATGATCTCCATCATGTGCACCATGGTATGATCACTATCATACCTCTATGTGTAAGGCCAAGGTCTATGGAACTTACATGTTATGTGTGTTGTAAGAGTATCATCTCATACTTCTACTTACAACATCACCATATCATAACACTAGCCCAGCAATAATCTAAACTAGACGCCTCTAATTTATCCATTGCAAGTTTTACGTGGCTTAGGGCTTTCGAAGATAGAACTGTTCTTACCTACGAACATGAACCACAACGAGGATAACCAAATTTTTGACAACTCGTTGCAAATTAGATATTGAATATAGTAGGAGAGACAGACACCCGCTAGCCACTTATGCAAACTAGTTGCATGTCAAGCATGGAACAAGTCTCATGTGCGAGGACATGTAAAGTTTGTCCGGGCCGCTTCACCCCACTATGCCACCAATATCCAAAGTACAACCAAGAAGCAATAACATGATCATCATCGCCCACATACTCATATGTGCACTACCCGTGTAAAGCATCTACGCATAGATCCGGCTCTGATACCACTGTAGGGTTCGCAACATAGAAAACAAAAAAATTCCTATGATGGGAACAACTATGTACGAAGATCTATCTACTAGATACAAACAACGGGCAGATGTATATCCGTAGAGAACATACCCTTGAAGACCGACAAAGCGTAATGAGTCAAACTCGTGGTTGATGTGGGCGATCTCTTGCCGATCTCAAGATCGAGAGGAAGTCCTTAGCACCTCAACTTAGCAGTGCATTCGTGCTCGCACACACGTTCGAGGCACTGAGCAACCTCTGCCTCCTCGCTCTAGCAATGCAGCGGAAGCACAACTCTTTCTTGCCGAATAGCCACCAGAACATGTATCTCTCTAGTCCGAGACCATGGGGGATAAATACTAGAGGGGGAGAGAGATCCTTCAAGAGGAGGTGTGAGTGAGAAGTGAGGAGGGGGTGCCTTTTATAGGAGAGGGGGGACCCCAAGGGGTGGCCGGATCATGGGGCTGCCCTTGCCCTCCCCTCATTCATGTGGGTGGACACTCCACTCACAAAAATCCTTTCAATTCCCTCCACTCAAAATCCCACTCAAATTCCCATTAAATTTCCACCAAATTTAATGCAAACTCTCATTAAATAAAACTCCTTTTATTTATTCAGAATTTTTTCAATTACTTTAATGACAAACATTCACATATAACCCCTTGCTAGTATTTAATTTCACATGCAAAAACACTTTCTGCAATTTCACCCGATAACCTGTTTCGGTATCTAGTGAAATAAATTCCTGCGCTTGTTATTCTTTCCGGCATGAAACTTTTGCTCCAAATGGATGTAGGTGTCTCTTAAGTGTGCCACCCTACGGTTCGCGAATAATGCGGACATGATCGAGACCCTTCTCTGATCAATAATCAGAAGCGGGATCTAGAGACCCATAGTGACTCCCATACATTGAATGATGACTTTCTTGTGATCGTCGGAACCTTTTATGCTAGTATCTTAATCCTTTTGTTTCACGATATATTACATGTCCGAGATTCGATCATCAGTATGTCCATACCTAGTTTGATCTCGTTACTGACATGCACTCTTTTCTTGTTCCCGTGATATAACATTCTAGTGATCAAATCACTTGCTTGCAAGCTAAACAATGTGATATCAAAGAGAGGGCCCAGAGCGTATCTATCCATAATTGGGATGAAAAAATTCCACTCTCGATCCATGGGCCTCAACATAACACTTTAGTAGTTATGAACCCATCTTTATAATCACCCAGTTACGGTGTGACGTTTGATGTTATTAGAAACTCTTCCGGTGTTAGTGATTGACATGATCTCATGGTCCAAGGATTAGGATCACTTCGTAAGTTGTTATAGCAATATAAAATCAATGAATTTTGATCGTAATGCTATACTTCGGATGAATGTTCATCACACCATTACACTAATGTTGTGACCTCGTTACTAACAACATCCAATGTCTAAGATCAGGAAACCTTGATCATCTTGTTAATCAACGAGCTAGTTTATGAGAGAGGCATGGCTAGGAACTTTCCGTTTGTTTATTAAACACACATGTATTAACGTCCGTATTAATACAATTATAACATGCAAAATAAACATCTATCATATACTTGGAATACACATAATAAACACTTTATTATTGCCTCTCGGGGCATATTCCCTTCAGTCTCCCACTTGCACTAGAGACAATAATCTAGTTACATAGTGATGAATTTAACACCCATGGGTGTTCTGGTGTTGATCATGTTTTGCTCTAGGGAGAGTTTTAGTCAACGGATCTGCTACATTGAGATCCGTATGTACTTTACAAATCTTTATATCTCCATCCTTGACATGTTCACGGATGGAGTGAAACCGGATCTTAATATGCTTGGAATACTTGTGAGACCTTGGTTCTTTGGCATTGGCAATGGCACCATTGTTTTCACAATAGATCACCATTGTGTCCAACGCTCTTGCAACCACACCTAGTTCGGATATGAACTCCTTCATCCAAACCGCTTCTTGAGCCGCTTCCGAAGCAGCAACATATTCGGCCTCCGTTGTTGATCCCGCCACCACGAGTTGTTTGGAACTCCTCCAACTAACCGCTCTGCCATTCATGAGAAATACGTATCCGGATTGAGACTTAGAGTCATCCGGATCGGTGTCAAAGCTAGCGTCGACATAGCACTTAGCGACGATCTCTTCTTCACCTTCGTATAGAAGAAACATATTCTTAGTTCTTGGCAAGTACTTAAGGATATTCTTGATCGCTATCCAGTGTTCGAACCTGGATCCGATTGGTACCTACTAGTCAATCTAATAGCATGTGCCACAGGTCTTGTACATAGCATGGCGTACATTATAGAGCCTATGGATGAAGCATAGGGGACTTTGTCCATTATCTCTCTTTCTTCCGCCGTAGCCGGACTTTGAATATTACTCAATGTCTTTCCTTGCAACATAGGAAGAACACCTTCTTACTTTCGTCCATTTTAAGCTTCTTTAAAATCTTATCAAGGTATGTACTTTGCGATAGCCCTATTAGGCGCCTAGATCTATTTCTATAGATCTTTATGCCTAATATGTACGACGCTTCACCTAGGTCCTTCATTGAAAATTTGTTGTTTAGATAACTTTTAACACTGTTTAAAATATCTATATCATTTCCGATCAATAATATGTCATCCACATATAATATTAGAAATGCCACATTGCTCCCACTCACTTTCTTGTAAATACAAGCTTCTCTATAAGTTTGGACAAATCCAAACTCTCTGATCACCTCATCAAAGCGGAGATTCCAACTTCGTGATGCTTGCTTCAGTCCATAGATGGATCGCTAATAAGCTGTAGAGCTTGGGCATAATAATTCCTAATGCGTTGGGGATTCATCGTGTCCTCCAATCACTACCACCAAGTTACAAGAACTTTGTGATAAACTACAACATGCAGCGCATGGATAAGACGTTGCCGGAACTCTTCTCTATGTTGAAGTCTGTGGAAGTGGATATCAAGAAGGAGCACCAAGTTTTGATGGTCAATAAAACCACCAATTTCATGAAGCAAGGCAAGTCTGAGAAAAAGGGAAACATCAAGAAGGGCGGTAAGAAAGCTACCACGTCGGCGAAGAAGACCAAGGCTGGGCGTAAACCTGATACTGGGTGCTTTTACTGCAAGGGAGAGGGTCACTGGAAGCGGAATTGCCCGAAGTACTTGGCAGATCTGAAGAAAAGCAACATCAAGAAGAAAGGTATATCCGATATACATGTTATTGATGTGTATCTTACTAGTAGTCGTAGTAGTGCCTGGGTATTTGATACTTGTTCGGTTGCTCATATTTGTAACTCAAAACAGGTGCTGCAGAATAGACGGAAACTAGCAAAGAACAAGGTGACGATGCACGTTGGAAATGGATCAAAGGTTCATGTGATCGCGCTTGGCACACTACCTCTTCATCTAACATCGGGATTAGTTTTATACTTAAATAATTGTTATTTGGTGCCTACATTGAGCATGAACATTATATCCGGATCATGTTTATTGTGACACGGTTACTTGTTTAAGTCCGAGAATAATGGTTGTTCAATTTATATGAGTAATATGTTTTATGCACATGCACCTTTGATAGATGGTCTATTCTGGTTGAATCTCGATTGTAGTAATACACATATTAATAATATTGAAGCTAAACGTTTGAAATCGAGCGATAATTCTACATACATGTGGCACTGTCGTCTTGGTCATATTGGAGTGAAGCGTATGAAGAAACTCCATTCCGATGGACTTCATGAATCACTTGATTTCGAATCACTTGGAAGATGCGAAGTATGTCCGATGGGTAAAATGACTAAGACTCCATTTTCTGGTATGATGGAGAGCGAGCTACAGACTTATTGGAAATCATACATACCGATGTGTGTGGCTCGATGAGTGTGGCATCTCGCGGTGGTTATCGTTATGTTCTTACTTTCACGAATGACTTGAGTAGATATGGGTATATCTATTTCATGAAACATAAGTACAAAACTTTTGAGAAGTTTAAGGAATTTCAAAGTGAAGTAGAGAATCAATGTAATAAGACGATTAAATTTCTATGATATGATCGTGGAGGTGAGTATCTAAGTTACGAGTTTGGCGCGCATTTGAAAAATGCGGAATACTTTCACAATTGACACCGTCGTGAACACCACAACATAATGGTGTGCCCGAATATCATAATCAAACTCTCTTAGATATGGTTTGTTCTATGATGTCACTTACAGATTTACCATTATCATTTTGGGGTTATGCATTAGAAACAACCGCATTCACTTTAAATAGGGCATCATCTAAATCCGTTGAAACGACACCGTATGTGTTATGGTTTGGGAAGAAACCTAAATTGTCGCTCCTTAAAGTTTGGGGTTGCGAAGCTTATGTAAAGAAGCTACAGACTGACAAGCTTGAACCTAAAGCGTAAAAATGTGTCTTCATAGGATACCCGAAGGAAACTATTGGGTATACCTTCTATCATAGATGCGAAGAAAAAATCTTCGTTGCCAAGAATGGATCCTTTCTAGAGAAGGAGTTTCTTTCGAAAGAAGTGACTGGAAGGAAAGTAGAACTCAACGAGGTTGTCTAACCTTCTCTTGGATTTGAGAGTAGCGCAACACCGAAAGAAATTCCTGTGGTGCCTACACTAATAAGAGGGGAAGCTAATGATGGTGATCATAAAACTTCGGTTGAAGTTACTATGGAACCTCGCAGGTCGACGAGGACTCGTACCACTCCCGATTGGTATAATCACGTTATGAGTGTCATGTTGGTGGACAACACCGATGACCCTGCGACATATGAGGAAGTGATGATGAGCCCACATTCCAATAAATGGCAAGAAGCCATGAAATCCGAGATTGGATCCATGTACGAAAACCAAGTATGGACTTTGGTGGACTTACCGGATGACCGAAAGGATGTCGAGAACAAATGGATTTTCAAGAAGAAAACATATGCTGATGGTAATGTAACCATCTATAAAGCTCGACTTGTCGCAAAAGGGTTTCGGCAAATTCAAGGAGTTGACTACGATGAGACTTTCTCACCGGTAGCAAATCTAAAGTCTGTGAGGATTTTGTTTGCAATCGCTGCATATTATGATTATGACATATGGCAGATGGATGTCAAAACGACGTTCCTCAATGGAGACATTGATGAAGAGTTGTATATGGTACAACCCAAAGGTTTTGTCGATCCTAAAGATGCTAACAAGGTATGCAAACTTCAATGGTCGATTTATGGATTGAAGCAAGCATCCCAAAGTTGGAATCAACGTTTTGATAAGGTGATCAAATTTTTTGGTTTTATACAAAATTATTGAGAAGCTTGTATTTACAAGAAAGTGAGTGGGAGCTCTGTAGCATTCCTAGTACTATATGTGAATGACATATTGTTGATTGAGAATGATGTAGAACTTCTTAATAGTGTCAAAGATTATTTGAATAATAGTTTTTCAATGAAGGATTGATACGTCCAAAACGTATCTACTTTCCCGAACATTTTTTCTATTGTTTCTCCTCTAAACTTGTGTGATTTGGATACAACTAACACGAACTGACGCTGTTTTTAGCAAAATTACCTTAGTGTCTAGTTTTTGTGCAGAAAAACAACTATCAGGAAAAATCCCGGAAAATATGCCAAAAATCCTATTTCGCCAGAAGATCCACGGAGTCAGAGTACGAGACAGAGTGGAGGCCTGGGAGGGACACACCCCTTCCAGGTGCGGGCCAGGCCTGATCGCACCTAGGGGGGGTGCGGCCACCTTAGGCACCCCCTCGGACTCCCTCTGCGCCTATAAGAAGCATCTTGACCTAAAAACCGAGGAGGTTTCGACGTTTTTCCAGAAAGAGTTCCGCTGCACCGCCACCACCAGAAACCAAGATTCAGAACCAAAAACTCCATTCTGGCACCCTGCCGGGACGGGGAATTTGGGGAGGATCATCGCCATCGTCATCACCAATGCCTCTCCATCAACCATTAATGTTTCCCTCATCCATGAGTGAGTAATCCCCCGCTGTAGGCTATGGGGATGGTAGGGATTGGATGAGTTCTATCATGTAATCAAATAAGATTATTAGGGCATAGTGCCTAGTATCTCTATTAGTGCTATTTGACTTTGTTGCAACTTGTTGTGCTTAATGCTTGTCACTAGGGCCCGAGTGCCATGATCTCAGATCTGAACGTATTATTGAATCATTATGATAGTATTGTTTATGATCTTATCTAAAAAAATTGTACACATATCATTGTCCGGATCCAAAGGCCCCGAAGTGACAGAAACTGGGACAAACGGAGGGGATGGCTGTGGTGTGAGGATCACATGTGTTCATGGAGTGTTAATGCTTTGCTCCGATGCTCTATTAAAAGGAACACCTTAATTGCCAGTAGTTCCCTAGAGGCCCCGCTGCAACGGGCTGGCTGGACAAAATATGTTGTGCAAGTTCTCATTGTGAGCACGCATGACTATATATGGAGCACATGCGTAGGATTTTTTAGTACTTGGATGCTTATTCTTATTTATCTGCAATGCCCTAGATCTTGAAGTTACATGTTTAGACTCGTCCATGCAACACCCATCCATCCATCCCTATGCCTACCGCGCTCATATCCTACTGTTTGCTACTACTGTTACTATTGCTCATGTTTTACTGTTGTTGTTGCTTTGCTGTTGCTACTACAAACTGTTGCTACTGATAAACTTCTGTGAGCAAGAACTATTTCTAGGTGCAGGTGAATTGACAACTCAGTTGTTAAGGCTTGCAAGTATTCTTTGGCTCCCCTTGTGTTGAATCAATAAATTTGGTAATACTACCCGCGAAGACTATTGCGATCCCTATACTTGTGGGTCATCAAGGCTATTTTCTGGCGCTGTTGCCGGGGAGCATAGCTTTATTTGTAAGTTCACTTGTATTTATTATTGTTCACTGCTATTCCTTTCATCATGGGGAAGTCTCGTGATGGAAAGTTCCCTATCTTACCATCCACTACAAGAAGAGGTACATTCCTAAACCCCTCTATTTCTCTTGATTCACAGTCTGTTATAAGTAAGCTTGTTACACCACTACCACATACTCATGCCACATACACTGCTACTACTGCTGAATCTGAAACTGCTTTTGATACTCATGATGTTACTTCTACTATGCTTGATGCGAGTGGTTCATTAGGTCCTTTCCTAGATGCTACCATGGCTAGTCTAGGAAATACTGAAACTCCTAGTGAAGACACTGTTACACCTGTTAGCTCACCTGAGTCTAGAGAGATATATGATATTAATGATGATTACATTGAGTTTACTGATGAATTTGTTGAAGTGTGCCGAAACACACATGGTACTAGTGCTATTAAGAGTCTCCTTGCAATACGTACCATTATTCCTAAGTTGTCCTCAGATCCTAAGTTTGCCACTTCTCCCATAGATATTAAAGATGAAGATTATGATTTGTCTCTTGATTTATCCTATTTAGACATTGTTGAGAAAGAACCTTTTTGTGGGACTGAAAACGAGAGTGTCGTGGCTCATATGAATGAGCTTTCTACTATGAGTGCTTTATTATCTGATGATTTTAAGATGTGCAAGTACTTTGTTACTAAGATCTTCCCTTTTTCACAAAAAGGAGAAGCTAGGCCTTGGTTTAATAGATTACCTCCTGGTTCCATTGATAGTCCCGATTGCTTGATTGCTTCTTTCTTCCAGAAATATTTTCCTCCCAGTGCTAGACATGCTGCTTTGCAGAGACTTTTTGATTTGAAACAGGGAGAAGAAGAGAAATTGTTTGAGTCATGGACAAGGTTCTGTTCCTTGATTCATGCACATCCCGGATGTCCATTACCTAAAAATGAGCTTCTTGATATTTATTATAATGGACTAACTGATGATTTTAGGACATACCTAGATAGCTTTGCTGATTGTGTTTTTAGGAAAAGAACTCCTACAGATGCTGAAGAATTAATGGCTAAAATAAGCAAGAATTATGATGATTGGACTACACCTGAGCCTATTACTCCTGAACTAGTTGTGCCTGAACCAGATCCAATACCAACACCAAAGAAGAGGGGAGTTATTGCATCAAATGATGAAGTGATGAAGGAAGCTAAGAAGTGTCTAAAGGAGAAATGTATTAGAGCTGAAGATGTGAAGAATCTACCTCCTATAGAAGAATTATGTAAGCCAATTCCCCACTCATCCACTATTGAGGTACACTCTCTCCAACACTTTGATGAAGGTTATATTCCTTATGGTAAGCCTCCTGATCAATGTTTAGAGGAACTTGACATTTTTATTATTAAGCAAGGTAATTTTAATAAACAAGTTCAGAATCATTTATTGGAAAACTCTAGAGCTATTAAAGATTTGAAATATATTGTGGAAAGAACTTCTAATGATATTAAAATGCTTTTTAAACACTTTCAAATGGTTTAAACTCAAATTGATAAACTTTCTAAGGTGCAAAAGGATATGCTAGTTAATGCCTCAGGAGATAAACATGCTTATGGAATTAGAACTAGGAGTGGTATAGCTACTCAAGATCCGTTATATCCCGAGGGACACCCTAAAAGAATTAAGCAGGATTCTCAACAAGGTTAAAGTAGTGGTAGTACTCGTAAGAGAAAGAAAAAGAAACATAAAATAGTTGAGGAACCCCTTGAACCTGCTGTAGATCCTAATAGTATATCTGTCTCTGATGCTAAAACTGAGAGTGGTAATGATAAAAATGATGCTCCTGATAAGGAGGAAGTTGAGGAAGAACCTGAGAAGCACACTAAGAATACTAGGAACACTAAGGAAGATTTTACTCCTAATAAACATGGTAAAGAGAGAGAACCTTGGGTGCAGAAACCTATGCCTTTTCCAGGTAAGAAACACAAGTCAAAGGAGGAAGAACACTACAACAAGTTTTGTGAGTGGATGAAGCCTTTATTTTTGCAAATTCCTTTGGCTGATGCTTTTAAGTTGCCTCCTTATTCAAAGTATATGAAGGATATTGTCTCCAATAAAAGGAAGATTCCTAATGAGGAGATTTCTACTCTACTTGCTAATTATTCCTTCAATGGTAAGGTTCCAAAGATACTTGGTGATCCAGGTATACAAACTATTCCTTACTCTATTAAGAATAATTATGTTAGAACTGCTTTATGTGATTTGGGAGCTGGAGTTAGTGTTATGACTTTTTCTCTCTACAAGAGGCTCCAGATAGAAAAGTTGATACCAACTGATATATATTTGCAAATGGCTGATAAGTCAACTACTATTCCTGTTGGTATGTGTGAGGATGTTCCTGTTCAAGTGGCTCATAATTGCTTGGTTTTAACTTATTTTGTCATGCTTGAAATGCCTGGAGATGATAATATGTTTATTATTCTTGGGAGACCTTTTCTTAATACTACAGGTGCTGTCATCAATTGTAATCAAGGAAAAGTAACATTTAATATTAATGACAAAGAGCATACTGTCTATTTACCCAAGAAGGTTGCTAAGAGCTATTGCCTGAATTCTATTGAAAATGTTGAGAGCATCAAGGTTGGAGAAATATATTGTCCCATTCCACAAGAAAAATTTGAAACTATTATGATTGGGACCATTGCTATCAAGTTTGAGGTAACATAATCACCTTGTGGAATGCGAAGTTTTGTTTCATATAATATTGTTTTGGTAACAAGACTTGATCAGCCTTGTTAACAAAAGGATTTTAATGAACAAAATATTGTCTTCACTATGGTTATACTTTCTCCCTTTTACTTTTCTCCTTCCTAGTCTTTGCTCTTTCTCTTGTTAGCTTTAGTTTTGCTAGTTGTTTTCTTGTTCGAGTGTCTTAGAACTTCTGTAGTTTGGTTTTTGTTTGCTTTTGCTTCTTCTAAAAAAAATCTTTTCTGCGAGAAAATCAATTTTCATACCCTGAAAATTGGCCAAAGATAAAGTTTCCCGAAAAATCCCAGAAAATTCATAATAAATTTCTCGAAAAAAGGGGCAAAGGGACACCTGGGGTGACCTAGGGGGCCACCCCAGGCTAGCACACCCCTGGCGGCGCGGCCAGCCCTAGGGGCGCGCCTGGCTGGGGTGTGGCCCACTTGGGCCCCTCCAAGGTGCCTCCTCCCAGCCATCTTCTTTCTCTCTCCCGAAAACACCAGAAAACTTTCTCAAGATCTAGTTCCTTCTGTTATTGCTCCCGATTTTTGATATCCTTGCTCAGCCTATCTTTGATGCCGATTTTTGGAGGGATTGCTCCTTGGTATGTGCCTCCTCCGCTTGTCCAATTAGATTTGTGATTGGTAGATTGTATCTTGAGTATTTTGCTGCTATAGGTGTCCGGTTGTGTGAGCTTGCATGCTTGTTCTATGCTTAGAGATTACATTTTGATGCATGTGTAGCCCTCTAGCAAGTTCCTATAGTAGTTTCTCATCATTTATCAACTTGGAAATCACTTGGTTTGATGTTTGTCTAAAAATTTCAGAAAAAGAGGTCATGGACAACCACACATTTGGTGAAATATTTGAGAGTGATGCACCTAGAAGAGAAAGGCCTTCAAGATCATCCTCCCGAGATAGGCCCTCATACAATGAGGATCTCATTACACCGCGATTTGACGACGAGGGAGATGAGGGGGATGCGCACCCTTACACCTTTCCTTGCCCAACCTTTTTGCGGGCTGCTTGGATTCTTGAGGATTTTCTAACCTTGGTTCAGAGGGTTGGACTAACAAGCTATATGTAGGATGAGAGCGTGCAATATGCTACGCTCACTAAAACATTTGTGGAGAGCTTTTCTTTTTCTAACAGCATGTTCAAACCAGATGTGTCTTTCAAAATTTATGGCAGGCCTTACATGATGACATTGAGGAAATTTTGTGAGGCCCTGGGCCTTGGTACAGCTGGGTCGGTGAAGAAGCTTCCAGTTCAACCCGCTGATTTGTTGGAGCTCTATCGCGGGATAACTAATGACGATGACCGTAAAGCCCAACGGGGAAAGATAAGAAATATTCAACTCCCAGCCATCAGGTACTTTGCTTATTATCTTGCCACTAGTGTTCTTGGTAGGGAGAACACTAGTAATATTTCCAACTATCATTTGGCCTTCATAGCTGTTGCGCTCAACAATGAAACTAAGTACAATCTTGGTTCTCTCATTGCTCGGCGCTTAGCTGCTAAGAGACCCATTTATGGGGGAATTATTGTTGCACGTGTTGTTGCTGCCTTGGAACTTGCTGTTAATCCAACTGATACAGTTTTGGCCCCTCAGAGGCTTGATCTTGCTGCCATGAAAGCGCATCACTTTGTCACTGCTGGCTCTACCCTTGAGAGCTTGGTTTATAGAATGTTGTTTACTGATGGGGAAGAGAGAGATCCCTCTCCCCCAAACCACTTTGTTCAGTATTTCCTAGGGACCTTTGTCACGCTCCAAGGAGGAGATGGATGACAAGCTGCGCATTCTTGGCTTCCATGGACACTATTAGGGGGACGCGCCCTCATACGACCCCTCTGTGCACTACACAGGGGAGTCCTCGAGCTTATACTAGGACGAAGGGGCCTCCTCGACGTACTACGGAGGTGCACCTACTTGGTCACCATGGAGTTGAGCCCCACTTAGGCCAAAAGCCTAAGCTTGGGGGAGGCATACCGACATCACACTCATCTATATATCATGTTCGGTCGGTTCTTTGTATATCCATGTTTCACTTTCTTTTTGGTTCTTGTTGCTGCTTTCTCAAAACACAAAAGTACCAAAAATATTTTCGTTGTTTCTCTTGGTTTGTTTCTTTGCTTTTTATCTTTGGTTTGCCTTAAAAGAAAATCCAAAAAGATTTTGCTTTGTTCGTTTTTGCTTTGTTTGCTTTTGCTTTGTTTGCTTTTTTCTTTGTTTGCTTGTTTTAAAAATCGAAAACACCAAAAATATTTGTTCTTCTTCTTTGGTTTTGTGAGTCCTTTGCAGGGTTCAGCCGTCCTCAGTGGATTTTGGTTTCATGTTATTATTCAAGTCACACAAGTGAAGGGAAATAATGAAGATTAAGACAACTTGAGGTGTGGTAAGAGGCTGGTAACAAACTCTATTTGTTTTCATTTTTGTACATATACTCATCATTGTGAGCATGCTTAGTCTATTCATGTAAGGCGTATGTTATTATGGATGCTTAGTAGTTCTTGCTTTCTTGTGATCAGCTCCAGCTTGGTAATATTTTGTAGCATGTCATATGAATGTTTGCTTGCATTGTTCTGTTCATAATTTGGTATGATATTGTGGTATCCTCTTCTGAATGTTTCATGTGAATCGACTTGGCACATTCTCACACATGCATATGACTAAACAATAGTCAGTAAGACTCGATGATTTATTTTGCCTCAGAGTTCTTGTACCACCTTCGTGCCATAATTAGTCCTCTTTTGTTGTAAACATGATTATGACAGTTATTGCTCTCTCGGTTGTCGCTCCCTATCTATTGCTAGCCTTCACTTGCACTGAGTTTGAGCTCCACTTGTGCATCCAACTCCCCAAAACCAATTTTGCCAATAGTGTCCACCATACCTACCTATTAGCATAATTTGTTATTTCAGTGTATATTCTATATGCCTTGTTTTCTTCCAAATAAAATGTTTGCCTGCTTTGAGAAAGTTAGTTAGTAAATCTCTCACGAACTTGATGGCACACTTTATTTCTTGCACTTAATAATCTTGAGCCATTGTGACCTATCCATGAAATTTATATGCTTGCAAATTATAGGTTGGGAGTTAGCAGAACCGTGCTGTCACGGGGAATGCTTTCAACACTTATGGATACATATCCAGTTGATAACTTGCTCTTTGTTTGCGGATGTCGTCGGTGTGAAATAAAATGGGAGCTTGTGAGTTCATGGAGTATATATATATACGTGTTAGAGAAACCCCTGGGCCGCTAGCCTAAGCCATGCCTAATCATGGTGGAAACTTGCAGCATCACCATAATGAGCATTTTGTGAAGCATCCTCAATAAAAAGCTATGCACATAGTAAATAAAAATATCGCTAAGATGCTCATTGTCTGCTTGCCTTGTCATTTTGATCACGGGATAACTCCTGTATCATGTGCAAGGGGCACCCCATTGGCGGTTCTCTATGATATGCATGTATTTACAATGACAAGAACTTGCAGGTAACCAAAGTTGAGTAGCATGCGGAGCGGCCCTCGTACTCAAGGGACACGGGATTTCCAGTTTATGGTCTGTCAAGCATATAACTCATATTGGACCTCACTTTGACCTTAACCACCTGAAGATGCCTATGATAGGGGCAATGAGAGCTCAAAGCTAATGAGTACCTTACTTTCAGAATTTGGAAGCCTTTCAAACTTTTCAAAATCTTTTCACTTCCTTGTTAAGTCACCACCTATTCTATGATCACCTTCTTGAGAGCATAGTTGTCATTCTTGTGTTTGTTCCAAAACTTGGTTAATTATGTCATGACTTTGATGCTTGTATCTTTGATATCTTTACTTCTAGTCTTCACTTGAACTTCAGAGGTGCCTTGGCATTTATACTGTGCTCTACAAACAAAGGCAAGCGACATACCACTCTATCATACCTTGTTATGAGCATTGCAATGTTGCTTATGTTTATGTTTCATGCTACTTATTATTATTGAGTTGGTTTCTCTTCATAGCTTGCAATGACTATTAAGTGGACTTAGTTGCATACTCTTTATTATGAATTACCTAAGTATCTACTCCTGTGCTAAGAATATTTACATCATATGAAGCAAATGTGTTCGTGAAAGTTCTTTTATCGCACTCAGTTTTCAACTGAATTGCTTGAGGATAAGCAATAAGCTAAGCTTGGGGGCAGTTGATACGTCCAAAACGTATCTACTTTACTGAACACCTTTTTATATTGTTTATCCTCTAAACTTGTATGATTTGGATACAACTAACACGGACTGACGTTGTTTTTAGCAGAATTACCTTGGTGTCTAGTTTTTGTGCATACAATCAACTATCAGGAAAAATCCCGGAAAATATGCCAAAAATGCTATTTCACCAGAAGATCCACAGAGCTAGAGTACGTGACGGAGTGGAGGCCTGGGGGGGCACACCCCTGCCAGGCGCGGGCCAGGCAGGCCGCGCCTAGGGGGTGCGGCCACCTTAGGCACCCCCTCGGCCTCCCTATGCACCTATAAGAAGCCTCTTGACCTAAAACCGAGGGGGATTCGACATTTTTCTAGAAAGAGTTCCGCTGCGCCGCCACCATTAGAAACCAAGATTCAGAACCAGAAACTCTGTTCTGTCACCCTGCCGGGACGGGGAATTTGGGGAGGATCATCGCCATCGTCATCACCAACGCCTCTCCATCAACCATCAATGTTTCCCTCATACATGAGTGAGTAATCCCCTGCTGTAGGCTATGGGGATGGTAGGGATTGGATGAGTTCTATCATGTAATCGAATAAGATTGTTAGGGCATAGTGCCTAGTTTCTCTATTAGTGCTATTTGACTTTGTTGCAACTTGGTGTGCTTAATGCTTGTCACTAGGGCACGAGTGCCATGATCTCAGATCTGAACGTATTATTGAATCATTATGATAGTATTGTTTGTGATCTTATCTGCAAGTTGTGTAGACATATCATTGTGCGGATCCAAAGGCCCCGAAGTGACAGAAATTGGGACAACCGGAGGGGATGGATGTGGTGTGAGGATCACATGTGTTCACGGAGTGTTAATGCTTTGCTCCGGTGCTCTATTAAAGGAGCAACATAATTGCCAGTAGTTCCCTAGAGGCCCCGCTGCAACGGGCTGGCTGGACAAAAGATGTTGTGCAAGTTCTCATTGCGAGCACGCATGACTATATATGGAGCACATGCCTAGGATTGTTTAGTACTTGGATGCTTATTCTTATTTATCTGCAATGCCCTAGATCTTGAAGTTACATGTTTAGACTCGTCCATGTAACGCCTGTCCATCCATCCCCATGCCTACCGCGCTCATATCCTACTGTTTGCTACTACCGTTACTATTGCCCCTATTTTACTGCTGCTGTTTCTTTGCTGTTGCTACTACAAACTGTTGCTACTGATAAACTTCTGTGAGCAAGAACTTTTTCTAGGTGCAGCTGAATTGACAACTCAGTTGTTAAGGCTTGCAAGTATTCTTTGGCTCCCCTTGTGTCGAATCAATAAATTGGGTAATACTACCCGCGAAGACTATTGCGATCCCCTATACTTTGGGTCATCAAGGATCTTGGCGAAGCTGCTTACATATTAGGCATAAAGATTTATAGAGATAGATCGAGACGCCTAATATCTCTTTCACAGAGTACATATTTGGAAAAAGTTCTAAAGAGGTTTGGAATAGAAGATAGCAAGAAAGGGTTCTTGCCCATGTTGCCCAATACGACCTTGAGTAAAACTCAAAGTCCCGCTACGGTAGAAGATAAAGAAAGGATGAGTAAGACACCCTATGCCTCAGCCATAGGATCTATCATGTATGCCATACTATGTACTAGACCCAACATTGCATATTCTGTTAGGTTAACTAGCAGATATCCAAGTGATCCAGGAGTGGATCATTGGACAGCGGTCAAAAACATCCTTAAGTACTTGAGAAGAACTAAGGATATGGTTCTTTCTTTTGGAGCTGATGAACAACTCGTTGTTAATGGTTACACCGATGCTAGTTGGAACACCGATCCGGATGATTCTAAATCTCAATATGGATACGTATTTACTTTGAACGGTGCAGCAGTGAGCTAGAGGAGTGCAAAGCAAAGAGTTGTGGCGAGATCTTCAACTGAATCGGAATCATAGCTGCTTTGGAGGCTTCACAAGAGGCGATATGGATGAAGGAGTTCATTACAGAGCTCGGTGTGGTCCCAGTGCGCTGGACCCAATGTATATCTACTGTGATAACATGGGCGCCATAGCCAATGGACAAGAACTAATGTCACACAAGAAGCTAAAGCATATCAAGCTGCTTTTTCACGCTATTCGAGAGCATGTCCAAGATGGCGACATAAATATTTGCAAAGTACACACAGATCTGAATGTGGCGAATCCGTTTACTAAACCTCTCCTTAGGACAAAACATGACCAACACCAAACCGCCATGGGTGTTCAGTATATTACCATGTAATCTAGATTAGTTGATTCTAGTGCAAGTGGGAGACTGTTGGAGATATGCCCTAGAGGCAATAATAAAAGTAGTTATTATTATATATTTTTGTTTATGATAAATTTTTACATTAATGCTATAATTGTATTAACCGGAAACATTAATACTTGTGTGATTTGTAAACTTGTTAGGGTCCCTAGTAAAGCCTCTTTATAATACTAGCTTGTTGGTTGATAGATGATCATGGTTTCTTGATCATGAACATTGAGATGTTATTAACAACAAGATCATATCATTAGGAGAATGGTGTGATGGAGATACTCCTATAGATAAGCATAGCATGAAGATCAAGTCATTTCAATAGTTCGTTTGCTATAAGCTTTCAGATACATAGTAACCTAATTCCTTCGACCATGAGGTCATGCTAATCACCATCACTGGATGGATTCTTTGATGACATAAAACACCAGTTCGTAACTGGGTGGTTATAAAGGTGGCATCGAGTGTTCGGAAAGTATGTGTTGAGGCACATGGATCAAGAGTGGTATTTGTCCATCCATATGACGGATAGGTATACTCTGGTCCCTCTCTGTGGAATGTCATCCAATTAGCTTGTAAGCATGTGACTATCACAAGGGATCACATATCATAGGAACGAGTAAAGAGTACTTATCGGTAACGGGGTTGAACTAGGTATGCAGAGATACTGACGATCATACCTCGAATAAGTAAAATATAGCGATACAAAGGGAACTTGGTATCATATGTAAATGGTTCATTCGATATTAAAGTAATCATATAAATATGTGGGAGCCATATGAATTTCTAGATTCCTCTATTGGTTATTGATCAGAGAAGAGTCTTAGTCATGTCTGCATAATTCACGAACCGTAGGGAGACACACTTAAGGATTCATTTTTGTTTACTACATATGGAATGTGAGTAAGAAGACCGGATGTTGTTTGGAGTCTCGATGGGATCCAGGATATCACGAGGAGATCCGGAATGGTCTGGACAATAAGATTCATATAAGGAAAGTCTAATTCTGGAGTTCGGGAATGATTCCGGTGTTTTCACCGGAATGATCTAGAAGGGTCTAGAAGGTACATCGAACCGAAAGGGGAAGGGTACATGAATTTGTCATGACTATGTCCTAGGTCACTTGGCGGTGCATTTAAAAGGAAGAAATTAAACTCCAAAATTGAAAGTCAAAAAGCAAGTTTGAATAGTCAAACTGAGACAATGGTTCCTAGTGGAGGGAGGAGAGGCCCTCCACCGCACACGCCAATGAGAGGGAGTTGGGGGAGGATACATCCCCCTCCCCTAGATGCCCCTCCCTCTCATAAATAGAGGGGAGGGGGCTTCCCCAAAGACCTACACCAAAACCACCCCAACCCCACTAGCCGCCGCCCAGTGCCGCCGCCGTCGCCCTAGCCGCCGCCGGCCCCACCTCCTCCTCTCCGACCTCTAAACCCTAGACACCGAGGAACCCCTCTACTCCATCCTGCCCGCTCTGGCTTAAGGCAAAGCCCTGCAGGATCTCCCCTCTAATCTTCGACACCACTCTGTCGTGTTGCCGGAATCACGAGGAGAGAGCTACTACCTCTGCTGCCTGCTGGAACAAGGGAGAGGAAGGTCTTCATCGAGTACCGAACGTGTGACCGACTGCGGGAGCGCTACCGGAACACGGCGCCAGAAGGATCTTCTACGCGATCTTGAGATCGGCAAGATAACGACTACATCACCCACGAGAATCTGCTCTCGTTAACCACTTTGGAATCTTCAAGGGTGAGTACTCTATTGACTCGTTGATACAATATAGTAGATAGATCTTGGCTTGTGTGTGTTTATGTGGTAGAATTTTCTTGTTTTCCATGCTACGAACCCCTACAGGAATATGAAGCACTCATTGACGGACTTCGTGTATCCAAGGATATTGGCATCAAGCACATAGTTTGATATGTAGAATCCGACTTGGTTGACCAGCAGGTGGCTAGCAACTGGAACACACGGAACCCTATGATGGCGGCATATCAAGTGCTTTGAAGGCTACGAAGTCAAGTATGTCAAGAGGGAGGAAAATGAGGCGGCTGATCTAATGTCAAAGCTTGGATCAGGACTCAAACCAATTCCGCCAGGCATTTTTCTGGAGCATCTACCGACCCCATCCATGAAGGGAGCGGACCCTGAGAATCCGGATATACTTGACTCATTTGTTAATGCAGTAATAATAGTCCCTTCGGCTTGGACAAAACTGTTCATGGAATATCTCGTACATGGAACTTTGACCATCGACAAGGTCGAAAGTCGGCAATAGTACGCCGAGCAAAGGGCTATACCATAATTAATGGGCAGCTCTACAAAAGAAGAACCACATGTGTATACCTAAAATGTGTTTCCCCGCAGGAAGGTATTGATATCCTTCGTGAGATTCATCTCGAAGATTGCGGGCATCACGCTACTCCTCGATCTTTGGTCTACAAAGCCTTCCGGCAAGGATTCTAATGGCTGGCCGCGAAGGTGGAAACCGACAAGCTGGTTGAGACATGCATTGGGTGTCAGTATTATGCGCGGCAACCGCATGTGACAGCTCAAGTATTGCGAACCATACCAATAACTTGGACATTTGCAGTCTGGGGGATTGACATGGTTGGGCTATTGCAGACGTCACCTTGTGGGTTTACGCATCTGCTAGTAGCAGTTGACAAATTCACAAAATGGATAGAAGCTAAACCCATTAGAAAGCTTGATGGGGCAACAACCCTTAGGTTTGTTAGGGATTTGATGGTGAGATTTGGTCCCCCGCATAGCACCATCACCGACAATGGCAGCAACTTATCACTCGGAGAAGTAGAGGCTTACTGTTGGGAAAAGGGCATCCACCTTGATCTAGCATATGTGGCTCACCCACAATCTAATGGTCAAGTTGAGAGGGCCAATGGACTAATTCTGCAGGTAATAAAGCCACGTCTAGAAGCACCGCTGCATAGTGCAGCTAGAGCCTGGGTAGAGGAATTGCCATTTGTTTTGTGGAGTTTAAGAACTACTCCCAACACATCCATCGTCTACACCCTTTCTTCATGGTATATAGAGCATAAGCAGTCCTCCCTTCTGACATCCTCCACGATCCACCAAGGGTTGCTGCCTACGAAGAAGGTGACGCTGAAGAATCCAGATGCCTAGATGTGGACCTTCTCGAGGAGGAGCGCGTACTGGCATGCTAGAGATCCACCATCTACTAGCAGAAGCTACGCATCTACCATAGTCGCCGTGTTCAGCATTGCTCATTTAAAGAGGGGGGTCTGGTGCTTTGACTTAAGCAGAAAAATTCGCACAAATTATCCCCGCCATGGGAAGGACCGTTCACCATAATCAAGGCGCTACTCAATGGTTCCTATTACCTCATTGATAATCATGAGTTGGAAGATAGGCCAAACGAGGATCATAAGCGTAAGCGATGTGACCCAGATGATCACTACCCGGAGCTTGATCGGCCATGGAACATAGCTACGTCATTTTTACACTTAGCATATTTTATTATCTACTGTGTACCTCTTATATGATCAATGAAATAAATCTTTTGGTTCACTCATATGCCTGAGTCTTTTACCTCCTTTAGTGTTCATTTTTGGATCATATAAAAACTTTATGCACAAGCTCTGCATCTGCACTTGTGAAAATTCCGCCTATAAGTGTTAGCTTAAGTTTTCTGGTCTACATGTTCTTTGTTGTTTTTATGCGGATTCTGTAGTAGTGACTTTTAGCACTCGAAGTTGGCGATTTTGTGCTTAGGTTTTTGACGGTGCCATTAGGCATCATCACTTGAGTGCATGGTTCTGACTAAGGGTCTTTCGACTCATGAAAGGTCAAGCATAAAAACCAAAGTAATGGATAAGCCAACACTTGCTTAAAATATATACAACATACATGCTGGAACTTGTTCCTGAGTAGCTAGAAACTTATAGTACAGTTTTCCTCCTTAAGCAAACTGCATTGTTTTTTCACATAAATACAATTCCAGAAGAAGCAAATATTAAAAAGTGTTTTCATTCTTCTGGCGTAGGGGACTTTGATGCTGCATCATTGACAACATGAGAGCCATCCTGTTCATCAACAAAGTCGGTGGTCTTTAAGGATTCGAAGCCAGCCTGGTCAGCATCGATAACCTCGAGAGGCACGAAGACGTCTGCCTTGACCAATTGGGTGACCTTGGTGTCATAACCGGCGAGAGAAGACTAGCTTGCATCGTTGTCGATCTTTTATCCGTCTTCGTTCACATCGGGGAGACCAGCGGTCACCATGTCGATATCGGCATCGTCGTAGGGGGATTTGACCATGGCTAGGGCCATCCTAGCGCCAGCCCGGGTACATGAAGCTTTCTAGATTATGATACGCTTGGGGGCTCGACAAAGGATCTCCGAAAACTTCATGACGGAATCCACCACCTTGATGTTGATGTCCAGGGGCTTGGCAATTTCCTTGGCTTGGGCGATCACAATGTCGATAAAGTTGCCGGCAAGAACCATGCATTCTTTTGGCGGAGGAGCATTTTGGCTAGAACAATGGGCGCTGCAATTCCGAGAAGGACATTTGAAGGCATGAGTTCACCATATCAAAGTACCTTACTTATAGAAGTACAAGACGGAGAACACTTAACAAAGACACTGATCTCAGCTTGCTGGAGAACCTCCGCCATGCAGTCCTGTTCCTTTCGGAGAGTCTTGTACGCCTCAAGGTTCTGAGCATTCTGCTCGTCGGCAGCTTTCTTCTGCTCCTTGAGAATCGCAATATCCTCCTGATGGCTATGAAATATAACCATCTACGTCCGCATTTAAACTATATATTATTCATACATGTGATGAAATATCTGTTTAAGCACTGCCACTAATGCCTAATGATCAAAGGGATATACAATCCTTTCTTGCTATTTTTCCCTGCATAGATAATGACGTATGATGATGAGAATCACTACATAAATGCCAAAGATATGAGATTTCCAACACGTCAAAGAAACCAGGAGCCATGAAGTGGAGGCAGAAGCCTTAACGACCAACTATACGGCGGGAAATTTATTCCGGCCGTATAGTTTCCATCGACTTCATTAGGTCAAACAGAACAACTTTCGTGAAGGGACCCCTATATAACGAGGCTTTGGGCGACGAGAAACAACGCTTCTTTTTGACCTCAACTCTCCCTTCCACCAGAAGCCACCACGCCGAAGGAATAGATCGAGATCTAAACCTCTAAACCCTTCTCCACCACCATAGCCATCTTCCCTCACTTGTAATAGTAGATCTCTTCTCCAATTGGCGACATTGTAAGACTATTTGCTATCAATCTTATGAATTCTATTACAATGTTTATGATTGTTGATTTCATCTCTATGTGTGAGTAATTCTCCTTGGGCTAAGGGCTTTGTACTAGCCATGTAGCTTTTTGTGCATGTTATTTATCATAGATGGGATCATGTATTAGTTTGTATGGCACGATGATTGTAGTACCCTCTCTTGCCTCAATCTAAGGACTTGTCAGGTATCCAAGACCCCGAGGATTGATCCAGGTAAAGGGAGTGTGAGTAATGACTGATCTTCAGGATGGAAACTCCAGTAATAGAAGGGGTAGTACAACTGTATGTGAGGAATTTACTTGGGATTAAACGGGGATATACTATGCATATCATTAATTCTCTTTCTTCTATGGACGAGACTAGTAGGTTATTGCTATAAGCGGTTGCAAAGGCGATAACAATTATGGATGCACTGCCCACATATAATTATCTTGCTCTAACGATTACATGCATACTTTATTATTATCTATTATTCCCATTAGATGTTTTGCACGGCTACTGGTGAAAACCGAAGACCCTAGGCCCTCTCTCTCCATCATCAACAACAAAAAGAGTGCAAACTCTTGGTCCGGTGAAAAAACAAAAGGAATTTCTAAAACTCTCAAAGGTTCGTTTAAGTAATCTCACTTTGCTTTCTTCTTCCTGAGGATTTGACAAACCTAGGTCTACTAGGTTTAAGGAGCTATACTACATCCGTAATTCGGATCGAAGGTATCACCTCCTTAAGGCGGTTGATCTCTATATTTGCAGATTCTTGCACGGTAGCTAGTGCATTTTCATGCATCTTCAGAGAATTAGCCCTCTCCTACTTTAAGATTTTGTTTTCATTGTCCAGCTCTTGGATGTTCTTGGACTGCTCGACAATATCTTTGGCCTTGGCGACAGCTTCTGCAAGTCGGAGAAATGACAAAGCACAATGAGTAGTCGGAAGATAAAGACATACGATCAAGTTGAGAATGAAACTGAAAAGATAACAGACTCTTGCCCTTGGCGATCTGTTCCTTCAAGAAGGCGGTTTTACCCTTTTCAGCTTCAAGATCCTTGCACATCTTATGGAACTTGTCATTGGCGGTCACCCTCCAAGCATTCTCATTCTTCAAATACAAAAAGGTTACTTAGTCTACTTAGAGCATCTAGCCAGAATTATTTGGTTCCACCTAGAGGCTCAGGGGCTACAGTACGATTTTTTAAACTCAAATCTATGCTTTGTCTTTCTTTAAGCGTGTAGTCAGAACTAATTCTGTTTCAACTATAAGCTTGGGGGATACAATATTGAAAATTACAAATACTGCATATGCTACTCTAAAAATATCTAGTCAGAATAATTCATTCAACTACATACTTGGGAGCTACAATGCAAAGTTTATTGCTTAGTCACTCTTAGAGCATTCATACCAAAATATCTATGGTTTTCCGTCTAAATCCTCGGGGGCTACAGTGGGATACTATACATGAAATGCAAAGGCATAGAAAACTTACATATGCAATGATCTTAAGGTTGTTGGCGCTCTCAGCGAACAGTTTGCCAAAGGCAAATGTGTTAACTCAGAGGATCTCCGCCTGTTTGAGCAGCTCCTCAAGACCGCATGTAGGAGAAGTCGGCGCTGCGCCGGGAGCCACGGTAGAGGTGCTCAGAGTGAGCACTAGAAATATAATCTTAGGAGCATCCGCCTGGCTCGTGGCCGCCGTAGTTTCGCCTCCCACCGTTAATTCATTATCGCTTTTAGTGGCATCCTTAGCCGGAGCTTTAGTCACTTTCGAGGAGGTTCTTTCCCGCGTTGCCTACTCACCGGCAATAGGGATCACCATGACAACATTTGGTACCTCCTGTGAAGGAGTATTGTCCACTTCCATGGCAGAAGGATCATATGTCACCATAGTCGGAGATCCAACGGGCACGACAGATGGTTGGACGGCAGGGGTCGGAGGAGCGATGGCGGGAGAGGCTTGGACAAACATATCTGTAATGTTTTTAGAAGCCCCCCATGTTCTGGAGGTCTTCTTCAAACTCAAGCTAGACCTTTTCCTGAAACGTACAATGTATAAGTATAGGAATAAGAGGAGTACAACGACAATGCCGGAGGAAGATAAGCTTACACAACAGTGGGTGCCTTGGTCAAAGGGATGTTGGTTAATCTTCTTTTCTTCGCCTCCAGGGAGGCGGTGGATCTCTTGGAGGCTCCACCCTCCGTCTTCTTCTTCTTGCCTCTGTCGGCAGCGTTAGAGGTGGAGCTCTTCCGCTTTTGCACCAACAGGACTTCGTCGTCGGACACAACAGTGACTTCCTTCATTTTGGGTTCATAGACCTAGGGAGCCATGCTGGTATCATCCAAGTCCCCTAGCTGTTAAGTGAAACCAGTGTGTTAGATGAAAGTACGTATTCAAGTCAGAAGAACTGGAGCATATGTCAAGACAATAAATGAAAATTACCTTTGGGAACTTGTCGTCCTCGAACATGTCATAGGTGATGGCAAAGCCGCGCTTGTGATCCATCACCTTGACAATGTCCTTGAGGCGGATCTTGATGGAGTCACTGGAAAAGTTATCCTCGGTGATCTGGAGGCTATCTTTTCTGTCCTTCGTGTATTGACACATCAGCTTCTCGCGGTGCTGCAGAGGCTAGATCCACCTGATGAGATGGCACATGGCCAGGTCCAAGCCGGTCAGACCCACTCTACGAGCCAGTCAATCCGCCTTACAAAGCGGGAGGCTTCATCGTTAGAGGGGAGAAGGGCTTGCGATCACCATGTTGGGCTTCAGCAGCGATCCCATCGACAAAGTCTGGATACGATGCTTCTCCGCCAGCCAGAGGGATATTTGGGCCGTAGAAGTACGTATGCTGCCAGTTCTTGCAGGACTCATGTCCTACAATGTCGGGGAACCGCCGTCCAGGCCGGATCTTGAAGCTAATGGTCCCACAATTCCTAAGCTCCTCTCTACTCACTCTGGCTTCCCTCTTCACGGTGAAGAAGTATATGAACAAATCTAACTTAGGCCTAATCCCTAAGTATCCCTCGCACAGAGCTGGGTAGTTGCTAAGTGCAAGAATACTATTGGGGGACAGGTTTTGAGGTTAAATCCCGGAAGTGCTTGAGGACTTGGATGCAGAAGTCGGACAACGGCAGGGAGACGACACGTACGAACTGAGCTTTGAGGTATACCTTTTCTCCGGGTTGGGGAGAAGGGATGACCTTACAGGCCGGCGCCACCCGCCAGACCAGGCCCTCCATCCCAGGGAGGTACCCCTCAGCAAGCATCTCCTTGATGTCGCTATCAGAGATGTCTGAGCCTCGCCATTCTGCCTTGTGGGGGTCAGCCTCCTCCTCCACCGGCTCTAGCGCCGCTGGAATTTGGTCGCCGCCGGTGGATTCCACCACCGCGGAACGCGACACCACCATGCCTTCCGGCGATACATGGACGGAGTTAGATTGCTTGGCGGAAGCCTCGCGGGACGCCGTCATTGCTGGTGCGCTGCTGCTGCTGCTGCTCGCCATTGAAAGTGGAGGATATGGGCTGGAGATTGGGGGAAGCTAGGGTTTTTACTTTGTGCACGCGATGTGTTCGAGGGAAGGCTTGGAGCTGGAGGAAGATGATGACGCAGGAGCAAATGAGGTGAAAAGATAAAAATGCCACCACAATTAAAATATATAGCTCTGGCATCAACAGTTGATGCGTGGACAGCGCGTTCCAGAACTGATACGTCCAAAACGTATCTACTTTATCGAACACTTTGCTATTGTTTATCCTCTAAACTTGTGTGATTTGAATAGAACTAACACGGACTGACGCTGTTTTCAGCAGAATTACCTTGGTGTCTTATTTTTGTGCAGAAAATGAACTATCAGGAAAATTTCCGGAAAATATGCCAAAAATTATATTTCACCAGAAGATCCACGGAGCCAGAAGACGAGACGGAGAAGGAGCCTGGGGGGCCCACACCCATGCCAGGCGCGGGCCCACGACTGGTCGCGCCTAGGGGGTGTGCAGTGTAACACCCTCAGAATCGGCCCTATGCAAGTTTTAGCGCTTTCCGCCAAACCCGCATAGGAACGATTCAAAGGCGCCCACCAGGCACTTTCGTGCGGGTGGAAAATGAAGTAATATCATTACACAATAGTCCTCGATGGAACCCACAAAACATATATACAACAACAACTCAATGAGTCAAGAATACAGATATACAGTATAAAGATCCAAATCACCTTGAAAATGATACAGCGTCCGAGTACGGACAAGATGCAAATTGAGCTAAGAGCCCTGAAGAATAACCAATGGCATCCATAACCCTGCCGAGGCCAAGCCGGAAGGGTAACCCTGCTAACAACGTCGATCTCAAAACCTGCTAAAACAAAAGGGGTGCCGGCAAAGGGCAAAGGAAAAAAAGAGCGGTCAGTACTGAGGCCAGTACACGGCGAGACTAGAATTCGGCGGTCCTCGCCTACATAGGTATGGTGGACTGAAGCGGCGGCACAGCATGCACTAAATAACCTATAGAGACTCGATATAACTGTCGGCTATCAGAGAGGGAAAAGAAAGACCTATTCGGAACCAACCTGATACTATCACCAAACATACCTGTATCATCCCATTTGTCTAACATCTGTAATGCTACTTGGTTTAGTAATATAATGACTAATTCCTAGACATAATTTTTGCATCATCATTATATCATGCTCATGTCATCATGCCACCTTGCATTTGAGCATCATATAAAACCCTTTTGTGTTGGTTCTTCTCTCATATGCATTATCAATTGTATTTGTCTCTTGATATTGTATTTGGATATTGATATATTGTTTAAATGCCCAAGTTGAGTTGGGGGCATATCTTTTATTCCACTCCACCACCTTTCTTTCACCACCTTATAATTCCACCATTCCATTATCCATGAGCTTGCATTTGATTTTCTTTTGGTATTTAATCTAGCTCATGGGAGATAGGATGCATCTACTTCTATAAACTCTTTTGCTTGGCTTTATTCCACTTTTGGGAATGCATAAGAATAATTCCATGTAAATATTATTGTTTTCACAAGAATAAACATGGCATTAATTATTTTGCATGGGCCATGCAAGTATCACCACATTTAAGTCTTTTGGATTTTATTTGAATTCTTGAGTGGATCATCTCTCATCTCATCTCCCTCCCTCTTTGTATCCCTATCTTGTTTTATACAATCTAGGGCCATTGCTAGGGTCCAATATTTTGGAAAAAGAGTTTTGTTCTTTTACTAAAACCCTAATCTGGTAAAATGCCAAAATGGCACATACTACTTTTATTTATGTGGGCATCACTCATCTCCACTTCTATTTTTCCCTCCTTTCTATCTTTGGCGTTCCCAAAATTCTCTGTTCAAAACTATCTGCAAGGTTCAAAAGGATTTGAAATAAAATGCTTGCTTGAATTTGAAACAAACAAAAACAATAAATAAAAAGGAGAAGCAATAAGAGAGAGGTTCATACCTGGCAGCAGCCCACCTTGGGCCCAGCCGCAGCTATTCCCCCTGGCCCGAGCCTACCCTCTCCTGGACCGGCCCAGCTTGCTTCCTACCTCATACCGCTTAAGAGAACACGGTGCCCTCTGCTTTTCTTCTCGCTAGCGTCCTCTCTCTCCGAACTCCAAATGGAGCAGGTGGCTCGCCTCCGTCAGGGCGTCACCACCTCTTCTTATCCACCCCGGCCCCTGGAACCCTAGCTCTGCCATCCATCCCCTGCTCAGCGCCGCCACCTTCCTTCCTTTTTCCCCTGTTCCGAGAGAAAGAGACCGAGAGAGAGCCGCGGCGAAGGAGCATCGCAATGGCCGTCGTCAAGTTCATCTGAGCGCGGGATTGGTACCACTCTGTCGCCGCGACATCTGCGTGGAAGATAAGCTGGAGCTGCCGGTGACTACCTCCTCGCCTCCGTTCGGTCGTGACCAAGCAGGCCCGCCCCGTCGCCACCGCCTGACCATATCCCTCCGTCCCCGACCCCAATTCTTGCGGGAATTGGTCGAGGTGAGTGCCACCTCCTTTCCCCCTTCTTTTCCTCCACCTTCCCGCGTCATGCCGCCTGGAATCGCCGTCGCCGTCGTCGAAAACCACCGCCGCGTGCGCAGCATCCGCAGATAGCAGCATCAGATCATCACTGCGCCTCTATTCCCGATAGTTTTCTGGCCCTCTCCAACCACCTCCAGTGACGCTCTGTACATACCTGCAAAGAGGGAACTTCCAGCTTCGAGAGGATCAAGCGGCGCAAACGGAGTGGTAAATCTCAAATCATCCTCCGAATCGAGGCGACCTCGTAGTTGCTTCGCCGATTCACTAAACGCCGATGTTTTCTTCCTTGTTCATCGATGGTTTCCAGCTCCTCCTCCACCGAAAACTCAAACACGAAAGTTGTAGCCATATCATCCTCTTCATCTTTCATTTTTGCATCATGGCGAAATTCGTAGTATGTTGCTCGCCATCGTCTTCCGAAGTTTGGCCAAATCGCTGTATCACACTGTCGAAATTCAGTTTCCACATGACACTTCCTTCAGTTCAGAGAACGCCTGCGGCTGTTTTCCACTTAGATCCCTGGTTTTTCCAGATTTGAACCGGGCCCACCTCCTCGGCCCACCACATAAGGTCAGCCACCCCGATGATCTGCCCTTGATCAAGCGACCCACCATCATCCTCCTTGGGTAGAATCCTGCGAGTAGCAAAAGTCCAGCACCTTTTCTGATTTCAAATTCAAATTTTCAAATCTGTTTAAATATGAATTAATTCATAACTTCCAAATGGGTTGGAATTTGAATTCAAACCTTATATGAAAATGTTTTGTTTTTTAATGTTAATTCAAATCTTTAATCAAATATTTTCAGAATTGATTTCAAATAGTCAAACCTTTGACTTTGACCCCATTTGACTAATTTTGACTTTAAAATAAATTTAAATTCATAAATGCAAATAATACAAATAATATATGTTTTAAAATCAGAAAAATGTGAGGATATCAAATATGCCATCCAAAATATATTTTGAACACTTTCAATTTCAAGTTGATTAAAATTACAATAAAATGCCCTTTTCTTAATTAATTAATAACTTTTGATTTATAACTCCAAATTTAACAAATGATATGTCTAAAATGATTAGCTCGACGAGACCTTTCCGTTTATGCATTCCATGTTCTGAATTGCAGCATGCATCATATAAATATAATGTAAACAGCAACTTATATGAGGATAAAATGTGGCCAAAACTCAATAAAATGATTTATTCTTGTATTCCACACCTCACCCATGCCATGCTACTTTATTGCCATGCAAATTGTGCATCATTCATAATGGCATGATTGTTTGCTTGTCGTATTTTATTCTTATGCTTGTGCACTTTATTTATGTTGGCCCTTGTTTGTTTGGTTCTTCTTCGAATAGACGCTGAGCAGGGGATATACCAAGAGCCCAGGAGCACTACCCAGATCCTTCTCTCGCTTCAACTGAGCTGCCAGGCAAGCACTACCACATGCTTGCATACATATAGTACCTATTGCCTCTAACTTATTCTTGCATCATTGAGTCGCGATTGCATTAAACTGAATCCCAAGTATTGCATAGCCTTTACTTTTAAACCCCACCGAAGCTTGTTCCTCCATCCCATGAGCCATTACTACAGGAGTTGTTTGGGCCATGCGAGTCGTAGAACAGCATGTGTAGGGTTTGTGAGTGTCTGATGGATAACGAGGTACCTAAACAACTTAACCTGAGTAGTAATGAGATAACTAATGAAAGTGGCACCGGTGAGCAATATCTGCTATTTGGTTTTTCCTGCTCACTTGTGTCCCGTAGGACCCCGAGTACTTGATTCCTGTTCCTTGAATATTCACGCTATCCACATCCGGAGGCTTATGGGACCCCTGAGCCAGAGCTTGATTCATTCTTATTTCTTGGGGCCACAAACTAGTTTGAGGTTTTATTTACTATCTGTACTTATGCCATGCTTTACCGCTTTATTTAAAATTGTGCGATTCTCGACCAGATCGCTTAGGTCACGGAGTGTTTCGCATGTCGACAAGCCCACCACATTTTCGGTTCCCAGTCGTTTACCACCGGCGCAAACCTTGAGTCCGTCTCGAGTCACTAAATTCGCTATGGTGTACTCAATGGGTGGCCCTCAAATATTTCAATCGGTGATTGCTTTGTCGTGAAGGCCTCGTTGGGTTTTGATTTGGTTTTTCCGAGGTTGATCGAGTGTGTGTTGCTATTTGTGCACCCCGCAGGTAAAACTTTCAAAGCCGTGTCCGCGTTATGCGACTTGGAGCACAGCTCGATCATAGACAAGCATAACTAAAGTACCGCTTTTAACTTGACTAAATAACGACTAGTAAATAGTGCAACACTCATGGAATGGATAATAAACTGCCAACGGATGGGGGTTGTTTCCGCTTCCTCGTTGGTAGCGAGGAGGAGGATGGATCTGTGGATATTATCGTTATAATCATATCTTAATTCACGTACATCCGTCTATCTTTGGTTAGGCGGATGGTTAGCAAGTATCTATAGAATTGTTAGGGTTTATCTTTTGCTGCAATTGCGTCACCCCAGGTTGTGTCCCCTTTAGAGGCATAAAGACTTGCTGAGTACCCCTAGGGTCTCACACGATAAATTGTTTGATTCAGATGAACAGGTACACTCACGAGATGGATACTGGGTGGAGGAGACTGATGTGGGCAACGATCATTCGATGTAGAGATTCCGGAACGGGATCCGTGAGATCTGTGGGCGGATGTGTTTATTTTAAGGCATCTTATGCCGATTTGCTTCTTATCCGTACTCGGATCTTGTTTGCCGCTCACCGATACTCGATGTTTGATGTATGAGGAAATATCCTAAACTATTATATCTATCTAGGACATTTGAATCTTGCCGTATGGCGTTGCTTTATTTCCTTTCTTTTTAGATGGAATGGCTCTGATGTACTGTTGTATGGTGGCTTGCATACATACTCATTTGTGTATGTAGTTGATCCTTCACCGATTACGCCGCCCGTTCTTGTCCCGATGTTTGTAAATGGTTGGGACGGCCGAAAGGTCTACCTGTGAGTGGCATTTGGGCCCCACCGTACTATTTCAACCATTTCCGCTCATCCAAGCTTGTAACTAGGAGCGTAATTCACCGAGGTAGTTACAATTAGTATCAGAGCCATCCCGCCCTTCAGGGTCTCAGCCAAATGGTCGTTGTCTGTCTAGCAAATATTTTTGGTAGCTATGTATACTAGGGAAAAACAAAACGCGAGAGTAGGATTGCTTCCACTTTTCTTCTTACCCACCCACCCACCCTTTTCTGGTAAGGAAGTGTAACGTTTTCAATCCTCTTCTTAACAGTTCAAACTAGGATTCACGTGTTCTGGGTTTCCGTAGCACCATAGGTTTTGTGTGTGTGTGTGTGTGTGTAATTCCTTGTCTATCTGTTGCATCCAACATGTTATCTTTATCGGCCTTTTGGTTATCAACTGTTGGTACATTCCATACCGACAGGCTTTTGCAAACCGACGCGATCTATCTAATTCGTTGTATACCGTCGCGATCTGTCTTACTCTTTGTTATCCGACGTTATCTTGTTTGGGGTGTTCGTTTCCGTAGTTACTAATCTTTAGGTTCATCGTGAGGAGAAGGGGTTAGGATATGTGTTCTACTTATTCATGTGCGGAGTAATGATTTGAGTGCGGGATGGAGTCGCGACCATACCACTACTCTTATCATTCGCTTTTGTATATTGAATTGGTAGAGTCAGTAATCTTGATCCGTTAAGTGATTTTGCGCATCTACTGGTATTTTAATGCCGAAATTTGCGGAAAAAATTTTCTTTGATATATCTGTGTACCACACTCCTTTTCAGTCGTGTGCGATATGCTTAATATCTTCTAGGTGCTTTGAACTTTGTTGATATTTTAATATCATCTCAGTAAATTGTATCCTTTAATCTTGGTTAATTCCATCTTGGTACTATTTTGGATTATTATTATTCTTAGTACTGACTTGTGTTTTATATCAATAACAAGATGGCACCACCACGTCGTTCTGATGAGGACATACCACCTGAACTGGGTTCCGCGTTGTCAAACATCGCCAATGCCTTGGCAGCAATGCAGCAGAACCAGCAGCGTTTTGAAGAAAGTGTTCGGAGGAATGAGTTTGCTCCGCTACCTCCACCTCCCAAGCGAGGAGACATCAAAAGCTTACTGAAGTTCAACCCACGCCAATTTGATGTTTCTGATCGACCACTTGATGCTGATGATTGGTTGCGTGAGATGTCAAGGCTACTGGAGACTGCTGATGTTCCTGAGCAAGAATGGGTAAAATGTGCTACTCACCTTCTGAAGGGAGATGCAGCTCTCTGGTGGGAGAATTACCTGAAGGCAAACTGCATTTGTTTTCAGCCTACTTGGGAACAGTTCACTGGAGCATTCAAAGAGCGAGATCACGAAATTGTCATGGAAAGGATGAAGGAAGTGTTTCTCAACCTCAAGCGTGGAAATGACAATGTCAATACCTACATCAGAACTTCATGAACCTTTCGTTATGGGGGATGAGATCTCCGATGACAAGAAGAAGCAAAAGAGGTTCCAGAAGGGCTCAATGCATCGATTAAATATGCAATCACACATGTAAGGCTGGCGTCTTTTCGGAACTTCAAAGATACCGCAGGAAGAAGCAAGTAGGCAAGTGTTTGAGGAGTCAAAGAAACACAATCGAGGCAGCAAGCTCTTCACTATGTCAACTCCTTCTAAGCGTGTCCGGGTTCCTAACACCCCACCGCTCCGGCTCCACCAAGACACGCAAGATACGCGGCAAGGCCACCAAACTTCCTCACCGCTGCTGTGGGCTACAACCACCACTACTGAGCGCTCAAGGAGTCCCAGCTATGTTGCTCCACGCCCACCGGTGCTTGTTTCACGTGTGGAGACTCTGGGCATCAAACGAACTGTCGATGAAAAACAAAGCTCTTCCTCCACCACCTCCAAGATTTCGGCAAGCTCTCCTATGGTTCGTGCACCACCACCTCAGGCTCTCAACATCAACACCAAGCCCGTGTCTCACTGCTCGTGCCAACTGTGTCAACGCTCTCAAGCCGAGCATGCACACAGTTGTGATGGGTATGCTTCCGTTAACTCATCCCCACGAAGTTTTGTTTGATTCTGGTGCATCGCATTCTTTTGTTTCTATCAAGTTTGCAAATGAGAATGGGTTAGCGTTGGATCCTCTCCTTAAGCGGTTAATGGTCCCTTCTCCTGGAGCAAAGATGGCAGCTGTAACTACCTCGGTGAATTATGCTCCTAGCTACAAGCCTGGATGAGCGGTAGTGGTTGAAATAGTACGGTGGGGCCCCAAAAGCCACTCACGGGTAGACCTTTCGGCCGTCCCAACCCCTTCCAACTCATCGACTGTCAGACGGCGAATCGGCGAAGGGATCAACTACATACACAAATGAGTATGTATGCGAGCCACCATACAAGAGTACATCAGAGCCATCCCATCTAGAAAGAAAGGAAATATAGCAACGCCATACGGCAAGATTCAAATGACCTAGATAGACATAATATTTTAGGATAATTCCTCATACATCACACATCAGAGTATCAAGCGGAAGCGGCAAAACAAAGTCCGAGTACAAATAAGAAGCAAATCGGCATAAGATGCCATAGAACTAAGCACATCCCGCCCACAGATCTCACGAATCCCCGTTCCCGGAATCTCTACACCGAACGATCGTTGCCCACATCATCGGCCTCTTCCACCCAAAGATCCGCCGCGAGGGTACCTATTCATCTGAACCAATAATTTATCGTGTGAGACCCTAAGGGTACTCAGCAAGTCTTAATGCCTCTAAAGGGGACACAACCTGGGGTGACGCAATTGCAGCAAACGATAAACCCTAGCAGTTCTATAGATAATCGCTAACCATCCGCCTAACCAAAGATAGACGGATGTCCGTGAATTAATGACAACAGTTATAACAGTAATTTCATCACATCCATCCTCCTCCTCACTTACCAACGAGGAAGCGGACGAACAACCCCCCATCCGTTGGCAATTTTATTAACCATTCCATGAGTGTTGCACTATTTACTAGTCAAATTACTTAGTCAGATTAAAGCGGTACTTTAGTTATGCTTGTCTATGATCGAGAAACTGTGCTCCAAGTCGTCCATAACCGCGGACAAGTCTTTCAGAAAGTTTTACCCTGCAGGGGTGCACAAATAGCAACACACACTCGATCAACCTCGGAAAAACCAAAACAAAATCCAACGAGGCCTTCATGGCAAAGCAATCACAGGATTCAGAATTATTTCAGGGGGCCACCCCATTGAGTAGACCCGCAACGAAGTTAGCGGACTCCAAGACGGACTCAAGGTTTGCGTCAGTGGCTGTAAACGACTGGGAACCCGAAAGTGTGACTGGGCTTGTCGATACCGCGAAAACACTCCGCTTACCTAAATAAAGACAAAGGTGCTCCTCGCACAAACGTAAAAGCAAGAGCATGGCATAAGTACAGATAGTAAATAAAACCTCAAACTAGTTTGTGGCCCCAAGAAATAAGAATGAATCAAGCTCGGCTCGGGGGGTCCCATAAGCCTCCCGGATGTGGATAGCGAATAATCTTGGAACAGGAATCAAGTACTCGGGTCTTACAGACACAAGTGAGCAGGAAAACCAAATAGCAGATGTTGCTCACCGTGCCACTTTCATTAGTTATCCCATTACTACTCATTAAGTTGTTTAGGTACCTCGTTATCCATCGACACTCACAAACCCTACACATGTCGTTTCTACGACTGCATGGCTCAAACAACTCCTATAGTAATGGCTCATGGGATGGAGGAACAAGCTCGGTGGGTTTTAAAAGTAAAGGCTATGCAATACTTGGGATTCAATTTAATGCAATCGCGACTGATGATGCAAGAATAAGATAGAGGCAATAGGTATCGTATGTATGCAAGCATGTGGTAGTGCTTGCACGGCAACTCTTGAAGCGAGAGACGGATTCAGAGTGCTCCTGGTTCTCTTGATATATCCCCTGCTCAGTGTCTATTCGAAGAAGAACCAAACAAACAAGGGCCAACATAAATAAAGTGCACAAGCATAGGAATAAAATGCGTCAAGCAAACAATCATGCCATGATGAATGATGCACAAGTTGCATGGCAATAAAGTAGCATGGCATCGGTGAGGTGTCGAACACAAGAAGTAACATTTTTATGGGGTTTTAGTCCCATTTTATTGTCATAATAGTTGCTGTATACTTTATATTTATATGATGCATGCTGCGATTGAAGTCATGGGTAGCATAAACAGAAAGGTCTCGACGAGCTGATCATTTTAGACATATCATTTGTTAAATTCGGAGTTATAAATCAAAAGTTATTAAATTATTAAGTTCCAGTGGCATTTGTTGTAATTTTAAACAACTTGGAAAATAAAATGTTCAAACTCTAATTTGGATGGCATATTTGAATTCCTCACATTTTTCTGATTCAAAAACATATATTATTTGTATTATTTGGAATTATGAATTTAATTTATTTTTAAGTCAAAATTAGTCATATTAAGTCAAAGTCAAAGTTTGACTATTTAAAATTAGTTTTGAAAATATTTGAATATAGATTTGAATTAACATTCAAAAACAAAACATTTTTCATATAAGGTTTGAATTCAAATTCCAAACCAGGAATAAGTTATGAATTTTATTTAGTTTGAACAGATTTTGAAAATTTGAATTTGAATTCAGAAAACCGAAAACATTTTTAATACTCAGGCTAACCTAGCCCTAGTCGCAGACAGGTGGGGTCACAGGGCTGACTGGGCTGCCACGTGGGACAAAGGTGGGGTGTACCGCGGGTTGAGAAACTAGAAAAGCGGGATGCCTTTTTACAAAAAGACTGGGCATCGAAGGGCTGTGGGTTGAGCTGCACATAGTCTAGGGGCCTATTTAGAAAAACGTTCTAGGCTAACTGACGAAACTGAATTTTACTCGCGAAAAGCAGCTAGCTGTTCCGATCTTTGAATGAAGATGGCGAGGAATCGGTGGAGATTTTGAACAAAACACAAAAAGCAAAGATGGAGAGGGAACACCAGGCTACAAGTTTTATGTTTGGAGTTTCGCCAACGGAGGACTCTACGCGTTGAGAAACTACGACGAACAGAGGTCGACCCGAGGCAAAAACTGAGAAACAACGACAGGTAAAAGAGGGTTTTTCAGAATCTTTCGAGGACGATGGCGACGGATACAACGCGATTTAGGAGATGATGTAAAAACTAAAAACACAGAGGTAAGGTAGGGCTATGATTTCCATGTTGGGGATTTTTGCGACGGAGGGCCGTAGCGGACGGGGCGAGGTGAAGAACAGGGGTGCGCCGTCAAGCTTCACATCGCTGCTGTCATACAAGCGCTGGCGCGCCAGCGCGAGCGCCAGAGCGGGCGAGGCTAGCGAGGCAGAGGACGGCGTGAGCTAGAGGGAGGAGGGTCGAGGCGGCAGCTCACCGAGGGGTGGACGGTGACGTGGAAGTCGACCGGGAGATGACGACGGTGGCGGTGCAGAAGTGGACGCCGAACAGCCGCGATGGCGACGGCACGGCGAACGGCAGATCGCCGGGTGCGCGGGACGTCGTCGGCGTGCGGCGCCCGTGCTCCCTCGTCCTAGGTCGCTCCTGACTTCTGGCGCCTGCTCTGCGATGGGGCTTGATGGTGCAACCGGTGGCCGACGGAGGTGGCGGGTGGGAGCTTGGCTGACGGCTAGGGTTTAGCGGGAAAAGGAGAGGTGGGGGAGATGGAGGCAAGGAAAAGGGGTGGAAGATAAGATCGAGGGGAGGGTGAGCACATGGGGTGGTTGCTAGCTTTGCCAAAAAGTAGAGAAGAAGGGGTGGACGCGGAAGGGGTACTCTCTTCTCTCCCTTTGTCTTGTAGCCGAGAGAGGTAGAGAGGGATCAGGGAAGGGAGCTCGTGGGTTGGAGGGAAGAGAGAGGAGAGGGAGTGGCTCGGGTTAGCTTGCTAGCCTCGGTGTGGCCAGGGAGAGAGGCTAGGTTAGGGTGGTGTAGCAAGGATGGAAGAGAGGATGGTAGCTAGGTTAAGATAGGAGGGGGGACATGGGTTCGGTCTAGGGTTAGGCAGAGTAGTGGCTCGGCTAGGGGGGGCCCTCATGGCATAGAGAGAAAGAGGAGGGAGAGGAGAGAGGGTGGAGCAAGGCTCGGGTAGGGTTTAGAGGGTGGTGGTATGGTAGAGAGAGGGGGTACTTAGGGTTTGGTTTAGATTAGGTGTAGCTTAGGGTTTTAGCTAGGATGGGGTATGGGGTATGGTGATGAAGGGAACTAGGATTGAGGATTAGAGAGAGAGGGGTGAGAGCTAGGGTTTTGTAGCATGCAAGCTCCAAACATAGGTCAAGCAAGATCAAGAAGAAAAGAGGGAGAGAGAAGGGTGTGGGGGTGTAGGCCTATGCACACCCACATGATCACATGTGCATGCATGGAGGGGGATGGTGATTAGGGTAGGGTTTAACTAGAGGGGGAGAGAGAGAGAGAGAAAGCTTGGTGGGGTACTATACAAGCCAAAACAAAGCCAAGCAAAGGAAAGGGTGACCCATGCAAGCAAAACAAAAATAACATTCAAATGTCAAGTAAAAGGTGGCACTTGCATGGCCCATGCAAACAATAAATGCCATGTATTCATATTGTGAAAACAACATCAAATCATGTGGCATTATTCCATGCATTCCCAAAAGGTGGAAAAGGCCAAGCAAAAGATTATGAGTGGAATCCACCCAACCCACATGAGCTAGAGGTAAACTCATTTAAAATGCATAGCTCATATAAATTGGATGGTGGAATTATAAGGTGGTGAAAGATAGGGTGGTGGAGTCAATAAAAGATATGCCCCCAACTCAACTTGGGCATTCAACAATATATCAAGAACCAAATACAATATCAAGAGACAAATACAAATATTAATGCATATGAGATAAGAACCAAAGCTCAAGGGTTTGTATGATGCTCAAATGCAAAGTGGCATGATGACATGAGCATGATATGATGATGATGCAACAATTATATGTAGGAAGTGGCCCTTTTATTACTAGATCAAGTAGCATTACAGGTGTTAGACAACTGGGATGCTACAACTCTCCCCCACTAAACAGGAATCTCGCCCCGAGATTCTAGGAAGAAGAAGAAGACACAAAGAGGGTAGGATAGCTGGCACGGAGTTCATCTTCACGCTCCCAAGTGGCTTCATCAACAGAATGGTGTGACCACTGCACCTTGCAGAACTTGATGGACTTGTTGCGAGTCCTTCTTTCTACGGTCCCAAGGATTTTGGTGGGGTGTTCTTGATAAGACAGGTCTTCTTGGAGATCGATTAGCTCATGATCCACGGTCCTGCCGGGATCTTTGAAGCACTTCTTGAGCTAAGAGATGTGGAAAACATCATGGACTTTGAGTTTTTCCGGGAGCTCCAGGGCATAAGCAACTTCTCCTCTTCTACTACGAATCTTGAAAGGACCGATGTATCTAGGAGCCAACTTTCCTTTGATACCAAAGAGGTGTGTGCCTCTCATGGGAGTGACACGAAGGTAGACGAGATCACCAGGGGCATACACCATATCTGTGTGCTTCCTGTCATAATTGCTCTTCTGACGACTTTGAGCAATCTTCAGGTTCTCAAGAATAATATGCACCTTCTCCTCTACTTGAGTTACAATGTCAGGGCCAAACTAGATTCTTTCCCCTGCACCTGACCAACCAATCGGAGTTCTGCACTTGCGACCATAGAGAGCCTCAAATGGTGCCATCTTCAGACTCTTCTGGAAGCTGTTGTTGTAAGAGAATTCAGCATAAGGAAGACATTCCTCCCACTTCATGCCAAAAGAGATGACGCAAGCACGAAGCATATCCTCCAGAATCTGATTGATCCTTTCGACTTGTCCTTGCGACTGAGGGTGGTAAGCAGTGCTGAAGTTCAACTTTGTTCCCAGAGCATTTTGGAAACTTTCCCAGAACTTTGAAGTGAAGATGCTTCCACGGTCTGAACTGATTTCAAGCGGAACCCCATACAGAGAGACAATTCTGTTGATATAGAGCTCAGCCAACTGAATTCCAGAAATTGTTTCCTTGACTGGGAAGAAATGAGCCACTTTAGAAAGCCTGTCGATGACAACAAAAATTGCATTGTTGCCCTTCTGCGACCTTGGAAAGCCAGTGATGAAGTCCATCTCTACTTTCTCCCATTTCCATTCCGGAGGTTTCAATGGTTGTAGAAGACCGAATGGTTTCTGATGGACAGCCTTCACTCTGCGGCAGACATCACATTCTGAGACATACTTGGCACAATACCGTTTCAAACCAGGCCACCAATATTGTGTTTTCAAGTCCATGTACATCTTTGTGCTGCCAGGATGGATAGAAAGAACAGAATCATGCGCCTCCTTGAGAACTTGCTCTCTCAAACCCGGGTAGTTTGGTACAAACATCCGGTGTTCAAAGAAAAGCGTGCCTTGATCATCAACGTGGAAGGACTCATACTTCGGAAGCTCAAGTTTAGAGATGATCTTTTTGGTGTGCGGATCACCAAGCTGACGAGAGCGAATCTTTTCCTCCAAGAGAGGAGTAGCCAGAAGGTTCAGGAGATGCCCTTGTTCCACAATTTCCAGGTTGAGCTGACGGAATTCCTCGCACAAGAGAGGCTGTTGCTCTTCCATCATGAGGTTGTTGACATAAGCTTTACGGCTAAGCGCATCGGCCATGACATTAGATTTGTCCGGAGTGTAATTGATGGTCACATCAAAGTCATTGATTGCTTCAATCCATCTCCTCTGCCGAAGGTTGAGATCAGGCTGAGTGAAGATATACTTCAAACTCTTGTGGTCAGAAAAGATCTCACAACGATTACCAAGCAAGTAGTGCCTCCATAGCTTCAAAGCAAAGACAACTGCTGCTAGCTCGAGGTCATGTGTGGGATAGTTGATCTCATGCGTCTTCAACTGACGAGAGGCATAAGCAACCACCTGCTTCTCTTGCATAAGGACCGCACCCAATCCTTGCAAAGAGGCGTCGCAGAATATCTGGAAAGGCTTAGATGTATCCGGAGGAACCAAGACTGGTGTGGAAGTGAGCTTCTCTTTGAGTGTCTCAAAACTTGCTTGACATGCAGGAGTCCACAGGTACTTCTTGCCTTTCTTGAGGAGATCGGTAAGAGGCTTCGCTATCTTCGAGAAGTTCTGAACGAAGCGACGGCAATAACTCGCCAAACCAAGGAAACTCCTCACTTCTTTGACATTAACAGGAGGAAGCCATTCAACAATTGTCTTCACAGTTTCCGGGTTGACTGCAATGCCCTTGGCAGAGATGACATGACCAAGATAGGTTACTTCAGGCAGCCAAAACTCACACTTTGAGAACTTTGCATACAAGCGGTTCTCACGAAGCTTGTTTAGGACACACCGCAGGTGTTCTTCATGCTCTTCCTTAGACTTGGAATAGACCAGGATGTCATCCAGATAGACCACAACGAACTTATCAAGGTACTCCATGAAAACCGAGTTCATCAGCCTCGAGAAGGTAGCAAAAGCGTTGGTGAGACCGAAAGACATGACCGTGTACTCATACAGGCCATAGCGGGTGGTGAAAGCTGTTTTGGGCACATCTTCCTTGCGAATCTTGATTTGGTGATAACCACTTCTCAAGTCCAGCTTAGAGAACACCACAGCTCCAGCTAGCTGATCGAAAAGATCATTAATCCGCGGGAGGGGATATTTGTTCTTGATGGTTTTAGCATTGAGAGCCCGGTAGTCAACACATAGTCTATCGGTCCTATCACGCTTCTTCACAAAGATTGTTGGGCTACCCCAAGAAGAAGTACTGTGTTGAATGAAACCCAACTTCTCTTGTTCATCAAGTTGTCGTTTGAGTTCAGCCAACTCAGAAGGACCCATTTTATAAGGCCGCTTGGAGAAAGGAGTCGTTCGTGTTCAAGCTCAATCACAAACTCAACCTCACGATCCGGAGGCATACCCGCAACTCTTCAGAAAGACATCCGGGAACTCATAGACCACCCAAGCACACTCAATAGCTTCCATAGCATCATCATTCAAAGCCGCCAAAGAGAAGAGCTGGACAGCAGGAGTCGACTTGGAGAAAAGACTATATGGCCTTCGTGAATCTTCAGAAACCGAGCGTCAAAGACAATCAATCACAGCTGCATTTGTCAACCAATCCATGCCCAAGATGACATCAATGTCGAATTGCCTGTAACAATTAAAGAAGCCGAGAATGAAGAGCCACCAATCTCAACTTGATTGCCATGACTGATTTTAGAAGCTGCCATCTTCTCTCCAGGAGAAAGGACCATTAACCGCTTTTGGAGAGGAACCAAGACTAACTCATTCTCATTTGCAAACTTGTGAGACACAAAAGAATGCGATGCACCAGAATCAACCAAAACTCGTGCAGGGACTGAGTTAACGGAAAGCATACCCATCACAACTCCAGGTGCATGCTCAGCTTGAGCGGCGTTGACACAGTTGGCACGAGCAACCGTAGACCCGGGCTTGGTGTTGATGTTGAGAGCCCGAGGTGGTGGTGCACGAACCATAGGAGAGCTTGCTGCAGATCTTGGCGGGGGTGGAGGGAGAGCTTTGTTCTTCATCGGACAGTTCCAGTTGGGATGTCCATGATCTCCACATGTGAAACAAGCACCATGTGGACGTGGAGCAACATAGCCAGGGACTCCGCCAGGCGCTCCAGGGTAGTGGTGGTTGTAGCCCCTGGGAGCCGCAGTGGTGAAGTTTGGTGGCCTTGACGCGTAACTTGCAGGTCTTGGTGGAGCCGGGAGCGACGGTGGGGTGTTAGGAACCCAGACACGCCGCTTAGAAGGAGCTGCCATAGCTGAAGAACTTGACGCATCCCGGTTATGTTTCTTGGACTCCTCAAACACTTGCCTGCTTGCTTCCTCTTGCAGGGCTGTGTGCTGCAGTTCCAGGAAAGATGCCGGCCTTGCATGTGTGATTGCATACTTGATCGATGCATTGAGCCCTTGCCTGAACCTCTTCTGCTTCTTATTGTCATCAGATACCTCATCGCCACCATAACGAGATAGATTCATGAAGTTCCTTATGTAGGTGTTGAAGTTATCATTTCCTTGCTTCAGGTTGAGAAAAGCTTCCTTCATCCTTTCCATTACAATCTCTGAGAAAAACTGCTCTTTGAAAGCTGCAGTGAACCTTTCCCAAGTAGGCTGAAAACCAAAGGCTTGCCTTCAAGTAATTCTCCCACCGAGAGCTGCATCTCCTTCGTAAGGTGAGTAGCACACTTGACCCACTCGCTCGAACATCAGCAGCCTCGAGCAACCTTGACATCTCACGCAACCAATCATCCGCCCAAAGGGTCGATCGTAAACATCAAACCGACGAGGGTTGAATTTCAGGAAGCTCTTGATGTCTCCTCGCTTGGGAGGTGGAGGTAGTGGAGCAAACTCGTTCCTCGACACTCTCCTCAAAGCTACTTGGTTCACTTTGCTGCCAAAGCATTAGCGATGTTTGACAGCGTGGAGCCCAGTTCACGTGGTATGTCCTCATCAGTACGGCGTGGTGGAGCCATCCTGTGATTGATATAAAACTCAAGTCAGTACTATAATGGAGAATAATAATAATCCAAAATAGTTCCAAGATGGAATTAACCAAGATTAAAGGATACAATTTACTAAGATGATATTAAAATATCAACAAAGTTCAAAGCACCTAGAAGATATTAAGCATATCGCACGATCGAAAAAGGAGTGTGGTACACAAATATATCAAAGAAAAATTTTCCACAAATTTCGGCATTAAAATACCAATAGATGCGCAAAATTACTTAACGAATCAAGATTAGTGACTCTACCGATTCAATATACAAAAGCGAATGATAAGAGTAGTGGTATGGTCGCGACTCCATCCCGCACTCAAATCATTACTCCGCACATGAACAAGTGGAACACATATCCTAACCCCTTCTTCTCACGATGAAACCTAAAGATTAGTAACTACGGAAACGAACACCCCAAACAAGATAGCGTCGGATACAAAGAGTAAGACAGATTGCGTCGGTTTGCAAAAAGCTCGGTATGGAATGTACCAATAGTTGATAACCAAAGGCTGATTAGATAACAACTTGATGCAACAGATAAATAAGGGATTACACACACACACACAACCTATGGTACTACTAAACCCGAACACGTGAATCCTAGTTTGAATTTTGAGAAGAGGATTGAAAACGTTGCACTTCCTTACCAAAAAAGGGGGTGGGTGGGTAAGAAGAAAATGGAAGCATCCCCACTGTCGCTTTTGTTTTTCCCTAGTATACATAACTACCAAAATATTTGCTAGATCGACAACGACTGCTTGGTGAGACCTCAAGGTCGGGATGGCTCGATACCAATTGTAACTACCTCGGTGAATTACGCCCTAGCTACAAGCCCGGATAAGCGGTAGTGGTTGAAATAGTACTGGGGCCCCAAAAGCCACTCACGGTAGACCTTTCGCCGTCCCAACCACTTCCAACTCATCGGGACCTGACGGGCGGGCGAATCGGCAAAGGAAGGATCAACTACATACACAAATGAGTATGTATGCAAGCCACCATACAAGAGTACATCGAGCCATACCATCTAGAAAGAAAGGAAATATAGCAACGCCATACGAAGATTCAAATGACCTAGATAGACATAATATTTTAGGATAATTCCTCATACATCACACATCAGAGTATCAAGCGGAAGCGGCAAAACAAAGTCCGGGTACGGATAAGAAGCAAATCGGCATAAGATGCCATAGAACTAAGCACATCCCGCCCACAGATCTCACGGATCCCCTGCTCTAATCTCTACACGAACGATCGTTGCCCACATCATCGGCCTCTTCCACCCAAAGATCCGCGTCCCGCGAGGGTACCTGCTCATCCGAACCAATATTTTATCGTGAGACCCTAAGGGTACTCAAGAAGTCTTAATGCCTCTAAAGGGGACACAACCTGGGGTGACGAATTGCAGCAAAAGATAAACCCTAGCAGTTCTATAGATAATCGCTAACCATCCGCCTAACCAAAGATAGACGGATGTCCGTGAATTAATGACAACAGCTTATAATGTAATTTCATCGATCCATCCTCCTCCTCGCTACCAACGAGGAAGCGATTTAACAACCCCCATCCGCTGGCAATTTTATTAACCATTCCATGAGTGTTGCACTATTTACTAGTCAAATTACTTAGTCGATTAAAGCGGTACTTTAGTTATGCTTGTCTATGATCGAGAAACGTGCTCCAAGTCGTCCATAACCGCGACACGGCTTTCAGAAGTTTTACCCGCAGGGTGCACAAATAGCAACACACACCGATCAACCTCGGAAAAACCAAAACAAAACCCAACGAGGCCTTCACGACAAAGCAATCACAGATTCAGAATTATTTGGGGCCACCCATTGAGTAGACCAAGAACGGGTTAGCGGACTCGAGACGGACTCAAGGTTTGTGTCGCTGGTCAGAAACGATCGGGAACCCGAAGTGTGACGGGCTTGTTGATACCGCGAAAACACTCCGCTTACCTAAAGATAAAGTGTGCTCCTCGCAAACGTAAATAAAGCAAGAGTATGGCATAAGTACAGATAGTAAATAAAACCTCAAACTAGTTTGTGGCCCCAAGAAATAAGAATGAATCAAGCTCGCTCACGGGGTCCCATAAGCCTCCGGATGTGGATAGCGAATAATCTTGGAACAGAATCAAGTACTCGGGGTCTTACGGGACACAAGTGAGCAGGAAAAACCAAATAGCAGATGTTGCTCACCGGTGCCACTTTCATTAGTTATCCCATTACTACTCAGATTAAGTTGTTTAGGTACCTCGTTATCCATCAGACACTCACAAACCCTACACATGCTGTTCTACGACTCGCATGGCTCAAACAACTCCTGTAGTAATGGCTCATGGGATGGAGGAACAAGCTCGGTGGGTTTTAAAAGTAAAGGCTATGCAATACTTGGGATTCAATTTAATGCAATCGTGACTCGATGATGCAAGAATAAGATAGAGGCAATAGGTACTATATGTATGCAAGCATGTGGTAGTGCTTGCCTGGCAACTCAGTTGAAGCGAGAGACGGATCTGGGTAGTGCTCCTGGTTCTCTTGATATATCCCCCTTCAAGGTCTATTCGAAGAAGAACCAAACAAACAAGGGCCAACATAAATAAAGTGCACAATCATAGGAATAAAATGCGTCAAGCAAACAATCATGCCATGATGAATGATGCACAAGTTGCATGGAAATAAAGTAGCATGGCATGGGTGAGGTGTCGAACACAAGAAGTAACATTTTTATTTGGTTTAAGTCCCATTTTATTGTCATAATAGTTGCTGTATACTTTATATTTATATGATGCATGCTGCAATTGAAGTCATGGGTAGCATAAACAGAAAGGTCTCGACGAGCTGATCATTTTAGACATATCATTTGTTAAATTCGGAGTTATAAATCAAAAGTTATTAAATTATTAAGTTCCAGTGGCATTTGTTGTAATTTTAAACAACTTGGAAAATAAAATGTTCAAACTCTAATTTGGATGGCATATTTGAATTCCTCACATTTTTCTGATTCAAAAACATATATTATTTGTATTATTTGGAATTATGAATTTAATTTTATTTTTAAGTCAAAATTAGTCATATTAAGTCAAAGTCAAAGTTTGACTATTTAAAATTAGTTTTGAAAATATTTGAATATAGATTTGAATTAACATTCAAAAACAAAACATTTTTCATATAAGGTTTGAATTCAAATTCCAAACCAGGAATAAGTTATGAATTTTATTTAGTTTGAACAGATTTTGAAAATTTGAATTTGAATTCAGAAAACCGAAAACATTTTTAATACTCAGGCTAACCTAGCCCTAGTCGCAGACAGGTGGGGTCACAGGGCTGACTGGGCTGCCACGTGGGACAAAGGTGGGGTGTACCGCGGGTTGAGAAACTAGAAAAGCGGGATGCCTTTTACAAAAAGACCGCATCAAGGGTGTGGGTTGAGCCGCACATAGTCTAGGGCCTATTTAGAAAACGTTCTAGGCTAACATTTAAACTGAATTTTACTCGCGAAAAGCAGCTAGCTGTTCCGATCTTTGAATGAAGATGGCGAGGAATCGGTGGAGATTTTGAACAAAACACAAAAAGCAAAGATGGAGAGGGAACACCAGGCTACAAGTTTTATGTTTGGAGTTTCGCCAACGGAGGACTCTACGCGTTGAGAAACTACGACGAACAGAGGTCGACCCGAGGCAAAAACTGAGAAACAACGACAGGTAAAAGAGGGTTTTTCAGAATCTTTCGAGGACGATGGCGACGGATACAACGCGATTTAGGAGATGATGTAAAAACTAAAAACACAGAGGTAAGGTAGGGCTATGATTTCCATGTTGGGGATTTTTGCGACGGAGGGCCGTAGCGGACGGGGCAAGGTGAAGAACAGGGGTGCGCTCGGGCTGTTTCCACATCGCTGCTCACACAGCCAAGCGGCGCCAGCTTGAGCGCCAGAGCGGGCGAGGCTAGCGAGGCAGAGGACGGCGTGAGCTAGAGGGAGGAGGGTCGAGGCGGCAGCTCACCGAGGGGTGGACGGTGACGTGGAAGTCGACCGGGAGATGACGACGGTGGCGGTGCAGAAGTGGACGCCGAACAGCCGCGATGGCGACGGCACGGCGAACGGCAGATCGCCGGGTGCGCGGGACGTCGTCGGCGTGCGGCGCCCGTGCTCCCTCGTCCTAGGTCGCTCCTGACTCCTGGCGCCGTTCCTGCGATGGGGCTTGATGGTGCAACCGGGTGGCCGACGGAGGTGGTGGCTGGCGGGTGGGAGCTTGGCCAGGGGCGGCTAGGGTTTAGCCAGGGAAAAAGGAGAGGGTGGGGAGAGATGGAGAGGCAAAGAAAGGGTGGTAGATAAGATCGAGGGGAGGTGAGCACATGGGGTGGTTGCTAGCTTTGCCAAAAGTAGAGAAGAAGGGTGGACACGGAGGGGTACTCTTCTCTCCCTTTGTCTTGTAGCCGAGAGAGGTAGAGAGGATGTGGAAGGGAGCTCGTGGGTTGGAGGAAGAGAGAGGAGAGGGAGTGGCTCGGGTTAGCTTGCTAGCCTCGGTGTGGCCATGGAGAGAGGCTAGGTTAGGGTGGTGTAGCAAGGATGGAAGAGAGGATGGTAGCTAGGTTAAGATAGGAGGAGGGACATGGGTTCGGTCTAGGGTTAGGCAGGGTAGTGGCTCGGCTAGGGGGGGGGCCCTCATGGCATAGAGAGAAAGAGGAGGGAGAGGAGAGAGGGTGGAGCTAGGCTCGGGTAGGGTTTAGAGGGTGGTGGTATGGTAGAGAGAGGGGGTACTTAGGGTTTGGTTTAGATTAGGTGTAGCTTAGGGTTTTAGCTAGGATGGGGTATGGGGTATGGTGATGAAGGGAACTAGGATTGAGGATTAGAGAGAGAGGGGTGAGAGCTAGGGTTTTGTAGCATGCAAGCTCCAAACATAGGTCAAGCAAGATCAAGAAGAAAAGAGGGAGAGAGAAGGGTGTGGGGGTGTAGGCCTATGCACACCCACATGATCACATGTGCATGCATGGAGGGGGATGGTGATTAGGGTAGGGTTTAACTAGAGGGGGAGAGAGAGAGAGAAAGCTTGGTGGGGTACTATACAACCCAAAACAAAGCCAAGCAAAGGAAAGGGTGACCCATGCAAGCAAAACAAAAATAACATTCAAATGTCAAGTAAAAGGTGGCACTTGCATGGCCCATGCAAACAATAAATGCCATGTATTCATATTGTGAAAACAACATCAAATCATGTGGCATTATTCCATGCATTCCCAAAAGGTGGAAAAGGCCAAGCAAAAGATTATGAGTGGAATCCACCCAACCCACATGAGCTAGAGGTAAACTCATTTAAAATGCATAGCTCATATAAATTGGACGATGGAATTATAAGGTGGTGAAAGACAGGGTGGTGGAGTCAATAAAAGATATGCCCCCAACTCAACTTGGGCATTCAACAATATATCAAGAACCAAATACAATATCAAGAGACAAATACAAATATTAATGCATATGAGATAAGAACCAAAGCTCAAGGGTTTGTATGATGCTCAAATGCAAAGTGGCATGATGACATGAGCATGATATGATGATGATGCAACAATTATATGTAGGAAGTGGCCCTTTTATTACTAGATCAAGTAGCATTACAGGTGTTAGACAACTGGGATGCTATAGCAGCTTCTAAAATAAGCCATGGCAATTAAATTGAGATTGGTGGCTCTTCGTTCTCGGCATCCTTAATTGTTCTGGGCAATTCTGACATTGATGTCATCTTGGGCATGGATTGGTTGACAGCAAATGCAGCTGTGATTGATTGTGCTGAACGCTCGGTTTCTCTGAAGATTCCTGAAGGCCATATAGTCTATTCTCCAAGTCTGATTCCTGCTATCCAGCTTTTCTCTTTGGCGGCTCTGAATGATGATGCTATGGAAGCTATTCAGAGTGTTCCGGTGGTCTGTGAGTTCCCAGATATCTTTCCTGAAGAGTTGCCGGGTATTCCTCTGGATCGTGAGGTTGAGTTTGTAATTGAGCTTGAACCTGGAACGGCTCCTATCTCCAAGCGGCCTTATAAAATGGGTCCTGCTGAGTTGGCTGAACTCAAACGTCAGCTTGATGAACAAGAGAAGTTGGGTTTCATTCAACACAGTACTTCGTCTTGGGGTAGCCCAACAATCTTTGTGAAGAAGCGAGACAAGACCGATAGACTTTGTGTTGACTATCGGGCTCTCAATGCTAAAACCATCAAGAACAAATATCCCCTTCCGCGGATTAATGATCTCTTCGATCAGCTAGCTGGAGCTGTGGTATTCTAAGTGGACTTGAGAATTGGTTATCACCAAATCAAGATTCGCAAGGAAGATGTTCCTAAAACAGCTTTCACCATCCGCTATGGCCGTATGAGTACACGGTCATGTCTTTCGGTCTCACCAACGCACTGCTACCTTCTCGAGGCTTATGAACTCGGTTTTCATGGAGTATCTTGATAAGTTCGTTGTGGTCTATCTGGATGACATCCTAGTCTATTCTAAGTCAAAGGAAGAGCATGAAGAACACCTTCTGTGTGTCCTAAACAAGCTTCGTGAGAACCGCTGTATGCAAAGTTCTCCAAGTGTGAGTTTTGGTGCCTCAAGTAACCTATCTTGGTCACGCTATCTCTTAAGGGCATTGCACAACCCGAAACCGTGAAGACAATTGTTGAATGGCTTCCTCCGTTAATGTCAAAGAAGTGCGGAGTTTCCTTGGTTTGGCTAGTTATTGCCGCTTGCTCGTAACTTTTCAAAGATAGCGAAGCCTCTTACCGATCTCCTCAAGAAAGGCAAGAAATACCTTTGACTCCTGCATGTCAAGCAAGCTTTGAGACACTCAAAGAGAAACTCACTTCCACGCCAGCCTTGGTTCCTCCAGACATCTAAGCCTTTCCAGATATTCTGACGCCTCTTTGCAAGGATTGGGTGCGGTCCTTATGCAAGAAAAACAAGTTGTTGCTTATGCCTCTCGACAGTTGAAGACGCATGAGATCAACTATCCTACACATGACCTCGAGCTCAGCAGCTTGTCTTTGCTTTGAAACTATGGAGGCACTACTTGCTTGGCAACCGCTAGAAATCTTTTTGATCACAAGAGTCTAAAGTATATCTTCACTCAGCCGATCTCAACCTTCGCAGAGGAGATGGATTGAAGCAATCAATGATTTTGATTTGACCATCAACTACACTCCGCAAAGCTAATGTCATGGTCGATGCTCTCACCGCAAAGCTTATGTCAATAACCTCATGATGGAAGAACAACAACTCTCTTGTGCGAGGAATTCGCCACCAACTCGAAATTGTGGAACAAGGGTATCTCTTGAACCTTCTAGCAACCTCTCTTGGAAGAAAAGGTTCGCTCGTCACCAGGTGATCCGCACACCAAAAGATCATCTCCAAACTTCAGCTTCCAAGTATGAGTCCTTCCACGCCGATGATCAAGGCACGCTTTTCTTTGAACACCGGATGTTTGTTCCAACTACCCGGTTTGAGAGAGCAAGTTCTCAAGGAGGCGATGATTCCGTTCTTTCTATCCACCCTGGCAGCACAAAGATGTACATGGACTTGAAAACACAATATTGGTGGCCGGGTTTGAAACGATATTGTGCCAAGTATGTCTCGGAGTGTGATGTCTGCCGCAGAGTGAAAGCTGTCCATCAGAAACCTTACGGTCTTCTACAGCCATTGAAACCCCCAGAATGGAAATGGGAGAAAGTAGAGATGGACTTCATCACTGGTTTTCCAAGGTCGCAGAAGGGCAACAATGCAATCTTTGTTGTCATTGACAGGCTTTCTAAAGTGGCTCACTTCTTCCCCGTCAAGGAAACAATTTCTGGAATTCAGTTGGCTGAGCTCTATATCAACAGAATTGTCTCTCTGTATGGGGTTCCGCTTGAGATCAGTTTAGACCGTGGGAGCATCTTCACTTCCAAGTTCTGGGAAAGTTTCCAAAATGCTTTGGGAACAAAATTGAACTTCAAAGACAGCTTACCACCCTCAACGCAAGGACAAGTTGAAAGGATCAATCAGTTACGAGGATATGCTTCGTTCTTGCGCCATCTCTTTGGCATGAAGTGGAGGAATGTCTTCCTTATGCTGAATTCTCTTACAACAACAGCTTCGTAAAAGTCTAAAAATGGCACCATTTGAGGCTCTCTATGGCATAAGTGCGTAAACCGATTGGTTGGTCAGTGCAGGAGAAAGAATTTGGTTTGGCCCGACATTGTAACTCAAGCGAGGAGAAGGTGCATATCATTCTTGAAAATCAAGATTGCTCAAAGTCGCCAAGAGCAATTATGACAGAAAGCACACGGACATGGTGTATGTCCCTGGTGATCTTGTTTACCTCGTGTCACTCCCATGAAAGGCACGCACCGCTTTGGTATCAAAGGAAAGCCTCCTAGATACATCGGTCCTTTCAAAATTGTGGAAGAAGAGGAGAAGTTGCTTATGCTCTTGAGCTCCCGGAAAAACTCAAGGTTCATGATGTTTTCCACATCTCTCAACTCAAGAAGTGCTTCAAGGATCCCGGCAGGACCGTGGATCATGAGCTAATCAATCTCCAAGAAGACCTGTCTTATCAAGAACACCCCACAAAAATCCTTGAGATCGTAGAAAGAAGGACTCGCAACAAGTCCATCAAGTTCTGCAAGGTGCAGTGGTCGCACCATTCCGTTGATGAAGCCACTTGGGAGCGTGAAGATGAACTCCGTGCCAACTATCCTACCCTCTTTGAGTCTTCTTCTTCTTCCTAGAATCTCGGGGCGAGATTCCTGTTTAGTGGGGGAGAGTTGTAGCATCCCATTTGTCTAACATCTGTAATGCTACTTGGTTTAGTAATATAATGACTACTTCCTAGACATAATTGTTGCATCATCATTATATCATGCTCATGTCATCATGCCACCTTGCATTTGAGCATCATATAAAACCCTTTTGTGTTGGTTCTTCTCTCATATGCATTATCAATTGTATTTGTCTCTTGATATTGTATTTGGATATTGATATATTGTTTAAATGCCCAAGTTGAGTTGGGGGCATATCTTTTATTCCACTCCACCACCTTTCTTTCACCACCTTATAATTCCACCATTCCATTATCCATGAGCTTGCATTTGATTTTCTTTTGGTATTTAATCTAGCTCATGGGAGATAGGATGGATCTACTTCTATAAACTCTTTTGCTTGGCTTTATTCCACTTTTGGGAATGCATAAGAATAATGCCATGTAAATATTATTGTTTTCACAAGAATAAACATGGAATTAATTATTTTGCATGGGCCATGCAAGTATCACCACATTTAAGTCTTTTGGATTTTATTTGAATTCTTGAGTGGATCATCTCTCATCTCATCTCCCTCCCTCTTTGTATCCCTATCTTGTTTTATACAATCTAGGGCCATTGTTAGGGTCCAATATTTTGGAAAAAGAGTTTTGTTCTTTTACTAAAACCCTAATCTGGTAAAATGCCAAAATGGCACATACTACTTTTATGTATGTGGGCATCACTCATCTCCACTTCTATTTTTCCCTCCTTTCTATCTTTGACGTTCCCAAAATTCTCTGTTCAAAACTATCTGCAAGGTTCAAAAGGATTTGAAATAAAATGCTTGCTTGAATTTGAAACAAACAAAACCAATAAATAAAAAGGAGAAGAAATAAGAGAGGTTCATACCGGCAAGAATTTCACCTTGGGCCCAGCCAGCTATTCCCCTGCCCGAGCCTCCTTTCCTGGACCCAGCTTGCTTCCCCCGCCATACCGCTTCGCTTAAGAGAACATGGCGCTCATCCTCTGTTCTTCTTCTCCGCTAGCGCCGTCTCTCTCGAACTCCAACGGAGCAGTGGCCGTCGCCTCCCGCCACCAAGGCACCACCTCGCCTTCTTATCCACCCTAGCCGGCCCTCGAACCCTAGCTCGCTCCATCCATCCCTGCTCAGCCACCACCTTCCTTCCTTTTTCCCTGCTCCGAGAGAAAGAGACCGAGAGAGATCCGCGCGGCAAGGAGCATCGCAATGGCCGCCGCTGTTCATCCGAGCGCGGATTGGTACCACTGTCAGCCGCGACATCTGCATGGAAGATAAGTTGAGCCGCCGGTGACTACCTCTCTGCCGTTCGGTCGTGACCAAGCAGGCCCGCCCCGTCGCCACCGCCTGACCATATCCCTCCGTCCCCGACCCCAATTCTTGCGGGAATTGGTCGAGGTGAGTGCCACCTCCTTTCCCCCTTCTTTTCCTCCACCTTCCCGCGTCATGCCGCCTGGAATCGCCGTCGCCGTTGTCGGAAACCACCGCCGCGTGCGCAGCATCCGCAGATAGCAGCAGCAGCAGATCATCACTACGCCTCTGTTCCTGATAGTTTTCTGGCCCTCTCCAACCACCTCCAGTGACGCTCTGTACATACCTGCAAAGAGGGAACTTCCTTTCGAGGATCAAGCGGCGCATCGAACGGAGTGGTAAATCTCTCAAAATCATCCTCCGAAATCGAGACGACCTCGCAGTTGCTTTTGTCAGATTCGTCAGCTAAACGCCGATGTTTTTCGTCCCTTGTTCATCGATGGTTTCCAGGTGCTCCAGTCCTCCACCGGTGAAAACTCAAACACGAAAGATGTAGCCCTATCATCCTCTTCATCTTTCATTTTTGCATCATGGCGAAATTGTAGTATGTTGCTCGCCATCGCCTTCCAAGTTTGGCCAAATCGCAGTATCACACTGCGAAATTCAGTTTCCACAGACACTTCCTTGATTCGAGAACGCTGCAAGCTTTTCCACTTAGATCCTCGGTTTTTCCAGATTTGAACCCGGCGTCCACCTCCTCGGCCCACCCACAAGGTCACCACCCCAAAGATGATCGCCAACAAGATTATGCCCAATTGTCATCCTCCTTGGGTAGAATCCTGCGAGTAGAAAAAGTCCAGCACCTTTTCTGATTTCAAATTCAAATTTTCAAATATGTTTAAATATGAATTAATTCATAACTTCCAAATGGATTGGAATTTGAATTCAAACCTTATATGAAAAATGTTTTGTTTTTTAATGTTAATTCAAATCTTTAATCAAATATTTTCAGAATTGATTTCAAATAGTCAAACCTTTGACTTTGACCCCATTTGACTAATTTTGACTTTAAAATAAATTTAAATTCATAAATCCAAATAATACAAATAATATATGTTTTCAAATCAGAAAAATGTGAGGATTTCAAATATGCCATCCAAAATATATTTTGAACACTTTAAATTTCAAGTTGATTAAAATTACAATAAAATGCCCTTTTCTTAATTAATTAATAACTTTTGATTTATAACTCCAAATTTAACAAATGATATGTCTAAAATGATTCGCTCGACGAGACCTTTCCGTTTATGCATTCCATGTTCTGAATTGCAGCATGCATCATATAAATATAATGTAGACAGCAACTTATATGAGGATAAAATGTGGCCAAAACTCAATAAAATGATTTATTCTTGTATTCCACACCTCACCCATGCCATGCTACTGCCATGCAAATTGTGCATCATTCATCATGGCATGATTGTTTGCTTGTCGCATTTATTCTTATGCTTGTGCACTTTATTTTTGTTGGCCCTTGTTTGTTTGGTTCTTCTTCGAATAGACGCTGAGCAGGGGATATACCAAGAGACCCAGGAGCACTACCCAGATCCTTCTCTCGCTTCAACTGAGCTGCCAGGCAAGCACTACCACATGCTTGCATACATATAGTACCTATTGCCTCTAACTTATTCTTGCATCATTGAGTCGCGATTGCATTAAACTGAATCCCAAGTATTGCATAGCCTTTACTTTTAAACCCCACCGAAGCTTGTTCCTCCATCCCATGAGCCATTACTACATGAGTTGTTTGAGCCATGCGAGTCGTAGAACAGCATGTGTAGGGTTTGTGAGTGTCTGATGGATAACGAGGTACCTAAACAACTTAACCTGAGTAGTAATGGGATAACTAATGAAAGTGGCACCGGTGAGCAATATCTGCTATTTGGTTTTTCCTGCTCACTTGTGTCCCGTAGGACCCCGAGTACTTGATTCCTGTTCCTTGAATATTCGCGCTATCCACATCCGGGAGGCTTATGGGACCCCCCTGAGCCAGAGCTTGATTCATTCTTATTTCTTGGGGCCACAAACTAGTTTGAGGTTTTATTTACTATCATGTACTTATGCCATGCTTTACTTCTTTATTTAAAATTGTGCAGGTCTCACTGATCGCTTTAGGTCACGGAGTGTTTTCGCAGTATCGAAAAGCCCACCACATTTTCGGTTCCCGATCGTTCTGACCATCGGGCGCAAAACCTTGAGTCCGCTCAAGTCACTAACTTCGCTATGGTGTACTCAATGGGTGGCCTCAAATATTTCTCAATCCGTGATTGCTTTGTCGTGAAGGCCTCTCGTTGGTTTGATTTGATTTGGTTTTCGAGGTTGATCGTGTGTGTTGCTATTTGTGCACCCGCAGGGTAAAACTTTCAAAGCCGTGTCATGTTATGGACGACTTGGAGCACAGTTTCTCGATCATAGACAAGCATAACTAAAGTACCGCTTTTAACTTCACTAAATAACTGACTAGTAAATAGTGCAACACTCATGGAATGGATAATAAAACTGCCAACGGATGGGGGGGTTGTTCGTCCGCTTCCTCGTTGGTAAGCAAGGAGGAGGATGGATCTGTGGATATTACTGTTATAACTGTTATCTTTAATTCACGGACATCCGTCTATCTTTGGTTAGGCGGATGGTTAGCGAGTATCTATAGAATTGTTAGGGTTTATCTTTTGCTGCAATTGCGTCACCCCAGGTTGTGTCCCCTTTAGAGGCATAAAGACTTGCCGAAAATTTCTAGGGTCTCACACGATAAATTGTTTGATTCAGATGAATGTACACTCACGAGATGGATACTGGGTGGAGGAGACTACGATGTGGGCAACGATCATTCGTGTAGAGATTCGAACGGGATCCGTGAGATCTGTATGGATGTGTTTATTTTAAGGGCATCTTATGCCGATTTTCTTTTTATCAAGATCGGATCTTGTTTGCCGCTTACCGATACTGATGTTTGATGTATGAGGAGATATCCTAAACTATTATATCTATCTAGGACATTTGAATCTTGCCGATATGCTATATATTTCCTTTCTTTTTAGATGGAATGGCTCGATGTACTGTTGTATGGTGGCTTGCATACATACTCATTTGTGTATGTAGTTGATCCTTCTCGCTGATTACGCCTGCTCTTGTCCCAATGTTTGGAAATGGTTGGGACGGCCGAAAGGTCTACCTGTGAGTGGCATTTGGGCCCCACCGTACTATTTCAACCATTTCCGCTCATCCAGGCTTGTAACTAGGAGCGTAATTCACCGAGGTAGTTACAATACCCATCCTGGTATTTCCCCCTCGAGACCAAACGAGGAAGTCAACCGAGGAACTCACACCGTTGGCAGTTTTATTTATTCAGTTATCGTTGCAGCAATTACTAGTCAGGTATAGATAGTCATCCTGATGTAATAAGAAATGGGCACTTTTAGTTAACCATTCCGTTGTAGTTGCAACACTTACTAGTCAGATACAATTAGCATGAGATATCCCAAAACCCAGCAGTTGTTGGCACTTTTACTTAGCCATTCCGTTATAGTGGAGCTGATTACTAGTCATATCGGATACAAGTCAAATTATAACTGTAAACTTTAGTTATAGTTCTCTATGATCGAGAACTGTGCTCCAAGTCGTCCATAACCACGGACACGGCTTCTCGAAAAGATTTAACCCTGCAGGGGTGCACCAAAGTTCCCACACGCACCTACACCCTTGTTGTCAGATCAGGTAGGTACAAGATCACAAAACATACACCCAACGGTATGTCGACGGGTTTTGACACGACGCTTCCTGCACCCAAAGCAAGCACGGGCCACCCCACTAAGCTACCCGAACGAAGTCGGCCGGTCTCCGAGATGACCCGTGGTTTGTGTCGACGGTCAGAACGATCGGGAACCCGAAGTGTGACTGGCTTGTCGACATAAAACGTATCACGGGGTTCCTAAACAGTATAGGTGCTCCACGCGCAATCGTAAATAAAGCAGTAAAGCATGGCATAAGTACAGGATAGTAATAAAGCCCCAAACTACTTTGTGGCCCCCAGTACATTACTTTGAAATTAGGTACTAAATCGATGGGGGTGCCCACACACCCCACCTGTGGTTAGCGCGCTCGATCTCGGAACAGGTGTCAAGAACTCGGGGTCCTACGGGACACCAGTGAGCGGTTAAAATCCAAATATTGTCTATTACCCACCGGTGCCTCTGCATTTACCTACTTTCAATTTTAGTTATTAAACAATAATTAAAGCCATGATCATCTCCAACATAAAGCATATGGCAGCCTTCCAACAATTGTGGTACTTGACAACACGCAACCGCACTTGAGCAAGCGACTGCGACACGCAAGTCCAACTATCTACCAAACAACAGGTAATAGGATGTGTCCAAGGCAATATAAGGCTGCAAGGGATATCACGGGTACGGAAACTAGAGCATGGCAACACAGGTAGCAATAGATCAACAGGAGGAAATAAAGACTATAAAAGTAAGATAGGTAGAAAGGGGGAGAATGCTCGCCTGAAAACATTGCCGAAGGTTCACCCGAAGATCGGGTCGACACTCGCATCAACTCATCGGCCTAATCCGTGAAGAAGCAAAGCACTAGAAAAAACACCGGATGCACTATTTAATACTACGGAAAAAGATCGGTCATGATGCATGTATGATGTATGACATGGCAAAGATGCGATGCAATTAGTCAATATTAAGCGGAACCGGGGTCCCGAAAATTAATTAGACGGTTCATGTTGTTTAGATAACCCGCAATTTAAATGTTGTATTAAGAAGGCAAAATATGACACCGAATCGTTATACAAATTTAAATAGGACCAATATAAGACTAGATTTGCCCGCATAGGGCCTCCATATTTAATTATTATATGAATCGGCATAAGGCCCCCAAACCACACAAGATGAGATGTATGCAAGCATGTACAAATATATGTAACAGATATATATCATATTATAAAAATATGGGGCTTAAAGGGTCACACATTGGTCGGCGAACTTGGGCTCCGAGGGTCTCGGTTCGGTCTTGACTCTGTGATGGGGTTTCGGATCCGGGAAGGAGATCTTGTCGTCCGTAGGAGGCTCGACATTCGCAAAAGCACCTTCCGTTTCATGTCGTCAGATTTCGGGTTCCGGCCATGCCGTGGAGAACTCGGTCTAGGGTCGGCTTGTCGAACACGCCCGTGTTGTCGATCATCATGTTACCAGAGTTGCAAAACCGAAGTAGTAGTAGACATCGAGCAGGATCACCGATGGAATACTCTTGAGAGTTTTATCAAACACTTGGCGGTGGCCAAGGACATATACATTGGTGTGGCCATACACCACCGATTGGTGACAACAAGGGCAGCCCAAGATGTTGTAGGATGCCACTGGACAAGGAAAACAACACGGCTCAGTTGGCTTTGCGATGGTACTGCAGGGATTGGGGTGCACGGAATGTGTGCACGCAGGCAGGAGCTCGCGACGAGCAGCGGGAGGCTCGACATGTTGGCCTCCGACGAGGGGAGGAGGGCAGAGGCCGACGAGCGAAGGCCGGCGGCGGCCGAAGGAGCTTGGGCGTCGGGGCGCCCTCGCCTGGCAGAGGCGTGGCGGTGCTGGAAGGTGCCTGCAGAGGAGGCCGGACCGAGGCGACAGGGTGCTCTACGGGAGACGGGGGCGCGCCGGAGAAGGGCCCGGTCGCAGCCCGATGCAAGCGGCGCTAGGCACGCCGATGCAGGGTGAGGGGAACGTGTGGTAGCGCTCGGACGGTCGGTGAGGCGAGGTGGAGACGACCGGAGAGGGCCACCGGAGGTAGAGCTCGGGGAGGAGGCGGTTGGTGGCGCCTGGCGACGGGGGGGCGAACGGCGGGGCGGTTGGCGGCCTGCGGAGGAGAGCGGCGGCGCTCCGGGCAGAGGAAGCTTGCAGGGAAGAGGGCGGCGGAGGGAGGCCAGAGTGGAGGGGCTCGAGCGGCGGACGTGGAAGAGGCGGGACCTTGCTAGGTCATCCTTCTGGCGGGGGAGCGGGTGAGGGAAGGCCCAGGCGAGGCGACGGGGTCCGGCGGTGGGCGGACGAGGGAAACGGCGGCGCTCGAGGGTAGGCCCAGGCTTGCCGCACAGGGAGAGAGAGAGGGGAGTTGGAGCGAGAGCGACGGACGGGGTTGGGATCGCGGACGGAGGAGAGTGGGCCACGCGGGGAACGTGTTGGGGTGGGTCCGGGCGAGAGAGAGAGGGGAAGTGCGTCGGGTGTGTCCCAGGGGGTGGCGGCGGCTGGGTGAGGGAGTGGGGAGGGATTAGGGTTTGCCTAGACTGGGGTAGCAGGTGGTCTTTCTAGTTGGGCCTGCCGGGGTGGTAGGTGGCCTGGCTTTTGGGCCGGGCTGTCTTCCCGCAAAAATAGTTAGTATTATATATTTAGTTGTAAATATACTTTTGTAATTAATTTTTAGACAAAACGAAATATTCGGACAGACCGGATTTTGCAGTTGAAATAAAGAGGGAGGTAAATAGAAAACAATTAGGTATTTGGAGAATTAGTTTTTAGGTTAAAAGATGCATGATGGTGTCATGATGATGCAAAAAATAAAATAACAGACATTTTCTAATAGTAGTTTTTACCCGGGGTGCTACAATTCGACACCACTAACAATGGATCTCGCCCTCGAGATCCGCCTCCTGGTATGAGGAAGAAGGCCGACGCTCTGAATCTTCTCGCTTAATGTAGATCTTCGCGACACCACTAACAAAGATTATTTCTCCATCTTGAAATCGGCGACACCACCAACGAGCGGTCGTTGATCATGTGCGTCGAGGGAGTACTCCGGATAAAGAAAAGACGAAAATAGAGGCATCAAAAGATAAGGCCACCTCTAACTCGATAAGGAGAGAAAAGGTGCACTCTAATCCACTTCAATGTACAAGAGCGAATAGATTGAGTAGTCGGCATGGGGGCCAATCCATCACGCACCCAAACTATTACTTCGCACATGCAGTAGAAAATCACGCAACCCATTCTCGGAATTAGACTGAAGATCTCGACAAGAGAGGTTCAGAATCAAAGGAGGGATGGAGATTCTCACAAATCTGATGTAGATGACTTCGTCGTATCGGAAAACATCGGAGGATAGAAAGAAAATTTTTAGTGAATTTTCGGTCCACTGAAAGGTACAACAGATGAAAGATTCATCAGATCGCGTGAAGGTCGGATGTCAAAGCACCGTTACAAGAGGAAGGGAGCGAAACCCTAAAGGTACGACGAAAACCCAACCACGAGAATTCCTGGACTCGAAGAAAGGATAAGAGAGTAGATTCAAAACACGCAGAGGTAAGTGAAGAATAGCATAGGGGTAAGGAGTAAAAGCAGACCTAATCAGATCTAATACAACCGATTTTTAAAATAGTTTTGACACTCTACGACGTCCGTCAGCTAGGTTATCCTATAGGCTGGACCAGTGGGGTATCGTAACTGCTGAGCTCTGATACCACTCTGTAACACCCTCAGAATCGGCCCTATGCAAGTTTTAGCGCTTTCCGCCAAACCCGCATAGGAACGATTCAAAGGCGACCACCAGGCACTTTCGTGCGGGTGGAAAATGAAGTAATATCATTACACAATAGTCCTCGATGGAACCCACAAAACATATATACAACAACAAATCAATGAGTCAAGAATACAGATATACAGTATAAAGATCCAAATCACCTTGAAAACGATACAGCGTCCGAGTACGGACAAGATGCAAATTGAGCTAAGATCCCTGAAGAATAACCAATGGCGTCCATAACCCTGCCCAGGCCAAGACGAAAGGGTAACCCTGCTAACGACGTTGATCTCAAAACCTGCTAAAACAAAAGGGTGCCGAAAGGCAAAGGAAAAAAGAGCGGTCAAGATCGAGGCCAAGACACGCGAGACTAGAATTTAAGGCCTCGCCTACATAGGTATGGTGGATCAAGCGCAGCGCATGCACTAAACAACCTATAGAGACTCTATATAACTGTCGGCTATCAGAGAGGGAAAAGAAAGACCTATTCGGAACCAACCTGATACATCACCAAACATACCCATCCTGGTATTTCCCCCTCAAGACCAAACGAGGAAGTCAACCGAGGAACTCACACCGTTGGCAGTTTTATTTATTCAGTTATCGTTGCAGCAATTACTAGTCAGGTATAGATAGTCATCCTGATGTAATAAGAAGTGGGCACTTTTAGTTAACCATTCCGTTGTAGTTGCAACACTTACTAGTCAGATACAATTAGCATGAGATATCCCAAAACCCAGCAGTTGTTGGCACTTTTACTTAGCCATTCCATTATAGTGGAGCTGATTACTAGTCATATCGGATACAAGTCAAATTATAACAGTAAACTTTAGTTATAGTTGTCTATGATCGAGAACTGTGCTCCAAGTCGTCCATAACCATGACACGGCTTCGAAAAGATTTAACCTGCAGGGTGCACCAAAGTTCCACACGCACCTACACCCTTGTTGTCGATCGTAGGTACAAGATCACAAAACATACACCCAACGGTATGTCGACGGGGTTTCGACACGATGTTTCCTGCACCAAAGCAAGCACGGGGCCACCCCACTAAGCTACCCATAACGAAGTCGCCGGTCTCCTAGACGGACCAGTTTGTGTCGACGGCTATAAACGATCGGGAACCCGAAGTGTGACTGGCTTGTCGACAATAAAACGTATCACGGGTTCCTAACAGATGCAGCGCTCCACGCGCAATCGTAAATAAAGCAAAGAAGCATGGCATAAGTACAGGATAGTAATAAAGCCCCAAACTACTTTGTGGCCCCCAGTACATTACTTTGAAATCAGGTACTAAATCGATGGGGGTGCCCACACACCCCACCTGTGGTAAGCGCGCTCGATCTCGGAACAGGTGTCAAGAACTCGGGTCCCACGGACACCAAAGGAGGTTAAAATCCAAATATTGTCTATTACCCACCAGTGCCTCTGCATTTACCTACTTTCAATTTTAGTTATTAAACAATAATTAAAGCCATGATCATCTCCAACATAAAGCATATGGCAGCCTTCCAACAATTGTGGTACTTGACAACACGCAACAGCACTTGAGCAAGCGACTGCGAAACGCAAGTCCAACTATCTACAAAACAACAGGTAATAGGATGTGTCCAAGGCAATATAAGGCTGCAAGGGATATCACGGGTACGAAAACTAGAGCATCGTAACACAGGTAGCAATAGATCAACATGAGGAAATAAAGACTATAAAAGTAAGATAGGTAGAAAGGGGGAGAATGCTCGCTTGAAAACATTGCCGAAGGTTCACCCGAAGATCGGGTCGACACTCGCATCAACTCATCGGCCTAATCCGTGAAGAAGCAAAGCACTAGAAAAAACACCGATGCACTATTTAATACTACGGCAAAAGATCGGTCATGATGCATGTATGATGTATGACATGGCAAAGATGCGATGCAATTAGTCAATATTAAGAGGAACCGGGGTCCCGACAATTAATTAGACGGTTCATGTTGTTTAGATAACCCGCAATTTAAATGTTGTATTAAGAAGGCAAAATATGACACCGAATCGTTATACAAATTTAAATAGGACCAATATAAGACTAGATTTGCCCGCATAGGGCCTCCATATTTAATTATTATATGAATCGGCATAAGGCCCCCAAACCACACAAGATGAGATGTATGCAAGCATGTACAAATATATGTAACAGATATATATCATATTATAAAAATATGGGGCTCGGAAAGGGGTCACACATTGGTCGGCGAACTTGGGCTCCGAGGGTCTCGGGGTTCGGGTCTTCGGACTCCAGGATGGGGTTTCGGATCCGGGAAGGAGATCTTGTCGTTCCGTGTAGGAGGCTCTGACATTCGGCAAAAGCACCTTCCGGTTTCATGTCGTCGTACTCAGGGTTCCGGCTTCGCGGTCAGTGGAGAACTCGGTCTAGGGTTGACGGCTTGTCGAACACGTCCAGGTTGTTGTCGATCATCATGTTACCAGAGTTGCAAAAACCGAAGTAGTTGTAGTAGACATCGAGAGCAGAACAGGATCACTGATGTCGGAATACTCTTGCGAGAGTTTTATCAAACACTTGGCGGTGGCCAAGGACATATACATTGGTGTGGCCATACACCACCGATTGGTGACAACAAGGGCAGCCCAAGATGTTGTAGGATGCCACTGGACAAGGAAAACAACACGGCTCAGTTGGCTTTGCGATGGTACTGCAGGGATTGGGGTGCACGGAATGTGTGCACGCAGGCAGGAGCTCGCGACGAGCAGCGGGAGGCTCGACATGTTGGCCTCCGACGAGGGGAGGAGGGCAGAGGCCGACGAGCGAAGGCCAAGGAGCTTAGGCGTCGGGCGCCCGCTCGCAGAGGCGTGGCGGTGCTGGAAGGTGCCTACAGAGGAGGCCGGACCGAGGCGACAGGGTGCTCTACGGGAGACGGGGGCGCGCCGAAGAAGGGCCCGGTCGCAGCCCGATGCAAGCGGCGCTAGGCACGCCGTGGTGAGGGAACGTGGTAGCGCTTCGACGGTCGGAGGCGAGGTGGAGACGACGGAGAGGGCCACCGAGGCAGAGCTCGGGGAGGCGGTTGGTGGCGCTGGCGACGGGGAGGGCGAACGGGCGGGCGGTTGGCGCTGCGGAGGAGAGCGGCGCCTCAGAGGAAGCTTGCAGGAAGAGGGCGCGAGGGAGGCCAGAGTGGAGGGGCTCGAGCGGCGGACGTGGAAGAGGCGGGACCTTGCTAGGTCACCCTTCCTCAGGGGAGCGGGTGAGGAAGGCCCAAGGCGAGGCCGGGTCCCATGGGCGGATGAGGGAAACGGCGGCGCTCGAGGGTAGGCCCAGGCTTGCCGCACAGGGAGAGAGAGAGAGAGAGAGAGAGAGAGAGAGAGAGAGAGAGAGAGAGAGAGAGAGAGAGAGGGGAGTGGGAGCGAGAGCGGGCGAGAGCGACGGACGGGGTTGGGATCGCGGACGGAGGAGAGCGGGCCACGCGGGGAACGTGTTGGGGTGGGTCCCAAGGAGAGAGAGGAAGGCCGGTGTGTCCTGTGGGGTGGCGGCTGGGTGAGGGAGTGGGGAGGGATTAGGGTTTGCCTAGACTGGGGTAGCAGGTGGTCTTTCTAGTTGGGCCTTCCGGGGTGGTAGGTGGCCTGGCTTTTGGGTCGGGCTGTCTTCCCGCAAAAATAGTTTGTATTATATATTTAGTTGTAAATATACTTTTGTAATTAATTTTTAGACAAAACGAAATATTCGGACAGATCGGATTTTGCAGTTGAAATAAAGAGGGAGGTAAATAGAAAACAATTAGGTCTTTGGAGAATTAGTTTTTAGGTTAAAAGATGCATGATGGTGTCATGATGATGCAAAAAATAAAATAACAGACATTTTCTAATAGTAGTTTTTACCCGGGGTGCTACATGCAGCCACCCCCTCGGCCTCCCTCTGCGCCTATAAGTTGCCTTTTCGACCTAAAAACCAAGGGGGGTTTGATAGTTTTCTAAAAAGAGTTCCGCTCCACCGCCACCACCAAAAACCAAGATTTGGATCCAGAAACTCCGTTCTGGCACCCTGCCGGGACAGGGAATTTGGAGAGGATCATCGCCATCATCATCACCAACGCATCTCCATCAACCACCGATGTTTCCCTCATCCATGAGTGAGTAATCCCCCGCTGTAGGATTGGGGATGGTAGGGATTGGATGAGTTCTATCATGTAATCGAATAAGATCTGTTAGGGTATAGTGCCTAGTATCTCTATTAGTGCTATTTGACTTTGTTGCAACTTGTTGTGCTTAATGCTTGTCACTAGGGTCCGAGTGCCATGATCTCAGATCTGAAATTTTTATTGCATCATTATGATAGTATTGTTTGTGATCTTATCTGCAAGTTGTGTACACATATCATTGTCCGGATCCAAAGGCCCCAAAGTGATAATAATTGGGACAACCGGAGGGGATGGCTGTGGTGTGAGGATCACATGTGTTCACGGAGTGTTAATGCTTTGCTCCGGTGCTCTATTAAAAGGAGCACCTTAATTGCCGAGTTCCCTCAGGCCCACGCCACGGGCTGGCTGCACAGAAGATGTTGTGCAAGTTCTCATTGCGAGCACGTATGACTATATTTGGAGCACATGCCTAGGATTGTTTATTACTTGGATGCTTGTTATTATTTATCTGCAGTGCCCTTGATCTTGAAGTTACATGTTTAGACTCGTCCATGCAACGCCCGTCCATCCATCCCTATGCCTACCGCACTCGAATCCCACTGTTATCGTTACTGTTACTATTTCTACTGTTTCACTGCTGCTGTTGCTTTACTGTTGGTACTACCAAACTGTTGCTACTGATAAACTTATGTGAGCAAGAACTATTTCCAGGTGCAGCTGAACTGACAACTCAGTTGTTAAAGCTTGAAAGTATTCTTTGGCTCCCTATTGGCTATGTTGAGTTGATGTAGGAGCGCTTCGTTGGGAACCCCAAGAGCAAGGTGTGAAGTAGCACAGCAACAAGTTTTCCCTCAGTAAGAAACCGAGGTTATCGAACCAGTAGGAGGAAGGAAACGTCACACAGGTGTTGCAAGCAACACGGAGACCTACACAACACAAACTCAAGACTTGCCCCAACGAACAGTGACGTTGTCAAGCTCACCGGTTTGTTGTAACAAAGGATTAAACTTATGGTGTGGAAGGTAATGGTTTGCAGCAAGTAAACAATAACATTGGAAGATGTATCAATGGTAAAGATTGTACCGGGGTCCATAGTTCATTAGAGGTTCTGTCCTTAAATAAACAACATGGCATGAAGGGTAAACAAATTACAACGGGGCAATTGAAACGAACTGAGCAAGGCATAACAATAAAATTACTAGTCAGAAAGATAATATGAGGTTGATTGGGAAATACAACAATATACATAGACCGCCATCCAACTACATCTTTGACTATAAGTCCACCTTCAGGTTATCATCCGAACCCCCTCCAGTATTAATTTGCAAGCAACAGACAACTGCTTTAAGCAAAGTGTGTAAGGTAAACAGTCCCGACGGGGGGCAACGCTGTGACGGCGGCAACTACAAGGCGAAACCAAGGTTCGACCCCGCGGCCCTCCTTAACCAACCTTGTGAGTTTCACAGCAGGGAAGGGAAGCCCTCCACGCACACGACGGCCGACTTCCACTCTCTCAAGGAGATCGAGAAGGCACGGTGAGCGCGGGAGGACCCCGACAACAACCCGCCAAACGGCGGAAAATTCGGCAGCATGGCCGGCTCGCTCCACACCTTCACAGGATTCAACACGAAGCGCGAGAAGAAGGTCATCGCCCGCGTCGTCGCCGTCAACGCGGTGGCCCAGGTGGACGTTCCCCAGTTCCTTAACTGGTCGGAGCACCCAATCACTTGGAGCCGCCAGGACCACTCTCCGCGCATCGAGTACCCAGGCCGAGTCGCCCTGGTAGTCAAGCCCAAGGTGGGAGACTACTGGCTCCCCAAGACATTGATGGACAGCGGCAGCTCCATCAACATCCCCACTGGACACCTTCAGCGATCGCGGCTCCGCGATCGATGGTCGAGACGACCTACACCACGTTCCATGGCATCGTCCCCGGTCGGAAGGCGTACCCGATCGGCAAGGTCACGCTGCCAGTCACCTTCGGCACACCGGCAAACTTCCGTACCGAGCGGATCGTCTTCAAGCTGGTGCCCTTCGACAGCCCCTACCACTGCGTCCTGGGGCGCCAGGCGTTCGCCAAGTTCATGGCGGCGCCCCACTTCGCGTACAACATGATGAAGCTCCCCGGACCGCGTGGCGTCATCACCATCCACGGCGACCCCGACATGGCCGCCGAGTGCGAGGCTAAAGGAGCCGAACTCGCCGACGCCGTCATCGCGGCAGAGGCCAACCACGCCGACGAGATCGCCAAATACGCGAGCGGGGTCAACAACAATGACCCCACTATACTCAAGAAGCCCAACTCGGAGGGTGGCAACACCTCAGCCTTCGAGGCAACGACGCACACCCGCACCGTCGAGCTGGTCCCAGGCGACTCCAGCCAGACGGTGACGATCGGGACGGGCATGAGCCCAGCATAGGAAGGCGCGCTCATCGAGTTCCTCCGTGAGAACAGGGACATCTTCGCATGGAAGCCCTATGACACGCCTAGTGTCCCTAGGAAACTCGCTGAGCACAAACTCAACGCCGACCCCAAAGTGCGACCTGTCAAGCAGTCGCTGTGGCCCTTCAATGAAGAGCGCCGCCGAGCCATTGCCAAGGAAGTGCAGCGTCTGCTCGCTGCAGGCTTCATCCGGCGAATAAAATACTCCAAGTGGCTGGCAAACCCAGTCCTGGTCGAGAAGAAAAATGGGACCTGGAGGATGTGTATTGACTACACAAACTTAAACAGCGCCTGCCCGAAGGAACAATTCGTCCTCCCGCGGATCGACCAAATAATCGATTCCACTACGGGCTCGGAGTCGCTGTGCTTCCTCGACGCCTATTCTGGGTACAACCAGATCAAAATGGCTGTGGAGGACGAAGAAAAGACGGCGTTCATCACGCCATTCGGAGCATTCTGCTACACCGCCATGACCTTCAGCCTCAAGAACGCCGGGGCAACCTACCAGCGGTGCATGTAGGAGTGCCTTGCGAGCCAAATTGGCCGCAATATCCACGTCTACATCGACGACGTGGTCGTAAAGTCCGCTCGCCAGAGCGACCTACTCGCTAACCTGGCGGAAACATTCGCCAACCTGCAGAAGTACAAGATAAAGCTAAACCCAGGCAAATGCACCTTCCGTGTACCAGCAGGGCAACTACTGGGATACGTCGTCTCCAAGCGCGGGATCGAGGCGAACCCCACCAAGATCGACACGATCGCTTGACTCGGCAAACCCGAGTGCCTGCGCGATGTCCAAAAGCTGGCGAAGCGGCTCGGGCCGCTTCATCCCGATTGAAAAGGCGATGCCCCTATACCGCTGATGCGTAAAACCCCACCTTCCAAAGGATAAGGAGGCGGATGACGCGCCGCGACCTCAAGAAGGTGCTACTCGTACCGCACCGCCACGTCGACAAGGAACCCATGCTGGTTCACGTCGCGCTTCCGAGCGTCGTCGGCCGTCATGGTCGTCGAGCGACCAGAGGAAGGAAAGGAGCGCCCAGTGCAGCGACCGGTGTACTATATCAGCGAGGTCCTCACCGAGTCGCGCCAGCGATACCTGCAATACCAGAAACTGGTATACACGGTCCTCAGAGCACAGCGGCGACTGCCGCACTACTTCCAGAAGCACCCGATCACGGTCGTCTTCTCAGCACCGTTGCAGGACATAATCCGCAACCGTGAGGCGACCGGGCGAGTCGCCAAGTGGGCCATCGAAATCGGCGTCCACAACATCAAGTATGAGCTGCGCAAAGCGATCAAGTCGCAGGCCCTCGCAGACTTCATCGCCGACTAGGAAGAGGCCCAGCTGCCAGAAAAACTGTCGTACCTCCACTATTGGAGTCTGCACTTCGACGGCTCCAAGAACGCAGACGGCGCTGGAGCAGGGATCGTGCTGACCGCCCCAAAGGGCGACAAGCTCCGCTACATCCTCTGCCTCGACTTCACCCCCTGCACCAACAACATGGCCGAGTACGAGGCACTACTCCACGGCATGCGAGCCGCCAAGGAGAAGAATGTCAACCGCCTACGCTGCTACGGAGACTCCGACCTCGTCACTGGGCAAGTCGCTGGCACCTGCGACACCATCTCCCCCACCATGGTGGCATACCGCCAAGCAGTGGACAAGCTGGACGGACACTTCGCAGGCTATTTCGTCGAGTGGATCGACAGGCGGAAAAACAAGGAGGCCGACGCACTCTCTCGTATCGGCTCGGCTCGACTCGCACCACCCGCCGGCGTCTTCCTCGACACCATCACCAAGCCCTCCATCTCTCCCCCAAGGGAGATCGACATCGGAGTCCCGCTGCAACCAGAGGCAGCCCTGTTCGCACTCATCGCCGAGCCAGAAGACTGGACTACACCGTACATCGCCTACCTGGAGGGAGGCACCTTGCTAGCAGACGAAACAGACGCCCGGATGATTGCATGCCGCTGCAAATCCTTCGTCATCATCGACGGCGAGCTCCACAAGCGCAGCGTGACCGGCGTGTTCCAACGCTGCGTCCAACCCGCTGAAGGACGCAAAATCCTCCATGACATCCACTCCGGCGACTGCGTCCACCACGCCAGCGCCCGCTCTATGGTCGCAAAGGCTATGCGACACGGCTTCTACTGGCCCACCGCACACGCAGACGCTATCGACATTGTCCAGCGGTGCGCCGGGTGCCAGAAGTACGCCAACCAGACCCACGTGCCAAGCTCGGTGCTCAAGACAATCCCCATCACCTGGCCGTTCGCCGTATGGGGTATGGATATGGTAGGCCCTTTCAAAAAGGCCCCCTCCGGCTTCACTCACCTCCTGGTTGCGGTCGACAAATTCACAAAGTGGGTGGAGGCCAAGCCAGTCCGGAAATGCGATGGGAAGACCGCCACCAAGTTCCTACGCGAGCTCATATATCGCTACGGGTTCCCAAACAGCATCATCACGGACAACGGCACCAACTTCGCCAAAGGAGCCATGGCCGAGTTCTGCGAAGAACACCACATCCGAATCGACCTTGCTTCAGTCGCCCACCCGGAGTCCAACGGCCAGGCGGAACGGGCCAACCAGAACATCCTCCATGGCCTGAAGCCACGGCTCCAGGTACCACTCGAGCGCACCGCCGGGTGCTGGGTAGAGGAGCTACCCTCCGTCATCTGGGGCATCCGCACATCTGTCAACAGGTCGACAGGGTTCACCCCCTTCTTCATGGTGTACAGTGTCGAGGTAGTCATGCCCACCAAACTAGAGAACGACTCGTCGAGGGTTGTCCACTACACGGAGGCTGCAAACGAACTCGCATGCCAGGATGGAGTCGATCAACTCAACGAGGCACGCGACTTAGCTCGCTCCCGCACTGCCATCTATCAACAAGGACTCAGTCGCTACCATAGCCGTCGAGTGAAGACTCACACTTTTCAGGAAGGCGACCTGGTGCTACGCCTCATCCAGGACAAGAAGGGCATGCACAAGCACTCCCCCCGTGGGAGGGACCATTCGCCATCGGGCGAGTACTCGGCAACGACGCCTACTACCTCACCGACGTCCGCGGAGACGGGAAACTCGACGTCAAGCGACCGTGGAATGTAAACCTCCTACGGAAGTTCTACTCCTAGAACTCCACACATGTACCCTCCACTAGCTATGAAATAAAACATAATTGGTTACCGCAAATTGCATCTACTCTCTGTGTCTTGTGCCACTCGCACTCGTAATAACAGCGTCAAGCTAAATGCAGAAGTCAACCTCTGGTTCAGCGACTGGCACGGCCAAGTAGTGCGTTACGAGGGCACTGGGTTACCCCAGGACTCGTAACGTCCACGAAAAACGCCTACCCGGAGCCCCATTGGAGTCGCCTAGCTCAACTAGCTTAACGAGCCAAGACAACTGCCTTCGCTCCTCACAGCGACTATGATCCTCCGCATCCTCGCCACAGCGACTCGAACGGCCAAGTACCACGCTCGGGGACTGACGACCAGTTAAGTGCGAGCGACTAGGAAAAAACGCCAAGTATGAGAGCGTGCCCAGGACTCGCCATGCGACTGACCCGACGGGTCAGGCAGGAGTGATGCGCTCACCTTAACGCGAGCAGACCTCACCCACCCTAGAGCCGCGACTAGAACCACCAAGTACCACGCTCGGGGACTCGGCTACCCGACCCCGTTCACGCAAGGGAAAACGGTCAAGTAAAGAGCACTCATGGGAGTCGCCCTGCGACTGGCTTTCCAAGCTCGGGCGAGTCGACCTCAATAACAAAACAACTATCAAAACGTTCAAAACCACACAAACATAACAAATGAGGTAAACCCCAAAAAAAGGGCGGACGCGCTCGGGGACTCGCCCAACCAGCAATCAAAATCGCAAGACAATTCACAAAATAACGCGAAATTCCATTACGGCATAACAAAGTCGTTACAAAATACAAGTTGAGCCCAATGCCCAAATTGCTACTAACGCCCCAGGGCACATTGTTTCTATTCCGCAGGCTTCGACGTCGACTCGCCGCCACCCTTACGGTTGCGAATGAAGGGAACGTACGGGTTCGATGGGTACATCATCAACTCACCCGCCATCGCCGCATGGAAGGGCTGCTCGACCTTGAAGTCCCGGTGCGGCGGCTCGGGATCGTTGGGCGTGACAGTCGTCTCCTGATAAGGGAGGAGGTCGCCCATCGCCCAGACACGATCGGAGTATACCGTGGCCCGGTCCGTCAGCTTCAGCACCTCGGCAATCTCCACCGAGCTTGTCGACGAGGGGTAGCCACTCGTCACGTCGTCAAGGTCAAAGTCCTCCGGGAAGTGGGCAAGCCCAAGGCTAAGCGCCGTTGCCGCCCCGCGTCGGAATGCCGACCGCGTCATGAACTCGACGACTGACGACGCCTTCTCCAGATACCGCCATACTTCGACGAGATCGCTGGGAATCACTTCCGTGGGCGACATCTCTTGAAGATACGCTCGAATGCAAGCCGCAGACAACGTGGCCGAGTCGACCAAAGTGGCCACACACTGCCGCGCGTCATACGACTGCGCCTCCTCCGAGCTGTCGATAATCCGACCTGCGGACAGGGGTCGGCAGTAAGTTCAACGACGATTTCATAATGTAGCTACTACAGGCAGAGGCGGGTAAATTTACCAATCAAAGGACGGCAGAGGCCCGTGATGAAGCTTTGAAGAGAGGAGAAGTCTTCTTGTAGCCCAGCAACAAGGGCGTCAGAGACCTTACGCTCTTCAGCGACAGCCGTAACAATAGCTCTGTCTCGCCCATCCGCTGAACTTGCCTCCGCCTTCGCTTCCTTAAGCTCGCGCTCAAGGTCAGCGATCCGGTTCTCAGCATAACTCACTGCAGACTGATCCGCCGTCAGTTCACTCGCCGGTACAAGGCCATGGCGGACTTCCTCTGCCTTGGCAGCGATCGCCTGGAGTCCCTTGTTCGTCTCTTGGACGACAACAAGTTCCTTCTCCGCGCGACACTTCGCAGCAAGCCGGTCGGCTGATTCACGCTGCAATCCCTGTGCACAAATCAAATAGTTAACAACAACGGAATCCTAAGTGCCCACCCGCTGAAATTCAGTGACTGGACACTCGGGGACTGGAGATCAAAAATCCTAAATGCCCACCCACTGAAATCCAGCGACTGGACACTCGGGGACTGGAGATCAAAAATCCTAAGTGCCCACCAGCTGAAATTCAGCGACTGGACACTCGGGGAGTGGGTGCTACAAATAAAAACAAACACCAAAAGATTCTGACCACTGAAATTCAGTGGCCCGATCCTCGGGGACTGGACATACCTGGATGGCTGCGCCCAGCATTCCATGGAGCTGTAGCGCGTCCACAGATGCGATAAGAGCCGGAGTGTGCCCGCGGCGCAGCTCGACCTCCATTTTGGTGACCCCAGGTGCGCGGTTCGATGGCGTTGTACCACTCTCTGCAGCCGCTTTGGCCATGAATCGGGGGAAGGTCGCGGCGGAGAGCTCCAGCGCCACTGGGAGTCGACTCGGCAATTCCAGGCGACGAAACACTCTCCTTGGTCTTGACGGCCACCTCCGTCGCAGTCGGAGGATCACTCGGAGCGACCGTCGTGTCGTCAGAGACCGTGACGACGTCGTCGCCCTTGGCCTTCTTAGCACTATCCGCGGGGGCATCGACTTCATCAGCCTTCCTCTTCCGCGAGGGGTCCTCTTCGGCAACGACTAGTGGCACCTTGGCCACGGTAGGGTGGCCGATCTTCTTAACTCCAGTCCCGTGGCATAACGATATGAGCAAAATTGTCCGAGTATAACGAAAGACAAGCGGTAGGACAAAACTTACTTGGCGACTGGTATGAACCGCAGCCCTGTGCGGATACTGGCTGGCTTCTCCAGTTCGGGGCCCAGTTTCCGACTGAGGCCCATCTCCAAAACATCACGTGTCCAAGACACGAAAGGCCTCTTCGACGACGAGGCCATGATAGGAGCCTCCGAGACAACATCAGTAGGAGCTCTCCTGGGAGGTGAAGCTGCTGCGGCTGGAGCAGCCCTCAACCCAGAGACAGGGGTGAATAGGGGTGGAAGCGAGGCCGGAGGTACCTCATCCAGGGCGCCAGCGGCATCCGGCGCTGCTGTCGCCTACGGCGCTTCATCCTTGGCCAAGCTGGTGGCGTCGGAACTACTCGTCTTCCTCTTTGGTGGAGCCTTCACTTCCTTCTTCTTCTTCTTCTTCTTTTTTGACGGTGTAGCCTCACGACGCGAGGTGTGCTCGGGAAGCTCGTCGTCATCGTCGTGACGTTCGAGGCTTCTGCTCGCCTCGAGCTCGCGCTGATGTTGCTCGCGAGTTTTGTAAACCATCGGGGCGGCGTCTTCCCTGGGCTCGTCGTCATCGTCGTTGTCATCACTCGTGTCTCTCCCGACGCCGCCCTTGGCAGGAGGCGACTCGCCTCCGTCCTGGACGGACGAGCTCGAGTTCTCGTCGTCCGCAGGTGGGAGCCACCCTTCCACCACTTGAAATAACTGCAGCAGGCACGAGATAGTATCAATATAACCGCGACAACATCAACTGCGACTGCGAATGATAGTGAAGACAGCGACTTACCGTCGGAGTCAGATGCTTCGTGGTGTAGGGGGCGACCCCAGCCTTCGCGTCCAGGTATGCTGCCTGGGTGATCTTCTTTAGCGCCAGGACGTAGTCTTCGAGTTTCCACTCGGCGAGGCAGGATTTCGTCGAGTCCTCCCTGCCTGTGTACTAGTACATGTAATGGTCGCGGCGGGCCAGGGGAACGAGTCGCCTCCCGAGCCAACAGTTGTACATATTGATGGTTTGAAGGCCCTTCTTCTTCAGGCCGCGGATGGTTTGAAGCATCTCGTCCACGACCATCCGCTGGTCTACTGGGAGCTTGCCGACCTGGAGTCGGCGCGGTTCGGGCCGGTCGGCGGAGTACCTTGGGATCGCTACCTCGCTGTCTGGAGTCGCCTCGGTGACGTAGAACCAGGACTTCTTCCACTCGCTTGCCGCCTTAGCAGGCAGCATCAGGTCGAAGAAGGAGGCCTTCGATTTTAATTGAAACGTCAGGCCGCCCGCGGCCAGCATTGAGCCGCCTGATTCTTCACGACTGATCCTCCCATGGAACAGATCTTGCCACAGGGGGAAGTAGGGCCTGTAGCCTAGATAGCACTCGCAGAACGACACGAAAATGGCGAGCTGCTCGATGTTATGCAGGCCCAGGTCCGATGGCTGGATCCCGTAGAAGGCGCAGAAGCGCCGGAAGAAGAGAGATGTGGGAAACCCCAGCCCCCGCTCCAGGTGGCTGGTGAAGCAAATAAATTCTCCCTCGCGCGGGTCCGGAGTCACCTCTCCGGCCGCGGGTATGCGCCACCTGCCGGCGCGCAGGATCCCGGCCTCCTCGAAGGATGCCAGTAGCGCTCTGGTGCACTTGGACCTGCCCCATGGTTCGGTGGAGGGGTCCATTGGCTGAAAGGTTCGCGGAGGTCGAAGGTTTTTGGATCGATTGGATCGCGACGTGGAGGAAAATGGAGATGGGTGAAATTGGAGGAAAAGACGAAGGAGTGGTTCCCCGATCACCTGCCATTTCCCTTAGAGGTTGCTACCCACCAATTCCGGGAGCCGTTACTACGCGGTGATTACGCCAAAGTTACCGTTGGATTACCCCAACGGCTAGTTTTGAACGCATCGGACGGTCCAACTTCATCCATTCGACTCGCCGACCCGATCACTACAACAGTGACTGAACATTTCGCCGACCCGTTCGCCGAGCTGCGACCCGATTGACCGCTGTCCTTGCGACTAGAATAACTGGTTTTTCCTTTATTCAGGAGTCCGCCGCCGATTCGACTGGGCATCCTCATTGGGCCCGTATACTCCGATTGCCAACGAACACCTGCGACCAATCAACGACGGCCTCGGGGACTACTGATGGGGATATGCCTACCGGGGTATATACCAAAGAAGACGCTTCGACCGCCCAGAACTGGCGAGTGGGCAGAGGCAAATCGGATCAAGACCTGGCGTAGATTCAGGCGACTGGAAGCTGAAGGCCCAGGAGAGTAGATAGGCCCAGTCGGATTAGGTTAAGCGATTGCCGAAACCTTAACTGATTCGGTTGAGATATGTAAATCCTAGGGGGCTGAGTCTATATAAACCTCCCTAGAGGGCGTGTAGAGGATACGTTCCATCATCCACCCAAGCGACTCGCCGCCAAGCTCACCCCATTGTACTTCCATCATAATACAATCTAGCAGGAGTAGGTCTTTACCCTCCCGGGGGCCGAACCTGGGTAAAACCCTGTGTCTCCGCCCTCATCTCGCACCGCAGATGGCTGGCCGCCCTTGCCCCATGTTCTACTACTCGCTGTCGATTGCAGCATCTGCCGTGGCCATTCCCACGACAAAGTTTCAAGCAACAGACAACTACTTTAAGCAAAGTGTGTAAGGTAAACAGTCCACATGTTCCATGAACAAGAGACCATTGTTTTCTCCCTAGTAGCAACAACACATCTACAATCGAAGAGATTATTGTCACTTCCCTTGGAAACTAGAGGCATGAACCCACTATAGAGCATAAATACCCCCTCTTGGAGTCACTATCAACTACTTGGCCAAGATAGCTACTAACAACGGAGAGCATGCAAGATCACAAACAACACAGACATGATAGAATCATAAAGACAAAACCATTAATCAAACCAACATAATAATCCCAATATCCATCGGATTCCCACAAACACAACATGCATGATTACAAATAGATTGGATCTTGATCATGAACGGAGCTCACAAGATCTATACATGAAAGCACAAAGGAGGAGATAAAACCATCTAGCTACTACATGGACCCATAGTCCAAGGTGGAACTACTCACGCATCATACCGGAGAGAAGGCCTCCGGGATGATCTCCCCTCCGGCAGGGTGCCGGAAAGAACTTCAGATCCCCCCCGATCTTGGGACGATGGTGGTGGTGGCTACATACGGTTTCGTGGATTTTTGATCGGGTACTCAGGGTTTCTGCATCGGGGGCTTCTTATAGGCGAAGGGAGAGACCGAGGCGGCCGCCAGGGCGACCAAACCCTAGCCAGGCGCGGGGTGGGGCCCACCCGTTCCTGGGGTGGGTCTGGCCCCTCTGGCCAGCCCCTCGAGCTCTCCTCTGGACTTCTTGTTCCCCACGGAAAGTAATTGACTTTGTCCTTTGTCCCGTCCAATTCCGAGAATATTTCTTTACTAACTTTTCTGAAACCAAAAACAGCAGAAACGGGCATCTGACACTGTTGCAACTTGTTAGTAGGTTAGTACCAGAAAACATGTAAAAAGCACCTCAAAGTGTGGACAAGTAAAGCAAACTAGATACAAAACAAGCATGGAGCATCAAAAATTATAGATACGTTTCCAACGTATCAGCATCCCCAAGCTTAACTCCTGCTCGTCCTCGAGTAGGTAAGTGATAAAAAGAATAATTTTTGAGGTGACATGCACCCTCACAATAAAGATCCAACCATTTGCAAGCATTGAAAGCTGGGATCAAAGAACTCTAAACATGTGCATGAAAGATGGAGTTCTAGCAATAGGACATAGTAACTATGCATGCAACATGAAAGGCTACAAACAAAGATCATGAATAACATGCATTTAAAAACGTTTGTTTGTTTCACATACAGAAAACATAGCATAGTGGCAATCATCTTGTCCCTCATAGAGTAGCAATATAATGCATAGGACACCTGCAAAGTTCACAAGGGTGACTAGAAACAAGTAGCACAACAACAAGTAATAACACAGTATGCATCAATTAATAAGCTTTGGAACACTGCACATAGAATGAAAACTATGATCTCTTAATGGTGCCTAAAGGTAGAATGTGGAGACTCAATAATGGTGGAAGAAAGGCCTTTTTGTAAAAGGAAGCAGGGATTACAAGTTTCAAAAAGAGCTTCCAAAAATTATGGTACTTGTTAGCTTTCAGCCCTCATTGCCCCTATCATAAGCATCTTGAAGTGGTTAAGGTTAAAGTGGCAAAGCTGGATTATATGCTTGATGAAGTATAAGTTGGCAATCTCAAGTCCCTTGAATACGAGGGCCGCACCTCATGCATACTTAACTTTGGGTCCAGGTAAGTTCTTGTCATTGTAAATACATTCATATCATAGAGAACCACCAACAGGGTACCCCTTGCACATGGTACAGGAGCTTTCCCATAACCAAAATGACAAAGGCAAGCAGACAATAAGCATCTTAGCAATCTTTTTATTTACCATATGCATAGCTTTTTATTGAGGAAGCTTCATAGATAGCTCATTATGGTGATGCTGCAAGTTTCCACCATGATTAGGCATGGCTTAGGATAGCGGCCCAGGCATTTCTCTAACACAGGATAAAACTCCATGGACTTACAAGTTCCCTATTTATTTCACATCGGTGACATCCATAGACAAAAGAACATGATATCATCTGAGTACAACAAGGTACAAGTGCAATGTTGAAAACGTTCCCCATGACAGCACGGTTCTGCTAATTCCAACTTATAAGTGCAAGCATATACAACAAAGTTGTCACAATGGTTCAAGTTTATTAGGGGAAAATAATAAAGTGTGCCATCAAGTTCGTGAGGGCTTTAATCACTAAGTTTTCACATAACAAAATATTTTTTAATTGGAAGATAGTTGAAAACAAGAATATACTTGGAATGGTGTAACACACCATGCATATGAGTTTATAGTGGACATTTTGGAATAACTCGGTTTCTTGGGAGTTGGAAGCATGAGTAGAACTTACTCATACAAGTGGAGCCTAGCAAAAGACTGGGAGCAACCAACTAAGAGAGCAATAATGGCCAAAATCATGCAGTGCAACAAAGCAAACTAATCAAAGCAAAGAGTGGTACTACAAGTTAAGGATTAAATGATCATAGAGGCTAATGGTGACTTGTGAGAGTCATAACATAGTGTGAGCATGTGCCAAGTCAACCCAAGCAAAGCATCAAAGGAGAATACCACAATACTATGCTTTTGCATGCTAAAACAACACATAATTTCTTCAAGGCACACTAAGCAATCCCAATTGTTTGGAACAAGACATGCTACAGCAATAATCACTAAGCATAATGCTAAAACAACACCTAGCATGGCATGCTAAAGTCTAAGTCACAGTCAATGCAAGCTCATCTTGCACTTCAAGCAAGAACTTACTACTCATTTCCAAACACCAAGCAAACTTATTTGCAAAACAACACAGCAAGAGCGGGGGTCCAAACTACTTTATTCAAGCAAACTAAACAACCTAAGCAAAGCAAACGAAAACTAGGACGCTCCAAGAACAACACAACTGTGCATGAAACAATAAAAACGAAGTGTCTAGACAGACCTGGGCTTTTTATTGATGAAGAAGGGGATGCCTTGGGCATCCCCAAGCTTTGACGCTTGTACCTCTTGGATATTTCTTGGGGTGACACCATGGTGGCATCCCCAAGCTTGAGATTTTGTCTATTCTTCATCTCATTGCATCATTCTCTCTCCACACCTAAATTTTTTCCTTCACACAAAACTTCACACAATCTTCATTAGCAACATTAGTGTATTCAAAAGATATTAGACCACTGGAAAAGCTTTGGAACAGCAAGGCTTTTCACTAAAAACATAAGCTACTGTAGTAACTCCTTCAAAAAGCTCAATTTACCTGAAGAGAACTCAAAAAGGAATCAATAAGAAGCAAATGCAAATAATGGGAGAAATCTGTCAAAACAGACCAGCAGGTAGAAACCTATTTTTTCGAACATCTTCTGTTGCTCAAATAAAAAAGTGTTAAACTAAAGAAAGTTATCTAACATACTGGGGGATTTATTCGTAAATTTTGAGATCAATACGAGTTACAGAGCCTCCTCACGAATATTTTTGGTGGAGGACAGAAATCTGTTTCGGGACAGCAACTCCCAAAAATCTTACTTCCCTCTCATTAGAGGTCATTCTTGGCACAAAAAGCAAACAAAAAGTATAAGGAGAGGCTATTACAGAAGTAATAACTTCCAAGACTCAAGGAAATTGTTGGGTTATCTCCCAACAGGTTCTTTTCTTTAACGCCTTTAAGTTAGGCACAAGAAGCAAGAAGAATCAAGTATTTTCAAATGAAGAAGCATTGACATTAATACTTGCAAAATCTTCAACTATGAAAGGTATCTCATCCAAATGGGTTTTGGAGGATCCTTTCTATCTCTCTTTGGTCTAGTACCTTCATCAAAAAGATTTTCAGGGGCAATCCAATCAAAATTGTTTTCAAAGGCGTCATGCATTCCAACAAGCTTAAAGGGTATGGGTATATTTAATTCCTCTCTAGGCTTAGTTTTATCAGAAATACCCACAACATCTACACTTGAACCTAACATATTGAAACGTTCAAAAACCTTTTTGGCCTCCCTAGCAACATCATGAAATTCCTTTGATAAAGTTTCAAGGATGAATTCCCTTTTTTCAGCATTCTTCTCTTCTTTTAGTTTTAGGAATAAAAATTGTATGAAGGGGTTAACGCTAACAAACCTAGCCTCCAACATATGAAATAAAGAAGCTGCAGCAATCTCATAATTAGGAGCAAGCTCTGCCATAGAATTTTCCTCAATATCCTCATGCTTGCTAACATAATTAAAGAATTCTTCAATATTATCTTTCCCAATTATGGAGCCACTACCTATTGCAAGATCTTTCAGGGCGAACTTGGGGAGCAACATGGTGAGCTAGAGCAAGGTGGCAACTAGAGCAGGAACTAATTTTTTGGGGTTTTTGAACAAAGCAAGCAAACCAAACTAGACTAATTTTTTGGGTTTTTTTGAAAAGAGGCAAACAAAACCAAGCAAAAGAAACAAAGCAAACTAAAAACAAAGTAAAGAAAAAGGAAGTGAAGGACTCCCTTAGTGAAGACATCCTTAGCCTCCCCGACAACGGCGCCAGAAAAGCTTGTTGGCTGCGCTGAGTGGATGAAGGAGCGCTTCGTTGGGAACCCCAAGAGCAAGGTGTGAAGTAGCACAACAACACGTTTTCCCTCAGTAAGAAACCGAGGTTATCGAACAAGTAGGAGGAAGGAAACGTCACACAGGTGTTGCAAGCAACGCGGAGACCTACACAACACAAACTCAAGACTTTGCCCCAACAAACAGTGAGGTTGTCAAGCTCACCGGTTTGCTGTAACAAAATTAAACGTATGGTATGGAAGGTAATGGTTTGCAGCAAGTAAACAGTAACAGTGGAAGATGTATCAATGGTAAATATTGGACCAGGGTCGATAGTTCACTATAGGTGCTCTCCTTAAATAAACAACATGGCATGAAGGGTAAACAAATTATAGCGGGGCAATTGACAGGAACTGAGCAAGGCATAACAACGCAATTACTAGTCAGAAAGATCCTATAAGGTTGATTGGGCAATACAACAATATACATAGACCGCCATCCAACTGCATCTATGACTATAAGTCCACCTTCAGTTTATCATCCGAACCCCCTCCAGTATTAAGTTGCAAGCAACAGACAACTGCTTTAAGCAAAGTGTGTAAGGTAAACAGTCCACATGTTCCATGAACAAGAGACCGTTGTTTTCTCCCTAGGAGCAACAACACATCTACAACTTAAGAGATTATTGTCACTTCCCTTGGAAACTAGGCATGAACCCACTATCGAGCATAAATACCCCCTCTTGGAGTCACTAGCAACTACTTGGCCAAGATAGCTACTAACAACGGAGAGCATGCAAGATCACAAACAACACAGACATGATAGAATCATAAAGATAAAACCATTAATCAAACCAACATAATAATCTCAATATCCATCGGATCCCCTCAAACACAACATGCATGATTACAAATAGATTAGTTCTTGATCATGAACGGAGCTCACAAGATCTATATATGAAAGCACAAAGGAGGAGATAAAACCATCTAGCTACTACATGGACCAATAGTCCAAGGTGGAACTACTCACGCATCATACCGGAGAGAAGGCCTCCGGGATGATCTCCCCTCCAGCAGGGTGCCGAGAAGAACTTCAGACCCCCCCGATCTAGGGACGATGGTGGCGGTGGCTATAGACGGTTTCGTGGATTTCTGATCGGGTACTCAGGGTTTCTGCATCGGGGACTTCTTATAGGCGAAGGGGGAGACCGAGGCGTCCGCCAGGCGAACAAACCCTAGCCAAGGGTGGGGGCCCACCGCACTGGGTGGGTCTGCCCTGACGCCCCTCGGGCTCTCCACTGGACTTCTTGTTCCCCACGGGAAGTAATTGACATTGTCCTTTGTCCCATCCAATTCCGAGAATATTTCTTTACTAACTTTTCTGAAACCAAAAACAGCAGAAAACAGGCATCTGGCACTGTTGCAACTTGTTAGTAGGTTAGTACCAGAAAACATGTAAAAAGCACCTCAAAGTATGGACAAGTAAAGCAAAGTAGATACAAAACAAGCATGGAGCATCAAAAAATTTAGATACATTTCCAACGTATCACTCCCCTTATGTCGAATCAATAAATTGAGTAATACTACCCGCGAAGACTGTTGCGATCCCCTATACTTGTGGGTCAGCAAGACTATTTTCTAGCTCTGTTGTCGGGGAGCATAGCTTTATTTGTAAGTTCACTTGGATCTATTATTGTTCACTACTACTCCTTTCATCATGGGGAAGTCTCGTGATGGAAAGTTCCCTATTTTACCATCCACTACAAGAAGAGGTACGATCCTAAACACCTCTCTTGCTCTTGATTCATCGTCTGCTATAAGTAAGCTTGTCACACCACCACCACATACTCATGCTACACACACTGCTACTACTGTTGAATCTGAAAATGCTTTTGAAGCTCATGATGTTACTTCTACTATGCTCGATGCGAGTGGTTCATTAGGTCCTTTCCTAGATGCTACTATGGCTAGTCTAGGAAATACCAAAACTCCTAGTGAAGACACTGTTACACCTGTTAGCTCACCTGAGTCTAGTGAGAGTTATGATATTAATGATGGTTACATTGAGTTCACTGATGATTTTGTTGAAGAGTGCCGAAGCACACATGGTAATAGTGCTATTAAGAGTCTCCTTGCTAGATGTACTATTATGCCTAAGTTGTCCCCTGTTCCTAAGTTTGCCACCTCTCCCATAGATATTAAAGATAAAGATTATGATTTCTCCCTTGATTTATCTTATTTAGATATTATTGAGAAAGAACCTTTTTGTGCGACTGAAAATGAGAGTGTTGTGGCTCATATGAATGAGCTTTCTACTATGAGTGCTTTGTTCTCTGATGATTTTAAGATGCGCGAGTAATTTGTTACTAAGATCTTCCCTTTTTCACTAAAAGGAGAAGCTAGGGCTTGGTTTAATAGATTACCTCCTGGTTCCATTCATAGCCCTGATTGTTTGATTGCTTCTTTCTTCCAGAAATATTTTCCTCCGGTGCTAGACATGCTGCTTTGTAGAGACTTTTTGATTTTAAACACGGAGAAGAAGAGAAATTGCCTGAGTCATGGAAAAGGTTCTGTGTCTTGATTCATGCACATCCTGGATGTCCACTACCTAAGAATGAGCTTCTTGATATTTATTATAATGGACTAACTGATGATTCTAGGACATACCTAGATAGCTTTGCTGATTGTGTTCTCAGGAAAAGAACTCCTACAGATGCTGAAGAATTAATGGCTAAGATAAGCAAGAATTATGATGATTGGACTTCAACTGAGTTGAATACACCTGAGCCTATTATTCCTGAACCAGTTATGCCTGAACCAGTTCCAACACCAACAACAAAGAAGAGGGGAGAAATTGCATTAAATGATGAAGTGATGAAGTTAAGAAATGTCTAAAGAAGAGAGGTATTAGAGCTGGAGATGTGAAGAATCTACCTCCTATAGAAGAATTATGTAAGCCAATTCCCCACTCATCTACTATTGAGGTACACTCTCTCCAACACTTTGATGAAGGTGATATTCCTTATGGTAAGCCTCCTGATCAATGCTTAGAGGAACTTGACATTTTTATTGTTAAACAAGGTCATTTTAATAAACAAGTTTAGAATCATTTATTGGAAAACTCTAGAGCTATCAATGAGTTGAAAGATATTGTGGAAAGAACTTCAAATGATATTAAAATGCTTTGTAAACACTTTCAAATGGTTCAAACTCAACTTGATCAACTTGCTAAGGTACAAAAGGATATGCTAGTTAATGCTTCAGGAGATAAACATGATTATGGAATTAGAACTAGGAGTGGTATAACTACTCAAGATCCTTTATATCCTGAAGGACACCCTAAAAGAATTGAGCAGGATTCTAAACAAGGTGAGAGTAGTGGTAGTCCTCGTAAGGTAAATAAAAAACATAAAGTAGTTGAGGAACCCCTTGAACCTGTTGTAGATCCTAATAGTATATCTATCTCTGATGCTAAAACTGAGAGTGATAATGATAAAAATGAGTCTCCTAATAAGGAGGAAGGTAAGGAAGAACCTAAGAAGCACACTACGAACACTAGGTACACAAAGGAAGATTTTATTGCTAATAAAAATGGTAAAGAGAGAGAACCTTGGGTGTAGAAACCTATGCCTTTTCCAGGTAAGAAACACAAGTCAAAGGAGGAAGAACACTACAACAAGTTTTGTGAGTGGATGAAACCTTTATTCTTGCAAATTCCTTTGACTGATGCTATTAAGTTGCCTCCTTATTCAAAGTATATGAAGGATATTGTCTCTAATAAAAGTAAGATTCCTAATGAGGAGATTTCTACTCTACTTGCTAATTATTCCTTCATGGTGAGGTTCCAAAGAAACTTGGTGATCCAGGTATACCAACTATTCCTTGCTCTATTAAGAATAATTATGTTAGAACTGCTTTATGTGATTTGGGAGCTGGAGTTAGTGTTATGCCTTTTTCTCTCTACAAGAGGCTCCAGCTAGAAAAGTTGATACCAACTGATATATCTTTGCAAATGGCTGATAAGACAACTACTATTCCTTTTGGTATATCTGAGGATGTTCCTGTTCAAGTAGCTCATAATTGCATGGTTTTAACTGATTTTGTTGTCCTTGAAATGCCTGAAGATGATAATATGTCTATTATTCTTGGGAGACCTTTTATTAATACTACAGGTGCTATCATCAATTGTAATCAAGGAAAAGTAACATTCAATATTAATGACAAAGAGCATACTGTCTATTTCCCCAAGAAGGTTGCTAAAAGCAATTGCCTGAATTCCATTGAAAATATTGAAAGCATTAAGGTTGGAGAAATATATTGTCCCATTCCACAAGAAAACTTTGAAACTATTAATGATTGGGACCATTGCTATCAAGTATGAGGTAACATAATCACCTTGTGGAATGCAAAGTTTTGTTTCATATAAGATTGTTTTGATAACAAGACTTGATCAACCTTGTTAACAAAAGGATTTTAATGAACAAAATAATGCTTTCATTGTGGTTCTACTTGCTCACTTTTATTTTTCTCCTTTCCAATCGTTGCTCTTCGTCGTGCCTAACTTAAAGGCGTTAAAGAAAAGTACTTGTTGGGAGATAACCCAGAGTTTCCTTGAGTCTTGGAAGTTATTACTTCAGTAATGACCTCTCCTTATCCTTTTTGTTTGATTTTTGTGCCAAGAATGACCTCTAATAAGAGGGAAGTAAGATTTGGGGAGTTGATGTCCTGAAACATATTTCTGTCCTCCACCATAAAAATTCGCGAGGAGTCTCTATAAGTCGGATTGAGCTAAAAATTTATGAATAAATCCCCCAGTATGTTAGATAACTTTCGTTACTTCAACACTTTTTGATTTGAGCAACCGAAGATTTTCGAAAATATCGGTTTCTATCTGCTGGTCTATTTTGACAGATTTCTACCATTATTTGCATTTGCTTCTTATTGATTCCTTTTTGAGTTCTCTTTTGGGGAATTGAGCTTTTTGAAGGAGTTGCTACAGTAGCTTATATTTTTAGTGAAAAGTTTTTCTGTTCGAAAGCTTTACCTAAAGGTCTATTATCTTTTGAATACACTAATGTTGCTAATGAAGATTGTGTGAAGTTTTGTATGAAGGAAAAATTTCAGGTGTAGAGAAAGAATGATGTAATGAGATGAAGAATGGACAAAATCTCAAGCTTGGGGGGAATACACCCCGTGTCACCCCAAGAAATATTTAAGAGGTACAAGCGTCAAAGCTTGGGGGTGCCCAAGGCATCCCCTTCTTCATCAATAAAAATCTCAGGTCTTTCTAGACACTTCGTTTTTATTGTTTCATGCACAGTTGTGTTATTCTTGGAGCGTCTTAGTTTTTGTTTTTGGTTTTTTTTTATTTGTTTGGTTTGCTTTTTCTTTGTTTGCTTGTTTCTAAAAAATTGAAAACACCAAAAATATTTGTTGTTCTTCTTTGGTTTTGTGAGTTCTTTGCAGGGTTCAGCCATCCTCAGTGGATTTTGGTTTCATGTTATTATCCAAGTCACACAAGTGAAGGGCAATAATGAAGATTAAGACAACTTGAGGTGTGGTAAGAGGTTGGTAACAAACTCTATTTGTTTCATTTTTGTACATATACTCATCATTGTGAGCATGCTTAACCTGTTTGTCTAAGGTATATGTCATTATGGATGCTTAGTAGTTCTTGCTTGCTTGTGATTAGCTCCATCTTGCTAATAGTTTGTAGCATGTCGTATGAATCTTTGCTTGCATTGTTTTATTCATACTTTGGTATGATATTGTGGTATCCTCCTCTGACTGTTCATGTGAATCGACTTGGCACATGCTCATGCATGCATATGACTAATCAATAGCCAGTAAGGATCGATGATTTATTTTGCCTCAGAGTTCTTGTATCACTTTCATGCCATAATTAGTCCTATTTTTTGCAAGCATGATTATGACAGTTATTGCTCTCTCGTTTGTTGCTCCCTCTCTATTGCTAGCCTTCACTTGCACTGAGTATGTGCTCTACTTGTGCTTCCAACTCCCCAAAACCAATATTGCCAGCTGTGTCCACCATACCTACCGATTAGCATCATTTTCTACTTCAGCGCATATTTTATATGCCGTGTTTTCTTCCAAAATAAAATGTTTGTCTGTTTTGAGAAAGTTAGTTAGTAAAGCTCTCACGAACTTGATGGCACACTTTATCCCTTGCGCTTAATAATCCTGAACCATTGTGACATGTCCATGAAAGTTATATGCTTGCAAATTATATGCTGGGAGTCAGCAGAACCGTGCTGTCACGGGGAATGGTTTCAACACTTTTTGGATATCCTATCTAGTTGATACTTTGCTCTTTTGTTTACGGATGTCGACGATGTGAAATAAAAGGGGAGCTTGTGAGTTAATGGAGTTTATACATTGTGTTAGAGAAACGCCTGGGCCGCTAGCCTAAGCCATGCCTAATCATGGTGGAAACTTGCAGCATCACCATAATGAGCATATGTGAAGCATCCTTAATAAAAAGCTATGCATATGGTAAATAAAAAGATTGCTGACATGCTCATTGTCTGCTTGCCTTGTCATTTTGGTTATGGGAAAGCTCTTGTACCATGTGCAAGGGGTGCCCTGTTGGTGGTTCTCTATGATATGCATGTATTTACAATGACAAGAACTTTCAGGTAACCAAAGTTGAGTAGCATGCGGAGTGGCCTTCGTACTTAAGGGACTTGGGATTTCCAGTCTATGGTCTATCAAGCATATGATTAAGAGTGGACCTCACTTTCACCTTAACCACATGAAGATGCCTATGATAGGGGCAATGAGAGCTCAAAGCTAATGAGTACCTTCCTTTCAGCATTGGGAAGCCCTTCAAACCTTTCAAAACCGTTTTCACCACTTTGTTGAGTCACCACTTATTCTATGAGCACCTTCTTGAGAGCATAGTTGTCATTCTTGTGTTTGTTCCAAAACTTGGTTAATTATGTCATGACTTTGATGCTTGTATCTCTGATATCTTTATCTCTAGTCTTCACTTGAACTTCAAAGGTGCCTTGGCATTTATATTGTGCTCTTCAAACAAAGTCAAGAGAGATACCACTCTATCATACCTTACTATGAGCATTGCAATGTTGCTTATGTTTATGTTTCATGCTACTTATTATTATTGAGTTGGTTTCTCTTCATAGCTTGTAATGACTATTGAGTAGACTTAGTTGCATACTTCTTATTATGAATTGTCTAAGCATCTACTCATGTGCTGAGAATATTTACATCATATGAAGCAAAGTGTTCGTGAAAGTTCTTTTATCGCACTCAGTTTTCAACTGAATTGCTTGAGGACAAGCAATAAGCTAAGCTTGGGGGAGTTGATACGTCCAAAACGTATCTACTTTCTTGAACACTTTGCTATTTTCTCCTCTAAACTTGTGTGATTTGAATACAACTAACACGGACTAACGCTGTTTTCAGCAGAATTACCTTGGTGTCTTGTTTTTGTGAAGAAAATGAACTATTAAGAAAAATCCCGGAAAATATGCCAAAAATTATATTTCACCAAAAGATCCACGGAGCCAGAAGACGAGACGGAGAAGGATCCTGGGGGCCCACACCCATGCCACGCGCGGGCCCACCATTGGTCACGCCTAGGGGGGCAGCCACCCCAGGCACCCCCTCGGCCTCCCTCTGCGCCTATAAGTTGCCTTTCGACCTAAAAACCGAGGGGGGTTTGATAGTTTTCCAGAAAGATTTCCGCTCCGCTGCCGCCACCAGAAACCAAGATTCGGATCCAGAAACTCCGTTATGGCACCCTGCCGGGTCGGGGAATTTGGAGAGGATCATCGCCATCGTCATCACCAACGCATCTCCATCAACCAGCGATGTTTCCCTCATCCATGAGTGAGTAATCCCCTGATGTAGGCTTGGGGATGGTAGGGATTGGATGAGTTCTATCATGTAATCGAATAAGATCTGATAGGGCATAGTGCCTAGTATATCTATTAGTGCTATTTGACTTTGTTGCAACTTGTTGTGCTTAATGCTTGTCACTAGGGCCCGAGTGCCATGATCTCAGATCTGAACTTATTATTGAATCATTATGATAGTATTGTTTGTGATCTTATCTGCAAGTTGTGTACACATATCATTGTCCGGATCCAAAGGCCCCAAAGTGACAATAATTGGGACAACCGGAGAGGATGGCTATGGTGTGCGGATCACATGTGTTCACGGAGTGTTAATGCTTTGCTTCGGTGCTCTATTAAAAGGAGCACCTTAATTGCCTAGAGGCCCCGCTGCCACGGGTTGTCTGGACAGAAGATGTTGTGCAAGTTCTCATTGCGAGCACGTATGACTATATTTGGAGCACATGCCTAGGATTGTTTAGTACTTGGATGTTTGTTATTATTTATCTGTAATGCCCTAGATCTTGAAGTTACATGTTTAGACTCGTCCATGCAACGCCCGTCCATCCATCCCTATGCCTAGCGCACTCGAATCCCACTGTTACCGTTACTGTTACTATTGCTAGTGTTTCACTACTGTTGTTGCTTTACTGTTTCTACTACCAAACTGTTGCTACTAATAAACTTCTGTGAGGAAGAACTATTTCCAGGTGCAACTGAACTGACAACTCAATTGTTAAGGCTTGCAAGTATTCTTTGGATCCCCTTGTGTCGAATCAATAAATTGGGTAATACTACCCGTGAAGACTGTTGCGATCCCCTATACTTATGGGTCATCAAGAACGTGCGCAGAAATTTCGCCACGTTCCCACCGCTGCCGCCAACGTTTCGGATACCTCGCGCGGGAAAACTGTCATGATTGCATGTGTGAGTTACGAGGCGTCCTGGCCTATGGACTACGTCATCCCACTGACATATGCAGACAAACAGTCCCATCCGAATATTTCGGCATGGACAGATCCTGTCCGGCTACAAGAAGAGTACAATGGAAGACTCGGTGATTCTCCGACTTACGTATCAAAGACGGAGAATACTGCAGGGTTCTTTGAAGGACTACAAGATATTGCTTGTAGATTTGCTGACATCACCTAGACAGAGCATTCTATGCTAAATGGGTATCACCATTGCATGTCTCTAATCCGGATAACCCGGGTGTCCCACAGTTAGTAGAAAGGCCCATGGCCTGCTAGGCGGTGATTCGTGCAGTAGCACTTCGTTGGGAGACCCCAAGAGGAGGGTGTGATGCGGTACAACAACAAGTTTTCCCTCAGTAAGAAACCAAGGTTATCGAACTAGTAGGAGGAAGGAAATGTCCCAAAGATGTTGCAAGCAACGTGGAAACCTGCACAACACAAACTCAAGCCTTTGCCCCAACTAACAACGAGGTTGTCAATCTCACCGGTTGCTGTAACAAAGGATTAACTGTATGGTGTGAAAGGTGATGATGGTTTGCAGCAAGTAAACAATAACAGTGGAAGATGTATCAATAGTAAAGATTGGACCGGGGTCCATAGTTCACTAGAGGTGTTCTCCTTAGATAAACAAACATGGCATGCTGGGTAAACAAATTACAGCAGGACAATTGACAGGACTGAGCAAGGCATAACAATGCAATACTATACATAAAGATCCTATGAGATTCGATTGGGCAATTCAAATATATACATAGACCGACATCCAACTGCATCTATGACTAGAAGTCCACCTTCAGGTTATCATCCGAACCCCCTCCTATATTAAGTTGCAAGCAACAGACAACTGCTTTAAGCAAAGTGTGTAAGGTAAACAATCCACTTGTTCCATGAACAAGAGACCGTTGTTTTCTCCCTAGTGGTAACAACACATCTACAACCGTAGAGATTTCTGTCACTTCCCTTGATTAAGTAGAGGCATGAACCCACTATCGAGCATAAATACCCCCTCTTGGAGTCACTAGCAACTACTTGGCCAAGATAGCTACTAACAACGGAGAGCATGCAAGATCACAAAAACACAGACATGATAGAATCAAATAGACAAAACCATTAATCAATCTAACATAGTAATCTCAATATCCATCGGATCCCCGCAAACACAACATGTATGATTACAAATAGATTAGATCTTGATCATGAACGGAGCTAACAAGATCTAGACATGAAAGCACAAGGAGGAGATACAACCATCTAGCTACTACATGGACCCGTAGTCCAAGGTGGAACTACTCACGCTTCATACCGGAGGCTGGCATGATGAATAAGAAGGCCTCCGGGATGATCTCCCCTCCGGTAGGGTGCCGGGAAGAGCTTCAGATCCCCCCGATCTAGGGACGATGGCAGCGGCAACTACAAACGGTTTCGTGGAATATTGATCGGGTCCTTAGGGTTTAGGCATCGGGGGCTTCTTATAGGCAAAGAGGTGAGTCTGGGAGGCGGCTAGGGGGGCCACACCCTGCCCAAGCACAGGCCCACCCTAGGCCGCGCCTGGGGGGGTTTGGCCACCCTGTGGCGCCCTTCCATCTCTCCTCTGGACTCCGTGTTCTCCTCGGTGAAATATTGACTTTGGCTTTTTTCCTATTCAATTCCGAGAATATTTCCTTACTAGCTTTTCTGGAACCAAAAACAGCAGAAAACAGGCAGCTGGCACTGTGGCAACTTGTTAATAGGTTAGTACCAGAAAACATATGAAAACACCTCAAAGTGTAGACAAAGCAAAGCAAAGTAGATACTAAACAAGCATGGAACATCAAAAATTATAGATACGTTTCCGATGTATCAGGCGGCCCAGTTAGATGGATCCAGAAGGGAGGCCCATGCCGTATAAAGGAAGGATACGTCAGGAGTCACCGACATACTCGGAGCCTTGGAGTGCAAGACATGTAGACTAGTTAGTACCCGTGTAGGACTCTGTAACCTGTCCGGCTAGGACTCTTCCTTGTAACCCTAGGACCAGGAGTCTTTATAAGATAGACCTATGGGAGCCTTTAGGGCAATACACAACTCATATCCCGCATAGCGAACCAATCCTTGTCACTCGGTGTATTGCCCTTATAGTGATTTATAGCAGGATTAGGGTTCCGCCACCGTCGTGGAACCTGAACCTAGGTAAGCTATGTTACCTCGTACCCGCCAACATTCCGCCTTACCCCACGTCTCTAAACACGCTCTGTGAGGACTCCTCCATGGCATACTCGTCGGCAATACCACGACATGGGCCTAATCATACGGTGGTAATATGTCCATGTACACTTCATGGGGTGTGTATAGAAAATATAATGTTTGCTATTTTATTAGTAGTGGAGACTTGTAAGACGATGTGAATATGCTACATGAACCAACCAGACAGATTGGCAGCGGCTGAATTTACCCTCTCATCCACCGTATGCTTCTCATTCGATGGCTAGTCGATTACTCACATCCCTCAGTGCAAAACAGCACAGCCCATCTTTATCCCACAAAGCCCACGTCGTGGAGGCAGAGAATGATATAGACTGATTTTGGAAGGGAGCATCGCTGATTTTGGCGGGAGTAGCGGGAAAAGGTATGAGTTGTGCGTCGCGGCGGCAATTGGCAACGACAACGACGATGACGTCGGGCACGCGCATGCACTGGGAGATCTTTGACGGCGGCATCCCGAATCCCTCCTCTAGTCCAGCTCGTAGTAATCTCCCGTTCCCTTCTCTTATGAATGGCATCTTTTACCCCTTTCTATCTTCGTAATTCTTGATTTCTCTCTCAGACTAAAGAATTAGTTTGATTTTTGATTGCTGCAACATGCCTTGAATTCTTTCCTTCAATCAATCTTCGATGGCACAACCACAATGTACTAGGTCGGTGACATTACCATCATAGATTATAGGGATTTATATTTTTGTGCCCTTGGTTCGTTAGTTGTACTCACTTTTCCCTAGCCGCTTAGCTTTTCCTCACTTTTGCTCATCTCCTATTATGGAACTCTTGCACGGTCTGAAACTCGCTGTCCACCAGCCTTGCCGTTAGATGCTGACAAGTGGGGCCGCATTCAGTCGGGTACCATAGTGGACCCTCGCCGTTACGTGGTGACAAGTGGGGCTGCGGTTTATCAGGTCCCGTAGTGGACCTTTGCCGTTACATGCTGACAAGTGGGGCTGCGTTTAGTTGGTTCCCGTAGTGGACACATCTCTCCACTTATCCAGATCAGCATGAGACCAACAACTTATCCATATGAGCGTCGGACCCACAACTTATTCATGTGAGCCAGCCCCGTGCCCGTTCCCACACCCATGCTGTTGCCTCCCCTTTATTCTTCTTCTTCGACAACGGCATCCCTTCTCCAGCGACGACGACGACCCTTTGTCGAGCTTCACTTCGGCCTTCCGTTCGTCCTGGCCGCAGTATGGTGCTATCCCATTGACCTGTACGAAGGATGATAATGGCAACCGTGTGCAGAGAAGGTTACATCTTGCACCAAAATACACCAAAATCTCGTACCAAAATGGCAACCGGGGCACTTGTTGTGGAGAATGCGGCCGGCGAGCCGTTCCGATGATTTAATTGGTTTATCAAGTTAATGTGTCGGCTGCAATCAAGTGAAGGAGTGTTTATAATTAAAAATTAGGGACATGTATGTATAATAAATAAGAAAATGACACAACTCTTGAACACTTTCAAATTTAAAAAATTATACAACTCTTAATGTACAAGACCGTTTATAAATGACACAGCTCTTAAACACTTTCAAATTAAAAAAAGTATACAACTTTTAATGTAAAAGAGTGTTTATAATTGACACAACTCTTGAACACTTTTAAATAAAAAAATATACAACTCTTGACAAAACTCTTGAACACTTTTAAATTGAAAAAAATTATACAACTCTTAATTTAAAAGAGTGTTTATAATTGACACAACTCTTGAACACTTTCAAATTTAAAAAATTATACAACTCTTAATGCAAAAGAGTGTTTATAATTGACACAACTCTTGAACACTTTAAAATTGAAAAAAATATACAGCTCTTAATGTAAAAGAGTGTTTATAATTGACACAACTCTTGAACACTTTCAAATTAAAAAATATATAACTCTTAATGTAAAAGAGTGTTTATAATTGACACAACTCTTGAACACTTTCAAATTAAAAAAATTGTATAACTCTTAATGTAAAAGAGTGTTTACCATTTTTAGAGCGTGAAAAGTGATTCCTAAACTTGCGTATACGAAAATTATAAACCTTTGAACATTGTGAAATCGCACTTAATACGTGATAATCATGTGCTAAGAAAATCTTGAGAAATTATCATTTTCATAAAATGTAATGCATGAACTTGCATATGGCAAAAATTATACACCTTTAAACTCTTTGAAATCACACTTAGGACATGATAATGTTGTAATAATAAAATCCTGATCATTTATCATTTTCATGGAGTGAAATATAATGCAAAAATTATACACCTTTGAACACTTTCTCTTCAAATTATATTTAAAATTATTTGTTTATAGAGTTAAAGCATCGGTGGCAAACTCGTTATTTTGCATGGATAGAGGGTGCTCTCCGATAGATACATGGGTTATCCTGCCCGCTAGATCACAAATGATCAATCAGAGGATCAATGGTTGGTGGGTACGATCCGCGTGACAACTGTCTTGACCAATCAGAGCGTAGCAGCCAAGATGAGCACAGGTGTGAGAGTTTGTAACTAAGAGAGAGGGTAAAACTGAGTAGAACTTAAAAACCAAGGGCAAAACTAAGTATAACTTAAAAACCAAGGGCAAAACTGACAAGGGGTTCCAATAGAAAACAAAAAGAGATTTAAAAAATGGAAAATGATTCTTTTATAGAATAAAATACATATTGGCATACATCAAACTATTTACAATTCAAATATATATCAGTTTGACAATTATTGCCTCATTCAGACAAATTATGTTTTGGGGAGGGATATTTTGGGAAGAGGCTTGAGTAGAAAGCCATAAACTTTCGTAGATAGTAGGTGATTTAGGTTAAATTTGATTTATATACATTTCTCATGGTGGCAGGTCACATAATAAGACTCCCTGGGTAGATGCCACTATGTTTTGATGTTTTTGAATTTGTTATGCATAAAATGACTCAATTAGCTAGCTAAAACCCATTTGTTGACTCTCTGTTGACCAGCCATCGGAGGGTAAAGATGAGTATATTGCACATGACAGTGTTAGTACTGGAGGGTAAAACTGAGTACAACCAAACTGCCAGTGGTACACTCGGGGGTATAACTGAGCACAACTAAGTGACCAAGGTTAGACACGAGGGGGAAAACGTGACGCATGGTACGCGTGTCACAGTGCACAGGGTGGTAGCGGATGTGTGTGGCCGTGCACGGTGCAGTAGCGTACGCGGTTATGCGGTGCACGATGGTGCAACGAAACGTCTCCTCTCTTCACCTTTATAGAGGCCTCCTCACTCTCACTCATCACTCGCTCACTCACTCACGCAACCATCTCCACTGTCCCATCACCTTCTGCAAACCCCTAAGAAAACGCCAACCACACCGGCGATAGAGAAGAACGGCGCGGTGGCCATCGTCGCCTCCAAGGCGGTCGACGAGGAGGCCCCCGTCCCTGTACAGGCCCCCGTCGAGGCATTGAAGGCAGCCGCCATCCCCGTCCAGACCCCCATCCCCTCTTCCGGCGTAGCCACCGGAGAGGAGGCCCTCGTCCCCGTATAGGTCCCCGCCGTTCTCCTGTAGATCCTGCACGGCTGGGACCCCTACAAGGGACAACGATTACATCAGGCCGGAGAACCCCTTCGACACCAGCTTAGCCTACCCATGGCCGGAGGAAACTAGGGTTTTCTCCCCTTCCTTTGGTCTTCCCCTCATTCCCATCGTTGGATGCTAGATCGTGTGTTATTAGGGCTCGGTTGTTCGTATTTTCAATCGTTGGATGCTAGGTATTTTTACAGTAGCTAATCCTCTTGTATTAGATCTCGTATTTTGATGAATGCCCCTAGTTGGGATCAGTACTAGCACCAATCTGTAGTTGGGATCAGTATTCAATTTGGTTTGAGATTTGGGGATTGAGGAATAATCAGAGGATCTCAATCGGTTAATTTATGCAAGCAATCAATCCCGATAATCACGTATCTTAATCATGTCCTTATTGCACGCTACTGTTTTTTGTAATAGGTGGATAGTAGCGACGTCTGCAACGACGACGAGTCCACGGGCACCAAGACTCGTCGGGTGCTGAGGAAGCTGAAGTCTGGCCAGTTCAACGGCTTCTTCGCTGGCGACATCTACAGGTGCCTCTTCTGAACCAGGGGCCTCGCCACTGACTTCAACTCCCTCATGAGGCATGCCGAGGACGTGAAGACCTGCGGCCTGTGAAAGAACGTCCACGCCTTCAGAGCCAAGCACCAGGCGCTCGGTTTTCACCTCCGCAATCTCCAGAAGGTGGCCATCGAGGAGGGTCGCATGCCCCCGATCAAGCCCAAGGCGCCCAAGGTCAAGGGACTGGGCAACAAGAAGTGGAGGAAGCGCCAGAGGGAGGAGGCGGAGGCCCTCCTAGCGGAGGCCATGAGGGGCCACTCATCTTGTGCTGATGCTGCTGTAAAGCAGCTTCTTTTGTTTTGTTGTCTGTGTTGAACTTGTAAGTTGCTGCTGCTGAGCAGCCTAATTGTCGAACCTCATTTAAGTACCGTACTATATAATCCTATATTAGCTGCTTTATCTGCATCTACTCTGTTTATCTACATATTTATGGTGCAGGTTAGATTTGTTGCCAGATTGGGAAAATACGAGGGCCAAAAGAAACCATGAATGAAGAGAGAAGCTGCTCTAGATTCACTGCATTTTTTGACAAAAATAACAACTTTTAACGACATAAAGGGGAAATGACGCTCTTAAAAAGGCCAATCATAAAAATAACAAAAAATAAATCTTCCAATTTAGACGACGGGGCACATGTAACTACCAAACGCGCCCCACATGGTCTCACACCACATCCCCAAAAATGCGTTCCCAACAAGCCGGCCCCACAGAGTCCAACATGGGGGGGGTCCTAATACGGGACCGACTAGACGTGGCCCCACCTGTCAGCATATAACAGAGGGTCCTACTTGTCAGCATGTAACAGTAAGGGTCCACTACGGGATCCATCTGAACGCGGCCTCACTTGTCAGGATGTAATGACGAGGGTCTACTAACGGGACCCAATGGAGATACCAATGTGAGAGTTTCGGACAAGTAGTTGGGCAAAAGTGAGAAAAAGTTAAGCGGCTAGAGAAAAGTGAGTACAACTAACGAACCAGGGGCACGAAAATAGAAATCCCTAGATTATAATACTCTGTGCAACATAGTATATGTTTGCCCTTATTTTTCATGTAGGAAGGGTGTGAATCCTAGTTACGTACCTCAAGTTGGCCTGAGATTTAGAAATCTGGACGAGGCTTGGTCGTTCTCGGTCAGCTATGGAGGTCAAGCAGGCTTTTGAGGTCAGAGAAGGGTATCAAAAGAAGAGCAAGATTGATGGCAGTATCACTTCGTGCAGATATGTGTGTGCAAAGGAGGGTTTTCGAGCAGAAGATAACCGAAATTGTGTGATAAAGAATCCTTGAGCTGAAACAAGAACAAGTTGTGATGTTCATATGATTCTTTCACTAGATCGAGTGGTGAGAGAGGGATTTGATCCGGTATAACCCCTCCTCCTTAAACTCATATAAATACATCTACATATATATTTAAATTCGTATCTAAGCGAGTATTATCCATATATAGAGATTGGGACGTCATAGTTAAATGACATTCTTCCCGCACGCCTTTCCGCACACGACTCCAGCATGCCCACCATCCCAATCAATGTTGTCCCGGTTATCATGACAACCGTCGCCACCGGCCATCGATGGCCGCTGCCGCCAGACAAGATGCCTGACAACACACCGAACGGCTTGGCCCGTTGCCAGACATCCGACCGGACTGTCCGGCTGACCGCCCCCAATATCTCACCCGCGTCTCCCATGTCAAGCTCTCATTCTTACTATTCCGAGAGACCGTGAATGATTGGAGAGAAATCCCTTGTACATTATTAATTTCCTTGTAGTACAATACAGAGACTAACATTCCGCTGATCGTTTTCGTTTATTTCATACTACCAACTTTGACCTACAATGTTTCATGTATGTTTCCTGCAAAACAAAACCACATATGTTGTTAAAATGATCGTAAAAAACATGTGATCCAAAATAATCTTGGAAAAACTCAAGGTACCAAAGCTGAAGGACTAGTATTTTTTGGAAGTTTTGCTCCTTTACTTACAAAACGAGAGATAGGCATAGGATAAAGCTTACTCCTAGATGACAAGACACTAACATCCCTACAGACAGGCACGTGTGAAGACTCAATGAGACATTGGCGGCGGAGGCGGCACGGCTGGCCGGATATTCCGGCCAAATGTCTGGCGATATACTGGACTGTCCGGTGTGTTGTCCGGTGGCGGCGGCGGTCGTCACGATGACCGGCAGCTGCAAGCCAGGTCAGCGGTGATAGGGACGGTGGGCAGGATAGGGTCGTGTGCGGAATAGCGTGCAGAAAGAGAGTTGTATAACTACACGTCTCAATCCATATACATGGGTAATACTCTGTTTATATATATATATATATATATATATATATATATATATATATATATAGGTATATATATATATATATATATATATATATATATATATATATATATATAGGCATATTTGTATGAGTTTAGAGGGAAGGGGTTGTACCGGATCAAACCTCGTGGCGAGAGATTATGAAGTGACTAAATTGTCTCTTGAACATAACCACAACTTGTATTTGCCACAAACTTTTCATTTAATGGTATCACAAAGATTTCAGAAATGCAAGCATTTGAAATTGAAACAGCTGATGATTCTGGAATTGGGCCAAAAGCTTCTCATGAGTTAGCTTGACTTAATGAACATCAAGTTGTTGCCAAAACATTATATTTTGTAGCGATGGACAAGGGAGGTACGGTGTGGAACTATACAAGACAATCAAGGAAGAAGCATCATTGAAAATCCAAAACCGGATGCTATGCTTCGCTACAGATTTCTCTCCCGCAAATTTTCTAACATAGCATATATGGCAGCCAACAATCCAGAATATTGCTTGTTAGTAGATAATGCACTTGATTGCCTTGGTAAGAATTTGGAGGATAAAATGAATGCACATTCGAATATTTCGAGTAACTCAGATAATGCCCAACAAGATGTTCAACAAGAAGATTTTCTTGGTGCTGCACGCCTAAAGAAAAAGGAGGTTAAACCAAGAAGTTGAAAAAGAAAACGAAGCTGGGTTGACAAATTACGCAAGTTCAAAAAGAAAGTGCCAAAAAAAATCTAGTGTACGTTTCTTAATTACTTGTAATCTTCTAATATTCAATCGTATTCAGAATAACTAGCAGCATTACTTTATATAGCAACAGGAGAAAGCCGGTTCTGCAGAAACTCAAGTAGCAGCAGAGCATGCTTCGAAGGATAAAAGCGATGGGTTTGAAGAAATCAATGACATGGATAGCATCAGTAGCTACACTGAGCTGCTAATGGTAATGGAGCATACGAGTGTTTAATTAATTGATTCAATGGAAAATAATATTCCTATGTTTGACTAGTTCCTTTAACATTGCAGGGTCATCGTCAAATTGGTGATTTCTCTTTAGAAGATCTTCTTTAGACCCCTCTTTTAGTAGCTACTTTCATGGTGAAGGCTTTTTTTTCTGGACTGGATATATGTACTGAAACGTCACACTTTACTCTCTGTTTAACTTCATGCTGAAGGTTATTTTGCTTCACCGTGCTTAAGTTAAACTCATGCCTCTAAACTGATTCAGGCCATATTGTTTGGTGCTGCTCTTAGGGTGTCAAGTGGGATTCCACCAAAGTCCCACCTTTAGTTCATTTGCCAAAATCTAGTTCAAATTTTGAGGAAAAATTTACACTAGATTTTGACAAATAAACTAGAAGTGGGATTTTGGTGAGATCCCACTTGACACCCTAGCTGCTCTGTATGGGTACTGATTTGGCGCTGCTGCTTTTTTCTTTTTATGAAACTGGTACTTCGATGTGGGTAGCAAAACTGAAGGTTATTCTAAATGTTGCACTAAATATAGTCGTGAACAGTATGAAAATTATGTGCTAAAGCAGATTTTTGTCTGTCTTCTGGATGTTTTTTTCTGCTTGTCTGCGTCAGCCTGAACTAGGCTTTACTTGGGCTTATTTCTGAACTGGACTGTGCTGTTTTGCACTGAGGGATGTAAGGAATCAACTAGCCATCGGATGAGAAGCACACGTGGACGAGAGTGTAAAGTCAGCCGCTGCCTTTTGTTCACAACGTCAGCCAATCTGTTCCGGAACCGTTGACTGGTTTTGGACCTAGCAGTCTCACAAGGCAAGTGCATTCGAATGAATTGTTCCATAAATATTTTTCTTTTGTTACAATTTATAATACAGTATTTTATTCTAAACATGGTTATTTTTATTCCAACAGTAATTGCATTTTATTTACAGTTCTTCTTTTAGTCAGATTGTAGTTGTTCATTTGCTGCACTGATTTAGATGGCTTGTGTGTTCAAATCGGAATGGCTGTACAACTACAATAATCACCTTGACTTGTGCATTGTATAGTCTCTTCTATCTACTTATAAAGCACCAACTTTTCTTTTCGAAGGTCACCCCGTACACGGACCAATTTGTACAATCAGATCGATCTACTTAACAAAATCTAACTTTCCAGATTAATCTAATCACCTATCAAATTTGCAATTAGCATTTACCATCAAGCAGCCCGAAGTAGACAGCTCAAACTTTTACTTATTACACTAGTCTGATTACAACCCAAAGTCGCCAAATCTAATTCTAAGGCAGATGCAACATTATCAGTAGTGTCTGGTTGCTGCCACAGGCCCACAACACTAAACTGCCTTTGCTGCTTCGTCTACTCTTGGATCATTCATCATAGACCCAACTTTTTTTATTTTTTGACAAAGTTCAGTCTAAGGTTGTTGCTATTCTTCATCTTCTATTAAAGTAGACCAAGTTACCTTCACTGCGATTAATGCAAAACTAGTGTTTATCTCTTGAGTAGAACGCCCATGCTGCTTCGCCTTGAAGCAACAGTAATATTCAGCAGGGATGCACGAGTCTGCGGCAATCTTCAACTTCAGTTCCATCTGATCATCACTTGCTACAGCAACCACAGACCTCTTTAAGCCACGTGACTCACCAATAGCACCATCAAAGAGCGGGATTTCTTCATGTAATCCACTGGTAAAACAACCAAGACGCATGCTAAAACTGCTTTGCACTTGTGATATGACAACTTCTATGGTCGCCTCATATGCAAAGTTAAGACGTGATACACCTACATCAATTGCGCCACAATCGCCATGGATGCGAAATGTGAATGGGCTACGATCCCATGTGTCTATGTCATCCAAGTATGATACACCATCGATCACCTGTAAATCTTCCTTTTCATGTTCACCTGCCTTGATCTTCATGTCATATTCGATTAGAATAGTATCGACCAATTCGATCCCTCGCTTAGGGCCAGTAAAGTTGATGAGAGAACCCTACATAATCAAATAAAAGTATGAAATATCTAAAGCTGAATGCTTCCCTTGCGATGTTTTACTTGTAGCGATATTTAGATTTCAGTTAAAGGCATGTTTCATAATTGATGGCCAAGATTTTTCCACATATCAAACAAACATACAGTGTAAGAGAGAGAAATCGGCCCCTGCTATTTATTTGATTATGATTTCAATCGCAAATACTCAATTAAATAAGCCTTTAAGAAATGAGATGTTCTGATGGGATCATTCATGCTATTCATGCTTCATATGCCTATAAACAAATTAAATCAACTTCTTTTAGTTTACTTGGTAGCAACCAACAGTCCAGAAATATTCTATTTGATTTTCTATTGACTAAGTGATACTTAGTTTCATAATTTAGATTTGTTCTTCTAGTAAATCATCATTTCATAATACAAGGCTTGGTATAGTAGTGCTTATCGTCATGGACCATTTTTTTCGTGGCTCAATAAGAGCCCATAGACCCTATGCCTGCTCTGGATGGGTTATTAATAGACTTATTCATTGAAATAATTGAAGACATATATAGATGTGCACACCTGCTCCACGATGATGGGATCATCCCTGGTAAAATTGACGATATAATTAAGTAATGGATTCAGATTATCCCGAGCTGCAATGTATCCATATAACTCGACTGAACCAAGCTCCGCAGGAACTTTAGCCAACCTTAATGACAAAAACTGCAACATGTGACGACTTGAGTGTGACACGCAAGTTCCATTGCGTATTCTGCAATCTGTGGGATCTGAAAACATCATTGCCTCAAGCCAAGCTTCATAGAAAAATAAAAATTTTGTTAGAATTGGAGAGTAATAAAAGAAACAAATGCTTGCCATACGAAAAGTAAACATGCCATTTATGGATTCCTTGATCCTATCGGAAATTTTCCCTCTCATCCAAGTGAAACTATCGATGCTCTTCTTAGTAGGAATTTTGCTCCCTTGAAAAGTTTTTCTTCTAGGAAAAATAAAGTAATATAAGGAGTCCAATTTTGATCCTGTTTGCTCTGTACAGACAATTTATCCATGGTCCTATCGAAAATTTTCCCTCTCATCCAAGTGAAACTATTGATGTTCTTAGTACTCCCTCCCGTCCATATTAATGGCCCCAACTTTTTTTCTAGATTCGGACATATCTAGTTAAGTATTTAGACTAGATTCATATGAATCTAAACAAAGTTGATACCATTAATTTGGATCGGAGGGAGTAGGAATTTTGCTTCCTTGAAAAGTTTTTCTTCTAGGAAAAATAAAGTAATATCAGGAGTCCAAGTTTGATCCTGTTTGCTCTGTACAGACAAGAAATCCATCCAACATACGCTCTTCCAGTGTGTGGTTTCCAGTAGAAAGTGGACAGTTCTAGCTAAAAACATAGGATCCCATGTAGGCAGTAGTTTTGAATCAGTGGTTTGGTTTTGGATTACTAATAAGAAACATGTGGTGCTTAAATGTTTCAGTACAACAGATATGCAGTTGCTTTGGATACTAAGCAACTGTTTGTTGTTTCAAAATGGCAGCTGGAAGAACTCGTTGCTCATTTCGCAGAGCATGACCCATAGTTTAGAGCTGGACACCATTTTGTCCAGCATGAAATTTGGAGTACTACAATCGGTGGGTGTCAGGGCTGGAGACAATGGCATTCATAATAACAAATAAAAAAAGGAAAAGAGATTGATCACTTACTTTCATTGCGGTCAGCAATACGATATTGACTTTTCCAATCGTCTGTGCCGCTGTATATGGAACCGTCACGGTGGCTGCTATTTGGAAATATCTCCATTGGGCGCACATAATCAGGTACCTCTGCTGCCGCCCAGCTGTCTTTGTCAACACTGCTCAGCTCACAACCGGTCATGTCTTCCACAATTTCTCCTGATGTATCAGGTTTGCTATCCGTGACCTCCAAGGTTGTCCTAGAAGCATATTGATCGGCGAAAATGGCATCCCCGCTTGCTGCCATCTCATCTTCAACACTATTGGCAGGAGGGACATAGCTATAACGAGTAATGGCCTTTCTTGAATCAACATCCTCGACGTTTTTCACGCCTTGAGTCTTTCCCAGGGAACTAATAAAATCCTTGGCAGAAGGGGGTTTACGCAAGTCCACGCCTCGTACTCTGCTGCTGCTGGTCATGTGCCGATATGGACGACGTAATCTACCACAAAGAGTATAAACAGCGAATTTTCAGCATCGGACATAAATAAGATGGTATCATCAGTCAATCAGGATTGAAATCACTATACTTAAGCCTGAAATCGAGTCCTAATTTTGGGCCTCTGGTTTGAGAGTCATATGGGATTAATTTGCATTATCAAATTAACATAGGAAGGGTCACAATCCAGATCCCAGCAAGCAACCAAACAACTAAAGGCACAAACTTTAGTATGGGAAGAAGAGAACTCACCGGGGAACACGACGGGTAGGTGTACTGGATGCAAGGAAGCCTGTAGGAGTTTGTTGAGCAAGCGCTGATGGCCTCCAACGAGGCGTAACAGGTGCAGCGAGTAGAGGTCGAGCTGTAGAAAAGAGGCGGTGCACTGAGGCAGAGAGACGAGGAATCCAGCGTGAGAGATTTTTCATCTGCACCATCTGGTATCTCGATTGCCGGTGTCTTTCCGAAGCTAAGCGCGCGGCGGCGGCCGGGGGTGGCATCCGCCGTTCACTGCATCCGACGCCTCTCCTAAGTCCTGCCTGCCTACCTACCTACCGAGCGGCCCAGCTCCGCCGGTACCACGCGGCCTAGGACAACCTTGCTCTTTGTTGACACGGCCCAGTTCGTTTTCAATATTTGGATTGGAAGGTTTTGGCTGGCTCCGAAGCTCATATGCACCCTTTATTCGAATTTGATTTTATTAAACTTCGAAATACCAAAAAAAAAAAATATGTGTATAGAATTTTAAGTTTTAGATGCGCGCAAAGTCGTTTTGCGAAAATGAATATTTTGGATGACTTGTGTAAATAAGACAAAAATTAGTGCTAAAGTAACGTGCTACATATGACAACTTTTTGTCTTTTTTGCACAGTCTACAAAACATATCGATTTTCTATGGAATGACTTCACGTGAACCTAAAATATGAAGCTACACATGAATATATGTTTTTTTTTTAATTTAACATTTTAAAATATGTTATTTTTGTACCAGATGCAAATGCATCTAGGTTCAAAAATGGATTTCTAAGGTTTGGCTGGCTATATGAATTGCTGGATTGAAGTATGAACATCGAGGTTGATTTAGCAACACGGTTTTCTCTTTTGGTAAATCACATTCGTAGATTTAAAAAGAAAACGCATGCGCGACCCAGCCGCATGCTAAGACTGGTGTATAAAATCTTAATGGTAGTTAAAGTATAAAAAATATGCCGGACCCGGCCGCATGCTAAGGGCAACCCCCGATTAAAACATTTATTATAAATATAAAGATATAATAATAATCATTTTAATATTATTTTTTGGGCATATCTTCAACCTTTTCTATTTGCACTAGAGTTAATAATTTAGTTTGAAAACCTTTGTGTATTCAACACATAGGCTTTTTGGTGTTTTATATACACGATTGCTAGTGGTAAATATAATCTTTGGATCTGACACTTTTAGATCCGTGTGTATTTGCATGTATTTGCGTCTCTACGTATGACTCATTCTCCAATTAGATGGCATTGTATAAATTTGGTTCTTTGGTGAGACATTTAGTTCCTAGGGGTTAAATCATATCGATATTATTGTCATACAATATATCTTCATAGTACTAGCCCGTTGTGAACCACACCTAGTTTGATAACAAACTACTTGACGCAAATGCCCTCTTTTGCTGCTACAATAGCAGTCATATACTCATCATTTTATTGTAGTATCTGTCACAGTGTCTTAACTTTGGAACTCATCCAAATCCGTTATGAAATCTTCTTTCCATTACATTGTGTCACCCATAGTTTAAATTGAGATAAACTTAATTTGTATTTTGTGAAAAAACTAGTATCAATGTAACACTTTACAATAAACTATTTATCTATTTGTCATCTCTACAAAAATAACATATTCTTACTTCGTCCAAAGATTATAAGAATATCCTTACTATCGTTCAATGACATCTTATGAGTCATTCTAGTATATGTTCATAACATTTAGAGCATATGACATATTTGGATATGTACATATCACGGTATGATCAATCAAAATATTCTTGTGATTTCACTCAGCAAGTGTCAATACACTTAAATCTTATTTCACTTACCAAATGTCAATACACTAAAATCTTGATTCAATCTTTTATGTGTGGCAAGAACCTTTCTTGTTATTTCCATATTGAACTCATTCAGTATCTCAACCATTTGGCACAACCATATTAACATCTCAATCTATCAATATAGGTATTGATGCCAAATATTCAGGTTTTGCCTAAATCTTTCATTGAAATGAAATTCTTAACCCGTGTCAATAAAAGATATATCATTTCCAATCAACAATATGTCTTTCACATAATGTATTAGAAATATGTCTTAGCGCTTCCACTTAATTTCTTGCAAATGCAAGCATCTTCATCGTCTCTAATGAAATTATTTTTTTAACAGTTTCATCACGGTGAAGATTCCAACTCCGCGATGCTTAATATAACCATTAAAGTTTACATATGCTTTTAGCATTCTTTGAATTAACAAAACCCTTTGAATCGTGTCATGTACATGTCCTAGGTAACCATTCTATTAGAAGAACTTTTTTTGTTTATTCAACTACCATATACCAAAATTATATATAATGGTTGCTACATTAATCCGTCCAGACTAAATGTCGCTATGGAAGATCAAATCTTGTCATAGTCAACTCTCTGAATATTGTCGTAAACTCTTTTTCCGACATGTCGACTATTTCATAGATGTGAAACATCCATGTCTATTTATAGATCCAAATACGACTGATAGGTTGTACACCTTTTCGGAGGGTCTTCCAAGTTCAAAGCTTGATTTCTTGTGTATGGAACTATCACGGATTTTATGGCTTTAAGACATTTGACGGAGTCAGGGCCCATCATTGCTTCTTTGCATGTAGTCGATTCATCATTGTCAAACAATAATTATTTAACTCTCAAATCTTGGTATTTGATTGTTTACCCGACCTACTTGGTTCAATAGGAACTTAGACCTCCGTGACCACAACCTTTGAGGCACGTGAGCCATGAGCATTGTTGCTGCCTCTGGGACACTTTCCGGCGCTGCGCAACTCAGCACATATAGCTAAGGTTCAATAACCTTATCAAATTTCTATTGTCCTCCCACTTAACTTTTCACGAAAAAATTCCTTCTAAAGGAACTTGATATTCTAAGCGACAAACACTTTTTGTTGGAGATATGCCCGAGAGGCAATAATAAAAGCAGTTATTATTATATCTTTGTGTTTATGATAAATGTTTACATTCATGTTATAATTGTATTAGCCGGAAACATTAATACTTGTGTGATTTGTAAACTTATTAGAGTACCTAGTAGAGCCTCTTTGTAATACTAGCTTGTTGGTTAATAGATGATCATGGTTTCATAATCATTAACATTGAGATGTTATTAACAACGAGATCATATCATTAGGAGAATGGTGTGATGGACATACTCCTATATTTAAGTGTAGCATAAAGATCAAGTCATTTCAATATTTTGTTTGCTATAAGATTTCAGATACTTAGTAACCTAAATCCTCCGACCATGAGATCATGTTAATCACCATCACCGTATGGATGCTTTGATGACATCAAACACCACTTCATAAATGGGTGGTTATAAAGGTGGCATTGAGTGTTCGGAAAGTATGCGTTGAGGCACATGGATCAAGAGTGGGATTTGTCCATCCATATGACAGATAGATATACTCTGGGCCCTTTCGGTGGAATGTCATCCAATTAGCTTGCAAGCATGTGACTGGCTCACAAGGGATCACATATCACATGAACGAGTAAAGAGTACTTATCGGTAACGAGGTTGAACTAGGTATGCAGAGATACCGACAATCTAACCTCGGATAAGTAAAGTATCACGAGACAATGGGAAATTGGTATCGTATATAAATGGTTCATTCGATCACGAAGTAATCATAGAAATATGTGGTAGCTATATGAATTTCTAGATTCCTGTATTGGTTATTGATCGGAGAAGAGTCTCGGCCATGTTTGCATAATTCACGAACTGTTGGGAGACACACTTAAGGATTCGATGTTGTTTAGTAGATATGGAAAGTGAGTAAAGAGACCGAATGTAGTTCGGAGTCTCAGACAGGAACCGGGATATCACGAGGAGATCTGGAATGGTCCGGAGAATAAGGTTCATATAAGGAAAGTCCAATACCGGAGTTCGGGAATGGTTCTGGTGTTTTCACCGGAATGTTCTAGAAGGGTCTAGAAGGTTCACCGATCCGGAAGGGGAAGGGTACATGGACGTGTCATGACAAAGTGGAATGGTTGCATCATGTCCTAGGTCACTTGGTTGGACACTTGGAAGAGAGAAATCAAACTCTAGTTTGAAAGTCAAAATAAGGCAGTTTGAAAAAGTGTAACATCCCAAAAATATTAAACTAGAATCATCAAACTCTAATCACCAAATTTAGGGTTAACAAAAACTTGTCCAATTAAAATATGAAAGAATTCATATGTGTATGTATCAAAATTTGGATTCTTTTGAATTGCCATGGTTATGTGTTTATTTGCTTGTAAAATGATTCTTAGGTGAAATAAACATCATCTAAACAAGCCCCAAACTTTTCCCAAAGACAAACAAATTAAGTGAATGGTCACTTTGGCCAATTTAACTCCCATGCCTACTTTGTCTATCTCTAACTTTCAGAATTTAACAGAAACATGTATGGATCTTTGCACCCCTTGATAGTACTCATAATAAGGTACCAAGGCCTACTTTGTGATCATCCAAAAACATTCAAATGCTTAGTTTAAAAGACAGTTTAAAATTGAATCTATTTCATATGGGAAGATCCCACTATTTCAAAAACCACTCAAACAAGCTCAATTTTCAAAACCCAAGCATCCACAGTATCACCAGCACATGCCTAGCACACCCACCAAAAATCTTTGCAAAATTCAAAACTCAAGTTCTTGCGGCCATTTCATCAAACACTTGGAGACAACAAATCAAACTGGTCAAACTTCACTGTTTTGAGCAGTAATTTGGCTAAGCAATGTTCACCATTGATCACACTTGTCTCCCCCAGTGCCAACCAGTGCCTTGACCACCCCTAGCCCCTACCCTTTGCACCATGCCATGCCAACCCGAAGGAACCCTTGCCAGCCGACCATGGCTAGCTAGCCAGAGCAAGCACCAAGCCTAAACACCATGTCTAGGACAGAGGCCACCGTCCACCGCCACCCCGTCCGGTAGCAGACCACCTAGCCATGGACCACGCCCAAGCCATGCCAAGCGCTCTGCAGCGTGCGAGAGCGCCGAGCGCCACCCTCGACACCTGCGCCGCACAGCGCCGCCCTCAGCGTGCACGCGTGATCACCACTGCCCCAGCAACCTCGCAGACACCCCCATTCGCCGCCCCATGCCTCACATCCACTGCTCGCCGTCAAAGACGCCGCCTCTGCCACACAGAGCACCGCACGTTCCCGACCGTTTGCCACCGCCCCTACACGCTAATTTAAACCATAGAGCATCGCCAGGAGACCGCCCGTCGATCGGGAACCTCGGCCATGCCTCTAGCCGCCCGTATCCGTGTCGCCATCGTCGTTTTCCCATCCCTCTCGGTATCGCCGTCGAGCCTATAAAAGGAGACGCCCCTCGCTCGATTTCTTCACACCATCTCACTCCCCTCACCTCACTGGTCGTTCCACCCCTTAGCCGGAGCAAGGCGAGCAGCGCATCACCGGAATTTGGCCGGAGCTCGCCGTTGCAGAGGAGAAGAGGAGCCATTGATTTTGTCCACCCCAGGAGCTGCCACGACCACCCCTGAGTTCGCCGTCGTCAACTTCGTCGTTTGCCCGCCTCGCCGTCGTCACTGGAGCCCCGGTATGCCCCCTATGCACCCCCACTGAGTTGCTAGGGTTCGAGCTCGCCGGTGACCTGTTCATCGTCTACAACGACCCTCAGCCGTCGATCTTCATTCTAATCCAACGCACCACATCGCCCCATACCGCTTCGCGTTTAAAGAGCCACTGACCAGTAGACCCTGGGCCGTCCCAATAACCCTTCCCGCGCCGCCCAATCTTTTGAATTTAGCTTTTTCTATTTATATCCAAACTCAGTTCTGTACCTAGTTTCGAAAATCAACCCAGCTCGATTCAGTGAACCAAATTGCATGAAACCAATTTTGTTAGAAAGGTATTGAAATGCTTAATCCAAGCCCGTTGGATTCAAATCATTTGGACCTATATATCAACCTTGGTAAAAATAACAAGGCAAAAGCTTTTCTGCATTCAAACATTTTTCAAATTTAAACCATAATAGTTTTTGAGTTGATTCCAACTCTGAAAAATCACATTTGATCATACCTTTCAGAATATATAAAAATATATGGGTTTACTTACAGAAATAATGTTCAAGTAATAAAAGAATGCCACATAGGCATTTCTAGTCACTTTATTTATTTAAAATAAAAAGGTTAAATCTTATTAAATTGTGACACCACTTTAAATCACATTCCCATGTACTGAAATATGTGGTGATGACATGTGTCAACATGATCCCATGTTTGAGTTGGATAATATTAAATCTTAAGTAGTTTTTCAATGAGTAGAAATTACTTTTCTAAAAATAAAATAAATAAGACAAATGCTTTAGTCTTGTAATATTAGTGATGATGCTAGACCATCTATAGAACCCTTTTGTGTGATGATTGAAAGTAGCTAAGTATTATTTGGTGATTGTGTACCTCGTATTTATTCATAGATGCTAGTACCGACCAAGGATACGAGGAGGAAGGAGGATACTACGAAGAATAAGCCAAGGAGAACTTCAACCACTGCTCTTCTCAAGGCAAGATATTAACCTTGCAAGCTAACACTTGCAATTATGAAAGTTATATAACCTATGCAATGCGCTAAGCATGCTTGGTTAGACATATGTGATGATACACCCTACTAGTTTTACCTACAAGCTTCTACTTTATTTCTTTATCAAAGCTATTACTTAGAGTCTACTTAAGTGATTTGTAGATTCTAGGAGGATAATTGAAGGTTGCATAAAGAGCATTAAATTTGGCTTAAGCTAGATAATCTTGATGTCATCCTAAGGCATTAGATTGAACCTAGTTAAACTACACTTGTTTACCACCCCTCATTAGTACTCACCCCCACCTGTAGATGCTAGTGCTAAGCATAAAAACTTGATCAACTTTATATGGGAATACTTGGTGGAAAATGGTTATGAAAACCTTGGAATGATGGATCATTCTACTGAAATGTTTTGACATGTTTTTCCGAACACCAGATGATTTGGATGATGAAAATGTTAAGCCATGAGCCTTAGCCCTTTATAAAACTAATGATTGTCTGGATGCGATACCATTCCAATTTTACCGTACAACCACAATACCCGAAGATTGGGTAGGGCTTGACTGGAAACTTATATACCTTAGTATGTGTTCCCTCACGGCCAAGGTCTGAGCTGAGGCTACCTTGTGAAGATTGTCCACCTGTGCAGTACCCAAGATGACAGTTGGTCATGGTTGGGAGGCCAAACTAACAAGAGAGGTGCCTATACTAGGGCGTGTAATTGAAAGGTTAGGATTGATTATCCGCATACTGAGTATGGTGAATTCAGGATTTGTTCCTGACGGATGTATCGAATGTTGTGGTGAAAGTGTACAATCTCTGCAGAGTGTCAAACTATTCGAATATTCGCTTCATGTTATATGGACGATTGGAGTGGCCATCTGTTCCCCGTCGAGATGTTTTCAAAATGACTTGTGAAATGGATTGAGAATTTGACTTGACCACAAGAGTTGTGATATGAAATACAAGTTCCAACTTAGGTGTTATAAAACTTCAACTAGCATTCTTTGCTTGAACTTAGTAGAGGTAAATCGGCTTTTGCAAAACAACCCTAGAGCTTAGTGTCCTATTACAAAACCCCTTCACTTGTTAGTATTAGTTTGCAGTACTTAAAGAGTACTCATGGCTTTGTCCTGGATATTCCGTGGCGGACTATGAAGAGGAGTACCAGGACGAAGGACCCCAGGAAGGTTACGACAACTAGGATCATCTCCCATCGTCAGCATTACCTGTGACCCCGAAGATGGAGCTTCGCCTACGCTACCGTTATTATTACGTATTTCCGCTGCTTGAGTTGTATTAAGAACTAGATCATTAGATCCTTATTTGTGTAAGACCTTATGTATGGTTTGTAATGGATGATGTACTATGCTATCCAATTCTGTTATGTCTCGCAAAAATGGTAATCCTGGGATTGCGATGTATGGCATAACAGGCATCTGGGATTAAAAATCCGGGTGTTGACAAAAAGTCAAAGTGGGACTTTGGTTTCCAAGTGGAGGGAGGAAAGGAATCCTACCTAAGGGAGGATTCCTCCCTCTCCCTTGCGCCGGCCACATGAAGTGGAGTTGGGGGTGGACTCCCTCCGCATTGCTGCCTTCCCACCAATAAACCCTATCCAAGGCGCCACCACCTCTAGTTGCCGCCGCCAGTAGCTCCTCCAAGTCGCCAACTTGGGGATAAACCCTAGCCCCTGGCCGCCGGCCACACCACCCCCTCGGCGCCCTCTAAATCCTAGATCGCCGAGGCCCTCTTCTACTCCACCATACTCTCTCCTACTTAGGCGAAGCCCTGCGGGATCTCCCCTCTACTTCCGACACCACACCGTCGTGCTGCCGGAATCACGAGGAGAGATCTACAACCTCCGCTGCCTGCTGGAACAAGGGAGAGGAAGGTATTCATCGAGTACCGAACGTGTGACCGACTGCGGGAGCGCTACCGGAACGCGGCGCCGGAAGGATCGTCTACGCGATCTTGAGATCGGCAAGTGAACGACTACATCACCCACGAGAATCCGCTCTCGTTAACCGCTTTGGAATCTTCGAGGGTGAGTACTCCATCGACTCGTTGCTACAATCTAGTAGATAGATCTTGTCTTGTATGTGTTCTTGCGGTAGAATTTTTTTGTTTTCCATGCTACAAACCCCTACACTTTTTTCAGTGTTATGGAGGAATACCCAACGGTTATTCGAAATAACATACAAAGACATGCTCATCCGACTTTGGTTCTAAACATTTTACTTATGCCTAGCATACCAAAATTTAAGAAAGGACAACTTGGGTTTTATCCCAGACCATAACTTATATGGTGTCATTTCAACGGATCACGATGGAGCTCTTTTTAGTGAAAAGCGGTAGTCTCTAAAGATTTAATCTTTAAAATACAATTGGCAGTTTTATAAATGACACCTTTGATCTTACCGTGTCAAACAAGGTTTCATTACATATGTCGAACACTTCATACTCCTATGGTGTTTCGGGAAATACAAATCCATGGAATGATTCCTCAAATCTTCAGGTGTTTTGCTAAACTTGTAACTCAAATATCTTCCTTTATGATCCAATCATAAACTCTTCATTTTCTTGTTACAATGATTTTCCACTTCATCTTGAAAGTCTTTAAACATTTTCAACTGTTTCATACTTCTTCCTCATGAATTAAATATACACATATATTCACTCAAAATTTTAGAGAAAGCATATGAAGTTGAAATCCATCACTCATGACTTCACCTAATGGACTACATACATAAATATGTACAAACTCCTATAAGTTAATCGTTTGTTCTTCTCTGGCCTTTGAACGAAGTTTCAATTATCTCTAGAAAAGTCTCACAAGTGTCATTTGATCAAAATCAAAAGACTCCAAAAATTACATCAACATGGAGTTTCTTCATGTTTTATTTCCAATATAATTTAAACGGCGATGTCACTTCTTAAGTGATCTTTCAATCATTTTTCTTGCGACATTTTTATCATTAGTTCTATGGATATGATTTCTCCAACTAGACTTGTATATCATCCATCTATTATGGAGTACGAAAATTATTTGAACAACCTTTTGTTCTCATAATACTTGAGAAAAATAACAATTATTAAAACATACCTTGAAGGCAAGCTTTGATGTCAATGAGAAACACAACAACACTTTATTTATTTTCGATGAACATCATCACATATTTTCTTGCTAGTTACTTAGGCCATTGAAATTCATGAATTGTGTTGTCCTGCATGACATTTCACACCAACCAATTTGGTATCCAATACCCAAGAACCACATTGTTTAACAAGCAAAGAATACAACCATAACATGTATATCATCTATATATCCAAACTGGACAATTCCGGTCTTCCCTTTTTCTGCCAAATATTTTCGAGATTCTCTTTCAGCATTTCCTATCCCTTTTAAAAGAAAATATAAACATCAATAGTGGCGCCATACACATGACACATAGTCTAAAGCGTGTATAGTCAAATACTATTATCTTTGGACTTGCACTTTGAAGTAGATCACCGTCATCAAATGTTTGGCGTTCTTTTGAATTCCATTCTTTAGCAATCTTTTAGTGTAGTAAACATTTTACCTACATATTTTATTCATCCTTATCATGACAATTTTCATGATCAAACTACTATAGCTTATAACAGCGAATCACGAGTATAATGTTTCTTTCCAAAACCTTTTATCATACGGGTTTTATGAATCCTTATAGCATAGCAAAATTATTATAAGCATGGATGATTCAAAAGAGTAAACTTTATTCCATGTCATGTAATCAACTCATAAGCTCGCCTTTGAACAATAAAGTATAATCATGTAAAATTGAGAGTGTGAGAGTTCGTTATGAAGAGTATATACACTAAAGTATCTCAATTCTCCCACATCAATAAGTCAAGACTTTTAAAGCACTACTTTTCTATTCATTGTCCTTCAAGAATTCCAGTTCTTAAGTAATTGAGAGCATGCCAAAAAAAATTAGTTTATCGGGTTGTGATGGACAATCGTGGCATCACTAAGGTTTTTGTTCCTTTTGCATAATGATTACTCATATCATCCAGGGGAGTGATTCCATCATGTTACAGCTACCTGAGAGTGCCAAGAATCTTACCCATTATAGAATTGCTGCTACATATGTTTAATCAACTCATAGCCAAAATCTAGGAGTTTCCTCCATGAAGATCGTTCGTAGACTAGCGGAGTTGTTGGAATCCCATGAAGTTTAACATGCATAAAGCTATATCATTCTTATGATTTGCAAGTTAAACTTTGGCATGCTCACAAAAACCGCTAAACATTAATTCGATTGAACAAATCCTGTCAAAGAGAGCTATCAAGACAATCATTATTTTCTATGGTGTTGAGTATCTCTAGGAATAAGCTTTCAAGACTAAACACTACAACACCCAAGTCTTAAATTGTGAGACTTTTTATTATTTCAATTGTTTAGCAAATTTTTAGGCAAGACTTGGTTAACTACAAGAGCTGAAACAAAACGTACTCAACTAAATACCTATGTAAACAAAATTTTACTACAATATAGAGACTCACTCCACCGATATAACATCTTAACATTACTACTAACTAGCATGGGTTTCTCAAACTTCAAAAGTGGGGAGTCATAAGGCATACCTCTCATGCTTGGTTCCACTTCTCTCTTCCCTTTTTATTTGTTTCTTGGAAACTCGAAGTCAATGAATCTCCTGCAAATACATGATAACCTTGAGGCGAAATGAAAAGAAAGAGGGAAAATAAAGATTAACAGATAAATATTTTTGTGGTTTTTGAGAAGGGAATTTAAAGAATAGAAAATTGGCGGCAAAGCTCGGCTTGAAAATCTTGAAAATAAAATAACTAAAGATAAATTGTTGGGGAAACCAACACGAGTGCTTATAAACTCGAATAAAAGCATAACCTAGAACATAAAATAAAGCAAATGAATGCCAAAATAAAAATAGATAGAAAACTTCCCCAAGCTTAGGCTTTTGCAAGCCTTTCAAATCATTGAGGTGGGAAAAAAAGTTGTAACTTCAGTCCGCAAATTGAGTTGATAAGTTACTTGTTGTTTCTCGGAGGTTCAGGGCGAGATTATGCATCCCCTTCATAGTCCCTCCAAGTTCTTGGAAATCTTGATATGTAGCGAACCGGTTCGGTGGCTGCTCTTCTTGATGAGGAACTTCTTGCTCCTCCTCTTGGTCTTCATCCTCTTCTGAAATCTCTTCCTTAGGTTAGTGTTGCTCAACCTGCAAGTCATAAAGCACACGTCCTTCCTCAATAGAGAAAATACCATTAGGAAGAAGAGCGGGGTAGAGACGCCCAGCTCCAGCAATATGCAGGTAATAAACACCACCTATCCTAGTGAGCATTCCACAAGCCCTTAAAGTAGAGAAACTAACACGTCGTTCACCTAGCACTGGTTGCAACTCACCTAGGTCAATGCCCAGGGCATTGGCAAGCACGACGATGATGCCTCCACAAGTGATTGGTCCTTGGCTTTGGGAGGATTGGTACTCCAAGTAGCGCATAAGAATTGCGCCCAAGTTGAGTGAAAATTTGTTGTAGTTGAAAGAAGCTTTTGCAAGGACTAAGATTTCCTCCTCATTGAGTCTTGTAAACTCATTACACGCCTGCAAGGTGTTAGCAATAACATAGAACAAATAGCAAATAGCAAATAGCAGGATGTTAAATATTTTTCCCTTTGCTGACTCTATAAGTAAAGATCATTCTATTATAAAAGAGTTGAGGGGAAGGTTCTATGCTGGTAAAGGATGTGCGTAGAGCATTAGGATCATTCTTGGGTAAACCAAAACAATTGCACCATTCGTCAAGTGATAAAGAATAATTGTTGTTCATGAGTCGGAAAGAAATCCTATCCTCCACATGCCATATTTTAATTGTGCTTTTCAAAGAACTAAGAAATTCAATGGTTAACCGGTAATAGGTTGGTGCATCATGAAATACAAAGTTATGCAGATCAACTCGGTTGCAAATAAAATTAAAGTCATTAGAAATACCGAGTTGGTTCAATATGATGCGACAAGCCCACTTGGTTGCCTTCACTTCTCAGTTTTTTATCATGTCGAAACGATCATGGTGGGACTCGTTCTTGAATCGTATCCCCATGCATTCCTAAGCTGCAGCCCGAGAAGAACTAGCGGCAACAAGAGCACGCGTTTGGCTCCTCGTGTTCATCTTCTGAAAATAAATAAGAAAGACAAATATAAAATGTTTTGATCTAGCAATAATAGTCATAGCATATTCCTCATCATTGCACATTATAGAATCTCCTCAACATAATAATCTAGGCAAGAGAATCATTGTATCTAGTTCAAAATAAGTCTCACACTAGATTGATAATGACAATATATCAGAGATGAATTTGTGAAAAGTAATTGGAGGATCGGAGGAGAAACATACCGTAGATCACTTGTGTGCGAGGAAATCGAACGAAATTGAGTAGGGGTGAAGATCCCTTGAGGTTTTGAGAGAGTTTGGAGGTGGAAGAGAGAAAAATGATTGATGTTTTGGTGTTTTGGGTACCTTCCCGTGCGTTTAAGTGGTCGAACGCACTGTATGGCCGCAACTATATGGACGGAACACTTTGTTCCCGCTGTATAGTTGGTATGAAGGCAAAAATTAGGGTTTCTAGGGTTTCTTTCCAGGCGGCTGTAACTATATGGCCCGGACTATATGGTCGAAACTTTTGTTCCTGCCGTATAGTTGGTCATCAAACTTTCTGTACCCTGCCGTATAGTTGGTCATCAATGGATCTAATAACTATATGGCCGGAACTATATGGCTAGAATTTTTATTACCGCCGTATAGTTGGTCGTTAAACTTACTGTATACATCAAAAAAATTCTATTTCTTCGAGAATTACTTTTTAGAGTGAAACTTACCAAAACACCTTGTTTTGACAGGAAAATGACAGACTAAATTGTTGACCAACTTTGGCATGTATAAAACAGGAATTTTTAGTACAGTTGAATCTCTCCTTCTCACTGGAGTTTTCTAGCACTCTATTTATTTAACAAAAACTTAAACTAAAACTTAAAAACGTTACTCAAACCTTTATTTAGCATGGGTTGCTGATGACCCACGAGTATAGGGGGTGTATCGTAGTACTTTTGATAAATAAGAGTGTCAAACCGAACGAGGAGCATAAGGTGTTGACAAGTGGTTTGGATCAGGAATTCACTATAAATACTAGCAAACAGATTTTTAGGGGTTTTTGATAATGCAGATAAATAAAGTGCGAGTAAATAAAAGACAATAATGATTGTAGCAAGTGGCTCAATCCATCTTCAGCAAAGGACAAGCCGGTTGTATTACTTAATATGACCAAATGTTCTCGAGGACACATGGGAATACTGTCAAGTGCTTTCGCTTCATATAGTTGATTAACCTTCTTTGGTTGGATAAGTGTTTTTTGGGTGAACCTATGCTAATGTACCGACCTTACTTGGACTAATACATACTTGTGATTATACCCCTTACAAGCATCCGCAACTACAAGATAGTAATTAAGATAGAAACCTAACCACAGCATTAAACTCTGAGATCCTATACTCCCTTGTGCAAAGGTTTCCTAACGGGGGTTTAGGTTCCTGTCACTCCGGCAACCCCACAATTAGTAGCCAAATACACAATGCATTCCCCTAGGCCCATAAAGGTGAAGTATCATGTAGTCGATGTTCACATGACACCACTAGAAAAATAGCACCACAACTTAAATATCAAACCATTGAATATTTCTCAACACAATTCCACTACTAACAACATGACTTCTCCCATATCCTCAAGAACAAAGCGAACTACTCATGAGAAATCATATGGATCAAGATCAGATATGAAATAATGATAAGTAAAAATCTAAACATGAACAATAATTCAATGGTTTCACTCAATAGCATCAACTACAAAAGTAATCAACACCGAGAAGGTTTCCTCTAAGAACTATGCAAGATTCAACCCAATTGTTACAGCGGGATGGAGTGGTGGTGATGGTGCTAGTAGATATGATGGTGAATAAGAAGAAGATGATGATGATCTCGATGAAGTTTAGCTTGATGACAATGTTGATGGCAACGATCTCCCCTCTCCAGGAAGGAATTTCCTCGGCAGATTTCTGCCTGCCGGATAGCTCTTTCTCTCTCTGTAGTTTCCGCCCCGCAGAGGCGGCAAAATCTTTCTATGGTCGCTCCCCGAGTCTTAGGGTTTTGGGGGGATGATATAGGCGAAAGGGCGATGCCAGAGGTGGGCCAGGGTGGCCACACCACCTGGTGGCGCAGCCCAGGGGGTGCTTCAGGGGGTGGTGTGGGCCCCATGTGGCTCATCTCCACTTCCCCTTTTGGCTTCCTTCGTCTTCTAGAAAAATAAGGACTTCCATATATTTTCTGGAATTTTCTGATCTTCGCGAGGACACCACTTTTTCCATCAGAATCCTGACTCCGGCAGTTCATCCTCCAAAAGTCATCCAACATGCAAAATAGATGAAATAAACATAAGTATCATCTCTTAATTGAAATATATCAATGAATAACAGTAAAATATGATATAAAATAGTGATGCAAAATGGACGTATCAACTCCCCCAAGCTTAAGACCTCGCTTGTACCCAAGCGAAAACTGAGCTTAGTAAACGTGACCACATGTTTATGGAGTGGAGTGTCGATAAAAAGAATACGAACAAGAAGCATCACATTTATTAATACACAAGTCATAATAGAAAACAACTTACTCTTATATAACTTAACTTGCAACAAGTATGGGAGTCACAAAAAAGATACACAAAGAAAATCATAATTGGAAATGGCAAACTTTGTTCTTGGTCAGAGAACAGTTGACAAATCATACTTAGCTTTAAGCAAAGCTTTTTAAATGAAGTTTATAGTACAGGAATCTCTTGCTCAGACATAATGTTTTTTTTACAATGATAGCTTTCAAAGTAGTATTCATTTAGATAAGAGCATTGTGCAAAACAAGGAACATAAGAAACAAGATTGAATAAATCATCGTATGGATGACTGAATCACAACAACTCAAATGCTTGTTGGAGATAGAAAGGAATAGGTTTACTGACTCAACTTAAAAGTAAAAGATAGAGCCTTCGTAGAGGGAAGCAGGGATTTCAAGTTTTATAAAGAGATTCCAAAAAATTATGGTACTTACTAGCTTTGATCTCTCATTGCCCCTATCATAAGCATCTTAAAGTGGTTAAGGTTAAAGTGAAACAAATATCAAGTATATGCTTGACAAATCATCAGTTGTAAATCTCATGTCCCTTGAGTACGAGGGCCATTCTTCATGCTACTCAACTTTAGTTACAAGCAAGTTCTTGTCATTGTAAGTATATGTGTATCATAGAGAACCACCAACGGGGTACCCCTTGCCCCATGACACAGGAGCTATCCCATATCAAAATGACAAGGCAACAGACAGTGAGCATCACAGCGATCCTTTTATTTACCATGAGTATGGTGCTCTCCTTTTTTCTCTTCTCTTTTTTTCTCTATATTTTTTCTGAAGATGCTTCATAGATTGCTCACTATGGTTATGCTGCAAGTTTCCACCATGATTAGGCATGGCTTAGGCTAGCCGCCTAGCCATTTCTCTAACACATATATAATACTCCATGGACTTACAAGCTCTCATTTTATTTCACACCACCGACATCCATAAACAAAAGATCATGATATCAACTAGATAATATTTACAAGTGTTGAAAGCGTTCCCCATGACAACATGGTTATGATAATTCCCAACTTATAACTTGCAAGCATATAAGCAACATAGATGACACAATGGTTCAAGTTTATTAAGTGCAAGAAACAAAAGTGTGTCGTCAAGTTCGTGAGAGCTTTAATCACTAGTTTTCACATAAAAAATAATTTTAATTTGGGAGATAGATAAAACTCGAGAATTTACTTGGAATAGCAATAATGCTAATAGGTAGATACGGTGGACACAAATGGCATGGGTTTTCATTAAAGGATTGGATGCACGAGAAGCATTCCCTCTCAGTACAGGTCTTTGGCTAGCAAGGCTGGGTAGCAAGCATAAGATTTGGAGGAAACAAACATACAAGTGATAGAAACAATCATGCAATATTCTTTGAAAACACAAAATATCTTTACTTGGGAATACTAAGCTTATTATCTAATCAAGAAATAAAATTAAATAATATATCTGCAAGTACTTTTCTCTTTTCCTTTCAATCCTCAAAGTGGTGTTGTTACTGACCAAAGCTAGGTTTGACAAAACCAACTGAATTTACTTAATGATCCCAAAGTGATACCAATACTAGCAACAAGATCAATCATTTAACAGAAATTGCAAACTAAAATAAGATGTGCAAAAAGTAAATGATGAAACTTCTCATTAATATTCCATAACGGCACTCACACCAAGGGATACATAGATAACCAACTAGAGGAGAGATACTTGCACAATGAAAACCATCCTATATGATAATTTCTCTATTCATGATATGACTCTACTAAAAAGGTAAAAACATGAAAGATAATGATGTGATACCGCGACACTCCCCCAAGCTTGGAACAAACCAAGGGGATGCCAAAAACCTGATGATGAGTTACTCCTTCGGTGGTGGTGTTTCCTTGTCATCATCAGACTTCCAAGGTAAAGGATCACCATCAACAAATGATGTCTTGGTTTCCAATATCCTAAAACTAGCAGCAGAACTTATGCGTTTAAACCTAGCCTCATACTCACAGTTTTGATTTTTCATGTCATAGAGTTGTGCTTGTAATTGGTCGGTGGTCTGATGGAGCGAGAGGATTTCATCCCAAAGCTTGGAAGTCTCCTTCTTGTGCTTGGCGATGAGTTCTGAACTTATCTTATGGATGACATCCACTTTGCATTTTGCCATTTTCTTATACCTATTTTTTTTGCTCCAACGCTTCCATCCTATCTTCTAGACCGCCTTCTCCTTTACGGCCCTGAACCTCTTTTATCTGTACCTTCCCATCCTTGAGCAATAGATCCTTGGGGTAAATCTTCAACTCATACATGTACGGGTTGATGATGTCCATGGAGGAATCCTCCTTGGGTGATCCATAGGAAGACATTGTGGCTCCAAAACTGAGAATCTTCCTGATAGAAACAGATCAAAACAAAAACACGACAAGAACACGATACATACCTCGGGGGGTCTGGGTGGTTATATATTACGAAGTTTAACGACAAAAGGAAGGTACTGGTAGAAAACGGGTCGAAGAGGAGCTCCGGGGTGGCCACACCACCAGGAAGCGCGACCAGGTGGGACCCACGCCAGGTGGTGGTGTGATCCTCCTGGACTCCGTCTCCATCCCTCTTTTGACTCATCATCTTCCATCTTAAACAAAAACTGCAAAAATATAAATTGGTAAGTCTTTCGCGGAACTTTTATTACCAGCACTGTTACCTATTCGAAAACGGACTCTGCAGATTCCTCACTTTGGTCTTTAATAAATTCTTCCGGAGTCACCACTTGAATAATATCAACATATTCATTATAAGAATCTCCATAAATATAATGTTTGAGCCTTTGACCATTCTTCATCTCATTACATCATTCTCTCCCAACACTTGATAATTTCTTTCATACAAAGCTTCACACAATCTTAATTAGCAACATTAGTGCATGTAAGATAGTAAACCTTTGGGTTCAATTTGAACTTAAGTCCATCAAAACATAAGGTAATGTAGCAACTCCTTTCAAAAACCCAAAATAATTTAAAAGGAAATCGATTTGAGAGGCAAATGCAAAAATGGCAGAAATCTGTCAAAACAGACCTGCAGGTAAAGATTGATTTTTTTGTAAATCTTCTATTGCTCAATTAGAAAAGTGCAAAGCTAATGAAAGTTAAATAATAACTTGGGGCACATGCACAAAAAAATACAGATCAATCCGACATACTGGAATTTTTCACGATTTTTTTACAGTGAAGCACAAAAATCTGTTCCCGGACAGGAACTTCCCCACATCTCACTTCCTTCTCATTAGAGGCTAATCTTGACACAAAAACCAAACACAAAGTATAAGGAGAGGTTATTACAGAGGTAATAACTTCCAAGACTCAACTAAACAAAAATAACTAAAAGCAAAAATAAAATGGGTTGTCTCCCAAAAGCTCTTTCTTTATAGCCATTAAGATTGGCATGCTAATTTCAATGATGCTCACATAGGAAATATGGATTTGAAGTAAAAGAGAGCATCAATAAGCAAATACCCAACACATTTAATTCTAACCCACTTCCTATGCAAGGGACTTTTGTAAGAAAACAAATTATTGAAACAATAGGCTACTAGCATAGGAAGACAAAACAAGTGCAACACTAAAACTTTCAACATGAGGCAGGGAAACTTAATATTATTGAGATGCATAAAACCATGTTTCCCTCTCTCATAATAACTTTCAGTAGAATTATGAATAAAATCAACAATATAACTATCACATGAAACATTCTTATCATCAAAATGAGAATTTTTAAAATCATTAAATAGAGGTTTAAGATTGAAAACTGGATCAATAGTAGCAAGTTGTTCAACTCTAAAATCCTATTTAGGCAATTCATTTTCATAAGGAGCTTTAGCAAATTTGGAAAAATTAAACTCATAAGATTCTCCATCAAATTTAGTTAAAATTTTCTCCTTCTTACAATATATAATAGCTCCACAAGTGTTCAAGAAAGGTCTACCAAAAATGATAGGACAAGTTTTACTATCTGTTGAACCAAGTACTAGAAAATCTGCAGGATATTTAGTCTTACCACAAAGAACTTCCGCATCTCTTACAATACCAATTGAACAGATAGTCTCTCTATTAGCAAGGTGAATAATCACATCAATGTCTTCAAGTTCACAAGGACCAATTTCATGCATAACTTCTTTGTAAAGTTCATAAGGGATAACACTTGAACTTGCACCAATATCACATAAACCATAATAGTAATGATCACCAATTCTAACAGAAAGCATATGGACACTAGCTTTCCTAGTTCTACTAGGATGTGAAACAATATTAGAAGCATCTTCACAAAATATAATGTGCTCGTCTTCTACATTTTTAGTGACAAGGTCTTTCACAATTTCTACTGCAGGTTCAACATTTATTTGTTCATCAGGTTCTACAGCTTTCTTTGCACTTCTGTTAACCACATTAGATATCATAGAATGTTCCTTTACTTAGGCAGGAAAAGGTATTTTCTCAATATAAGGTTCAGGCAAAATGCGATTAACAGTACAAACTTCAATATTTCTAGCAGGAACATGATTAACAATATCTTTATATGGTGCATGATACTTGTTCCATTCCTTTTTAGGAATTTCAATATATGAGGAGAAGGCCTTAAAACAATTTGAAATACTTTGGGAATCAGGACCATAAGCAGTACTGATATTATGAAAGTCATCAGTTTCCATAAAAGATTTAATGCATTCATAATCATAATTTATACCCGACTTTCTTTCTTTGTCATTCTCCCATGCTTCAGTATTTTCTTGAATACGGTCTAGAAGATCCCATTTAGCTTCTTCTTTCATACGTGTAAATGATCCAGCACAAGAAGCATCCGGTAAATCCTTATCATGAAGAGAAAGCCTTGCATAAAAGTTATTAATAATAATATTATTAGGGAGCTCATGAATAGGACATTTGAGCATTAGTAACTTCAGTCTCCCCCAAGCTTGGGTTGTACTCTCTCCATCACGAGGCCAAAAGTTATATATTTGATTCCGATCTCTATGAATCTCACTAGGTGACGAGGTTTGATCTCGTCAATGCCCATTGTTATGGACTTGGGTTTTGGAGAAGATGGGGATGCTGGAGATCGCGGAACGGTTAACAGACAAGCAACGCGGGGACACGAAGTTTTACCCAGGTTTAGGCCCACGGAGGGAAAACCCTACTCATGCTTGTCTGCTCTTGATTACAGCGAAACCGAAGGTTACAAGGGTGCGCAGATGCAATCTGGAGTGAGGTGTGTACGAGGTGAGTTGAAGACCTCCTCGTCGTGCCCTCCTGGCATTTATATAGATAGTCAGGTCTAATACATCCAATTTGCATCACCATTCTATATCATAATTTGCCTCTATTCATTGATATATGTCTTATTATGAGGTACTACTTATGGCTTTTTATCTGTTTATGCATGTTGGATGATTCTTGGAGGATCAAATGCCGGAGTCTGGATTCTGATGGAAAAAGAGGTGTTTTGATGCAATTTTGCGAAGATCATAAAAATACCAGAAAAATATGGGAAAATTATATTTTCCCAGAAGACAGAGGAAGCCAGAAGGGGAGGCGAAGAAGGGCCACAGGGGGCCCACATCCCCTAGGCGCGGGTCCACCCTAGGCCACGCCTAGGGCAGGTGTGGCCCACCTGCCCGGCTCTCGACTCCGCCCTTTCGCCTATATCTTCCCTACGGAACCCTAACACCAGGGGAGCGACCACAGATAGATTTCCATCGCCTCTGTGGGGCGGAAAAACACCGAGAGAGAAAGATATCTCCGGTAGATAGATTTATGCCTGGGGAATTCCTTCCGAGAGAGGGGACATTGTCGCCATCAACACCATTGTCAATCTAGGCTTCATCGAGATCATCATCATCCACACCATCATCTCCACCAGGACCATCATCACCACTCCATCCCGCTATAACAATTGTGTTGGATATTGCTTTAGTTCTTAGGGGAAACTTTCCCAGTGTTAATTACTATTGTAGTTGATGCTTGTGAGTGGAACCATTGGATTATTGTTTATGTATAGATTGTTATCCATTATCATATCATCTTTGATCTTGATCCATATGATGTCTCGTGAGTAGTTCGTTTAGTTCTTGAGGACATGGGAGAAGTCATGTTGTTAGTAGTGGATTTCTTTTGAGTTATTATTCAATAGTTTAGTATTTAAGTTGTGGTGCTATTCTTCTGGTGGTTTCATGTGAACATCGACTACATAATACTTCACCATTTATGGGCCTAAGGGAATGTATTGTGTATTTGTCTACTAATTGTGGCATTTCCGGAGTGACAGAAACCTGAACCCCCGTTAGGACACCTTTGCACAAGGGAGCGTAGGATCTCAGAGTTTAAGGCTGTGGTTAGATTTATATCTTAATTACTTTCCTGTAGTTACGGATGTTTGTAGGGGGTTTAATCACAAGTATGTATTAGTCCAAGTAAGGTCGTTATGTTAGCATAGGTTCACCCACACAACACTTACAACACAGAGAAGAGTAATCAGCTATTCGAAGCGAAATCACTTGACAGAATTCTCATGTGTCCTCGGGAACGTTTGGTCCTTATAAGTATTTCCATCGGCTTGTCCTTTTCTAAGAAAGGATTGGGTCACTTGCTCCGTTTGTTCGTTGTCTTTATTACTTGCTCTTTGTTTTGTTGCCTTGTCATAAAACCACTAAAAATCTGTTTGCTAAGTATTCATAAGGATTTCCTGCTCCATACCACTAGTCAACACCTTCTTCTCCTCGTTGGGATCGACACTCCTATTTATCGAAAGTACTGCGATACACCCCCTCTACTTGTGGGTCATCAAGGTCTCAGGCGTAGGTCGAATCGGTTACAGATTAGGGTTTTTTCCCTTTGAAATTCTATCTACTCTAATCTTGTTCTCCAATGATCCGAAGACGTCATGGGCTTGGCCACCCGAAATCTCCACAGGCCGCATATCTTGTCGTGGGCCTTCCTTGGGCTGGACTAGGTATACCAATGTTGTGTACCCGTGGGGTATAACCATGTCACTAGGAGGATAAATTTTAGAATAAAATAGAGGTACAATTTCCTCCCATTCCATAGATTGTCCATTCTTCAGCATCTTATACCATTCCTCGGCTCTACCTTTCAATGATATAGAGAGTAACTTTTTCTTAACTTGCTCTGTTGTAATACCTGTACACTTGAATAACCCGCATAATTCGTGTATAAAAAGCAAATGATCACCAGGATGGACAATTCCATCTACAAAATAGTAGTTATCCATAACACGATCAACAATCTTTGTAGGTATTTTAAAAGGATCTAATTCGGCAGGTGGTGGTTCATTTACTACCCTAGTAGTGGTATTAGCTTTCCGAAACAGGAAACTAAGTGAATTATCCATATTTAAAACAAAGTAACAAATAAAAATAAAAACAATACTCACAGAAGAAATTTCCTTTACCAGATCCACTCTTTAATAGCGCTTCACTCCCTGGCAACGGCGCCAGAAAATAGTCTTGATGACCCACAAGTATAGGGGGTGTATCGTAGTAATTTTGATAAGAGTGTCGAACCCAACGAGGATCAGAAGGTGTTGACAAGTGGTTTGGATCAGGAATTCACTATAAATAGTAGCAAACGGATTTTTAGGGGTTTTTGATCATGCAGATAAATAAAGTGCGAGTAAATAAAAGACAATAATGATTGCAGCAAGTGGCGCAATCATTATTTAGCAAAGGAAAAGCCAGTTGTATTACTTGAGATGACCAAAAATTCTCGAGGACACATGCGAATACTATCAAGTGCTTTCGCTTCATATAGTTGATTAACATTATTTAGTTGGATAAGTGTTGTGTGGGTGAACCTATGCTAATGTACCGACCTTACTTGGACTAATACATACTTGTGATTATACCCCTTGCAAGCATCCGCAACTACATGAAAGTAATTAAGATAGAAACCTAACCACAACATTAAACTCTGAGATCCTACACTCCCTTGTGCAAAGGTTTCCTAACGGGGGATATAGGTTTCTGTCACTCCGGCAACCCCACAATTAGTAGCCAAATACACAATGCATTCCCCTAGGCCCATAAAGGCGAAGTATCATGCAGTCGACGTTCACATGACACCACTAGAAGAATAGCACCATAACTTAAATATCAAACCATTGAATATTTCTCAACACAATTCCACTACTAACAACATGACTTCTCCCATGTCCTCAAGAACTAAACGAACTACTCACGAGACATCATATGGATCAATATCAAAGATGAAATAATGATAAGTAACAATCTGAACATGAATAATAATTTAATGGTTCCACTCAATAGCATCAACTACAAAAGTAATCAACACCGGGAAAGTTTCCCCTAAGAACTATGCAAGATTCAACCTAATTGTTACAACAGGATGGAGTGGTGGTGATGGTGCATATATGTCCTAAACGTATCTATAATTTTTTATGTTCCATGCTTGTTTAGTATCAATTTTTCTATGCTTTGTCTACACTTTGAGGTATTTTTATACATTTTCTGGGACTAACCTATTAACAAGATGCGCAGTGCCAGTTGCCTGTTTCTACTGTTTTTGGTTTTAGAAAAGCTAGTAAGGAAATATTCTCGGAATTGGACGGGACAAAAGCCAAAGTCAATATTGTACCAGAACGAACACAGAGACCGAAGGGCAGCCGAAGGGGGGCACACCCTAGGGCCACGCGGGCCCACCCTAGGGCGCGCCGCCCTATCGTGTGTGCCCCCTGACCTCCCTCCTGCCTCGCCTCTTCGCCTATAAAATCCCCCGACAGAAAACCCTAAGTACCCAATCAGATCTCCATGAAATAGTTCGTAGCCACCGCCACCATCGTCCCTAGATCGGGGGGATCTTAAGCTCTTCCCGACACCCTACCAGAGGGGAGAGATCATCCCGGAGGCCTTCTTCATCACCATGCCAACCTCCGGTATGATACGTGAGTAGTTTACCCTTGGACTATGGGTCCATACAGTAGCTAGATGGTTGTTTCTCCTCCTTTGTGCTATCATGTTTAGATCTTGTGAGCTCCATTCATGATCAAGATCATCTATTTGTAATCATACATGTTGTGTTTGCGGGGATCCGATGGATATTGAGATGCTATGTCAAATTGATTATTGATTCTATCATGTCTTATTGATTATTTATTCTATCATGTCTATGTTGTTTGTGATCTTGCATGCTCTCTGTTGCTAGTAGCTATCTTGTCCAAGTAGATGCTAGTGACTCCAAGAGGGAGTATTTATGCTCGAGAGTACGTTCATGGCTCTAGTAATCTAGGGAAGTGACATGAATCTCTATGGTTGTAGATGTGCTGTTGATACTAGGGATAAAACAACAATCTTTTGTTCATGGAACAATTGTATTGTTTACTTTACACACATTGCTTAATGTAGTTATCCGTTGCTTGCAACTTAATACTGGAGGGGGGTCAGATGATAACCTGAAGGTGGATTATTAGTCGTAGATGCAGTTGGATGGCGGTCTATGTATATTGTTGTAATGCCCAATCAAATCTCATAGGAATCATGATGTCTACTTTTTTCATTGTTATGCCTTGCTCAGTCCTGTCAATTACCCCGCTGTAAATTTTTTACCCAGCATGTTATCTATCTTAAGGAGAACACCTCTAGTGAACTGTGGACCCTGGTCCAATATTTACCATTGTTACATCATCTACTTTTACCGTTTACTTTTTACCAGCAACCATTACCTTCCACACTGTACGTTTAATCCTTTGATTTCAGCAAACCAGTGATATTGACAACCTCACTGTAAGTTGGGAAAAAGTCTTGAGTTTGTGTTGTGCAGGATTCCAAGTTGCTAGCAACAGCTTGGAGTTGTTTCCTTGCTCCTACTGGTTCGATAACCTTGGTTTCATAACTGAAGAAAAACTTGCTGCTGCGCTCATCACTCCTTGCTCTTGGGGTCTCCCAACAAAGCTCTACAGTGATCTCAGCCACATCAGGTGCTGGTAGAGATGATGGTGAAGATGATGATGATCCCGATGAAGTCTAGATTGATGACGTTGTTGATGGCGATGATCTCCCCTCTTCGGGAAGGAATTTCCCTGGCAGATTTCTGCCTGCTGGAGAGCTCTTTCTCTCTCTGTAGTTTCCGCCCCGCAGAGGCGGCGGAATCTTTCTGTGATCTCTCCCCGAGTCTTCGGGTTTCGGGGGATGATATAGGCGAAAGGGCGATGCCAAAGGTGGGACAGGGTGGCCACACCACCTGGTGGCGCGACCCAGGGGGCGCGCGCCAGGGGGTGGTGTGGGCCCTGTGGCCCATCTCCACTTCCCCTTCTGGCTTCCTTCGTCTTCTGGAAAAATAAGGATTTCCATATATTTTCTGGAATTTTCTGATCTACATGAATATTGCATGTGGACACCGCTTTTCCATCAGAATCCTAACTCCGGCAGTTCATCCTCCAAAAGTCATCCAACATGCAAAATATATGAAATAAACATAAGTATCATCTCTTAATATAAAATATATCAATGAATAATAGTAAATTCTGATATAAAATAGTGATGCAAAATGGATGTATCAGTTGCCTCCCATGCAACGCTCTTTTATGTTCAATAGTTTAGCCTTGATGTTGCTCACTTTGGCCAGATGAGTGGAACACCCACTCCAAAATAGTTGGCCTTCAAAGTGATGGCCTCCTTATCATCTTGCTTGGCTTTCTTTTTCCTGGGAAAATGAATAACAAAAGGATCCCGCAAAGGCAATTTGAGCTTCATGTTCCCTTCATGCCGATTAATCAAAGCCTTAATAGTTCTTAATATAGGATGGCCTAATATGATAGGAGCAGTAGCATCTTCAGGCATGTCAATAATAACAAAATTAATAAGATCAGGACAACCTTTAATATATACTAAGGTATTCTCTTTAACTTCTACTGCTTGTTTGTAACTAGAATCTGCTAGATGCAATTTTAACTCAGTGATTTCAAAAGAGCCAAGGTTTAACTTATTAAAAAGACTCTTTGGAATTGTTGAAACACTTGAACCTAAATCACAAAGTGCAGCTATTTCATTAGTCCCAATTTTAATCTTAATAGTAGGCTCAAATATATCATCAAGCTTAACAGGTAATTTTTCAGCAATTTTCTTATATTCTTCCTCAAGCTCACGTACCTTTATTGCTACCTGATAACGAAGTGTTGATACTTGGCTTCCTCATTTCCTTCACTTACCAGAATCTTGATATTGATCCTTTTTACAAGATCTTCAACTGTGTAGTTCGGTGAAGGAGCATTGCTATAATCGATTTCTTCAGGCTCCTCCCTTTGGATTCTTATCATCTTGAGGTCTTCAACTGGATTCGGCCCAGCTTTACCTACAAATTTAGCTAGAATGAGAGTTTGACTCTCGGTTATCTTACCTAGCTGTTCCTCAACAATCCTTGTTCTTTCTTGGAGGGTCTGCAAATCATTCCTCAAACTAACAACTTGGTTAGATATTTTACCAAGCATATCATCATGGTTCTCTGTTATTTTAACAAGGATATTGTTTTGCTCATTTTGTGAGTCCATAAAAGATTTAAGAGTTTCTTAGAGACTACTATTACTTGATGCAATATTATTATTAGAGTTACCTGCAGGACTAGCATAATGTTTCTGAAAATTTGGATTATAATTCTTCTTCCAAGCAGGGTTATAATCATTATGAGCTATGAAGTATATTTCTTCAATAGTTGGTTGGGGAGTAGCTCTTACCTAGGTTTCCTTACCTTTAATGGATAATATGAGCTCATCAAACTTAGTATTGAGTTATTATTTTTCTTGGGGTGTGATGGAGTTCACCTTCTTCATGTTTGATCTTTCTACATGCCATTGGGCATGGTTGTCTTGCATATTGTCTAGCAACTGCTTTGCTTCGGTAAAATTGTTACCCATAAACGTTCCTCCAGCTGTAGTATCGAGCATAGACTTAGACACAGGGAGCATCATAAAATAAAAGGAGAATTAACCAAACTTCCATCCCATGGATGGGACAGTTTCTCATGCATTCTTTCATTCTCTCCCATCGAAGCACTAGTGGATCACACTCTTCCTGTCTAAAACCAGTAATATTAGATCTTAGTTGCATAGTCTTTGCAGGTGGAAAGAATTTAGTCATAAATAAAGAAGTACATTCCACCCATGATGCAATAATATTTCTAGGCAAAGATAACAACCATTTTTTTGCTCTTCCTCTAAGAGAGAAAGGAAATAAGCGCAGCTTGACCACATCGGGGTCAACATCTTTAATGCGCATCATATCACATATTTCAGTGAAAGTATTTAAGTGCATACCTGCATCTTCAACATTAGAGCCTCCAAATTGATTCTGTTGAACAAAACTTAAATAGTGGGGCTTAATTTCATAATTTTCAGCAGCAATTGCTGGCTGAGTAATAGGAGTACGCAAATAATCATTGTTGGGAGTTGCAAACTCCCCTAGCTTCTTTTTAGCCATACTTCCTATGTTTTTGGATTTTCTTAAACAAATACTAATGATAGTAAAAACAAGAATTAAAAGACTAACTAATTTTTTTGGTTTTCCAAATAAAGACTAAAAGGAACTAACAAAATTAAAAACAAGAATTAAAACTAGCAATGTTCCTACTAACCTCATCAGGGTAGCTATTGCTTCCTCGGCAACGACGCCAGAAAAAGGGTTGATACCTTTGATCCAGATTACTGTTGTAGTATAGCTCTTTTCCCTAGTAGACCTAGGTTTATTGAATCCTAGGGAAGCAGAAAGCAAAGTGAGATTACTTAAATGGACCTTCGAGAGTTTTAGAATTCCTTTTGTGTTTTCACCGGACCAAGAGTTTGCGATCTTTTTTTTGTTGTTGACGATGGAGAGAGAAGGGCCTAGGGTCTTCGTTTTCACTAGTAGTTGTACAAAACATCTAATTGGAATACAATATAATAATAATAAAGTATGCATGTAATTGTTAGAGAAAGAGAATTATATGTGGGCAGTGCATCCATAATTGCTATCGCCTCCGCAACCGCTTATAGCAAAAGCCTACTAGTCTCATCCATAGAAGAAAGAGAACTAATGATATGCATAGTGATGTCACCGTTTAATCCAGATTAAATTCCTCACATACAGTCATACTACCCCTTATGTCACTGGGGTTCACATCCTGTAGATCGGTCATTACTCACACTCCCTATACCAGGATCAATCCTCGGGGTCTTGGGGTACCTGACAAGTCCTTTGATTGAGGCAAGATAGGGTACTACAATCATTATGCCATACAAACTAATACATGATCCCATTTATGATAAATAACATGCACAAAAAGCTACATGGCTAGGCCAGTCCAAGGAGAATTACTCACACATAGAGATAAAATAAACAATCATAAATATTGTAATAGAGATCATAAGATTGATAGCAAATAGTATTACAATGTCGACAATTGGAGAAAAGATCTACTATTACAAGTGGTGGAAGATGGCTATGGTGGTGGAGAAGGGTTTGGAGATTTATATCTATATCTATTCCTCCGGCGTGGCGGCTTCTGGTGGCAGGGAGAGTTGAGGTTGAAAAATAAGTGTTGTTTCTCGTTGCCTGAAGCCTCTTTATATAGGGGGTCCTTTCACGAAAGTTGTTCTGTTTAACCTAATGAAGTCGATGGTAACTATACGGCCGGAATAAATTCCGCGTCGTATAGTTGGTCATTAAGGCTTCTGACTCCACTTCACGGCTCCTGGTTTCTTTGACGGGTTGGAAATCTCGTATCTTTGGCATTTATGTTTTGATTCCCATCATTATACGTCATTATCTATGCAGGAAAAAATAGCAAGAAAGGATTGCATACCCCTTTGTAACATCCCTAAAATCAGGATATCAAAGATTTCATATCATTCATGCATGCATATAGAATTGAGATCAATTTCAAACTCATTTCAGAAAAACAGAAGCACATAGTGCTATCATTTTATGTGAGCAAACTTAAATCAAATGGCCATCCCCATTTGAGAGTTTGAATGTTTTAAACCTAGATTGTTTATCTCCCTTGTTGATTGGTTTGAGTGTGGAGTTAGAACAAAATTTTACAAAATGGAAATGGTTTCAAAAATCATTTTCAAACATTTGCAAACTTAGGGCAATATCTCTGTTATTTTTGTTTCTCCAAAAATGACCAAGCCTTTTCAAAGTAGCCACATGGTTTTATGCCTAGAATTGAGACTGTTGCACACTACAAAAATCCCAAATAGATTTGAATTAAAAAGGAGTTAGAAATCATTTGAAAACCATTCCTGAAATTCATTCTGGAAAAAGAAAAGGATTAAAGAAAAGAAAAAGGGCAGGCGCTCCTATTCTAGCCCAACAGCAAAACCGGCCCAGCTAGCCCACCCGGGCCACCTCTCTCTCTCTCTCTACGCACTCCACGCCTGTCACCGACACCTAGATCCCACCTCCTTCGCTTATTTTCACGAGTGGACCCGTGACCCGTCGTCTTCGTCAATCACGCTACCGCCGCTCGCCGCATTTGCTGCGTTAAATTCCCTTGATTCCGCGAGTAACTGCACGCCCCACTCTGGATATAAGAACCCCTCGCCGCCGCGGTCATTTCCCCCCACTCTCCTCGCTCACTCCGCCACCAGGCTGCGCGCATTTGACCTCGAAACCCCGCAGCACCGACGACCTCCGGCGACTAATTCCGGTGAGCTTCGACAGCCCCCCTTTCTCTGTTTCAAACTATCGTGCCCAGCTTGATCTCGTGCATCTCCTGATACCTTTCGTTTGCATTATCGTGACCCAGGAAGCCGTCCCCGTTCGTTCCCGCAACTGACCGAGCCGCCGCTCAACTCCGGCGACCAATTACGGTAAACAGAGCGTGCCCCTTGCCCCCTCTTGCATACTAGGTTGTTCGCCTTCGTCTTGTGCGTCTTCTAATCCCTCTGGTTCGTGCTAGGGAGATGCGAAACCTCGGCAACAACTCCGACCGCAACCACCCGACGTCGTGCACGACTCCGACGAGCTCCAGCAGCCCCTGTCGTGCGCCCCTTGCCCAGCCACCTCCACGTTGAGCTTCGCCTCGACCTTGCGGTTCTGGTAAGCACACCCTTCCCTCCCCGAGCGACCTAGAACGCCAGCTCCGGCCAGCAGCGCCGCCGCTGCCGACGCCGTAACATGGTCGCTTGATCGAGAGCCGTTGGATCTAGATCCAACGCGTGCGATAGAACCACTTAGCGAAGCATTATGTTTTGATCTGAACGGTGCATCGCCACTTAGATCCTACGGCTCGTGTGCGTGATCCAACGCGAACCGGTACGCGCCAATAAGAATAGGACGTGTGGCTAGGGTTTGGTTTTAAAACATAATTTGAAACATATTTGGATTCAAATTTGATTAGGCTATAACTTTTGATTCTCACGTTAGATTTTTGCAAATTTTATACCGTTGGAATCAGGGAGACAAGCCCTTTCTGTTTATGCAATGTCTTTAAAGTTTAGGTTCTGTTAAAATGGTTTCTTTTGCAGAAACTTGTTTAGGACTATTTTGGATATAGAAATTGTTTAGGAAATCTTTTTAGTGTCAAATAAACTTGGTTTGGCAAAGTTTTGACTTGATTAGAATTCAGTACTATGCACTTGCTTGGTTGAGTTTCAAAAACCATCACTTAGCATCTTGCATGCATGCATATATATTTTTGTTTGTATATGACTTGTATGTGATTGTGGTTATATTCTTTGTGTAGACTTTGGTGCTAGTGATTTTGATTGTGAAGAGTGCTACTCTCCCCACTACCAAGGCAAGTGGTACTTCATGAGTATTTCCATCCCTATATTTTGTACAAGCATTAGAAATATTTTGCTAAGTCTTGCATGTTACTATTTTGCCAAATGCTATGATGGGAAATCCTAAGTAGTTGTAGAGTTGCTAGGAAATTTTCTAAGTTAAGTACTATCTATGCCATGCTTAGCCTAGCTAGTAGCAAACAAGGGTTGGTAAATATACATGCTATGATGAAAAATATTTCTAAGTCTATGGACTTATGTTTTACTAATAAAACAACTAAGTCAATGAATCACCTGGGTGGAATGGGACTTGATTGGTGGTTTTTGGTTGAGTGGTTACACAAGGCCCATGGCTATGGTTTACCTTGTGTATCTCACTTGTGGAAAGCCACCCAGGAACAAAGGGATTTTAGAGGCCAAGTGTTGAGAATCTTATAGTGCAGCCACTTGGCAATATGGGCTCTGCCTTGATCACATAGGTTGCTAGAACTTAGTCATTTGGACAGTTGGTGGTAGTGGGATGATAGGTTGGAATGCGTCCATTTGGCTAAGGGAAGGCTTCTGAAAGGTCATGTCTTGGGAAACCAAGTCTGGTGGGGAAAGTGCACAACCTCTGCAGATGGAAAAATCTAAGTACTTAGCCAAGTCCATGGCAATGGACAACTTGAGCATCAAGACATGGAAGCTATCAAGAATCTCATCACTCCAACTTCTAAGTAAAATCTTGTGGGTGAACAAGGGTGAAGGACCTCAATGTCCATTGATGGTTTCATGGGAAAAGTTTTGATAAAGAAAAACTTAGTGATTTCAACTAATAGGAAAAACCTATTTTGAGCAAAGCAAGCCAAACTACACTTAGCCAAAATGCATATAGTAATATAGTCCACTTATAATTTACTAATGTATCACTTGCCAATACTATTCCAAAGTATTGACCCACTGTGGATGTAACTTGTGATGTTGTAGGTTACTCTGATGAGGATTAGGTGTCATGAGTCTACACTCAACATGTTTGCCTGTGGCACATGAAGATAAAGACTTATAATTATTTACTTATTCCAAACTCTTGTATTAGGCCTGTGGCCTTAAGTTATAAAAGACTATGTTTTATCTCTGGAATGGATGTAATAAATGACCTTTGTATTTGTGTACTTCATCTTAAACTGTGGATGCTAGCAATGATCCAGGGACTAGCATTGCAATCACAGGGATCCTTTTTCCTTTACAAGGAGGGATCTTACAGATGGTATCAGAGCACTGTGTTTCCTGTAGGATTATGACCCTAGGATTGGAAACCACTAAGGAAAAAATTTCAACTACTTCTACACTTGTCTATTCTTCTCGTAAACTTTTCTAATCTTCTCTATCTCATCTCTATTTGTAGATGAACTCCATCAACGAAGCCGTAAGGAAAGGACCACTCATGACCATGACCTTGGAGTGTGAGACAGAGTTTCCCAAAATTCTCAAGGACCTCATGGTGGCAATGGAAATACATGGTGCAGCTGTGTACAAAGGCTTCCCAGTGATGGATGAAGGAGTTGAGTACTGGTGGGTGCAACTTCACTTGTACAAAAACAAGGAAGACAACCACAAAGAAACAGGATTCTGCATGTACACCAACACTGTGGTGCACACCACATTCTTTGAGTCAGCAAGAGAAGCAGCTTGGAGGACTATCAAAGAACTTAGTGCTAGAGTCAAGTGCAGAATACTCAACCTCCAAAAAGACTTGATGAAATAGAAGGAACTTACCCAAGAGTTGGAAGCTACCAACCAAACCTTAAGAGGAGATATTATAAACTTAGTGATGGAATCATGTGAGTAAGATAGGCTGATTGCTTCTAGAAACATTGTGTTAGCCAACAGATCCAGTGAGATAGGATTGTAAACGTACTTCGTTAGTTGGACCACCACCTATCACCTTATTTTCTAAAATGTTGTTTAAAATAAGATTGAACCTTGGTTGATGTAATGGTTTCATGTATGCATGACTTGTGTGTTTTGCTTTCCAAGGATATGTATGTGATGTTTTGACTCTTTGTTTTATCTTGAATGGTGTTGTTCTAACTTTTCTATCTTATAAATAGATGCCTATTACTATCAGCACTGTTGAGGAGTTCCAGGTTACCCGCTTTGGTCCTCGTATCGTTGAGCTTACCACTTTGCTCAATCTCCCTCTTCATACCATCATGGTGCATCCACTCACCAAGTTCGAGAGGAAGGACCTCTGGGCTTCAAGGTGAACCAGCCCGGACGTCAGACAGAGCCTACTACGGAGGCCATCGTCTTCAAGATTATGCACGATGACAGGGAGAGAGGCATGGAGGTAGTTATGCAGGACCTGATAGGACGTCTGCTAGGACGACACTCCCGACAGGTTAGAGGCACCCACTTCCACGTCTTCGGAAGACGTGATGAGGATGGAGAGTCCATCGACTTCGAGGACGACTCGAGGGACGCAGCAGAGCCGATACGTCTGTATCTCCAGGACTTAGAGTCTCTCATTAGGCACGTGGACACGGACAGGACCAATGTCATGCTCAGTAATGACGAGCTCCAGGTGCAGCTTCGCGAGAAGGACAAGCTCTTCGCGCAGCAGGACGAGATAGTCAAGGAAATGGAGGCGAAGTTCGAGACCCAGGACAGGAAGTTCAAGAGTCAGGAGAAGCGTGTCCAGGATAGGAACAAGAAGATCCGGGACATGAATGAAGAACTGCAGTCCAAGGACTTCGAGCTAGAGCAGTAGCAGACGGTGATAGAGAGGCTTCGTTCCCAGAAGAGGGCTCTCAAGGCCAAGATAGAGTCCTTGACCACTACTATCGAGGAGAACAAGGCCGCAACGGAGAATGCAGGTCTTACCTTTTTCGAGGAGGATATTGATGCCGATGAGTAGACTTGGCTACTCGTTTATCTTTTATTATCATACTTGTTATTTTGAGAACTTGTTATTGGACCATCCGACATGTGGATGGCTTGCTACTTGTGTGTTTTACCTTGTGAACTTGTTATCTTGTTGTTGAACTTTTATCTTTTGTTGCATACCTTGTGTTTGTTTATGTGATGTATTGTGCATGAAAGCATCTATGGGTATCTCATTCTCATCTCTATTTGAACAAACCACAGATGCCTCCCCGTCGTGCAAACCCCAATCCCAACAACAACAACAACAACAACATCACTCCAGAAATGCAACAAATGATGATTGCTCAAACACAGCTGATGCAGATGATGACAACATTCATCCAGAACCAAAACAATAACAACAACAACAACCCCAATAACAACAACAATAACAACAATAACAACAACAACCCTCCGGGCTTTGATATGCTCACCAGATTCTTGAGATTGAGGCCAGCTAAGTTCTCAGGGACGACTGATCCCATGGTGGCCAATGATTGGCTACGATCTGTAAACAAGGACTTAGTAACCATGGGCTGCAAGGATGCTGAAAAGGTCAGATTTGCAGCACATCTGCTGGAAGGGCCAGCCGCCACTTGGTGGGACAACTTCCAGATCACCATTCCTATAGATGAAGTGACATGGGCTATCTTTGAGGATGGATTTCGCACTGCTCATATCTCATCAGGAATAATGAGCCTGAAAAAGAAGGAGTTCCACAATCTTAAGCAGCGCCACCGCAGCGTGGCTGAAAACATTGAGGATTTCAACAATCTGGCGCGTTATGCACCAGATGAAGTTGACACTGATGCCAAGAGAAAGGAAAATTTTCTTGAGGGCTTGAATGATGAGCTGAATCTGCAATTGGATGTGGCTTATGTTCCCACTTATCAGTCGCTCTGTGACAAAGCTGCTATATTGGAGAACAAAATGAAGCAAGTCGAGAGTAGAAAGAGAAAGCACTCCGACAAGCACAGCTCGGGATCGTCTCACAAACGATCTCACTATGATGACAGTGGAAGCTCAGGATCCCACAAGCATGGGAAATTCAACAAGCACCACAACCACAACCGTCATGACAACAAGCATCATCGCAGTCATGACAATGACAAGTACAAGAACCACAAGAGTGGACATAAGAGCCACCACAGTGTTAGTGGTAGTGGAAGTGGGAGTCAGCCTGTTAAGAGAGACATTAGTCAGGTTGAATGCTTCAAATGCAAGAAGATGGGACACTATGCAAATGAGTGCCCTGAAAAGAAAGTTGAAGGACCTGTCAAGCCCAATCCTTTCCAGAAAGGACAGTTGAACCACATCACTGTGGAGGAGGTCTATGAGGAACCTGATGTTGTCGCTGGTAAGTTCAGACTCAATTCCATTCCAGCATTTGTACTCTTTGATACTGGTGCATCTCATTCATTCATATCAAGAGCATTTGTTGAAAGAAATGAACTACCGGTAGAAACTATTGGGTGTCCTATAAAAGTAAGTTCTCCTGGTGGAGAAATGATAGTAAATTCAGGATGCCATGATCTAGTCATAGAATTTGGGAAGTATAAGTTTCCCGTTAACTTGATAATTCTAAACTCCCAAGGATTGGATGTCATTCTGGGAATGGACTGGATGACCAAGTACAAAGGAGTGATAGATTGTGCCAGCCATACTGTCTCACTCACAACTCCGGAAAATAAAAGGATCAGATTCAAGACCAGCTTTGAAGCAAAAAGGAGTATGCTTAATTCTCTTAAGGGGGTTAGCATGGACAGTGTGCCAATTGTGAGTGAGTATCCGGATGTATTTCCGGAAGAACTGCCGGGAATGTCACCAGATAGATATGTGGAGTTTCTGATAGATTTGGTGCCAGGGTCTGGACCAATAGCAAAGAGGCCATATAAAATGTCAGTTGATGAACTGAAAGAGCTCAAGAATCAACTTGGAGAACAGTTGCAGAAGGGATTTATTCAACCAAGTTCTTCATCTTGGGGAGCCCCAGTTTTGTTTGTGGAGAAGAAAGATAGAAGTCAAAGGTTATGCATAGATTACCGTTCACTCAACGAGGTAACTATCAAGAACAAATATCCTTTGCCTAGAATCAATGACTTGTTTGATCAGCTTGAAGGAGCATGTGTGTTCTCAAAGATTGATCTAAGGTCAGGCTACTTTCAACTCAAGATAAGAGAACAAGACATACCTAAAACAACATTCACCACAAGGTATGGATTGTATGAGTATACCGTAATGCCTTTTGGTTTGACAAATGCTCCAGCATACTTCATGAACATGATGAACAAAGTGTTCATGGAATTCCTCGACAAGTTCGTTGTCGTTTTCATCGATGACATCTTAGTCTACTCCAAGAGCAAAGAAGAGCATGAAGGACACTTGCGTTTGATACTTGAGAAGTTACGGGAGCATAAACTTTATGCCAAATTCAGCAAGTGTGAGTTCTGGTTAGAGGAAGTTGGTTTTCTTGGTCATGTTATGACAAAGGATGGTGTAGCAGTTGATCCTGCTAAAGTTTCAGCTGTGACTGAATGGGAATCTCCCAAGTCCATGAAAGAAGTTCGTAGTTTCCTTGGCTTAGCAGGTTACTACAGAAGGTTCATTGAGAATTTCTCTAAGGTAGCTAAGCCCATGACTGAATTGTTAAAGAAAGACAAGAAGTTTGCTTGGTCTGAAGGTTGTGAAGTCAGCTTTCAGGAGTTGAAGAAGAGACTTGTGACATCACCAGTTTATGTTCCAGATTTGGAAAAGGATTTCCAAGTATATTGTGATGCATCTCATCAAGGTTTGGGTGCAGTGCTTATGCAAGACGGTAAAGTTGTGGCTTATGCCTCGAGACAACTCAAAACTCATGAAGTAAACTATCCTACACATGATTTAGAGTTAGCCTCTGTTGTCCATGCACTCAAAACATGGAGACATTATCTTTTGGGAAAGCGATGTGAATTGTTCACAGATCACAAAAGTTTGAAGTATATCTTCACCCAGAAGGAAATTAATATGAGACAAAGAAGATGGCTAGAACTTATCAAAGACTATGACTTAAGTTTGCAATACCACCCCGGTAAAGCAAATGTTGTAGCAGATGCTCTAAGTCGTAAGGTATTTGTGAATGGCCTTACCAAAGGAGAATTGCCGGATGATTTGTGTACCCAATTCAGAAAACTCAGATTGGAGATTGTGCCTGAAGGACATCTCATGTCATTAGATGTTCAACCCACTTTGTTGGACAAGATCAGAGAAGCCCAGAAGACTGATAAGGAAATTGAAGAGATCAAGGAAAAGATTGGCCAAGGGAAAGCTAAAAGTTTCCATGAATACGAACAAGGTACTTTATGGCATGGGAAACGTATCTGTGTTCCACAAGATCCGGAGTTGCGGAAACTGATTTTGCAGGAAGCACACAACTCTGTGAATTCTATTCACCCGGGTAACACCAAAATGTACATGGACATAAAAGAAAGATTTTGGTGGAATAATCTCAAGAGGGACATCGCCGAACATATTGCTTTGTGTGATGTGTGTAGTAGAGTGAAAGCGGAGCATCAGAAACCAACAGGTTTGCTTCAACCACTACCTATTCCTGATTGGAAGTGGGACAAGATTGGTATGGATTTCATTACCGGACTACCAAGGACCAGGTCAGGGTATGATTCCATATGGGTAGTAGTGGATCGCCTAACTAAAGTGGCTCATTTCATACCCGTGAAGACAACTTATACAAGTGCCAAGTTAGCCAAAATCTACATGAGTAGAATTGTATGTCTACATGGTGTGCCCAAGAGTATTGTGTCTGATAGAGGAACTCAATTCACTTCCCATTTTTGGAGACAGTTACATGAATCATTGGGGACGAGATTGGAATTCAGTACTGCTTTTCATCCTTAAACTGATGGACAAACAGAAAGAACTAATCAAATTCTGGAAGACATGTTGAGGGCATGTGCCCTAGACTATGGAGCAAGTTGGGATGAAAGTCTGCCTTACGCAGAATTTTCTTATAACAACAGCTATCAAGCCAGCATTGAGATGGCACCGTTTGAGTTTCTCTACGGAAGAAAATGTACCACCCCATTGTTATGGAATGGTGTGGGAGAAAGAAGTTTATTCGGGCCAGATCTTATCAAAGAAGCCGAAGAGAAGGTCAAATTGGTTAAGGACAGGTTGAAGATAGCGCAGTCCCGACAGAAAAGCTACACAGATCCTAAGCGGAGAGAAGTCACCTACGAAGTGGGTGATAGAGCCTATCTTAGATTGTCACCACTTCGTGGAGTGAAAAGATTCGGAGTCAAAGGAAAATTGGCACCAAGATATGTTGGGCCATTCAAGATTTTGAGTCGCAAAGGAGAAGTTGCTTATGAAATAGAACTGCCAGAATCTCTATCAGCTGTCCATAATGTGTTTCATGTGAGTCAGCTTAAGAAATGTCACCCAGAAATGGAAGAAACTTCTTTGAAGGATACTATACCTTTGGAGGAAGTTCAAATAGAAAGTGATCTCACTTATGAAGAGAAACCTATCAAAATTCTTGAAACTGCAGAAAGAGTCACAAGGACTAAGTCTATCAAGTTCTGCAAAGTGCAGTGGAATCATCATTCCAAAGAGGAAGCAACATGGGAAAGAGAAGATGATCTTCGGAAAGACCACCCTCACCTATTTGCTAGCCAATCCGAATCTCGAGGGCGAGATTCACCTTAAGGGGGTTAGATTTGTAACATCCCTAAAATTAGGATTTCAAAGATTGCATATCATTCATGCATGCATATAGAATTGAGATCAATTTCAAACTCATTTCAGAAAAACAGAAGCACATAGTGCTATCATTTTATGTGAGCAAACTTAAATCAAATAGCCATCCCCATTTGAGAGTTTGAATGTTTTAAACCTAGATTGTTTATCTCCCTTGTTGATTGGTTTGAGTGTGAAGTTAGAACAAAATTTTACAAAATGGAAATGGTTTCAAAAATCATTTTCAAACATTTGCAAACTTAGGGCAATATCTCTGTTATTTTTGTTTCTCCAAAAATGACCAAGCCTTTTCAAAGTAGCCACATGGTTTTATGCCTAGAATTGAGACTGTTGCACACTGCAAAAATCCCAAATAGATTTGAATTCAAAAGGAGTTAGAAATCATTTGAAAACCATTCCTGAAATTCTTTCTAGAAAAAGAAAAGGATTAAAGAAAAGAAAAAGGCCAGGCGCTCCTATTCTAGCCCAACAGCAAAACCGGCCCAGCTAGCCCACCCGGGCCACCTCTCTCTCTCTCTCTCGCACGCGCCGACGCACCCACGCGGTCACTGACACCCAGACCCCACCTCCCTTCTGCTTATTTCGCTGACGAGTGGACCCGTGACCCCGTCGTCGTCTTCGTCAATCACGCGGCGCTATGCCGCTCTCGCCCAGATCCATGCTGCGTTAAATTCCCTTGATTCCGCGAGTAACTCCACGCCCCGCTCTGGCTATAAGAACCCCTCTCCGCCGCGGTCATTTCCCCCCACTCTCCTCGCTCACTCCGCCACCAGGCTGCGCACATTTGACCTCGAAACCCTGCAGCACCGACGACCTCCGGCGACTAATTCCGGTGAGCTTCGACCGCCCCCCTTTCTCTGGTTCAAACTATCGTGCCCAGCTTGATCTCGTGCATCTCCTGATACCTTTCGTTTGCGTTATCGTGACCCAGGAAGCCGTCCTCGTTCATGCCCGCAACTGACCGAGCCGCCGCTCAACTCCGGCGACCAATTACGGTAAGCAGAGCGCGCCCCTTGCCCCCTCTTGCATACTAGGTTGTTCGCCTTCGTCTTGTGCGTATTATAATCCCTCTGGTTCGTGCTAGGGAGACGCGAAACCTCGGCAATAACTCCGACCGCAACCACCCGACGCCGTGCACGACTCCGACGAGCTCCAGCAGCCCCTGCCGTGCGCCCCTTGCACAACCACCTCCACGTTGAGCTTCGCCTCGACCTTGCGGTTCTGGTAAGCACACCCTTCCCTCCCCGAGTGACCTAGAACGCCAGCGCCGCCGCTGACAGAGTGCGCCGCCGCTCCCCGATGCCGCGCGCCGCCAGAACGTGGTCGCTTGATCGAGAGCCGTTGGATCTAGATCCAACGCGTGCGATAGAACCACTTAGCGAAGCGTTATGTTTTGATCTGAACCGTGCATCGCCACTTAGATCCTACGGCTCATGTGCGTGATCCAAAGCGAACCGGTACACGCCAATAAGAATAGGACGCGTGGCTAGGGTTTGGTTTTAAAACAGAATTTGAAACAGATTTGGATTCAAATTTGATTAGGCTATAACTTTTGATTCCCACGTTAGATTTTTGCAAATTTTATACCGTTGGAATCAGGGAGACAAGCCCTTTCTGTTTATGCAATGTGTTTAAAGTATAGGTTCTGTTAAAATGGTTTCTTTTGCAGAAACTTGTTTAGGACTATTTTGGATATAAAAATTGTTTAGGAAATCTTTTTAGTGTCAAATAAACTTGGTTTGGCAAAGTTTTTCGAATTCAGTACTATGCACTTGCTTGGTTGAGTTTCAAAAACCATCACTTAGCATCTTGCATGCATGCATATATATTTTTGTTTGTATATGACTTGTATGTGATTGTGGTTATATTCTTTGTGTAGACTTTGGTGCTAGTGATTGTGATTATGAAGAGTGCTACTCTCCCCACTACCAAGGCAAGTGGTACTTCATGAGTATTTCCATCCCTATATTTTGTACATGCATTAGAAATATTTTGCTAAGTCTTGCATGTTACTATTTTGCCAAATGCTATGATGGGAAATCCTAAGTAGTTGTAGAGTTGCTAGGAAATTTTTTAAGTTAAGTACTATCTATGCCATGCTTAGCCTAGCTAGTAGCAAACAAGGGTTGGTAAATATACATGCTATGATGAAAAATATTTCTAAGTCTATGGACTTATGTTTTACTAATAAAACAACTAAGTCAATGAATCACCTGGGTGGAATGGGACTTGATTGGTGGTTTTTGGTTGAGTGGTTACACAAGGCCCATGGCTATGGTTTACCTTGTGTATCTCACTTGTGGAAAGCCACCCAGGAACAAAGGGATTTTAGAGGCCAAGTGTTGAGAATCTTATAGTGCAGCCACTTGGCAATATGGGCTCTGCCTTGATCACATAGGTTGCTAGAACTTAGTCATTTGGACAGTTGGTGGTAGTGGGATGATAGGTTGGAACACGTCCATTTGGCTAAGGGAAGGCTTCTGAAAGGTCCTGTCTTGGGAAACCAAGTCTGGTGGGGAAAGTGCACAACCTCTGCAGATGGAAAAATCTAAGTACTTAGCCAAGTCCATGGCAATGGACAACTTGAGCATCAAGACATGGAAGCTATCAAGAATCTCATCACTCCAACTTATAAGTAAAATATTGTGGGTGAACAAGGGTGAAGGACCTCAATGTCTATTGATGGTTTCATGGGAAAAGTTTTGATAAAGAAAAACTTAGTGATTTCAACTAATAGGCAAAACCTATTTTGAGCAAATCAAGCCAAACTACACTTAGCCAAAATGCATATAGTAATATAGTCCACTTAAAATTTACTAAGGTATCACTTGCCAATACTATTCCAAAGTATTGACCCACTGTGGCTGTAACTTGTGATGTTGCAGGTTACTCTGATGAGGATTAGGTGTCATGAGTCTACACTCAACATGTTTGCCTGTGGCACATGAAGATGAAGACTTATAAATATTTACTTATTCCAAACTCTTGTATTAGGCCTGTGGCCTTGAGTTGTAAAAGACTATGTTTTATCTCTGGAATGGATGTAATAAATGACCTTTGTATATGTGTACTTCATCTTAAACTGTGGATGCTAGCAATGATCCAGGGACTAGCATTGCAATCACAGGGATCCTTTTTCCTTTACAAAGGAGGGATCTTACACCCTTTGATCATTAGGCTTTAGTGGCAGGGTTTAGAGAGATATTTCATCAAATATATGAATAATATCTAGTTTAAATGCGGAAGTGGATGGCTATATTTCATAGCCATCGGGCATTCCTCCATAACACTGAAGACAAAAGTGTTTGTCGCTTAGAACGTCAAGTTTCTTGAGAAATAATTTTTCATAAAAAATAAGTGGGAGGACAATAGAACTTTGATAAGGTTATTGAACCTTAGCTATATGTGTTGAGTTGCGCAGCACCAGAAAACGTACGGAAGGCAGCCACAATGCTCATGGCTCACGTGACTCAAAGGTTATGGTCATAAGGTCTAAGTTCCTATTGAACCAAGTAGGTCGAGTAAACAATCAAATACTAAGTTTTAAGAGTAAATCATTATTGTTTGATAATGATGAACCGACTACATGCAAATAAGCGATGATGGGCCCTAGCTCCATCAAATGGCTTGAAGCCATAAAATCTGTGATAGTTCCATACACGAGAAATCAAGTTTTGAACTTGGAAAACCCTCCAGAAAGGTGTAAAACCTATCGTCATGTTTGGATCTATAAAGAAACAAACATGGATGTTTCACATCTATGAAATAGTCGGCATGTCATAAAATATTTTACGACAATGTTCAAGGAATTGACTATGACAAGATTTTATCTTTCATAGTGATATTTTGTCTAGATGGATTAATGTAGCAACCACTACATATAATTTTGGTATATGGTAGTTGAACAAACAAAACAAAGTTTTTATAATAGAATGGTTACCTAGGACGTGACACGATCCAAGGGGTTTTGTTAATTCAAAGGATGCTAAAGGGCATGCAAACTTCAATGGTTGAAGTAAGCATCATGGAGTTGGAATCTTCACCGTGATGAAACAATTAGAAGGTTTAAATTCATGGGATACGATGAAGATTCTTGCATTTGCAAGAAATTAAGTGGGAGCATTGAGACATATTTCTAATACATTATGTGGAGGACATCTTGTTGATTGGAAATTATGTATGTTTTATTGACACAGGTTAAGAATTTCGTTAAAATTTGATTTTCATGAAAGACTTAGGCATAACCCGAATATTAGGCATCAATGTCTATATGGATAGATTGAGATGCTAATATAGTTGTGCCAAATGTACATAGATGAGATATTGAATGAGTTCAATATGGAAATGATAGGAAAAGTTGTTGTCGCACGGAAAGGGTTGAATCAAGATTCAAGTGTATTGAAACTTGGTAAGTGAAACAAGATTCAAGTGCTTTGACACTTGGTGAGTGAAATCACACGAATATTTTGATCAATCTTACCGTGATATGTACACATCCAGATATGTCCTATGATCTAAATGTTGTGAGCATATACCAGAATGACTCATAAGATGATCATTGGGCGATAATAAGGATATTCTTATGATCTTTGAAAAACTAAGAATATATTTATGTAGAGGTGACAAACAATTACAAATAGTTCGTTGTAAAATTTTACATTGATACTAGTTTTGCCGCAAGATTAAGTTTATCTCAATTTAAACTATGGGTCGCACAATGTAATGGAAAGGAGATTCCATGATGGATTTGGATGAATTCCAAAGTTAAGACATTGTGATGGATACTACAACAAAAGGCTAAGTGTATGATTGCTATTGTAGGAGCAAAGGAGGGCATTTGTGTCAAGTAGTTTGTTATCAAACTAAGGTGTGGTTCACGACGGGGTAACACTATAAAGTTATATTGTACGATAATAGTATTGACATGATTTAACCCAGCGAACCAAAGGTCTCACCAAAAGACCAAATTTATACAATGTCGTCTCATTAGAGAATGAGTGATGCGTGGAGACGAAAAGAACATGCAAATACACACGGACCTGAAAGTGTCAGATCTGAAGATTATGTTTACCACTAGCAAACACGTATATACAACACCAGATATCCATAAGTGTTAAATGCGCAAGTTTTTTAAACTATATTATTGACTCTACTGTAAGTGTGAGATCAAAGGGAATATGTCGGAGAGGAAATAATAAAGTGGTTATTATCTAAATCCTTGTTTATGATAAATGTTTATTTTACATGCTATAATTGTATTAATTGGAAACATTAATACATGTGTGTTTAATAAACAGATAAAGTGTTCCTAGTTATGCCTCTCATATAAACTAGCTCGTTGATTAACATGATGATCAAGGTTTCCTGGTCATGGACAATGGATGTTGTTTATAACGAGGTCACAACATTGGTGGAATGATGTGATGAACATTCATATGAAGTATAGTAATTAATATGATCAAATTCATTATGTTTAGACTACTATAACATCATTACAAAGTAAATTTAATCCTTAGACCATCAGATCATGTCAATCACTAACATAGGAAGAGTAGCTTGATAAGATCAAACGTCACACCGTAACTGGGTGACTATAAAGGTGGGTTCAGATACTCCGATAATGTTATGTAGAGGCTCATGGATCAAGTGTGGGATTTGTCCACCCCGATGATGGAGATATATACTCTGGGCCCTCTCGGTGATATCACATGGATATAGCTTGCAAGCAAGTGATGTGGATCACTAGAATGCTATATCACGGGAACAAGAAAAGAGTACATGTCGGTAACGAGATTAAACTTGGTATGGGGATATTGATGGTTGAATATCGGACATGTAAAATATAATGATACAAAGGGATTTAGTTACAATGTTAAAGGTTCACACGATCACAAGAAGTCATCGTTGAATATGTGGGAGTCAGTACGGATCTCCAGGTCCCGCTGCTGATTATTGATCGGAGAGGGGTCGTAATCATGTATGCATTATTCACGAACCATAGGGTGACACACTTAAGGGATACCGACACCATTTGGAGCAAATAATATGCTAGAGAAATAATATCAAAGCACTAGAATTATTTCAATGGAAACCGGAATTGTTTCGGGTGAAATTTCTAAAACTAGTTCTACATGTGATATTGAAATGTTGCAAGGGGTTTTATGTGAATGTTTTTTAATTAATGTAATTAACAAAATTCTGAATAAAATAAATAAAAGAGTTTTATGAAATGAGAGATTGCATTAAATTTGGTAGAAATTTAATGGATGTGAGTGGAATTTTGAGTGGAGGAGTTTTTATGTGAGTGGAGGCATGTTTATGTGAGTGGGAGGTCCACACACATGAATGATGGAAGAGGTGGGGAACCACCATGGCTGCCACGCCATGGGGGTAGCTGCCCCCTCTCCCTATAAAAGTCCCCCTCTCCTCCTCTCATCACACACCTCCTCGTGAAGGATCTCTCTCCCCATCTAGAATATTCCCCATGGTCTCGGCTTAACGAGATACATGTTCCCGGTGGCTTTTTCTGGAGCAATGATTTGCTTCTTACGATGCTTTGCTAGAGCGAGGACTCGGAGGTTTTTGGGGTACCTGAACATGTGTGCGATCACGGATGCACCACTGCTTTGTGGTGCTGGACTTGCTGGTACTGGACCGGCTAGACTTCATCACGATCTTGAGATCAGAAAGTAAACGACTACATCATCCATGAGAACCAATCTTGTAATGCTTTTTCAGTCTTCGAGGGTAAGTTCTTTATGGATGTATATCCACTCGTTCCTTGTATCTAGATAGATAGATCTTGGTGCTCAGTTGTTCATATCGTAGAATTTTTTTGTTTTCTATGCTGCGAACCCAACAAGTTGCACATCATATGGGATAAACGATAATAATAAGCATGGTCATGTGTAATGTTTGAACAGAGGTAATCTCTTGTGGGCAACACATCCTAGTATACTAAAGCCCCCGCGATGCAGTGGGCATAGCAATAGACTTTTAATCCAACCGAGTGCACACCGAAGCCACGGGCTACAAACGATTATTAAGTGAAGAACAAATATTAAAGCATTAAGTGGTGACGTTGTTGTGATCCCGAATGGGTTGCTAAGCGAAGAACGTACTACCATTTGTGTCACTTGGGTTCCTATGAGATCTCCGCTAGCCAAGTATCTCACCTCAAGCCTTTATCAATCTATGGGATCTTGGGTACCTACAAGTCCACAGATCAAGACAAGAGACAAAGAAATAAAAGATACAAATCTCAATTGCAAACAAAATAAAATATTCCCATGATTAGATGCACATAATTGCTGCAAGGTTTCTATCCAACCCGCAGCCCGTGAGGACTACTCACTCATAACAAATAAATTAAGGATAGAAAACATTGTGCAAAATACTTAGATTGAAATCGAATATTCTTACAATGGTCACCAAATCACAAGGATATCTAAAGTACAAGCAATGTTTGTGGATAGTAGAGGGATGGATAGTGGAATGGATGAACAATGGTATGGATCTCCTTTGGTGGTTTTGTGATGAAATCTGAGAATGGCGGCTCTCTAGACGGCCGCTGTAGCCTCAAAATATATAGGCGTCTTCATAAAAGTTCTAGGGTTTGACAAGACAAATCCGTCAGCACCCCGTATGGGCGGGCCCCTCTCGTACCGTTGGTCGTTACGCGCACTGACGCCTGGAATATGCTTCCCAATTACGTGGAAGTGTGGATTTCCTCTCATTCCTTCATTATGACTCCTGATTTCGTATCAAAACCCGTGATTTCCTGCACAACATAATTCAAAGCAAGGTTTTGCATATCTTTGTAATTATTAGTCATTAGTGGCAAGGGTTGAGTGTTTCTTATCAATTGCTGGACTAAAAACAATGTTTAAACATAGAGAAAGATGGCAAATTTGTTGGAGATATGCCCAAGAGGCAATAATAAAATGGTTGCTATCATATCTTTATGTTTATGATAAATATTTACATCCCATGTTATAATTGTATTAATAGGAAACATTAATACTTTTGTATTTTGTAAACATAAAAGAGTCCCTAGTAAGCCTCTTGTTAAACTAGCTTGTTGATTAATAGATGATCATGGTTTCCTGATCATGGACATTGGATGTTATTAATAACAAGGTCATATCATTAGAAGAATAATGTGATGGACACACTCCTATAGTAAGCATAGCATTAGATCAAGTCACTAAAGTTCGTTTGCTACAAAGTTTTTAAATACATAGTAACCTAATCCTTCGACCATGAGATCATGTTAATTACCATCACCGGATAGATGCTTTGATGACATCAAACGCCACTTCCGTAACTAGGTGGTTATAAAGGTGGAATTAGGTATTCTGGAAGTATGTGTTGAAGCACATAGATCAAGAGTGGGATTTGTCCATCCATATGATGGATAGATATACTCTGGGCCCTCTCGGTGGAATGTCATACAATTGGCTTGCAATCATGTGACTAGGTCACAAGGGATGTCATATCACGAAATGAGTAAAGAGTACTTATCGGTAATGAGGTTGAACTAGGTATAGAGATACCGATGATCAAACCTTATATAAGTAAAATATCGCGCGACAAAGGGAATCAGTATCGTATGTAAATGGTTCATTTGATCATGAAGTCATCGTAGAAATATGTGGGAGCCATTATGGATTTCCAGATCCCACTATTGGTTATTGATCGGAGAGGTGTCTCGATCATGTCTGCATAGTTCACGAACCGTAGGGAAACACACTTAAGGATTCAATGTTGTTTAAAGTAGATATGGAATGTGAGTTGGAGACCGAATGTTGTTCGCAGTCTCGGATTGGATCCAGGACATCACGAGGAGATCCAGAATGGTCGGGAGAATAAGATTCATATAAGGAAAGTGGTTTTCTAGGGTTCAGAAATGTTTTCGATGTTTTGACTAGAAGCTTCTAAAATGTTCTGGAAGGTCCACCACCCCGGGAGGGGGTCACTTGGACAGTGGCATGACCTAGGGTCCAGCCGCGCCAAACCCTAAAAGGCTTCGGCCAAGACTAGTAAAAGGGTCAAACCCTAGTTTGAATAGTCAAATCCTAGTTTAAAAAGTCAAACTCTAGTTTTTGGTAAGAAGGAAGACTTGTTGGAAAAGGTTTCAAGCCCGTCTCTTAATGGCTGAGTTAGGGAGGGATTCAACTTGGGCTGGGAACACCCTTGGCCGCCCCACCTATATAAGGAGGGGTGGGGGCGCACCCCAAGGCACCCCTTGTCTAAGGCGCCCAAGTCCCTTGCCCTCTAAACCCTAGGCGCCTAACCTTATCCGCCTCCTACCCCTCTCTCCTCCACCGCACTGCTCCGGCTTAGGCGAAGCCCTGAAAAAATCTCTCCTCCTCCACCACCACCACCACCACATCATCATCGTGTTGTTGGGATTCCGAGGAGTCCTACTACCTCCTCTACCTGCTGGAACAAGGGAGATGAAGGTCATCATCGACTGCCGTACATGTGACTGACTGCGGAAGCGCTGCCGGAACGTGGCACCAGAAGGATCATCTACACGATCTTGAGATCGGCAAGTGATCGACTGCATTAACCACGAGAATCTGATCTCATTAAACACTTGGATCTACGAGGGTTAGTTCTCTACAAACCCGTTGCACCGATCTCGTAGATTAGATCTTAACTTTGCCATAGATTGGATCTTGGTTTTGTGTGTTCATGCGATAGAAATTTTTGGTTTCCGTGCTATGAACCCTACAGTGGTATCAGAGCCGACTCTATGCGTAGATCTGTTGCACAAGTAGAACACAATGGTTTTATGGGCGTTGATGCTTTTGTTGTTGTTTGCTTTTTGTGTACTTTGCATCTTGCGGGATGGTGGGATGAATCGGCCCGGGCTAACCTTACATGTCATAGTACATGAGACTTGCTCCACACTCAACGTGCAACTTGCATTGCACAAGTGGCTTTGCGGGTGTCTGTCTCTCCCATCATAGTGAAGATTCAGTTTACAATGGGCACTTGACAATACTTGTATCAACATTGTGGTTCATATTCGTCAGTTAGAACGATTCTTATTCGATAGACCTAGCCACATAAAACATGCAAAGAAAAATAGTTGCGACTAACTTGTTTTTGCAGGGCTTGTGTTGTGATGTGATATGGCCATGATGTGATTGTGATTATATATGTTGTATGCAATGATCCTTATTTTAAGTTGACAACCAACAGGAGTCTTATGGTTGTATTTAAATTCATTAAGACCTGGGTGTCTATTCATCATGTAATAGATTTATACCAAGTACTTGTAATAGTTTTTATTGTTGATGGACAACCATGAAGCAGCGCCATTGACCTTGATGCCATGCTGGTAATGATGGAGATCATGTTCGTGCTTTGGACATGGAGATCAAAGGCACAAGAAGAAAGGCCATATCATATCACATACTATGAATTGCATGTGATGTTAATCCTTTTTATGCATCTTGTATTGCTTAGATCGCGACGATAGCATTATAAGATGATCCCTCTCACTAAATATCAAGTAATAAAGTGTTTGTCCTTAGTAGACACCATTGCTAAGACTCGTCGTTTTGAAGCATCACGTGATGATCGGGTGTGATAGATTCTACGTGTGCATACAACGGGTGCAAGCCATATTTGCACATGCGGGTACTAAGGTTAACCTTGATGGGCCTAGCATGTACAGACATGGCCTCGGAACACAGAATACCGAAAGGTAAAGCATGAGTCATATGGATGATATGATGGACATGTTGATTGTTTGCCTTTGAAACTACGTCGTCTCTCATGATGATCGGACTTGGTGTACTGGATTTGGTTCGTGTAATCACCAAAACGACTCGAGGGATGTTATTTTGAGTGGGAGTTCAAAAATTAATGTGATTAAAGTTGAACACAATTTATCATAAATTAAATCAAAGTGAATTTGCATAATTGCTGTAGTCATTGGCATCCATTCACCACCTTACACTTAGTTATAATTGAGATAATAGAACTATGGAATTCTGGATAGTCACTTCACAAAGTGGTATCGTATTATTTTGAGTGTTAATCTAAAGTTTAAAAGTCCTATTGCAAAATTTCGACTAACTCTGTATTACTCCATGAAGTTTAATAATTGGTATTAAGTCAAGAGTAACAATTCCAGTGTTAGTATATAAGTATCATGTTTGTCTCCATGGTTCTTGGTATTCAAAAGATTGTTTTAATATTAATGTTATCTAGGAGCTGAAAGAATTATTTCAGAAACCATCATATGTGGAAGACATTGCAATATCTGAAATGATGGTTTGGTTGCAACATGATAGATTATAATTTAACAAAATATATGTTCTCATATTTGATGATAATTTGCAAAAGTGGAGACACTAGTCGTCCTAATCCTCCAAAAGGTTTTGGAAAGCAACATTATAATCACGATTCGCCATTATAAGCTAAAGTAGTTTTTGTCATGATAAGGATGAATAAAAGATGTAGGTAAAATGTTTACTACACCAAAATATTACTAAAGAATGGAATTCGAAAGAACGCCAGACATTTGATGATGATGATCTACTTCAAAGTGCAAGTCCAAAGATATTAGTATTTGACTATACACGCTTTGGACTATGTGTCACGTGTATGGCGCCACTGTTGATGTTGATAGATTCTTTTAAAATGGAAAAGGAAATGCTGAAAGAGAATCTCAGAAATATTTGGCAGAAAAATAAAAATTGGAAATTGTCCAACTTAGGTATATGGATGATATACATGTTATGGATGTATTCTTTGCTAATTAAACAATGTGGTTCTTGGTATTGGATACCAAATTTGTTGGTGTGAATTTTCATACGAAACAACATAATTCATGAACTACAATAGACTAAGTAACTAGCAAGAGAATATGTGATGATGTTCATAAAAAACAAATAAAGTGTTGTTGTGTTTTTCGTTGACATCAAAATTTGCCTTCAAGATTTGTTTTAATCGGGTATTATGAGAACAAAAGGTTGTTCTAATAATTTCCGTATTCCATAATAGATGGATTATATACAAGTCTAATTGGAGAAATCACATCCTTAAAACTAATTCTAAAAATGTCGAAAGACAAATGATTGAAATATCACTTAGGAAGTGGCATCGCCGTTTAAATTATATTGGGAAGAAAACATGAAGAAACTCCATGTTGATGGAATTTTGGAGTCTTTTGATTGTGATCAAGACACTTGTGATACATTCCTAGATATAATTGAAACTTCGTTCAAGGCCGAAGAAGAAAGAACGACTAACTTATTGGAATTTATACATATTGATGTATGTAGCCCATTATGTGAAGACATGAGCGATGGACTTCAACTTCATATGCTTTCTCCAAAATTTTGACTGAATATATGTGTATATTTACTAAATGAGTAAGAAGTGTGAAACATTTGAAAATGTTCGAAGACTTTCAAGTTGAAGTGGAAAATCATTGTAACAAGAAAATAAAGAGTTTATGATTATATCATAAAGGAAGATATTTGAGTTACAAGTTTAGCAAAACACCTAATATTTGAGGAATCGTTCCATGGATTTGCATTTCCTAAAACACCATAGTAATATGGAGTGTTCGAGATATGTAATGAAACCTTGTTTGACATGGTAAGCTCAAAGGTGTCATTTATAAAACTGCCATTGTATTTTTAAAGATTAAAGCTTTAGAGACTACCGCTTTTATACTGAAAAGATCTCCATCGTGATCCGTTGAAATGACACCATATAAGTTATGGTTTGGGATAAAACCCAAGTTGTCCTTTCTTAAACATTGGTATGTTAGGCATAAGTAAAATGTTTACAACCAAATTCGGATGAGCATGTTTTTTGTAGGTTATTTTGAATAACCGTTGGGTATTCCTCCATAACACCAAAGACAAAAGTATTTGTCACTTAGAACGTCAAGTTTCTTTGGAAGGATTTTTTCGTGAAAATTTAAGTGGAAGGACAATAGAACTTTGATAAGGTTAATGAACCTTAGCTATACGTGTTGAGTTGCGCAGCACCGGAAAGTGTCCCGGAGGCAGCAACAATGCTCATAGCTCACGTGCCTCAAAAGTTGTGGTCACGGAGGTCTAAATTACTATTGAACCAAGTAGGTCGGATAAACAATCAAATACCAAGATTTGAGAGTTAAATCATTATTGTTTGACAATGATAAACCGACTACGTGCAAAGAAGCGATGATGAGCCCTAACTCCATCAAATGGCTTGCAGCCATAAAATCCGTGATATTTCCATACACGAAAAATCAAGTTTTTGAACTTGGAAGACCCTTTGGAAAGGTGTAAACCTATCGGTCGTATTTGGATCTATAAATAGACATGGATGTTTCACATTTATAAAATAGTCGACATGTCAGAAAAGGATTTTACGGCAATATTCAAAAGGTTGACTATGACAAGATTTGATCTTTCATAGCGATATTTAGTCTAGACGGATTAATGTAACAACCACTTCATATAATTTTGTTATATGGTAGTTGAACAAACAAAACAAGGTTCTTCTAATAAAATGGTTACCTAGGACGTGTACATGCCACGATCCAAAGGGTTTTGTTAATTCAAAGGATGCTAAAATAGCATGCAAACTTCAATGGTTGAAGTAAGCATCACGGAGTTGGAATCTTCACCATGATGAAACTGTTAAACGGTTTAATTTCATCAGAGACGATGAAGATACTTGCATTTGCAACAAATTAAGTGGGAGTGCTGAGACATAATTTTAATATATTATGCGAAAGACATATTGTTAATTGGATATGATGTATCTTTTGTTGACACAAGTTAAGAATTTTATCTCGATTAAAGACTTAGGCAAAACCCGAATATTTGGCATCAATGTCTATGTGGATAGATTAAGATGCTAATATGGTTGTGCCGAAAGTACATAGATGAGATATTGAATAAGTTCAATATGGTAAATACAAGAAAGGCCTTGCCGCACAGAAAGGATTGAATCAAGATTCAAGTGTATTTACACTTGGTAAGTGAAAGAAAGTTTCAATTATTTTGATACTTGGGAAATCACAATTTTGATCAATCATACTATGATATGTACACATACAGATATGTCCTATGCTCTAAATGTTATGAGCATATACTAGAATGGTTTATATGATGATTATTGGATGATAGTAAGGATATTCTTATGATCTTTGGAAAAACTAAGGATATTGTAAGGTGTTACATTGATACTAGTTTTGTCACATGATACAAATTAAGTTTATCACAATTTAAACTATTGGTGGAACAATGTAATGGAAAGGAAGTTCCATAATGGATTTGGATGAGTTCCAAAGTAAGGCATTATGATAGACACTACAACAAAAGGCTAAGTATATGACTGCTATTGTAGCAGCAAAAGAGGGCATTTGTGTCAAATAGTTTGTTATCAAACTAGGTGTGGTTCAAAACGGGTTAGTACTATGAAGATATATTGTACAAAAAATGTATCGACATGGTTTAATTCCCAAGGAACTAAAGGTATCACGAAAGGACCAAATTTATACAATGTCATCTCATTGGAGAATGAGTGATGCATAGAGACACAAAGACATGCAATTACACACGGACCTGAAAGTGTCAAATTTAAAGATTAGTTAACCACCAGCAATCGTGTATATAAAACACCGGAATGCCATAGGTGTTGAATGCACAAGTTTTTTCAAAATTAGATTATTCACTCTAGTGCAAGTGGGAGACTGTTGGAGATATGTCCAAGAGGCAATAATAAAATGGTACCATATCTTTATGTTTATGATAAATGTTTACATCATGTTATAATTGTATTAACAGGAAATATTAATACTTGTGTGTTTTGTAAACATAAAAGAGTCCCTAGTAAGACTCTTGTTAAACTAGCTTGTTGATTAATAGATGATCATGGACATTGGATGTTATTAATAACAAGGTCATATCATTAGAAGAATGATGTGATGGACACACTCCTATAGTTCTTTTGCTACAAAGTTTTTAAATACATAGTAACCTAATCCTTCGACCACGAGATCATGTTAATCACCATCACCGAATGGATGCTTTGATGACATCAAATGCCACTTTCGTAATTGCGTGGTTATAAAGGTGGCATTAGGTATTTTGAAAGTACATGCTGGAGCACATCGATCAAGAGTGGGATTTGTCCATCCATATGATGGATAGATATACTCTGGGCCCTCTCGGTGGAATGTTATCCAATTGGCTTGCAAGCATGTGACTAGGTCACAAGGGATGTCATATCACGAAACGAGTAAAGAGTACTTATCAGTAACAATGTTGAACTAGGTATAGAGATACCGACGATCAAGTCATGGATAAGTAAAATATCGCGCGACAAAGGGAATCGGTATCGTATGTAAATGGTTCATTCGATCACGAAGTCATCGTAGAAATATGTGGGAGCATTATGGATTTCCAGATCCCACCATTGGTTATTGACCGAAGAGGTGTCTCGATCATGTCTGCATAGTTCACGAACTGTAGGGAGACACACTTAAGGATTCAATGTTGTTTAAAGTAGATATGGAATGTGAGTTGGAGACCGAATGTTGTTCGGAGTCTCGGATTGGATCCAGGACATCACGAGGAGATCCGGAATGGTCCAGAGAATAAGATTCATATAAGGAAAGTGGTTTTCTGGGGCTCGGAAATGTTTTCGGTGTTTTGACCGAAAGCTTCTAGAATGTTCTAGAAGGTCCACCACCCCGGGAGGGGTCACTTGGATAGTGGCATGCCCTAGGGGCCAGACGCACCAAACCCTAAAAGTCTTCGACCAAGACTAGTAAAAGGGTCAAACCCTAGTTTGAATAGTCAAATCCTAGTTTGAAAAGTCAAACTCTAGTTTTTGGTAAGAAGGAAGACTTGTTGGAAAAGGTTTCAAGCCCTTCTCTTAATGGCCGAGTTAGGGAGGGATTCAACTTGGGCTGGGAACACCCTTGGCCGCCCCCACCTATATAAGAAGGGGTGGGGGTGCAACCCAAGTTACCCCTTGTCCAAGGTGCCCAAGTCCCTTGCCCTCTAAACCCTACGCGCCTAACCCTAGCCGCCGCCTACCCCTCTCTCCTCCACCGCACTGTTGTGGCTTAGGCAAAGCCCTGCAAAAATCTCTCCTCCTCCTCCACCACCACACCATCGTGTTGTTGGGATTCCAAGGAGATCTACTACCTCCGCTGCCTGCTGGAACAAGGGAAAGGAAGGTTTTCATCGACTATCGTGCGTGTGAATGACTACGGAAGCGCTACCAGAACGTGGCGCCAGAAGGATCATCTAGACGATCTTGAGATCGGCAAGTGATCTACTACATCAAACGTGAGAATCTAATCTCGTTAAACGCTTTGGATCTACGAGGGTTAGTTCTCTACAAACTCGTTGCACCGATCTCGTAGATTAGATCTTGACTTTGCCATAGATTAGATCTTGGTTTTGTGTGTTCATGCGATAATTTTTTTGTTTTCCATGCTACGAACCCTACAAAATTTCAGAGACATCACCTAGTCACATGTTGCACATCTTATGAATATAACTCATCCAAGTGGGGCGAGATTATCTTCCGTCACGCGGATGGACAAATCCCGCTCTTGACGCATACGCCTCAACCTGCCCCTCCAAATACCCAATGACACCCTTATGATCATTGTTCCACCAAGTGACGTTAGATGCTCTCAAAGTATTCTCAGGTGACAGTGATTAGATATAGTATCACGGTCTAAGGAACAAGTCACTACATTTACTAATCATCATAACTTGAACTTCGTGACATGATCGTGTTATGACGCTTAGATAGGGTATGTTCACCATCTCATCCTCCAATGAGATAACTCCATTGTCAATTGACACTGAAGCATCAACATGATCAGGAAACCTTGATCATATGTTGACCAAAGAACCAGTGACTAGATATTTCACTAGGAACTCCTGGATGTTTGTATATAACACGTGTACTAACGTTTCCAATCAATACAGTTACATCATGATATAAAACCTAATTCATAAACTTAACAAAATATGATAATAATCAAATAATTATTTGTCTCTAGGGCATATTTCCTCCAGTCTTCACAAATGTTGGCCATCTTGGATAGATGTCATCTGCAAGATAGTATTCCTTATTATAATGGTGCTCATTGATCTGAAAGTCCACAGGGGGAGCATGACCCTCAACAAGCTTGGCAAAGAGATTTGAGGACTGGAGGACATTGATGTTGTTGTTCGATCCTGCCATGCCAAAGAAGGAGTGCCAAATCCAAAGATCATGTGTAGCAACTGCCTAGAGTATCACATTGCAACCTACTTTATGGCCTTTATACATTCTCTGCCACGAAAATGGATAGTTCTTCTAGTTCCAATGCATGTAGTCTATGCTCCCAAGCATCCTAGGAAATCCTCTACTTTCACTGACTGCGAGGATCCGAGTAGTGTCTTCGGTATTGGGTGTTCTCAAGTATTGTAGCCCAAACACTACAATCACTGCCATGTAGAACCTGTATCAGCAATCAATGGCAATGGACTCGGTCATGCAGAGATAGTCATCGACACTGTCACCCGGAGCTCCGTATGCAAGAAACCTTATCACCACTATGCACTTTTGCAGTGAGGAAAACCCTACCATGTCGGTGTAGTCCTTCTTGTATACGAAATAGGGATCGAACTCCCGAATCGCATGCACGAACTCGAGGAAGAGTTTTCGGCTCATCCTGAAATGGTGTCGAAACACGACCTCTTCGTGCAACGGCTCATCGGCGAAGTAGTCGGCGTACATCATGCAGTCCCTACATCCACTGCCTTGCTTTGCACATCCGACGACCCTTTGCCGAGCCTCCACACTTTGGCGCTACAGTATGTGTGTACACCCTGGCCAGGGAGCCGAGGATCTGCATGTGCTCTTCATCTTTGGTGGCTGCGGCAGTCTCTTCCTCCAGGAACAAGGCGAACATATCCTCGTCATCGGAGTCCATGACGGAATGAGAAACATGCCGAACACTTCGCAGGCGAGGTGGGCTGGAGATCGGAACAAAGTCGAGTTGCACCGAAGGCTGGAGACGGCGAAACGAGGCCTACGCCAAGGGGAAAGGATGTGACAGGGCGACGTACTTTTCTATAGGCGTGGATTCAGCTGGGGGGACGGGGCTTCGCCGGTGACGACATGGTTGCGAGGTGATGCGTGCACCCAGTGTTGACGTGGGACACTTCGTTGGAACCCCAAGAGCAAGGTGTGATGAGCACAACTGCAAGTTTCCCTCAGTAGATACCAAGGTTATCGAACCAGCAGGAGGAAGGAAACGTCTCAAAGGTGTTGCAAGCAAAGTGGAAACCTGGACAACACAAACTCAAGACTTTGTCCCAACGAATCAGTGAGGTTGTCAAGCTCACCGGTTTGCTGTAACAAAGGATTAAACGTATGGTGTGGAAGGTAATGGTTTGCAGCAAGTAAACAAGTAACAGTGGAAGATGTATCAATGGTGAAGATTGTACCGGGGTCCATAGTTCACTAGAGGTGCTCTCCTTAGATAAACAACATGGCATGAAGGGTAAACAAATTATAGCAGGGCAATTGACAGGAACTGAGCAAGGGATAACAATGCAATTACTAGTCAGAAATATCCTATGATATTCGATTAGGCAATACAACAAGATACATAGACCGCCATCCAACTACATCTATGACTAGAAGTCCGCCTTCAGGTTATCATCCAAAACCCTTCTAGTATTAAGTTGCAAGCAACAGACAACTGCTTTAAGCAAAGTGTGTAAGGTAAACAGTCCACATGTTCCATGAATAAGAGATCGTTGTTTTCTCCCTAGTAGCAACAATACATCTACAACCGAAGAGATTATTGTCACTTCCCTTGGAAACTAGAGGCATGAACCCACTATCGAGCATAAATACCCCCTCTTGGAGTCACTAGCAACTACTTGGCCGAGATAGCTACTAACAACAGAGAGCATGCAAGATCACAAACAACACATACATGATAGAATCATAAAGACAAAACCATTAATCAAACCAACATAATAATCTCAATATCCATCGGATCCCCGCAAGCACAACATTTATGATTACAAATATATTAGATCTCGATCATGAAAAAAGATCACAAGATCTATACATGAAAGCACAAAGGAGGAGATACAACCATCTAGCTACTACATGGACCCATAGTCCAAGGTGGAACTACTCACGCATCATACCGGAGAGAAGGCCTCTGGGATGACCTCCCCTCTAGCAGGGTACCGGGAAGAACTTCAGATCCCCCTGATCTAGGGAGGATGGTGGCGGCGGCTACAAATGGTTTCGTGGAGATTTGATTGGGGTCTTAGGGTTTCTGCAATGGGGGCTTCTTATAGGAGAAAGGGGAGGCCGAGGAGGCGACCAGGGGGGTCAAACCCTATTCAGGCGCGGGCCCACCCCTGGCCGCGCCTAGGGGGGTTTGGCCGCCCTGGCACACTTCTCCATCTCCCCTCTGGACTTCTTGTTCCCCACAGAAAGTAACTGACTTTGACGTTTTTCCCGTACAATTCCGACAATAGTTCTTTACTAGATTTTTTGAAACCAAAAACAGCTGGCACTGTGGCAACTTGTTAATAGGTTAGTACCAGAAAACATGTAAAAAGCACCTCAAAGTGTAGACAAAGCAAAGCAAAGTATATACTAATAAGCATGTAACATCAAAAAATTTAGATACGTTTCCGACGTATCAAGCATCCCCAAGCTTAACTCCTGCTCGTCCTCGAGTAGGTAAGTGACAAAATAATAATTTTTGAGGTGACATGCACCCTCACAATAAAGATGTAACCATTTGCAAGAATTGAAAGCTAGGATCAAAGAACTCTAAACATGTGCATGAAAGATGGAGTTCTAACAATAGGACATAGTAACTATGCTTGCAACATGAAAGGCTACGAACAAAGATCATGAATAACATGCATTGAAAAACATTTGTTTGTTTCACATATAGAAAACATAGCATAGTGGCAATCAGCTTGTCCAACATAGAGTAGCAATATAGATGCATAGGACACCTTAAAAGTTCACAAGGGTGACTAGAAACAAATAGCACAAGAACAAGTAATATCACAATATGCATCAATCAATAAGCTTTGGAACACTGCACAGAGAATGACAACTATGCTCTCTTAATGGTGCCTAAAGGTAGAAGGTGGAGACTCAATAGTGGTGGAAGAAAGGCCTTTTTGTAAAGGAAGCAGGGATTTCAAGTTTCAAAAAGAGCTTCCAAAAATTATGGTATTTGTTAGCTTTCAGCCCTCATTGCCCCTATCATAAGCATCTTGAAGTGATTAAGGTTAAAGTGACAAAGATGGAGTATATGCTTGACGAAGTATAAGTTGGCAATCTCAAGTCCCTTAAATACGAGGGCCACACCTCATGCTACTCAACTTTAGTCATAGGTAAGTTCTTGTCATTGTAAGTATTTGCATATCATAGAGAACCGCCAACGGGGTACCTCTTGCACATGGTACAGGAGCTTTCCCATAACCAAAATGACAAGGCAAGCAGACAATGAGCATCTCAGCAATCTTTTTATTTACTATATGCATAGCTTTTTATTAAGGATGCTTCATAGATATCTCACTATGGTGACGCTGCAAGTTTCCACCATGATTAGGCATGGCTTAGGCTAGCGGCCCAGGCGTTTATCTAACACATAATACTTACTCCATGGACTTACAAGTTTCCTCTTTATTTCACACCGGTGACATCCATAGACAAAAGAGCATGGTATCAACTGAGTACAAAGTACAAGTGCAATGTTGAAAACGTTCCCCGTGACAGCACGGTTCTGCTAATTCCAACGTATAAGTGCAAGCATATACAACAAAGATGACACAATGATTCAAGTTTATTAGGGACAAAGAATATAAAGTGTGCCATCAAGTTTGTGAGGGCTTTAATCACTAAGTTTTCACATAACAAAATAGTTTTTAATTGGAAGATAGCTGAAAACAAGAATATACTTGGAATGGTGTAACACACCATGCATAGGAGTTTATAGTGGACACTTTGGAATAACTTGGTTTCTTGGGAGTTGGAAGCATGAGTAGAGCTTACTCATACAAGTGGAGGCTAGCAAAAGACTGGGAACAACCAACTAAGAGAGCATAATGGACATAATCATGCAGAGCAACAAAGCATTACTAATCAAAGCATAGAGTGGTACTACAAGTCAAGGACTAAATGATCATAGAGGCTAATAGTGACTTGTGAGATTCATAACATGGTGTGAGCATGTGCCAAGTCAACCCAAACAAAGCATCAAAGGAAAATACCACAATACTATGCTTTTGCATGCTAAGACAATGCATAATTTCTTCAAGGCACACTAAGCAATCCCAATGACTTGGAGCAAGCCACGCTATAGCAATAATCACTAAGCATAAGGTCAAAACAACACCTAGCATGTCATGCTAAAGTCTAAGTCACAGTCAATGCAAGCTCCTCTTGCACTTCAAGCAAGAACTTACTGCTCCTTTCCAACACCAAGCAACTTATTTGCAAAACAACACATCGAGAATGAGGGTCCAAACTACTTTATTCAAGAAAACTAAACAACCTAAGCAAAGCAAACGAAAACTAAGACGCTCCAAGAACAACACAACAATGCATGAAACAATAAAAACAAAGTGTCTAGATAGACCTGAGCTTTTTATTGATGAAGAAGGGGATGCCTTGGGCATCCCCAAGCTTTGACGCTTGTACCTCTTGTATATTTCTTGGGGTGACACCATGGTGGCATCCCCAAGCTTAATCTTTTGTCCATTCTTCATCTCATTGCATTATTCTCTATCTACACCTGAATTTTTTCCTTCATACATAATTTCACATAATCTTCACTAGCAACATTAGTGTATTCAAAAGATATTAGACCTATGGAAAAGATTTGGAACAGCAAGACTTTTCACTAAAAACACAAGCTACTATAGTAACTCCTTTAAAAATCTCAATTCCCCAAAAGAGAACTCAAAAAGGAATCAATAAGAAGCAAATACATATAATGGCAGAAATCTGTCAAAACATACTAGCAGGTAGAAACCGATTTTTTCGAACATCTCCTATTGCTCAAATCAACAAGTGTTGAACTAATCAAAGTTGTCTAACATACTGAGGGATTTATTCGTAAATTTTTAGCTCAATCCTAGTTAAAGATACTCCTCACGAATTTTTATGGTGGAGGATAGAAATCTGTTTCGGGACAGCAACTCCCCAAATCTTACTTCCCTCTCATTAGAGGTCATTTTTGGCACAAAAAGCAAACAAAAAGGATAAGGAGTGGTCATTACTGAAGTAATAACTTCCAAGGCTCAAGGAAACTCTTGCCCAACAAGTACTTTTCTTTAACGCCTTTAAGTTAGGCTTGATAGCTTGAGAAGATGCTCACATAAGAAATATGAGTTGAAATAAAACAGAGCATCAAGAAGCAAATTCAAAGCACATTTAAGTCTAACCCACTTCCTATGCATAGGAATCTTGTAAAGAAACAAGTCATAAAAGCACAAAGCAACAAGCACAGGAAAGCAAAACAAGTGTAACTTCAAAATTTTCAACATAAAGAGGGGAAACAACTTAATATTGTTGAGATACATAAGACCATGTTTCTCTCTCTCATAATAACTTTCAGTAGCATCATGAATAAAATCAACAATATAACTATCACATAAAGCATGATTTTCATGATCTACAAGCACATAATTTTTATCAAGCTCAAAAATAGTGGGATTAAAACCTTCAAACCTACTTTTAGCAATTTTATAATAAGGTAACTGATCATTCATCATAGGACCATCATCTAGAGCTTTATCATAAACATTTTCTAAGAAAAACTCCTTAGTACCATGCATTTCAAAGTTAGGCACAAATATAGGATTATCATAGATAATAGGAGCATAACTATTACCACAAGTTTTACCCATAGCAGATATTTCAAAAGAATCCACAGGAACATAACATTCATCCTCCTTTGGTAAGCAAGGGGGACAGTCAAATAATGTACGGGATAAAGAGTTACTCTCATTAGAAGGTAGGCATGGGTAGCTAATCCATTCTTCCTCCTCTTGATCATCACTCTCCTCCTCTTTTTCATCTAATGAGCTTCCAGTTTCAACAATTTCTTCTTCCATAGGATCCTGCAAGACATTAGTCTCTTCCATGTGTGGAAAGCATCTATTAAAATATTCAAGAATATAGCTATTTTCTTCCTTGTAATTATCAAAGCAGAATTTAATTATCTCATAAACCTCACGTTCATAAGGTGCATCATCAGTATTTTCAAGCAAACTGGCAAGTTCAAATGCACCCTTGAAAGCAACAAATTCTTCAATTTGTTCCACATCATCAAAGTCATAATTTCCCTTAACATAAGAATATATGATAACATTATCATTACACTCACACTAAAAATGAAGGTGTTTATACCTCCTACAGCAACAAGATTTATCAAAGCAATAAGTAACATTATAAATAGAGCACACCTCTCTAGCAATGTATTCAATTTATCAATTTGTTCCCATAAGTGTTTCCCTTTTTGTGACAAACGGTGCTCCTTATAATAGTACTTTTCTTCTTCTGTGAACCCACCTTGCCAATAAAAACTAGTTTCAAAGAAAACATCCATCGATAGAAAGCAGGACCAAGCAAGGCAATAACATACCAGCAACCAGCAGGAACTAATTTTTTGTGTTTTTGAATAAAGCAAGCAAACCAAACTAGACTTTTTTTGGGTTTTTTTGAAAAGAGGAAAACAAAACCAAGCAAAAGAAACAAAGCATACTAAAAACAAAGCAAAGAGAAAGGAAGTGAAGGACTCCCCTTGTGAAGACGTCCTTAGCCTCCCCGACAACGGCGCCAAAAATCTTGATGCGTGCACCCAGTGTTGACGTGGGACACTTCATTGGAACCCAAAGAGAAAGGTGTGATGAGCACAACAGCAAGTTTCCCTTAGTAGAGACCGAGGTTATCGAACCATAAGGAGGAATGAAACGTCTCAAAGGTGTTGCAAGCAACATGGAAACTTGCACAACACAAACTCAAGACTTTGTCCCAACGAATCAGTGAGGTTGTTAAGCTCACCGGTTTATTGTAACAAAGGATTAAACATATGGTGTTGAAGATAATGGTTTGCAGCAAGTAAACAAGTAATAGTGGAAGATGTATCAATGGTAAAGATTGGACCGGGGTCCATAGTTCACTAGAGGTGCTCTCCTTAGATAAACAACATGGCATGAAGGGTAAACAAATTACAACAGGGCAATTAGAGGAACTGAGTAAGGCATAACAAAGCAATTACTAGTCAGAAAGATCCTATGAGATTCGATTTGGCAATACAACAAGATACATAGACCGCCATCCAACTGCATCTATGACTAGAAGTCCACCTTCAGGTTATCATCCGAACCCCCTCCAGTATTAAGTTGCAAGGAACAGACAACTGCTTTAAGCAAAGTGTGTAAGGTAAACAGTCCACATGTTCCATGAACAAGAGACTGTTGTTTTATCTCTAGTAGCAACAACACATCTACAACCGAAGAGATTATTGTCACTTCCCTTGGAATCTAGAGGCGTGAACCCACTATCGAGCATAAATACCCCCTCTTGGAGTCACTAGCAACTACTTGGCCAAGATAGCTACTAACAACGGAGAGCATGCAAGATCACAAACAACACAAACATGATAGAATCATAAAGACAAAACCATTAATCAAACCAACATAATAATCTCAATATCTATCGGATCCCCGCAAACACAACATGCATGATTACAAATAGATTAGATCTTGGTCATGAACGGAGCTCACAAGATCTATACATGAAATCACAAAGGAGGAGATACAACCATCTAGCTACTACATGGACCCATAGTCCAAGGTGGAACTACTCACGCATCATACCGGAGAGAATGCCTCTGGGATGATCTCCTCTGCAGGTGCCGGAAGAACTTGATCCCGATCTAGGGACGATGGTGGCGGCGGCTACAGACGGTTTCGTGGAGATTTGATCGGGGTCTTAGGGTTTCTGCATCGGGGGATTCTTACAGGCGAAGGGGGGGGGCGCAATGAGGCGACCAGGGGGGTCAAACCCTACCTAGGCATGGGCCCACCCCTGGCCACCCCTAGGGGGGTTTGGCTGCCCTGGCACACTTCTCCGTCTCCCCTCTAGACTTCTTATTCCCCACGGAAAGTAATTGACTTTGACGTTTGTCCCGTCCAATTCCGAGAATATTTCTTTACTAGCTTTTCTAAAACCAAAAACAGCACAAAACAGGTATCTGACACTGTGGCAACTTGTTAATAGGTTAGTACCAGAAAACATGTAAAAAGCACCTCAAAGTGTAGACAAAGCAAAGCAAAGTAGATACTAAAAAGCATGGAACATAAAAAATTATAGATACGTTTCCGACGTATCACGAGGGTGCAGCCGGGAGAAAGCTCTATGCCGCAGGAGAGCCGAATTGCGTTGGGGAATGGGTTATGTCATCGAAAGGGTTAGTCCGCCCGTTTTTCGCTTCATCCGGCGTTCCCAGGAGGTTCCCAGCTCCTCGGGTTCAGCATGTGAACACCGAATCTAAAATGGTCCAAATACGACAAGAAGTGGGCCCTAGAAATGCGAATGGGCGGTTTTTCGCTGTCTAGACGGAAAAACGTCCTAATAAGACCCTCTTAGGAACGCTAGTAAAGATGCTCTTAGACTAGTTTGTTGATGTAGGGACTCTAGCTGGCCATGTTGTCTGCCACGTTGCTGCTGTTGTCGGCCTAGCATGGCTAATTATTTGTCAAACCCGTATAGTATTATAGTTTTCATGTTTGGTGCAAGTCATTACTCCAAGTATTGGTGTTTGTGCAAAAACATTCTTATAATTGTGGTTCTCCGAAAAACTTGCCCTAACAAGTGGTGTGATATGCAAAAGAGTAAAATTCACCGTTAGTACCTGAACTTGGCACTCTTTTTCTCTACGGTCATCGACCTTAGGAATACGCAATTTACGGTCACTAAATGCAGTAGGAGTGTCATTCCGTTCACTAGGCCTATGTACATCGATGTATTCGTCGACATGGCGACGAGTGGACCCCATTTGTCAGCCTCCACCTCAAAACTATATTACAATAATAAAAATAAAAAGGACTAAAGTGCAAAATTGTGAAATAGATAAGCTCTACTGCTCCGGGCGCTAGTCCCTGAGAACGACTAAGCCATTATCGGGGCCTTCACCGGATCGACACCGAGCTTCGCCGCCATGACGAGCAAGCCATTGTTGCCGCCTTCACTGGATCGACGCCGTGATCCGCCGCCACGCGCAGCATGACCCCGAAGGCAGAGGGCCCGACAGTTGCCATCCAAGTGACCACCATGATCGCGGCCTTCCCGCGGATCCCGTCCATCACACTCCGCGGATGAGCTAGCGCTGCGACGCCCTTGGCCGCTCCGATGCCTCCCAGCAGACGGGTCGCTCTGGTCAAGCTTCCCCTCCACCGTCTCTTCCACAATGAGCCTACCCCTATAAGCCCCGCTCCAAATCGCGTCGAGGACCTCCTCCTGCTGGAGTGCGGAGATGAAGATCCTGGTGGTGGCGCACACGCGGTGGGCGGGGACTTCTGCAGCACAAAGACAAGGCTCATGGATGGGCGCGTGGGACTGCTACTGTAGGGGGAGGACGGACAGGAGGATGGAGGCGTGGAGGGGAGGCGGCAGGGATGGAAGGAGGGCAAGGGAGGTGGTAGAGATGAGGACGACAAGGAGGCACATCGACGACAACGTGCCCGTGACACTGGTGTGAGCGGCGGTGGACAGAAGAGATGGAGTGGCGGCGGCTTACTCTGCCTCTCCACTACAGACAGAAGAGGAAGAATGGGTACCTAACACTAGCATGTGGGCCACACCTATGAGTGGGCCCTACCTATAAGTCTCTTGGCTTCGGATAGGAGAAAGTAAGATTTAGTGGAGACTTTTTTTTTGCAAAAAAATCACAATGTTGGACTAGTCAACACCCTGCCACATTGCCACATTGGCGTATACTCGTTATATGGGTTGTTGTACAGACGCTGGTGACCTCGATGAAACAATCGTCATATTTAATAATCATATATTGCGTATTTTTAAGGTTAATAACTGTATCAAATAAGCCGGCCAAATTTATTTATTGAGAGCATCTCCAGCAGATGCCCAAAAATAACACAACGCTGTCCTAACCGTCAATTTGCAGCACACGCGCTCTATACCTTCTCCAGCAGTGGCACGAAAATAGCGCGCGCGATATTTTGCCACGCACAGGCTTCTGCGCTACCCGGGGCGCCAAATCTCCCGCGCCGCCTAGCGCGTGCTACAAATGCCGCGCGGCAGCGCTCGCCAACCGCCACACGCGCTCACTGTGAAACTTCCTCCCCTTCCGCTTCCTAGCGCCGCCATGCCGCCTCGCTGCCGCTCCGCCTCGGGTTTCCGCGCCGTCCGTCCGCGCCCCAACGGCCTCTTCTACGCGGAGATTCGCGCTGATGGCGTCCGCCTCACGCTCGGCACCGTCGAGCATCCAAAGGAGGCCGCCCGCGCGTACGACACGACGGCGTGGCGCCTCGGCCGCCCGCGACGCGAGATGAACTTCCCGGAGACCCGGAGTCTCGCGGAGGCGGAGTTCCTCGCGCCGGTGCCCGCGCTCGTCACGGAGGAGGAGTGTCGGCGTCACCGCGCGCTTCAGCGGCGCCTCCTCGCCGCGGAGGCCGGCGAGTACGCCATGGCAGAGTGGCGTCGACGCTTTCTGCAGGACGTGGTGGCAGAGCGCAACTTCTACGCCCAGTGTAGGGCCGCGCGGAGGGCAGAGCGCGAGGACCAGCACCGGCGCCTGCAATTCATCAACGACCAACTGGACATCCAGCAGACGATCCCAGATGACGATCCACGCTAGGACGACTTGTGGCTCTCTAAGGTGTCGGAGGACACCTCGTCCGACAAGGAGTATTCTAACGCTTTATTTTATGTTTATATGTAAATTATTAAATGTTCTATTCTGTGTTCGTCCGAAAACTTTTTTATGTAAATTTTAGATCCTATGTTCAACTAAATTGTGCACGCCCGGTTCTTGCGCTGCATTATAGCGCGTCTACTGAGGGCACTCTCCGCGTTGTATTTTTCCCATGTCCGTTTAGGGGTCTTATCTTAGCAATGCCACGTAGGATGATTGTTGAGTTGAAGAAGAGAGAAACAAAAAAAACTCCTGTCTTATCTTAGCCAAGAGATGATCTCTTATCACAATGTCTCACCACATATTTAGGGATATCTGTCGCTAAAGATAAGACAAAATGACGCATTGTAGATAATATTTTATCATCATATCAAAATTATGTGTCCTATATAAGATATTGCTATCTTATTAACCATTGTATATGCCATTACCGGCTTCGAAAAAGGCTACGCTAAAATAACACGTAAACGCTCTAGCGCTCTATATCCAGATTTTTACACGTGCTATCTGACCGTGAATATATATTACTAGACGGGAGTCGGTGGCCTCATGAGTGGAGGGGCGAAGGTAGCATAGGTGAGTGGGAGATCTAGGGAGCGGAGGGGCCTTCTCCTTTTCAATTCCTTTTTTTCCGCCATCCGTCCCTGATTTTTCTAGTCAAAGCGGTGAGGATGATGCGGCATATTCGTGTAGTCCCGCATAGGGGCGTCTCTACCAGCCCTCTCTCTCACCGTCCCACGCGCTCACCTCCTCATTATCTTCCTCACCACCGGCATAGCGTGGCGGCGTATGGGTGCGCAAGGTCGGGGCGATGTTGAATCGATACTGGGCAGGTTCGAGGTGGGAAAGTGGAGGCGAACGACACTGGATGCATGAGATGGATGGGAGGCGGTGGCCTCGTGAGTGGAGGGGGCGGCACACATTGCTGGGCAAGACAGAGGAGGGGCTGGGATGGGCAGGAGCTCGGGACTCGGGAGCTCGGGTGAAGGGGAACGTAATCGAGATGGGTATGGGGGTAGGGTGGGGATGGAGGCAGGGAAGGGAGAGACCAGCTCGTAAGATTTTAAAAACTGCATGGTTGAGATGACTCAGAGTGAAGATCAGACGGCCAGAAACGCATGCACGGCAGATGGCCTCAGATGGCTCGCTTTTGCTCAGGCTTAAGTTATAGTATAACTAGGAAACATGCCCGTGCGTTGCAACGGGAGAAAAAAATGTTCATCATTCTCGTCTTCGGTCTTAGTTGGTTGAGCAGTTCGTCTACTCCAAAATACATTTTCTCTCGACGCTTCAGCAACCGCACGGACCCCGATATCCCTGAGTGCCATATACATTTAGTGAACAGGTAGAGACACTCCAAAAAATGCCATCGTAGACAACTCGTCCTCCGAACCGTTATCCTCTTGCGCTTGAGGAGGTAGTGTCATGCAGGTGTCTGGAGGTGGAACATCGGGCGTTCAGATTGGGGTCGTCTTTTGTGTTCTTATTTTTCTTGCATGTTCTGCTGTTTTTTTATTGTATGCTACCTCTATTTCTAAATATAAATCTTTCTACCAATTTAAATTGACTACTAAAAACGCTTACATTTCAGTTCAGAGGGAATAGTAACTATCCTCCTATGTTGCATCGGGTTAATTACTAATTAAATATTTTATAGACCATGGAAATGACATATATTGGCTCCCATCATTTGGTAGAAATGAAATGAAATAAAATCCCCGTATCATTTCATTTGCCTAAAATGAAATGACATGGGTACTGACTGAAAATAAGGTTAGGCATGGGATGGGAAGGATGGAATTGCCCATTGAATTCCTTATCGAATTCTATAACAGCCAAACACACTGCTCCCTGGAATCATAATTGAATTCCATAATTGTTACTGCAATACCTAGGATCCAAACGAGCCTTTAAGAATCTTGAGTAAATGACATGGCCTACATTGAGTATGATGCTTGGGCGAAAACATAGTTGAGAAGTTGAGCTTCCTTTGGATTATATATTCTAAACTTTGATAACATGGAAAAAGAGAAAGCATAGGTTTGCAATGTCACGTCACCTTTAATCCAACATAATTAATATTGAGTATTCCTTCCAACGGGTTAGAGTTTGATATTTTCTCCTACAACATACTGCAGCCGAACAATCCACGTAAGGAGAAATGACACGAATTGTAATTCCCAAAACTCCTTTGAATCAAGGAGGGAAAGGTCTCTTGCTTTGTTTCTGTGCTGGAGCAATTTCGGTGGACTCGTCTAACATTTCCCACTCGTGATTTTAGTTGACAAAAATATAATCTTTTCACATGTAGGAATTTTTGTTCAATCATCTTCTTTTCTCTGACCAAGACAAAACAGAGTTTATATACCTTACATATCACTCTTGTTCACAATAACAAGAAGAACCAAGAACAAAACGACAAACACATAAGCTGATTTACTATCTATACACGTCCACAATAGTAGAAGTAGCACTTTATCTGTTGTTAGTGAAAATAGGACACATAAACAACATGCCGCTACTATATATCTGGATGAAACACAAGGTCACAGTAATCAAGACATATGACCAAAACCAGGATGACACTCCAAACTACACAATTGGATACAATCTCATGTTCATAAACCATACGCACACAGTAAGTTTTCTCTGTCTCCAAATTACACTCAATAGTTGAACTGATCAGCCCATCAAACACTTTAATATAGCATTACTTCCAAAGTTTCTGAACCTGGATTTTACACTAAGCTACGCAGGAAGAACTTCCAGAAGAATAGTATTGGTTCACTACGTATTTGTATAGATGGAGCACACACTCCACTCCAACTGTGATTGCAATTGGAGGCGAATAAGATCACAAGGCAAAAACATTCAGCAACACAAGATATATAGTAATTTAGACGATCTACATTAAATAGAGAGAGTGAACAAACCTAGAGTCCGGATCAATAATACGGTGTGTCTCCCCACATGGTGAACTACTCCCTCACCTACAACATGTAGCACCTGGCCCCGGTCTCCCTGTCCAGCCACATATCCATCATAAAATTTGAAGTTCAATCTCTATTGATAATGATAGATAGAGCTTTTAAGGGTAGACGAAATGCTCAGAGGAGATAATCAAACTGAACTATCAAAGGTAGGACTATTATCTTCTATCGGATACCATATGAAAACATTAGGGTATCTTTCACCGATGTCCGATACTTTATGATCATTGATACTACTGAAAGAACAAAACCCTTGAGCATCTTGAATACAAGAGATGTGTGGGTACAGTTTAATTAGTTTCTCTTGGTCGCCATAGTACCTTCATTCGACGAGCAGCAAGTACTTCCTTCCTCGTCAATGTTGTGGGCGTGAACCCAAGCACATCGGCAAGCACGCCTGCACTGGTTCGCGATATTGATAGTGCTGCTCAAATGAGGGCACTGCCTCCGTGAAGTGGATGAGTACTCTTTTGAACATTTTATTTTTACCAAACACATATGAGACTGTAAAAAGGGCTCTAGTAAAACTATTTCAGTAGAAGAAATGCTCTAGTAAGACCAACAGAGCGGACAAACCAAATATAGAAATAGCCATCAGTTAGCTAGTTGTTTTGAATTCTAGCTTTGTATGTCAACTCACTAGTTGCTTGCATTTCTATTCCTTTTTCATTATGCGAGTATATATCTCGTACATCAAAAGGAAATAGCAGCATGTACGTCAACTTACTACCGGTGACCGCTACAAAACTTATAACCAGTTTTTAACGAAACAGATAACCAGCTAAAAACTAACATAAGTTAGATGAAACCATGTCAGTCCCTAATCGTTAGTTTTGCATTACCCTATATATCGATTGAACTGTTGTTACTTTCCTAGCTATCCGGCAAAATTGGCATTCACTTCCTATACTTGCATATGCATAAACAGATGCCTGAATCATGCAATATTCACAAGCACACACATCTCTCATGCAAACAAATCAGGACGAACAACCACAATGCAACCATAATGAATCTCACAGTATAGAGCATCGCCTTCGTAGTAGTCGAACTCCGTGAGCACGGTCACGATGGACTTGAGCCTCACCCTCCCTCCACGTATGTTTTGATGGACACACACAAACATAAAACAACCATCCTGATTCATTAGTCAGTTTCTAGCTAGCACTCAAGGCACAATGATATATCAACTAAATGGTCAAGGAACTCAATGACACTTAATACTCCTTGAGCATCTGGGCGTGCCGCCTTTCCTCTTTCCCGGGTTACTTAAAGAATCTGTGGAAAATAAACAGACGCATTTCAGACAATATTGACTTCAGAACATTGTATTGATAACTTTGGTAAAAAATATTGTACTTGGAAAATCCCTTTAGGGAAACATATTTAATAGTACATATTTGTTGCTCCAGTGCATCCATTTTATATCACAAAACCGTGAATTTGAAACTTAAGTTACAGTATATGTCAGACATTGTGGAATAGTAAACACCTTTCTAGAAGTATAGCATATTTGCCGTACCTTTCTTGCCAATTCAGAAAGGAGAAATCAACTATTGAATCCTCACCAAGGCCAAGCACACCTCAGTAGCATTCCTTGTGATTGTACTTGCAGTTTTTGTGTCCAATGCTGAGAAAAAGCACGGTAGTATAATAGAGAGAGAAAAATAGCATCAAGCTTTGTAATGGAAAAGGATGGCTGCAAATAAATCATAGGCACACTGTTATATAATTTTCATAATGTGCAATATCGATTAAGTACCTTTGAAAAAGAATCTTACGGCAGTAGTTGAAAATTTCCTTTGAGATGTGTTGGAGAAGTGCAAACTCATGGAACTGAGAATATATGTATTCCTTCACAGGGAAATCAATTTATCTATTTTTTCAGACCATGCTGAATATAGAAGAAGACAAAAAATCACAAAAGGATGACACATGAAAATGTACTATGAACTGAATGCGAGAACCATACAATTTAAAAATGCACTCAACTTTAAATAATGTACCAGAGAACAATAATGTACCAGGATTATGACTACTCACTATTAGCTCATATATATAAGAAAGGACATACAAGTGTTATGCGTGAAGCAACATGCTGGACAAATTAGAAGTCATTAATATTATATATTATTCAGATTTACTAAACATTACAAAGGATATTTGAATGGCATCCAAGATTTAAGGCATCTCATGTAAAAAAAAAGATCTAAGGCATCTAGTTGCAAAATCAAACTTAAACCATGTGTATTGGCAACGACTCAACAAAACTCTTGAAAAAGAATACATAGTCAGTACAGAAACAACAAGTAGGTGAATATGACACAAATAATTGTCTCATCAAAAACAACAAGAAAACAAATAGGTGAATGTGTTAGGCGTCCAAGCTTTGTCCCCTGCAAAAAAGGGGAAGATTCAAGACCTATGTGATGGTACAAAGGAAGCATGGTAAATGTACAGAATATAGGTACACTTGATCTTTGATCATGTTACACATTCTATTTGTGTTACAGAAAACCATGCACAATGTCCGGTTTGTTTGGGTTTACAACAATTTAGAATTTCCGTGATGCTTTAGTATGAAAATAAAATATGAGCATTCCTACTCTTTCTCCTAAAGCCTATTATGAGAAAGCAAAGGCTGATGAAAAGCATGTCATGCTAGACATGGATCCCTAGTCAATCCCATTATGCTAGCAAAGGAGGCCAATGGACACCAGATCACTCTTTGAGGCTTATATGCTAGTTGTAACCAATGTACACCCTGCGGTATTGGTTCTTATTCTACGTATAGAGTATTTGCAAAATGGCATGTAATACATTAAAAACCATACTCTGAAATTATGAGTACTCTCAACAATGAATGGCATGAAATGGCTCGTAAAGCTTCCATTGACTGAACCCCGCGAGATCCGAGCTGCAGAGACATGACAGAAGCGCAGATCAAGGCGCATAGGAGGAGAAGCTGAATCAGGTTATTGAGAAGAGAGGTAGGAGTAGGGAGCCCTGGGCTTGATGTGGGAGCCCTGGCCTTGATGGGGACTCCTGCAGTGAAGTTATCAAAATAGATGCATCTACCAATTTGTATTTTAAGGTCACACATATGCACGGAGCACTATTTTCTAAGAATTGTGATTTTTTGTGTTTCACAAATCAACTGAATGTCTTCTAACACTGACTAATGGTCATGCTTGAAAAGCAAGTTATTAGAAAATTGTACTCGTATCTGAATTAATAAATAGAAAGTACGAATCTATAAATTGAAGAATATGTTGTACCAAATCAGTATGTATTGTATATAACTAGCAGAGTGCCCGTGCGTTGCCACGTATATCAAGTAATCAAATAATAACCCAACTAAATCAACAGTGTACTACTAAGGACATGGCCAATGCTTCAGCATGGACAGATACCCAGCCCTCTTTATATGCTGGAATGGTCCAGGGCATGCTAAGTAGCTGCTTGCAAGGCTAAATAGGATCCTGCAGCAGCCTTCTCATAGACAAAAGCGGAAAAGATGGAAAAGAGATTGGCATGGCCAGCTAGTTCCATTGGTTAAATTTTGAGAAAAGTAGGAAAAGTACAACAGGTCAGGGTCAGCTGAGGATATCATTAGATTGGAAGCTACTCGCTTCATACGGTGGTTCAAATGCTTTTCCATCTATGGCAATCATGAAGTAGTATACCGCTGCTACCATGAAAAAAATCAGTTTGATGTTTGATGGTTTAGACATGTAGAGAGAAAGGAATAATAGTTTAGTGTGAATAAATTATAATATTTTACTTCACACTCCAGTAAATAAATAGATTGCAGCAAGGCACCAATCCATTATCATGATCACTTAGTCGACCAATAATTGATGCAGGCAGGAGTACAAATGTAATAAATATAAAAATAAGTACTCCCTTCGACCCATATTAGTTGACTCAAATTTGTCTAGATTTGGATGAATCTACACACTATTTAGTATATAGGTTCATCCAAATTTTAAAATTCAAGTCAAGTAATATGGATCGGAGGGAGTATTTTAATTATTTATAGTTGCAAGGTAATGAGTTATGTGCCAGGTTAAAACTCCCTAGCTATACTACATCCAACTAAAAGCTAAGTCATGGCAAACCTCTCTAAAGCGCACAGGCAGACAAACGAACTCCAGAGTGTGGATGTCGTGAAACTGATCTTGCGCCTTGTCGCCGTGGACGACCATCACTCCCGGCTGCACGATGACCTGCCCCGTCGCGACGTGAAGCCCATGGTGGCAGGGAGGGGACGGACACCGACACCGGCTCTCTGCCGCTCGTGTCTAACAGGGACAGCGCTGGATGCTCGGATGCTCATCGAGAGCATCATGCCCATGGCTACCGCCGCCGCTGGATCTTCCAAATCGATCAGGTTAAATCTCCGCTCGCCCATCTAGCCGCATCTTCTGGGGGGAGAGTCTGCGTGAGCACGACCGGAAAGGAGCGATCCAGGGATTGGAATCGATCGCGTTTGACTTGAAAGGTTTGGCAGGTTCTCATATAACAACAATGGACAAGAAACAAACCGATCCAGAGCCTTGCACCTGTGCGTGCACGCAAGAAAAAACAAGAAGATCGAACAAGGCCACACGGCCATAGTCCTCGCCATTACCACACTCAGGATGGGGTCGGCGGCGCAGCGAAAAACGGATCAACAAAGAAAGCGGGGAATTCGAGGCGGCATAAGCGTTCTGCGACGATTGTTAGTTAGCGATACGGAGGGGAGTTATTTGAGGACATGCTTGGCCGGGTTCGAGCCGAACTCTGTTCTGCCTGGCAACCGATAGGAAGATTAGATGCAGCACGTCGAACGAAGCATACATGGATATGACGGACGAAAATCCCAGGTGACGAAAACCACCTCTAGACAAATTATATAGTAGAGATACTTGCAATCTCTAGAAGCAAGCAATAAGAAATATCCGAGATCATGTTATTTGTATTTGTAAAAACCTGACATAGTATTGTCGAGGTGCTCGTTACTCATCGGATATCTCTCGTATGTCATTGCCACTGCTGTCAGTCACCATCATCGGCTTCAGCACTCTTGCCATCATTGGTGCCAAGCTCATCTTCATCTCCGTGGTATGCCCCCTCCTTCCCTTCTCCTTCTTTCCTTTCTACTCCCTCCGTTTCAAAATATAAGATGTTTTAAGTTTGTGAAGATGATGAATATAGACTTCTTTTAGTATGTAGATTCATCCCAAAGTTGAGTGAACTTACATACTAAAACAAGTCTAGATTCATTTTCTTCACATACCTAAAACATCTTATATTTTGAAACGGAGGGAGTACCTCACTTCTCATCTTCATCTATGTGGTCAACATTGCATGTTCCCCTTCTTCTCTTGTGGTTACAATGAACACAATTAGCGAATCCGAAAAATATGTTCCACCACCGTCGCTAGTCATTGTCTCACCGATGGACACAATTGCAATAATTTAGAAAAGTAAATTACCTCTCCTCCTCGCTGCTCCCTTCCCCTTACAGCCTTCCTTTGCATTTTTTGATAAGTCAACAAAGATATCATGAGCTAGAGCAAGAAATCGGATAAATCAATAGATTTGATTATGTCGGAAGACCCTGATGTTAATACATAAGAAATAAAAAAACAAGGCATCTAGATGGAGCAAACCTTGAAAGGTCAACGTAGATGAAACGGTGATCTACGTGGCCAGGCTGTAGCCTATAGGTCAGGCACGCGTACACCCTTGCTGCTGCCTCCGGCCCGACGTTGATCTATTTGTCCGCGGTGGCCTAGTACGGCTGCCTGCCACTACGGACCCTGATTTGATTTGAATCGTCTGCTCGGCTGAGCAAATCCTTGCTAAACGAATGAACCAGAACCAGACGTGTGGCAAATCGAGGGGCTCGATTCTGGAATTCCGGAATTGAAATAAGGTTAGTGTGTGGTTCCTCGGGCAGGGACAGTGGTGGTGCTGGGGCACATGCAGGGAGGTGGTAGTGTTGGGGATCGAGGGGGCGGCAGGGGGAGATGGGGATAGGGGACGGTGGCGGCAGTGGGAGCGGAGAGGGATGGTGGAGGTGGCGCGGTGGATGAGAGAGCCGAAGTCGTGGGCGGCGTGCCGATCGGTGGAGGAAACCGTGTGGGCGTGGGTGGTAAAAGACGATATGTTCTACTGGTTTGACGGAGGGACGCAGGAAGCGTTATTTTAGCGAGGCGTAGTTCGTGGGGTAGATGACGGGCGGGGATAGTCGGACGAAGGACACACGACGTATTGGAGGATACGGAACATGACTTCTTTTTTAGGTAGTAGAGATATATAACGGCGTCCAAGGATGCCGCCTGCTCAGAGTTTCGGGTATAAACAGTACCACGGTCATGAACAGTGCGCTAGGCAATGTACAGGCCGGCCGTTTCCAGCCGTAGATTTTCAATCCGACCGTCCGCGTTCACGGATGTACTTATCGTCTAATTTGTTTGATCGCGTGCCACGTCACGTAGTCACAACACAATTTTTCGGCTAAAATTTTATTGCGCTAAACGATTGTTGTATGTTTGTAAACAGTACCACGGTCATGAAAAGTGCGTGGGGCAGTGTACAGGCCGTTTTCGGCCTCATTGACTGTCCGCGTTCGCAGATATACTATTTATCGTCTAATTTGTTCGATCGTGTGCAACGTCACATAGACACAACACAATTTTCTAGCTAAAATTTTATTGCGCTAAACGATATTGTTTTATGTTTATCCTTTTAATATTTTTTGACTCACCTTTTCCGACCGTTTGCTCCGACTGTCCGCAGACTGTACTATTTATTGTCTAATTTTGTCCAATTACGGACACGTCACGTAGATACAACATAACTTTTCGGCTAAAATTTTCTTGCGTTAAATAATATTATTATACATTCATCCTTTGTAACTATTTGGCTTAAATTTTTTGGCTCACCTTTTCTGGCCATTCGATCCAACGGTCCACGTCCACACATGTAATTTTGATCTAATTGTCCAATCGCGTGCCATGTCATGTACATGCAACACAAATTTCCGGCTAACATTTTCTTGCCCTAACCGATATTTTTTTATACTTCTTTTATCTTACTATTTAGCCTAAATTTTTTGGCTCACCTTTTCTCGCCGTAATTTTTATACTTAATTTTTGGACACAACTTCTTTTCTTATTTTCTTTAGCGGTAGTTATTCTATGTAGTTATTTTATGTCTACGATAATATTTTTTGGTTCTATTTTTTATTATTCGAAGGTACTTTTTCGATATAACTTTATTAGTTAACCCATGCTAACTTCTCGCTGGTGTATAATTGTATAACCTTAAGTCGCCAGCAATATTTTTTTAAGGTTATTTCATATTCTTTGGCGGAGGTATTTCCTTTAGGTTATTTCATATTCTTTAGCAATGAAAAATTTCTTGCACTTTCTTATGTATAATTTCCATACGGTAACTAACCTTGGGTACTTTTACAGGGATAAATAATTTTTTAGCTATAATTAACAAGCAGTAATTCAATTTTGTTATACTTTTTCATTTTTCCACACTAATTGTACCATCCGTTACATTTTTATATGCAAATAGTACTACTGTTTTCTGCTGCCGCAACCTCGGTAACAATAATACACTACACAGAACATATTCCCAGCAACAATTTCAACCAATAATTTACAATATTATCCTTCACGGACGCGGCGTCCATATTATCTAGTTTTACTCTATGCAAAAACCTCCTCCCATGAGTCCAAGTGTAAAGATGAGCAATATTCCGTTCCTAGACGGCTTCTCCTCTAATCGAACCATCCGCGCTGGAAGCAGAAAATCGAAGGGGCCTCTCTCCCCTCCTCTCATGGAGTCGCTTGCCTCGCAAGCGAAGCCGGCTGCCGTGCTGTGGCTCGCCGGTTTCCTCCAGGCCGCGCGCCTCCATCGCGTCGTCTCCTTCTGTGCCAGGTCCTCTCTACCACCGCCACTTCCCCAATCCCCACCCCCTTCCTCTCGATCCCTTGGTATTCGGGGTGCGATTTTTTGCTTCATCTAATCCAGAACGAAGCGTCGATTCGTGATTCCTGTAGTAACCTTGTCGTGTGATTGGCCGGATGCAGCTCGAGGGCTTTGTCGATCAGAATCGCGCAGTGCTTCCTGCTCAACGGGTTCATCTTCTTGGGAAGGTACAGTTGCTCGTACTAATTGAGGTCCAGTCTCGCCTGAATTTATGTTCTTTTGCAAATACTGCTGTCATACGAAGCCCAAACGCACTGGAGTTGGGCTTGTAAGACTACAAGGCTAGCAAATTCACTAATCCCGTGAGGCATTTAGCATGGCTTTTAGTAGGTTTAGCCAAAAAAATCTTGATGAAACTTGATACCGTTTAGGACTATGCAGTGCACATTAGGCATTTCCTTTCTTATATCCTTATGTCAGTTTGTCACTTTAGTTTCTCCAGTTTACTTTGTGTTTCGAACTTTCGATGTTTGTCCACACTGGGTCATACAGATTCCTTTTTAACTACATCGTCTCCGTATTAAGAGAATTATACTGTCTAGTTCTTATTATATCATTACCAATCTCCTGATATTATTACAAATGTTCCTGCTTTTCTCTTTTTGCATTCCATACCATGAATACCTCTTTAAAATAGTCCTTGTTCTTTATAGCTTACTAACCTTGAAATCGGTGGTCATTCCAACACTTCTGTGGATACTACCTGAGCAATGCGACCAACTGTGGAGACAAAATCTATGTGATCACACATCAGCTGTTGCGACTTATTCATTCTTACGTTCAGGTCTTGTCCAGATTTTCTATGTAAGTGCTCTTTATTGTCAATAGCATCTTCCGTGTGTTTCACTTTAGACAAGCATGTAATGATATTTCAAGCTTAGCTCACTAATTTCGATACCTTTCATTCTAAATTACTAGAATTTGGCTTTGAATAGAGTGGCACCTGAGTATTGGTAAATTATCATTAATCAAAATTGGAATTTTATCATCTCCAAAAATCTATGCTTGAAAAGTAGACACTGACACGCTAGCATTGGAATTATTTTTAGCTGGTACTTATCTTTTCATTGATGCACGTAAATTGAATAGAACTTCAGGTGCTGGTAGGAAAGTTCGTGATGTTGCAATAGTGGTTTAAATTCAAAATGCTACATGTCTTCAAGCCTCTTTTACATTTCCTCAGTGATGTTACCAGCAATGGCGCACATGCGAAGCATGTCTTCGGTAACATACAAATAAAAAACAAACGTTGTTTGGAAATTTTACATAGCATGCACATCTCAAGAGTAGCAACATATTTTTTGTTAATAAAGAAGTATTATGTTGCAAAAAATATCTAAACAAAAAAAAAAACTCAATGTATACACAGTGAAATAAGTGTGCAGATTAAAGGCATCAAGTAAAGTTAAGAGCTATAATTATAGTATGGAGAAAAAAATTCACAACCATTATATGGAGAATTATGTGATTGGTTAAATATTTTAGACAACTTAGATTTAAAGCATCTCGTTTAATCCTTCCTTTTTGTGTTGCTATAGATAAATTCCTATATGAGAAACGCCAAAATTAGCTGTTTGTATGATTCGGTTATTATGTCCTTTAGTACTCTACTGTGTGGGGTACCCTAGGTTATGCCCTCTTATTACATTCTTTTTTTTTTCAAAATACGGTGCATACTATTATATATTTGTTTCTTATAACTGAAGCACTTTTTCAGGTATTTTGGTTTTACCCGCTTTACATCTTCAGCTTCATAATAAGTACACTTTGGTATGCTGAGTCCCTCTCAATACCTGATGGCTTACTTCCCCTACTTGTCGTACCGTTGGTTTCTTTTCCTTTAGAGAGCAGACCCTTGTTCATATTCATTTGTAGCAGCAGAAGTTAACGTGCTATCCATTTGTATGAATAAAGTTCCAAGATAAATGTGTCATAAGTATGAGTATGAGTGTATATATGCTATTAAACCTCAAGATATCACTGAAATTGTAATCGAGCTGAAATGGTTATGGTTCCATTTTTGGTTTCATAAATTGGCAATTTTTTGTTACTGATATGATTATGATATATGCTCCAGCAATTGTGCTCAAACTTAAATATGGCAGCAAGCTACTCTAGGTGTGATTTTGCATTAGGTAGATGGAACTGCTCGATTTATTTTGTTTTTTTAATCTTCTGCATATTGCATATGATGCACTCCTTTTTGGGCTTTTTTTTTTGCGAAAACACTCCTTTTTGGGCTTTGACACCACATAAACTGAAAAGAAGTAGAGCTTGCTTTTAGTCGATGAGGTTTGCTTAGAATTTCTAACTGTGGAAAATTCAATTCTTGATCTGTATGCTATCTTTTGTTGTTACAGGTACGGACCCTTGTTTTACTATCCTCAAGATGAACGTTTTTCAGATACTAAACCAGGGAGCATCCCATTACCCCTTTCGCAATGTTGACCATCTTATGCCAGGTATGGTGACATTGCTAAGCATGCTTTGGCTGTTGTGAAAAGTAAGAAGCTGGATGCAAGTCAAGCATTAGACTCTGACACTCACAAGACATCTGTATCAGCAGATAGGCCTGAAGGATTTGATGGGTAGGTGTATTTACATTAAACCTGTTGGCAGCTGGTTGGGTTTTACATGCTCATTGTGCTGATACTTTGTTGACAGGGTTGCGATTGGCGTTGGAGAACAGGTCTATTCAATACTTCTTTTGACTATCTTCTTTGCTGAGGTATGGGTTGTGTGCTCATGTTCGCTTATCCCTCACCTCTTACTTGATACTTGATTTATAAACCATGATATTTGCATTTTGTGTCACCTGCTCGGTATATGGTGCTATTTTGCATACTATCTGCAATTCACTTACACTCAATATGTCATGCAGGTTACAATGATTGGTTACATACCTTACCTCGGTAAGGTAATGAACTTCTTGTTACTGTCTTTGATGTATGCCTACTACTGCTTCGAGTATGTACATCTTAGTGCCTTCTAGCATCTGTTCAATCTTTTTTCTCAGGTGTTATACATTTGCAAAGTTACTTATATTACCTTAAAGTTTGCCAACCTTTTTATCAGGTACAAGTGGAACTTCTTTGCAGTGAGTCTGAACCACCGGCTTGATTTCTTTGAGTCAAACTGGGCTTTCTTTGCTGGATTTGGTATGTGCATAATTTATCACCATGTGGTGCAGGATATGTGCTTTCGTCTTCTAACTACCGCAGGCAAATCTAGATGTGTAAAACAGAAGCTTTTTGCTTTCTTAGTAGCTACTGGTGTGAAAACCATTTTGCATCTGTATCATGGTTAAATTAGCGCACCTAGGTGTGCGCTTATGGCACACTTAAGCGCATGCCTGGCACAATTAGTAAGCATCTCATGCTTCTATACTTCCAGTTACACATACAAAGTTTTGGCTGTGAAGGAATCTTCTCCGAACTTAAAATGGACATGCACATCTCTGGTAGGTCCCTGCCATTCACAAGGCACATATTCCTTGTGTTTGAAGAATTGCATCCTAGGCAGTTCCACATGGGATGTTTGATGTGCACCTCTCGTAACTGAGCATTGTTGTTTTGTTTTAGCTTACCTTTTAGATTTTATTGAACTAGCTTACTACTGCCATGTTGTTTCATTATATTATTTAAGAGCGTATATGCTGCTAGATGGTATTTTGATAATTCTGACATGAACTTTGGTGCTGTATTGCTTTCACAGGTAGTCTATGTGTGCTTCCGATTTTCTTCTTCTCTCCTCTTACAAGTTATGGTGTGATGGCAATACTTTACCCTTTGGTATGAACAACAACTTCCTAGTAGCAGTCCTTTCTATTGTCATCTGATGTTCTAAGATGACTTTGCGATACTTGAATGTTTGTTCTTGTTATGAACAAAAGAACGTTTGCACTCTATGCATTTGCTTTTTCTTTGTACAATGGACATAATAAAAATTAGGCATGAAATTCAGTGTCATGGTAGCCATTTTCACTTGGCAATTGGCATGAATAAATGTATGGCTGAAAAAAAGGGACACTCTCATATCATATTGTTGTACTTGTAGCCCTTTGTCAGTTGCTAATTTCTACACACCCGTGGAGCATTATTTCTGAGATATTTTCTCTTCTTCCACTGTTATATTTTCTCTAGTATCATTATTATGGACTCTATGGATGACCTCGGCTTCTCGCTTCCATTCCTTTCATAATATTATAACAGTGTGTATGACTACTTGTTTTTTATTTCATGATCTAACATCCCTGCAGTAAAATTTGAGGCCAACCTGACAGCATCATTTTTTTTTACAGTTTGTCATGACAGCTGCTGGTACACAAGAAGAGCAAGCAATTGATGAACTGAAACCTACACATGGAGGAAACCTGAAAAGAATACCTTTGTTCTTTGTTGCGAAGCGACTTACGTAAGAACCCATTCCGTCCTTGATGGAAACAAATAGCCATTGGTGCTATTCGAGTCTTGACTCGACGTGTCTTTTCTTCTGTTTGCTAATGTTGCCAGTGCTGTAGGATACATGCTTTTTGAAATTCCATGGTCTGGCTAGAAACTAACTACTACCTCCGTTCCGCTGTTTTAGTTTGCTGCTTATATTGTGGAACAGAGGGAGTATGAGATAGGTCGTAGGAATAGTTATTTACCCACGGTTTGGTATGTTCAATTATTTAAAGATATCTAAGTAGCAAGTGTCTCACCTTGCTGGTGATAATGAATACTACATTACCACCTCCTATTAGAATGTAAGTAAAAGATTACAGTTTTTTTCTCGCGGAACTATTCTCCATAGCAAAGCTGATTTTATCAGCTGTTCATGACCATCCTAAATTTTTCTTAATAAATTAGTTGTCAAAGATGCAGACGTTTGACTGTCCACTTTATGAAGCGTCGTCTATTTTGGAACGGATAGTCGATGCTAGGCTTTAATTTGCTTACCTATTTATTTGATGACAATCTTGCTCTAAACTCCAACTAAAGTCTGAAGTACGCTTTGGTAGGGATGTAAATGGCAATTAAATGGCTTCCGCGAGTCCCGTTTATTCAAAATCTTAGTTCTTTGTTTTAGAAAAACAAACTTTATTAAACTAGTGTATTAATAAACGGTATTACGCGGGATTAAATGGTGTGCCACTTACATCCCTACGCTTTGGTACAGTATACAGCCTGTCACGTGTTCAGAGTCTCGGATCAAAATTTGCTTCAAACATACTTGTTACTTCCATTAGTTCTTTGGGTTGTTTAAACGTGTCTGAAACTGTATATGCAGGACCCAAGTGCTGCAGTTGTTCCCGGGGGCACAAAAAGAACAATGACATAATCACATCCAGTAAACAAGATACCTTGATGTGCTTATTAAGCTGGGTCCGAAGGACTGCTCATATGCGCACCGCCGCAATGTAAATATTCGGTACCATTGCCAGTCTGTACATACATGGCTAATAACAGAAATACTACATGATTCTCCGTGAGATGCAGTTCATATTGGTGTTCGTTGTGAGTGCAAACAAGATGTTCCTGACCATTTTCTGCTGCCTTGTGAAGACGAACTCCATATGTTCTGAAAGCTCTTACGGCTGTTTCCAGCCTATCCCTGTGCTCCTTGAACGTATTACCAGCATTGTTTGCTCTCTGTTTTTTAGCTTTTAGATGGATGCTTGTTTTCTTCACGTGTTTGAGGCTTAAATTAAGGGGAGGGAGAAGTGTCTCTGCGTCATTTATCGTAGGCACTGTTAAGAATGAAAAGATGGTGATTAGTTGTCTGCCCTGTGACTTAAATTCCTCTTTTTCATGTTAGCAAAACTATTTGCTTACAGAAAACAAAATATTGCCAGCTGGATTCTTATCGAGATCAGCAGCTTACACAAATGAAAATAAAGTCCTTGGCAGTGTTGAAGAGTCTTGAGAAGTCCTCGATTCCAGGAGATGGCTGCTGATGGCTGGTCTTAACGCAAACTATTGCAGAGCTAGCGCCCGGTATCAATCAATTGGCGACCGGACCTGTTTCTCCTCTCGCGCATCAGTCATTAGCAGTAGTGTACTTGCACATAATTGCTTGATGCTAGTGTCGCCACCTAACTCGCTTGGCGGACAAACAAATCCATCCATGAAACAGAGGCTTCGCATCATAATGGTCCCACTACAGGAACTTGTGCTCTACAGTTCCTCAATAAAGACGAAGAAAAACATGTGTGCGGCCATGTACTACATGCGGTACTGACGCAAATGCAGAGCGAAATTAATCATACATAGTAGTACAAACTGTGATCGAAATAATGTTCGAACAGCTTTCGAGGTGAGAAAATAAGTTCCTTGCACTTGTAGGAGAAAGAAATGAGTTTTTCAGAAGAATTTTCTTTCCTTTTCCTACAAAAAAAAACAAGAGTTTGCATTATTCTTGATAGTACCGAAGATGAGTGTGTCCCGGCAACACAATATGGACGAACATTCCCATCAACATCAGTAAGAAGCTAAAACTTCGGTTTACTCACCCACAACCACAGTACATTTTGATTCCGATGAGATGAATAAAACAAGTTTTTTGTCGATTACAGGAGCATAGCCCGGCTCCTGGTTTACAGCGACACCGCTTCCGCATCGAGTTTCCAGCAGCATATTAGCATGCTCTCATGAACAGAGTTTTTAACCATGCCAAAGAAAGTAGGTAGGCAACATAAACTAGTACATCAAAGGACTGATGAGCAGAATACAACAGATTGATTGCCGTAATGTGGAATGAACCACACGCATTGGCATTATCAACTCAATTGAGCAACAGGTGTATCAACTGTAACAGTGCAACGCAGCAGCTTCAAAAGCCTGTGCTTCATGCTCACTGTTAGATGTGTATATGCTTCCAAAGGCAAACACCAATGACCTAGACACAGCACATAAATTCATCAATACATTTGGACACAACATATAGGAAAAATAAACGCGGCAATCGGAAGAGAAGCAGTTTTTTTTGCTGCTGGTGGGGAATCTGTACCAAATTTGTAAGACTTATAGGATGCTTAAAAACCCAGGTGTGGTCTTTACAGTAGGAGGCTGCTTCTTCGTTGGTTTGTCAGCATGGACAGAACGGGCCAGAGAACTTGCTGTCATCTTTACGTGAGGCTGCTTTCTTCTAGGAGTCTGCATATAATAAACACATGATTAGCAAAGTTACCTTGGAGAAAACCAAATCTGCAGAAATACAGTAATACCATCGGTTTCCTTGTTTTATATAATATATGGTGGTGAACATGAAATAAGAGCTACTAATATTATCACTACAATGTCCAAGAAACTCGAAAGGCAATAATATCCTCAAGAGAAGATGATAACAGAAAATTCAACACATGTCAAGGAATTTATATGGAGCAATAGTCAACATATTACATACCGTCATGTCACCTTTGGCCATCTTCAGACCTGGATTCCATTTCATTTGTACCCACATGTCTCCTAAGCCATGCGGTGATGCAGGCACTGGAGCAGGCCACACCATCAAGTAAGCACGAGGCACTCTATGTGTGCTCTCGATGAAGAACGGGTAGTGGCATGTATATATCAACATCTTCCTTCGATTTAAGGATGTATATCAAACTATCCCACCAACAAAATATACACGTTTTTCTAGTTCTGCCACATGTTGCTACAATGTTTTTTTTACCATAATTGGCACTAAATAAGAGACAATATAATGGGTAGCTGCAAAGCTTTGCCTTCCTTTATTCCTTCTGCCCCACATTACAATAACTTCCGAATTTGCTGAAATTACAAAGATTAGTAGCATCAACCACAACTTATTATTACACTGAAGTTGCGGCACCAGATTGTTCCGTTATAGCTGCAAGTAGTCTTGGCATTGAAGGTATATCAATCTCCTGTAGACCCTCGAGAACATGGACCACTTCACTCATCGTCGGCCGATCAAACTCATTATCTTGGATGCACCAGCATGCTACTTTGCAAACCCTTTCAACCTCCTCCAAATTGAAGTCACCATGTAGTTGTGGATCCACCAAACCCCTTACATCTCCAATGTGAAGCTTGCTGATGGCTTGCACAGGGAAATATTCAACATCGTAACTGCTGCTGCTACTAGTGTTGTCTGATGTTTCAGGTGAGGAATTCCTCCTTCCTGATATTATCTCCATCAGTACCATGCCGAATCCATAAACATCAATTTTTGGTGTAATAGCAACTCCACTAAGCCACTCCGGGGCAAGATAACCTGCAGTTCCTCTGAATGTAGTCAGAATTCGGCTAAAATCCCTTCCCACAAACGCTGCCAACCCAAAGTCTGCAACCTTAGGAACAAATGATGCGTCCACAAGTATGTTTTCTGGCTTAACATCACAGTGTATAATGCATTCATGACAACTCTGATGCAAGTAGGACAACCCTCTGGCAACTCCTAGGGCTATCTGATATCTTGTGTTCCAGCTTAGGACAACAGAATTATTACTCTTCATAAACAGATGACTGTTAAGAGACCCATTTAACATGTGTTCATACACAAGTAATCTGTGATCACCTTCGCAGCAGAAACCAATCAATTTGACTAGGTTAATATGTTGGATCAGTCCAATTGAGCTCACCTCGGCCCTGAATTGCTTCTCTCCTTGACTGGCACCATCAAGCTTTTTCACTGCTATAGTAGTCTTAGAGTCACTTAACACTCCCTTGTATACAGAACCAAAACCACCTCCTCCCAGCTTTTCTGAGAAACTTTTAGTAGCATGAACTAAATCAGTGTATCTGAAGGCAATAATCCCACCAGCACTACCTTTATTGTCATGTAAAGGCAAACCGCAACACTTGAATTTGTTCCTCCACATAAGTAACAATAGGGCGAGCATTAGTAACCCAAAACCAACAATGCTCGCAGCAGTAAACACTCCAATGTTTGGTTTTCTTTTGTTTTTTCTCACACTTGGCAGCAAGTCTTTTGCAGCAAGGCGGAGGTAAAGAACATCTTTTGAAGTATTATCAATGCCATCATTCAGATTTACACCAAGCAATTCCCCTTTCCAGACAGAGCATCTGCCATTGCTATAGGAATAAGCAGTGCAGGAGCAGGAACTGAGACAAGCTTCTTCGCATTTGCTCTGTGTGGTAGCAACGTCTACGCTTAGCGGGTTGTAGGGCAACATAACTCGAGCAATGGGATGGAACATGTCTGTTGAACTTGTTGTGTTTATGCTGATATTACTAGCACTGCAGCTTAATGGTGTATTTCTGATGCATCCTCCTGTTCGGTCATTAAAGACCCAATCCTGCGGTGACTTCTCAGAGAAGTTCTCCATACAGTCACAGAATGGTTGTGCATTGCCGTTACAGACTGTGAAAGGTCCGCAGGTAGCAGCTGGAGTGCAGGAATCAGCAGGCTGGGAATAGATTATTTGCCAAGACTGGTTCGCTTGCGACCAAACGTTCAGCTTTATCTGACCAGAGATGTCTAGTGAGACAAATGTGGAAGATGATTCATTCGGTGAAGTGTACGTGTAGTACTCCTCTTGGTTGTTGTCAACATATGCTGGGTTAATCAAACCTTTGGTCCGTGGATCCATATCTAGAATGGACTTGAGCATAGGTATAAGTTTCAATGATGATGTTTTGGAGGATGCCCAATGCCAATACACTACCGAGGGGCTTCGGCGCTTGAGGATGACAACCCCGCTGGTGTCTAGTTCAACGCTGTATGAGCCGAGACCAGGATCAATGAGGCTCTTCCTTGAGATGCCCATGCGATTTAAACCGGTGACCTTGTCCCGGCCAACCTTGGCACCAGGAAGCACAATATCTATTGGGTAGTCGAAGCTCTGCCACAACGGTAGGTCAGATGATGATGGGCTCTCTGTTGCTGTGATGGCAAGGTTTCCAGTGTTCAAGAGAACAGCAGCACAAGTGCTGTTTATGCTGTTGGCTTGTGTCCTATTTTTGACAATGTGAGTGGACCAAACAATGGACTCAGTGTTGCCGGAATGGTTTACGATGACAAGATTGCCATTGCTTGATATCTTGAGCTGTGTTAGGTTGAGGTTGGTGTTGGTGATGGGCTGATCCCTATTAGCAACCCACACGGGGGTGAAAACTGGGATCTTATTGAACCATATGCCAAGGTACCAGAATCTGGGGGAGGTGGCGTTGGGGGACGACTTACTGACGGTGCTTGCTGGCTGGAACTGGAAGAAGCCGAGCGCGAACTTCCCGTTTCTTGACACGAGCTTTCCGCCGGGGGCGAGCGCTTGGCCTGCCGCGAGAGTATCGTTTGCAGCTGCAGAGCACCAATGAGGATTGTGCAAGAGAAGCAGCCCAAGCAATAATCTGCAGAGGGGAGGCATGGAGAATAGTGTGAATGTGCTCTGCTCTGATATTCAGAGGAGGAAGAAGGGGATGTAATATATAGAATGGAAGAGAGGTAAGAGTGTGAACAAGCAAGAAGGCATGTTTAGCTGATTGATGTGGGAGGTCAAGACTGGTGACAAGGACAGCATTAGATATGAACCCACTTGGGCTGCCACTTGGGCTGGGTACATGTACACCCATTTTGGTGCTATCTCTGTGCATAATTGCCAAAAAAACATGTGCTAGCCGGGAGGCTTCACGAGCTCCCTAGCACACCGAGGAGGACTTCCAATGAAGCTTCTTCCACCAAGTGACTCCACTGAGCCATCCACGAACGACCATGGTCAAGGCCAAGTCAATCACAAGGTGGCCTGAATGATCATGGTACTAACTTAAACTAGAAAAAGGCACCCCACTTATTCGAGGGTTGTCTTCGAACACAATTTGTAAGAAAATCCTTTTAATAGCCAAGCCAACTCACAGACACAAATAATTGCCAGTACAAAGAATGAACCTACAGTATTACAAATGCAAAATCAACGGAAATCAGCACAAGAATGAACAACAAAAGCTCCCTAGAAAGAGAAACAGGAGCGTTACCGTAGACAGAAATACAACAAATTAATGTTGCAAGCTAAACGAATTAATTTATATGTGATAAAGCACATAAGAGAGAGCTAGAAAATGAAGACAAATTAACCAAAAAGAACACTTCATCAGGACTGAAATTCAACTTGTACCTGGACAAGCTATGGCTATGGAGCCGTCCCTCCCCTCAGAGTGCTCAAGGCCTTCCTGTTGGATAAAAGGTCAGTAAATGCCCTGCAAAAGCGCATCACGGAGTCTTGTCAGTGGGAATGGTGGTTAATCTGCACAAGGACAGGAAGGAAGCAACTCAGAGGCAGCGGAGGGAAAGTGTGACTGAAGAAGAAATTCATTCTGTTCTACTCTACCCTCCCTGCCGTGTGGAAAGCTCTACCTGGACCTGCAATAGTCGTTGGTGAAATACTCTCTGAGCGGGGCGGCGGAGGGGAGGAGAAGAGGGCACGAAGCTTTTTCCTCCGCTGCAAGCGAGCGGTGCGCCGGTGCCGTCTCTCTTCGCCCGTCCACTGGTTTGGCCGCCACTATCACCGCCCGCCGCGGCCCCTACCCTACCTCCATGTCGTGGCCACCACCAGCGGCCGCCTCTCTCCCTGCAGGCCTCGGGCCGCGGCAGAACAGAAAGCGAGGTGCTGTGCGGCGGCCGTCAGAGGAAGAGCGGAGCCGCAGCCCCCTGAGTTCAGAGTGACGACACCGGCATCCCAGCGATCGGTTCATAGCCGTTGGATGGGAGGTAGATGCGTTGGATATTTGTTTTTGAAAACAAGGCAAAAGTTTTGACTTTCAATTAATTATAAGAAGAAATTGGTTGCCCAGTACTATCAGGTAGACCCATATTAGTTGACTTGTATTTGTCAAAATTTAAATAAACCTATATATGATAAATAGTGTAATCTAGACAAATTTGAGTCAACTAATATGGATCGAAGGGAGCACACAAAAAATATTTTCATCGTCCATCAGACCATCACTGCTAACTCCGTTCCAAAATATAAGCCTGTATTCCGAATGGCATCACAATTCACTACCCACGCTTGACAAGATTTATCTGCCATGGCTGTCTAGGAGGATTAACGAAATTATGCAATGATGATTACATCCTCGAATTACAGACCGATCCCAAATCTACACAAATAGAGTATACTACTCCCTTTTTTTTAAACCTTACTAATACTTTACTTATTCGAAATCAAAGTTACATCCTCTAGAAGTAAGGGTACTACTCTCTTCGTCTTAAAAAGGTTGTGTAAATTTAAATTTTAACACGTTTTAGGGCATATGTTTGATTCAAAGGATTTGTATAGGAAATTTGTAGGATTAAATCCTATAGAAAATTTTCCTATGGTGGTTGTTTGATTTGTAGGATTGATTCCTATAGGAAACTTTTCTAGGAAATCCTTTGCACTAGATTGCATAGGAAATCTAACATCAAACTTTGTTGCATGTGGGTTCCTATAGGATTGAAGTGGACATGACATTGCAATCCTATGGTTTTCCTATTCCTTTGTTTTTCCTATCCTATGAATCAAACAAGTCCTCAGTGTATATATGTATCTAAATTTTAATAAATTTAGAACATTCATTTTTGACGGGGAAGTATCTTTTTTTCTTTTACACCTGGATTCTGTCTTACCCTCCGTTTTGCCGTTGTCAGTTTGATAACAGAAATCGATCGTGTGGGGATCGCGTGGAAAAGAAAATTGCAATGACAATCGATCTACCAACACTCGTAGCTAAAGCTAGCTTGCATAACAGTGCAGATCTTTCAGGGGCATTTCATTCTGAAAGATAAAGTAACATCAATATCTGGTTGATTAACAACAGGCATTTGCTTTTCTAACAACCAAAATAGGGCAGCTGGATTGGATTCCTATCTATCGGCATCTAACACAAACGAAATGCAATTTCTCTCTCTTTAGCTAATGCATGCAGTCCCTGACAGACGATATCAGGTCGAGAAGTCTTTGTTAAGAGCATCTACAAAACTTTGAATTGAAGGATTTGATTATTCAATATTCGAATGGAATGTGCACTAAAATAGAGCATTGTGTTTTTAGACGTCGTTTAAGCAGTTTTAGCAGACACGACCAACAAAAACATTTTGAGGTACACTAAAATACAGCGCGCTACACTCAGCAGTTTTTCGGGCACGCTAAAATAGGGCACGCGCGACGGTAGCACAAACCTTAATTTCATCACTTTTTTTTGCGAAAATTACATATATAGAACAAAGAAGACAAAAACACACAAATAAATGTACAAAAAATAGTTTAATTATTATTACAACACAAACAAATAGTTCATCAACAATAGAACAAATAGTTTATCAGCAGTACAACAAATAGTTCATTGATCAAATAGATCTCAAATAAACACACAAACATATAAATAGTTCATCAACAATGACTTTGTTAGCCATACCATGATCACCACTTCTCGATAAGATCTTTTTGAAGATGCATATCGATAGCTCGAATGGAACCATAGGAGGCAAGGAAGCATTCCACCCTCTCTTCTATCCTTTGCAAACGCATCAGTTGTGCCATCTAGTCAAAGAATGAGTGGTTTATTTTTTTTCCCACGCTCATCCTTGATAATCATGTCATGCATGATTACACAAGCGTTCATGATATATCAATGGATCTCTCGATCCAAAAATCTAGCCGGTCCTCTAGCAGTAAAGTTTCCAAAATCCCAAATGCTCTCTCCATCGCATCTTTTCTAGCCTCTGCTTGTGCATTATGAAAAACTAGTTTTTTCTTACCTCGTGGTTTGACAACCGGCTTCACAAATATGGACCACCTTTGCTCGAGAACCATTCGTACCTTATGTACAACCCAGCCCAAAGCCACACACACGCACGGCTCTATACTGGTCCAGTCTGGCTCACGGCCTCGTGCACGTCTGCAAAGATGCCACGATCGCCCGTTGCCTCGTTCCTCTTTCTCGAACAGACACACACGCGGCTGACATGGATATGCCCTATGGGTACCCGATGTTAGTATACCTGGTCCAGCCCGACGGAAGGCCCACTCGACGACCTGCCAGGGTCCATGACGCCTATGACGTTTCGGCTGCTACGAAGCCATTGGACACGGACTCCCAAGCGCACAAGACAAGGAAACCTCAAGACTAGAGTTTGAATACAACTTGTAACCTACTCGTATTGGCACCTGAGACCTAGCCTCCCTATATATAAAGGCTAGGAGGGTCCAACGAGGAGGGCACGACCTACAGACGCCATAACCCCCAATAGACTAGACCACAACAGTTCTACAGATCTAAATCTCTCGACTCATACTTTCGCACACACCTCCACGCCAGATCGAATCAAGACCAGAACCTTCGGTTCCGCCATAATCAAGAGAAGACAAGCAGGAGTAGGGTTTTCCCTCCCGGGGCCTGAACCTGGGTAAATCTCGTGTCCCCTAGTTGCTTGTCTGTTAACCGTTACACGATCTCCAGCATCCCCATCTTCTCCAAAACCCAAGTCCATAACAATGGGCATTGACGAGATTAAACCTCGTCAATTGGCGCCGTCTGTGGGAGACGCTGACTCGATGCATTTCCGGGTCAGTGGTTTCTCCTCGCATAAGTCTCCACTCGAGTCTACGACTCGACTAGACACTCGGGGACTACTCCTATCAGGAGCGCTGGTCGCGCACCCGACGTACTTCCGGGTCAGCGGTACGCCCACGAGATTTTCGGCTATAACTGCACGATACAAGACTCGAGTCTCTGCCCGAGTCTACGACTCCGCCAGACACTCGGGGGCTACTCCAAACTGGAGCGCTGGTCGTGCACACACAAGATCTTCGAGTCCTACGCCGAGTCTACGACTCCACTACGGACTCGGGGGCTACTCCCATAGGGAGGATTGATTCAAGCATCCAAAAAAAATTGTGTCCTACGGACCTGAAGCAAACAATGGCTGAATTAAAGTCTCGCCGAGTCACGACTCAAGACACTCGAGGGCTACTCCCATAGGGAGCTGGTCGCACCCTATAGTCCATTGTGTTGACTACGTCCACGATGTCGATTCCTTTACAACAGCCGAACAAATTCAGCTGACCCGATGAACTTCCGGGTGAAGTGCTTCGCACTCGACACAACTTTCGACTCCGACATCCAAATACAAGGTTCAAGACAACTAAGTCTCCACCCGAATCTACGTTTCGGATGGAGACTCGGGGGCTACCGACATGGATATGCCCTATGGGTACCCGATGTTAGTATACCTGGTCCAGCCCGACGGAAGGCCCACTTGACGACCTGCCAGGGTCCATGACGCATATGACGTTTCGGCTGCTACGAAGCCATATGGACACGGACTGCCAAGCGCACAAGACAAGGAAACCTCATGTGGCATCCCGCAAAAACCACTACTAGAAAATCGCGTTGTTTTTGTGCATTGCATCATCATGACCGCATGCTCATGTCATCATGTCACATTGCATTTGAGCATCGTCATCATCTTGCATTTGCTTGCATAAAATTATTTCCGGAAAAACCTATTTTGTTTCTAACTACCCCGCCTTTAATTCAACTCAAAACCGGGTCTCCGGATTAATTTGTTTTGTCGGCCAACGGTTTGCAAAATCCTGTTTAAAACAAATAAAATATTTAATTATTTTTAGGGGGCAGCCAACCGGGCCGATCCGACCTAGGTTGATCGAGTGTGTGTTGCTATTTGTGCACCCCTACAGGGTAAAACTTTCTGAAAGCCGTGTCCGCGGTTATGGACGACTTGGAGCACAGTATCTCGATCATAGACAACTATAACTAAAGTATTGCTATAAATTTGACTTTATACTGACTAGTAATCAGCTTCACTACAATGGAATGGCTAAATAAAACTGCCAACAATTGCTTGTTTGGGTTGTCGCTTGCGACCATTGTACCTGACTAGTAAGTATCGCAACTACAACGGAATGGCTAAATAAAAGTACCAACAACTGCTGGGTTTTGGGTTATCTCATGCTAAATGTATCTGACTAGTAAGTGTTGTAACTACAACGGAATGGTTAACTAAAATTGCCCACTGCTTAATATATCAGGATGATTATCTATACCTGACTAGTAATTGCTGCAACGATAACTGAATAAGTAAAACTGCCAACTGTGTGAGTTCCTCGGTTGACTTCCTCATTTGGTCTCGAGGGGGAAACGCCAGGATGGGTTTGTTTGATGATAGTATCAGGTTGGTTCCGAATAGGTCTTTCTTACCCCTCTCTGATAGCCGCCAGTTGTATCGAGTCTCTATAGGTTGTTCAGTGCATGCTGCCGCTTGATCCACCATACCTATGTAGGCGAGGACCGCCAATTCTAGCCTCGCCGTGTCTTGGCCTCAAGATCGACGCTCCTCTTTTCCTTTGCCCTTTATCGGCACCCTTTTGTTTAAGCAGGTTTTGAGATCGGCGTCGTTAGCGGGTTACCCTTCCGCTTGGCTCGGGCAGGTTATGGACGCCATTGGTTATTCTTCAGGGCTCTTAGCCCCATTTGCATCTTGTCCATAGTCAGACGCTTTATCGTTTTCAAGGTGATTTGGATCTTTGTATATTTTATCTGTATTCTTGACTCATGGAGTCGTTGTTGTATATATATCTGTTCTGTGGGTCCCATCGAGCACTGTTGTGTAATGTTATTACTTCGTTTTCCACCGCATCAAAGTGCTGGTGGGCACCTTTGAATCGCTTTCTATGCGGGTTTGGCGGGTTTCGCTAAAACTTGCATAGGGCCGATTCGAGGTGTTCTGAGTGGTATCGAGCCCAGCGGAGCGATACCCCACAAGTCCAGCCTGTAGGATAACCTAGCTAACGGCCGCAGTAGAGTGTCAAAACTATTTTTGCAAAGTCGGTTGAATAGTTCTGATTAGGTCTGATTTTACTCCTTACCCTCTGCTATTCTCTTCTTACCTCTGCGTGTTTTGAATCCGCTCTCATCTTTTTCTTCGAGTCCAGGAATTCTCGTGGTTGGGTTTCCGTCGCACCTTCAGGGTTTCGCTTCCCCCTTTGTTAACGGTGTTCTACCATCCGGTGTTCGTGCTGTCTGGGGAATCCGTCTACTGTGGTACCATTCTTTGTTCCTTGTTTGTGTCTTCCGGTGTTTTCCGACACGACGACATCATCTATGGCAGATCCGATGCAGAGTCTGCATCACTCCTTTGTTCCGAACCTCGTTTGTCGAGATCTTCAGTCTGCTTCCGAGAGTTGGTTGCTTAACCCGCCTATTCGTGTGCAGAGTAATGGTTTGGGTGCGCGATGGACTGATCACCATCCGACTACTCTTATCATTCGCTCGTGTACATCGAATCAGTGGATCCAGAAATTTTACTCCGTCCACGGAAGCTAGAGGTGGCTTTATTTGTTGGTACCTCTACCTTCGACCTTTTGCTCCCGGAGTGTTCTCTCGACGATCACGGACAACGACCTATTGTTAGTGGTGTCGCGAGGATCTACACGAAGTGCGAAGGATCAGACCGCTGACCTTCTTCCCTGTACCATGAGGCGGATCTCGAGGGCGAGATCCATTGTTAGTGGTGTCGAATTGTGGCGTCCCGCAAAAACCACTACTAGAAAATCGCGTTGTTTTTGTGCATTGCATCATCATGACCGCATGCTCATGTCATCATGTCACATTGCATTTGAGCATCGTCATCATCTTGCATTTGCTTGCATAAAATTATTTCCGGAAAAACCTATTTTGTTTCTAACTACCCCGCCTTTAATTCAACTCAAAACCGGGTCTCCGGATTAATTTGTTTTGTCGGCCAACGGTTTGCAAAATCATGTTTAAAACAAATAAAATATTTAATTATTTTTAGGGGGCAGCCAACCGGGCCGATCCGACCCAGTTGACCACCCCCAGAATAAAACGGTCCACCCCAAAATCCCTAATCTACCCAATCCTAGTCTACCCACCAATCAGTGCTCGCCACCTCACCCCTGGACCCAATTTCCACCCACCTTGCCACCTCATCAATCCACCCTGCAAATCCCACTCCTTCTCTCACCCCAGTCCCACCTACCCCCTCTCTCTCCCCTCACCGACAGCCTGGCCCCACCCCTTTTCAGCCCACTCCCCACCCCACACAAACCCACCGGGTCCCGCCTGACCCACTCCCGCCAACCTCTCCCTCTCTCCCTGCCCCACCAACCGCCCCAGGCCCACCTGCCTGTCCCACTCGCCCCCACGCGCGCCCCACCCCCCGCTCTCTTCCTCCTCCCTCTGCCCCAACACGCGAGCCACCCCGACCGCACCCCCACCTCGCCGCCCGCCGGTCTTCTCCTCCGGGACCTCCTCCGCCCCGCGCATCGGCCCCTCTCTCTCCGCGTCGCTCGCTCGACCCACCGCCCGCCGGTCGCCCTCCTTTCCTCACCAAGGCCTCCCGCCTCGGCCAGTCGCCGTCGCTGGCCACCGAGCCTCTTCCACCTCCCTCCGCCTCCGGCCGCCGCCCGCCTCCTCCCACAAGACGCCACCGCTGGCTTTGCCGCCGGCTTCGGGCTCGCCCACGGGCGCTGCCACGCCACCTCCCGCCCGCGCCTCCGTCTCGAGCGCCGCCAGGCGCCGCCTCCTCCGCCTCCCTGTTCCCCGGCCGAGCTCCCCGCCTTCCTCTGTTCCCGCGAGCTCCGCCGCCGTCGCCGGAGCGCCCCTCCCCGCAACCTCCTCCCCGTCCTCGATCCCGCGCGCGACGGCCGCCCCTCTGACCTCGCTGTTTGCTGCCCCCCTGCAGCGTGTCTCCGGGCCTCTGGTCGTGTGCGTCGGCTACACCATCTCTTCGGCCTCGCGTGTGTAGCCGCCTTGCATGTGCCGACAAGCCGGCCTCCTGTTGCTCCTTCTGTTGGACACCAAGTTTGATGTTGGTTCCCATGCGAGGCCCGACGCGTCCCTCTGCAGTCAGCGTGTGCTTGTGTTGGATGCGTGTGGCCAAGTTTGGTACAGCGAGGTGAAGTGTAGTGAAGAGGTCAAAGTTGCGGTACAGGAGTTCTACCCAAGATCTTCCGAAGGCCGGCCCGTCCAAGTTTCTCTCGTCACAAGATCTTCCTCAGGGACTCGAGTACCCCGATGCCCCGATCCGAAGACCGATCCGAAGCGCCAAGGCCTTCGACAGGGAATCAACAAGATCATCACGGAACGCCAAGTTCGCCACCTTGAACGCCATGACCGTCTACACGGACCCGAAGTCCACGGATGCGACAAGAACGACATCGACCAGGGCGAGTCCGATGCGCCCCGGCACCAAACCAAGTCCTGCTTCCCGGATGCGTCCAGATCTACCTCAGTTATCCGAGACCGTTTCCGTCGAACGATCCCCCTGAGACCGAACCTCGAACCCCCGAAACCAGGATCTCCCGAACCCAGATGTGTGAACCCTTTTCTCGAGCCCTATTTTATAAATGCTATGTGTAAAACCTGTTGCATATTAAATTGTCATACTCGCATGCATATTTGTGTGGTTTGGGGGCCTTATGCCGATTCACCTTATAATTAAATATGGGGCCCATATGCGGGCAAATCTCGTCGTATATTGGCCTCATTTAAATTTGTGTAGCGAACCGGTAACTTATCTTGCCCTGTTATTACAACATTTAATTTGCGGGGTAGATAAATAACTTGAACCATATAATTAAATGTCGGGACCCCGGTTCCGCTTAATATTGCCTAATTGCATCGCAACTTTGCCATGTCATGCATCATACATGCATCATGCCCGATCTTTTGCCGTAGTATTAAATATTGCATCCGGTGTTTATTCTAGTGTTTTGGTTCTTCGCGGATAAGGCCATTGAGTTGATGCGAGTGTCGACCCGACCTTCGGATGAACCTTCGACAATGTTTTCAGGCGAGCATCTCCCCCTTTCGACCTATCTTACTTTTATAGTATTTATTCCTTCCTGTTGATCTATTGCTATCTGTGTTGCGATGCTCTAGTTTTTCGTACCCGTGATATCCCTTGCAGCCTTATTTGCCTTGGACACAACCTATTACCTGTTGTTCGGTAGATAGTTGGACTTACGCGTCGTAGTCGCTTGCTCAAGTGCTGTTGCGTGTCGACCAGTACCACAGTTGTTGGAATATTGCCGCATGTTTGATGTTGGAGATGTTCATGGCTTTAATTATCGTTCACTTTAATTACTGTTTAAACAACTAAAATTGAAGTAGGTAAGCAGAGGCACAGGTGGGCAATAGATGTTATTTGGTTGTTAACCGTCCACTTGTGTCCCGTAGGACCCCGAGTACTTGATACCTGTTCCTTGAATTTTCGTGCTATCCACATCCGGGAGGATTATGGGACCCCCCTGAGCCAGAGCTTGATTCATTCTTATTTCTTGGGGCCACAAACTAGTTTGAGGTTTTATTTACGATCCTGTACTTATGTCATGCTTTACTGCTTTATTTAAATTGTGTGATGGATAGCACCTGTCTTGTTTAGGTAAGCGAGTGTTTTCGTGATATCGACAAGCCCGGTTTGGGTTCCCGATCGTTCTGACCATTGGCAAACCTTGAGTCCGCCTCGAGTCAGCTAACCGTTCGGGTCTACTCAATGGGGTGGCCCTGAAATATTTCTGAATCCTGTGATTGCTTTGTCGTGAAGGCCTCGTTGGGTTTTGATTTGGTTTTCGAGGTTGATCGGCGTGTGTTGCTATTTGTGCACCCTGCGGTAAAACTTTCTGCCCGTGTCGCGGTTATGGACTTGGAGCACGATATCTCGATCATAGACAACTATAACTAAAGTATTGCTATAAATTTGACTTTATAATGACTAGTAATCAGCTTCACTACAATGGAATGGCTAAATAAACTGCCAACAATTGCTTGTTTGGGTTGTCTTGCGACCATTGTACTGACTAGTAAGTATCGCAACTACTAGCGGAATGGCTAAATAAAAGTACCAACAACTGCTGGGTTTTGGGTTATCTCATGCTAAATGTGTCGACTAGTAAGTGTTGTAACTACACGGAATGGTTAACTAAAATTGCCTTTGCTTAATATATCGGGATGATTATCTATACGACTAGTAATTGCTGCAACGATAATGAATAAGAAAAATGCCAAGCTGTGTGAGTTCCTCGGTTGACTTCCTCGTTTGGTCTCGAGGGGGAAACGCCAGGATGAGTTTGTTTGATGATAGTATCAGGTTGGTTCCGAATAGGTCTTTCTTACCCCTCTCTGATAGCCGCCAGTTGTATCGAGTCTCTATAGGTTGTTCATTGCATCTTGCCGCTTGATCCACCATACCTATGTAGGCGAGGGCCGAATTCTAGCCTCGCTGTCTTGGCCTCAAGATCGACGCTCCTCTTTTTCCTTTGCCCTTTGTCGGCACCCCTTTTGTTTAAGCAGGTTTTGAGATCGACGTCGTTAGAAGGGTTACCCTTCCGGCTTGGCCTGGGCAGGGTTATGGACGCCATTGGTTATTCTTCAGGGCTCTTAGCCCCATTTTCATCTTGTCCATAGTCGGACGCTCTATCGTTTTCAAGGTGATTTGGATCTTTGTATATTTTATCTTATTCTTGACTCATGGAGTCGCTGTTGTATATATATATATCTGTTCTGTGGGTCCCATCGAGGACCGTTGTGTAATGTTATTACTTCGTTTTCCACCCGCACGAAAGTGTCTGGTGGGCACCTTTGAATCGTTTCTATGCGGGTTTGGCGGGTTTCGCTAAAACTTGCATAGGGCCGATTCTGAGGGTGTTACACCTCAAGACTAGAGTTTGAATACAACTTGTAACCTACTCGTATTGGCACCCGAGACCTAACCTCCCCATATATAAAGGCTAGGAGGGTCCAACGAGGAGGGCACGACCTACAGACGCCATAACCCCCAATAGACTAGACCACAACAGATCTACAGATCTAAATCTCTCGACTCATACTTTTGCACACACCTCCACGCCAGATCGAATATGCGCACCCTGTAACCTTCGGTTCCGCCGTAATCAAGAGCAGACAAGCAGGAGTAGGGTTTTATCTCCGGGGGCCTGAACCTGGGTAAATCTCGTGTCCCCTGGTTGCTTGTATGTTAACCGTTCCACGATCTCCAGCATCCCCATCTTCTCCAAAACCCAAGTCCATAACAATGAGCATTGACGAGATTAAACCTCGCGGTTTGACAACCGGCTTCACAAATATGGACCACCTTTGCTCGAGAACCATTTGTACCTTATGTAAAACCCATCCCAAAGCCACACACACGCACGACTCTATACTGGTCCAGTCTGGCTCACGGCCTCGTGCACGTCTGCAAAGATGCCACGATCGCCCGTTGCCTCGTTCCTCTTTCTCGAACAGACACACACGCGGAAGTAGGTACGAAAATAGAGCGGAAATGAATGGAACTTAATAGTACTGTATTTGTTTTCATATTTTTTTGCAAAAGCGTAACGAATGCAGAAACCCTGAAAATAAAAACATAAGCAGACATTGTTGGAAACAGATACATACCGAATACAGTGTAGACACGGAATGGTGCAAATTTTAGCCAGAACTAAGAGAACTCTGGAATCATGCAAAAAATCTCAAGCATTAAAGAAAACTAACAAAAGTGTTCCATGATTATAGCACTGTGCTACTTTTATAAGGGAATAGGGAAAACATCAAATCGTGCAAGCGTCCTTGACATGGTCGTCTGACATGGTTATACTCCACGGGTACATGATCTCAGCATACCTGGTCCAACCCAAGGAAGGCCCACGGCAACTATACGTCGGCCCATGAAGATTTTCGGGTGGCCAAGGCCCATGACGCTTTCGGATCCTTGGAGAGCAAGACTTGAGTAGATAGGAAATTCAAAGGGGTAAAACCCTAGAACCTGTAACCGACTAGGTCTATGCCCGGGACCTGCCTAAGTCTATATAAGGTCTAGGAGGGCACGAACTAGATCTCTCTCTCTCTCTCTCATACTTTCGCATACACACCTCCACGCCAGATTGCATCTGCGCACCCCTGTAACCTTCGGTTCCGCCATAATCAAAAGCAGACAAGCAGGAGTAGGGTTTTCCCTCCGGGGGCCTGAACCTGGGTAAACCTTGTGTCCCCGTGTTGCTTGTTTGCTAACCGTTCCACAATCTCCAGCATCCCCATATTCTCCAAAACCCAAGTCCATAACAATGGGCATTGATGAGATCAAACCTCGTCATCGCCGGTTCTAAGATGAGCAGCTTTGCAAGTTTGGCTTGACAAGATCATATAATGGGTCGGTTGGATTTTGCCATGTACATCAACCCTAAAACTAAAATTCTATATTATGGACATTGTCGTGGAGACCCCACGTCAAACACTATTGCATAAATCTCATGCCGGCATAGTGGGAGGATCCCATCTAGGACCCCGACAACATCATATGGAACCAATTCTTCCACGATCCTCGAGAGAGTAAGCTCTTCTGGTACGAGGGCGACAACTCGTCACCGATGAATAAGAAAGCGGTGGACGCAAACTCTAGTGAGGCGTACTGGGCCGTAGCCTCGCGGTGGTGCTGGACTACATCGCAATGAGAAACCACCCGCGGCTGCACTACCCTCCTCTCCTTCCATCCCTATGCTTCGTGGCCGCGACGGCTTCCCCTAGACGAGGAGGAGGATGGAGTCGGTGTCTTCCTCGCCGAGGTCCTCGTCCTCCACGCCCATGACACCAAGGTTGGGGCTCTCCTTCCCCTCTCTCCCTCTCCCCTGTAAGGGACGAGTACAAGGAGTGTTGGAGATATGCCCTAGAGGCAATAATGAATGTAGTTATTATTATATCTTTGTGTTTATGATAAATGTTTACATTCATGCTATAATAGTATTAACAAGGAAACATTGATACTTGTGTGATTTGTAAACTTAATTTGAAGTCCCTAGTAAAGCCTCTATATAATACTAGCTTGTTGGTTAATAGATGATTGTGGTTTCCCTATCATGAACATTGAGATGTTATTAAACAACAAGATCATATCGTTAGGAGAATGATATGGTGGACATACTCCTATATATAAGCATAGCATAAATATCAAGTCATTTTAATAGTTCAATTGCTATATGCTTTCTGATACATAGTAATCTAATTCCTTCGACCATGAGATCATGCATATCACCTTTACCGGATGGATGCTTTGATGACATCAAACACCACACCGTAACTGGGTGGCTATAAAGGTGGCATTGAGTATTCGGAAAGTATTGGTTGAAACACATGGATCAAGAGTGGGATTTGTCCATCCATATGACGGATAGATATACTCTGGGCCCTCTCGGTGAAATGTCATCCAATTAGCTTGCAAGCATGTGAATGGCTCACAAGGGATCACATATCACGGGAACGAGAAAAGAGTACTTATCGGTAACGAGGTTGAACTAGGTATGCAGAGATACCGACGATCATAACCTCGGATAAGTAAACTATCGTGAGACAAAGGGAAATTGATATCGTATGTAAGTGGTTCATTCGATCGCAAAGTAATCGTAGAAATATGTGGGAGCCATATGAATTTCCAGATTCCTCTATTGGTTATTGTTTGGAGAAGTGTCTCGATCATGTCCGCATAATTCACGAACCGTAGAGACACACCTAAGGATTCGACGTTGTTTGAGTAGTTATGGAATGATGAGAAAGAGACCGAATGTTGTTTGGAGTCTCGAATGGGATTCGGGATATCACGAGGAGATCCGGAATGGTCCGGAGAATAAGATTCATATAAGGAAAGTCCGTTTGAGTTGGAGAATGGTTCCGGTGTTTTCGCCGGAATGTTCTAGAAGGTTCGGAATGTCCGGCACTTTCGGGAGGGTACATGAATGTGTCATTACAAGTTGGAATGATTGCATCATGTACTAAGTGTCATCGCCATCCAAAATAAAGGGTTTATTCAAATCCTAGTTTGAAAAGTCAAACGGCTAGTTTGAAAAGTCAAACGGCAGCGATTTTGGAAAGGAGGAGAGGTGGAAACCGAGTTGGGAGGAGTTCCTCCTCCAACCCGGCCCACCTCCAAGACGAGTTGGGGAGGACCCTCCCTTGGCGCACCTCCCACCTATAAAGGGAGGCGGGGCCCTCAAGCACACAAGTTCCCTGCCCCAAACCCTAGCTTGGCGCCACCACCTCCTGCAGCTGCCGCCGCCTCCTAGGGTTGCCCTAGCCGCTGACTTGGGCTGCCTCAAGCCCTATCCGCCGGCTCTAGCACCTCCTCCTTGGTGTGTCTAAACCCTATATCGCCGAGGAGCTCTCATAATCCACCATACTCGCTCACGAGGCGAAGCCTGCGAGATCTTCCCTCTACTTAGGTACCATGTCGTTGTCTTTGCGGAATCACGAGGAGAGTACTACAACCTCTGCATCTGAACAAGGGAGAGGAAGGTCTTCGTCGAATCTCGAGCGTGTGACCTGATCATGAGCGCTGCAACGCAGCCTTGGGAAGGATCGTCTCGCGATCTTGAGATCGGGAAGAGTACGACTACATCAACCACGAGAATCCGCTCGTTAAAACACTTTGGAATCTTAGGTGAGTTATTCTATTGACTCGTTGCTACAATCTAGTAGATAGATCTTGGCTTGTTTGTTTGTATGCGGTAGAAATTTTTGTTTTCCATGCTCGAAACCCTACAAGGAGAAGCCACAAGCATTACGCAGCGGCCTCGTAATTCGATAGCGGCATGTGCCATCATCATTGTGCGGCAACCGCGCCAAGACGAAGAGGATTCCAGCATCGGATGTTTGTCGACGTGAGGAAGTACAAGCGAGCTGAGTCGAGGCGTGGCGATCGCTATCAAAGCATGGATCCCGCCTGCTACAGTTCTAGGCCCCCGAGGACCTGGAGGAGTTCCCAGGCCAGAGGATGGTTAAGCGCGCCTCCTTCAAGGAGATCTCGTTGGTGTCAATGGAGTTTTCCCTCGCCTGGTCAAAGGCCGAAGCGGAGAGGGAGGCCGCGGAGATACAATATCAGGTGACGGCACACACGACGTTCCTCTACCGCAATGTCATTGTCCTCAACGACTGCGACATATGCCTTATGTATCCACTTCAACATGTAGTTTTAGGATTAAATTTCATGATTTAGCGTATTTCCTTTTAGATTTATAAAAATCTCGCAAGTTTGAATGAAAACTCGTCATTTATGTTCATATTCGTATCAATTCAACATTTAAAAAAAATTCTATCGGGAGCCGGCGCCCCCTCCTCCTGGCAAAAACCACGCCAACACCCCCATACGACCCCAAAAACGCTACCGTCGGACGCCATATGGGGCACGGATAGAGATGCTCTAACGCCTGGTACTAAGTACACAAACTATTGAAGATCTAGCGCCTGAAACTATATAGAGACAAAGCCTCTTGGGTTGCCAAAGAGGACCTATCTAGCCAAAGAGGACCTATCCACGGATTTAGAGGCGACACATCTCCAGCCAAAGAGGACATATCCATGGTTTCTCCTTGCTACCGCCATCATCGTCTCTACCATGGCGGCAGCGTGCCATCAGCCCATTGGCCACAAGGGCGTTCTCATGTGGCATAGCAGCAGCGAATTTTATGGATAGAGGCGACACGATGGCCTAGGTAAGATCTAGTGGTTCCCTAGCCGTCATCTTTGTGCGCATTAGCCATCTTGGCTGTGCATAAGCGATGTTGTTCGAGAGGCGCAAAGGTCCAAGATCTAGGCGGGGATGACCGTCGTCTCGGTCAATTGAATCCAGCACCATCGTTGGACATGGAAACAACGCCTCAAGATGACTCGGCATTGCAAGTTCACCGTACATGGAGTGCCTTGGTGATTGAAGTGGGGAAGACTCGCGTACTGGCAAGCCACCACATTCGGGTGAGGTCGACGCGGAGCTTCTGAGTTGGCCCTTGAGGTAATGGTGGAGCCCATGACCTAACTTGGTGGCATGCCGATGGTGGCATGGGGGTTTTGTGCTTCTGGGCAGCATGTTTGTTTGCATGGTTATCATTTGTGTGACAACCATGCTCGTGAACTAATATCTCCAGACTCAAAGCTAGAGGTCTCCAGATTCAATGCTATAGGTATGGCAGGGTGGCGGCGTTACATGTTGACCTATGGTTTGGTGGTGCTCTTGGAGTACAGGTCTCGAGCTCCGTGTGAAAAACCTAAGGTCTGTCTTTTATTAGTTGCACCTGGTAATGGTGTTGTTTATCCACCGCTTTATTGTTGAATGTGTTGCATGGAGATGGCTCGAACTTCATATCTATGACTAAAACCCATGATCCATACTTTGTTGGATCCAGCGGCGATGGTGCTCACTCCTCGTTCCCGTAGAAATGGTGTTGCCAATTTTTGTGGTTAATGTACTATTATGTCCGTTGATCGCTCTTTTTCATTGTTCCTTTCTTTCTTGGTTGTGTGTGTCCTCAATGTCATGGCTACCTCTTGATATCGTGTTGTCGCTGAGGATAGATATATTTGGTGTCATTTAGTATTAATATATTTTTTATCAAAAAATTAACACCTGTATGGAATTATTTTTCATGTAGGCTGCACAGTTCTCCTCTCACGCATTAGAAGCATAATTGCTTGATGCTGGTGTAGCCACCTAACTCACTTAGCAAACATATCTATCCATGAACAGATACTCGCATTTTTCCACTATAGGAATGTGTGCTCTACATGTCCTCAACAAAGAGGAAGAAAAATCTGTGTGCTACATGCAGTGATGATTACTGTATTAATGCAAATGCAATCATGAAACATAACCGTAAACATGTTTCATAACAGTGTACTCTATCTAACTCGCTATACCTGCTGCCATGCATGGTTCATGAATGATTTTCTTTAACGGAACCGAGGATAAATATGCTGCAACCACTCAGCCTCCAAAAACATTATAGCATAAATAAATAGTGGAAACATTTCTTAATCTCTCCCCCCACCCACCCACACACCCCATAGGTAGGTAGTTCGAAAAGTAAGTTTTCTTGAAGCGTGGCACTACAATACATATGTTAAACACTAGCTATCGGGTCCGATTGGAAGAGAATTATTGAAACTCTCGCACACCATCAATCTGATTTTCAATCGAACAAGCACCTGTCGCCCTCCCAATCATTAATTTCCTATGTTAATTACTCCCCCTCCATAACTCCTCCTCTAACCATGCTCCCCTCCCCTGAATTACCGTGCCCTTCTTCCTTCGCCGCCTCTCATAAGGTTGGTCATAATGCTAAGTAACTAAGACTAGTAACTTGCTCATGTTACTAGTTGATGTTAGTACCTTCATAGTGGGTGATAACGTGTGCATGGTGTCATGCAAGACCTAATTCTCATATGGTCTTGGTATGTGTGATGTTATGATAACTAGCTAAGTTACTAGCTCTCTCTATTTCTTCATTAATTATCATGCCATGTCATCATTTTTTCCACTTGGCACTGCATGCATATGCCTGCTACTAGCTAAGTTACTCTCACTATGACTAGCCTAAATTACCGTATGTAGATATGTAAGTGGCCAAGTGGGATCCCTTCAATGTCCCACTTGACACCTTGACTTCAGGGAAGTTGATACATGTGAGAGCAAGTCTAACATCACCCTTAAAACGCCGGCCCTTAAATCACGAGTACAAATGCATGTACTCGCGATTTAGGGTTTCAAACCCGTCAACGGATAATGGTGCATGTAAATCTAACCCTTAAATCATGATTTAAACTGGAATTTAAATTTACGAGGGAAGATCGTGCGCGCGTTTATCATCCATTACATACATATTGCAAAATTACATCTAAAAAAATTAGTAGTGGGCGAGCTCGCGGAGGACGCTACCGCGTCCTGGTATGTCCAAAATGCGAGCTCGTAATCGGCGGCGAGCTCTAAGTTGCCGCCTGCCGTCGTCGGCGAGATCCTAGTCAAGGACGATCACGTCAACGTCATGTCGTCGACGGATGCCAGGGCGGGCTCCTCCTCCTCGCCGCGGAAGGCGGTGTCAACACCCGGATTTTTAATCCCAGATGCCTGTTATGCCATACATCGCAATCCTAGGAATACCATTTTTGTGAGACATAACAGAATTGGATACCGCAGTACATCATCCATTACAAACCATACATAAGGTCTTACACAAATAAGGATCTCATGATCCAGTTCTTAATACAACACAAGCAGCGAAATACGTAATAATAACGGTACCGTAGGCGAAGCTCCACCTTCGGGGTCACATGCAATGCTGACGATGGGAGATGATCCTAGTTGTCGTAACCTTCTTGGGGTCCATTCTCCAGGTACTCCTTTTCATAGTCTGGCCACGGGAATAGCCTGGGACAAAGCCATGAGTACTCTTTAAATACTCGCAAACTAATACTAACAAGTGAAAGGGGTTTTTGGTAATAGGACACTAAGCTCTAGGGTTGTTTTGCAAGAAGCCAGATTTATCTCTACTAAGTTCAGAAGCAAGAGAAGCTAGTCAAAATTTTATAACTACTAAGTGGGAACTTGTATTTCATATCACAACCCTGTTGTGGTCAATTCAAAGTCTCAATTTATTTCACAAGTCATTTTGAAAACATCTGATGGGGGAACAGTATGGCCACTCCAACTGTCCATAACCGCGGACGCGGCTATTCGAATAGTTTGACACTCTGTAGAGATTGTACACTTTCACCACAACAGTCGATACATCCGTCAGGAACAAATCTTGAATTCACCATACTCAGTATGCGGATAATCAATCCTAACCTTTCAATTACACGCCCTAGTATAAGCACCTCTCCTGTGAGTTTGTCCTCCCAACCATGACCAACTGTCATCTTGGGTACTGCACACGTAAACAATCTTCACAAGGTAGCCTCAGCTCAGACCTTGGCCATGAGGGAACTAATACTAAGTTATATAAGTTTCCAGTCAATCCCTACCCAATTCTCGGGTATTGTGGTTGTACGGTAAAATTGGAATGGTATCGCATCCAGACAACCATCAGTTTTATAAAGGGCTAAGGCTCATGCCTCAAAATTTTCATCACCATAAATCATCTGGTGTTCGGAAACACATGTCCAAAACATTTCAATAGAATGATCCATCATTCCAAGGTTTTCATAACCATTTTCCACCAAGTATTCCCATCTAAAGTTGATCCAGTTTTATGCTTAGCACTAGCATCTACAAGTGGGGGTAAGTACTAATGAGGGGTGGTAAACTAGTGGAGGTTAGCTAAGTTCAATCTCATGTCTTAGGGTGACATAAAGATTATCTAGCTTAGGCCAAATTTTATGCTCTTTATGCAACCTTCAAGTATCTTTCTAGAATCTACAATTCACTTAAGTAAGCTCTAAGTACTAGCTTTGATAAAGAAATAAAGTATAAAGCTTGTAAGTAAAACTAGGAGTGGTTTATCAAGGGGTTATGATCATATATGCTTAAGGCATATAGTTGGCATGGTAACAAGCAAGTATTTGCTTACATAGGTATAGTATCTGGCAAGTGTTAGCTTGCACATTCAACTAGTAGTATTAGGCTTGCATCAGTGTCAATATAAGCTTGCTAAGTTAATAGCTTGCAAGTATTGGCTTGCCTTGGGCAGAGCAGTGGTTGAAGTTCTCCTCGGCTTTTTCTTCGTAGTATCCTCCTTCCTCCTCGTATCCTTGGTTGGTACTAGCGTCTATAAATAAATACGAGGTACACAATCACCAAACAATACCTAACTACTTGCAATCATCACACAAAAGGGTCCTATAGATGATCTAGCATCATCACTAATATTACAAGATTAAAGCTTGGTTTAATTTTTTTATTTTTAGAAAAGTAATTTCCACTCATTGAAAAACTACTTAAGATTTAATATTCTTCAAACCAAACATGGTATCATGTTGAAACATGTCATCACCACATATTGTAGTCCATGGGAATATGATTTAAAGTGGTGTCACAATTTAATAAGGTTTTATCCTTTTATTTTAATTAAATAAAGTGACTAGAAATGCCTATGTGGCATTCTTTTATTACTTGAACATTATTTCTGTAAGTAAACCCATATGTTTTTATATATTCTGAAAGGTATGGTTGAATGTGATTTTTGAGAGTTGGAATTAACTCAAAAGCTATTATGGTTTAAATTTGAAAAATGTTTGAATGCAGAAAAGCTTCTGCCTTGTTATTTTTACCAAGAATGATCTACAAATCCAAATAATTTGAATCCAACAGGCTTGGATTCAGCACTTCCAGACCTTTCTAACAAAATTGGTTTCATTCAATTTGGTTCACTGAATCGATCTAGGTTGATTTTTGAATCTAGGTGCAGAAGTGTGTTTGAAATAAAATGGAAAAGGTTAAATTCAAATGACTGGGCTGTGCGGGAAGCGATACTGGGCCAGCCTGCTAACGCCACGCTGGCTGGTTAATTCGTCCCCACGCGTCGATGAGACGAGTCTTGGCGGTATGGGGCGATGTGAGCTGTGGGATCTTGTTCTAATCGAACGACTGAGGGTCATCGTCGACGTTGGGCAACGCCGGTGAGACAGAAATCTAACGCGGCAGGTGGGGGTCATCGGGGGCTCACTGGGGCTCAGGCGAGGGTCGGCGAGGCGGGCGAACGAAAAATTCGATGATGGCGAACCTCCTGGTACCGGCAGCTTCTCCTGGGGCGGCTCCAATCGATGGCTCCCTTCTTCTCCAGAGGCGGCGGGCTCCGGTGAAATTCTGGCGAAGTGCTGCTCGCCTTGCTCCGGGAACGGGGTGAGGTGGTTCTGGGTGAGAGGGGAGTGAGGTGGTGTGCTCAATTCGGCTGGGGGTGGCCTCTATATATAGTGGCGAGAGGGGACCGACGGGGCGCAAGGTGAGCTCGTCGTGGTCGACGGCACAGAGGGCTATCGACATGGGCGGCGATAGGGGGCGGTGCGGTGCTCCCTGGCGATGCTCAACGACATGGTAGCGAGGCATGGGGCGGTGCGGTTTGGTCGGAACGCAGCGGTGCTCTACGCGTGCCCGGCGGAGGTTTTTAATGCGCACGGTGTGCGTGGTCTGCGCGGCGGCGAACGAGCGTGTCTGCGGGGTTGCTGGGACGGTGGTGATCACGTATGCACGCGGCGAGGGCGGCGCGCGGTCTATGGGCGTCGGTCGAGCGTGGCGCACGGGGAGCGCTCTCGGCATGGTTGCTGGCGAGCTTGGCATGGTTCGTGCGTGTGGTCCAGGGGCTGGCAAGGTTCGAGCGCTGGACAGGGATTGGCAGTGGGGTGTTGGCTTGCTCCCAGACATGTTTGCTAGGCTTGTTTCTTCTCCTAGCTTGCTTTCGACATGGGGGTGACAAGGGTGCACTCGGCCTGCTCACCATTGATGACATTGCCAAGCTTACAGTGATGCTAGAGGTTTGCAATTGAGCTAGATGATCTACTAAAGCCTAGTTGCATCCAGAGAGGGAACAAGTTAGGAAAGAATCACTGCTCACAATAGTGTTTGGATTTTGTTTGATTTGTATCTGCAAGGTGTTTGATGAAATGGCCGCAAGAATTCAAGTTTTGAATTTTGAAAAGATTTTTGGTGGGTGTGCTAGATTGGTGCTGGTGAGTCTGCAGATGCTTGGGTTTTGAAAGTTGAGTTTGTTTGAGTGGTTTTTGAAAAAGTGGGATCTTTCCATATGATAAAGATTCAATTTTGAATTATCATTTAAACTATGCATTTGAAAGTTTCTGGATGATCACAAAGTGGGCCTTGATACTTTGTTATGAGTACAATCAAGGGGTGTAAAGATCCAAACAAGTTTCTATTAAGTTCTGCAAGTTTGGGACATCCAAAGTAGGCATGGGAGTTAAATTGGTCAAAATGACCATTCACTCATTTTGCTTGCTTTGATTTATTTGTCTTTGGGAAAAGTGTGGGGATTGTTTAGATGATGTTTATTTTACCTAAGAATCCATTTACAAGCAAAGAAACACATAAACAAGGCAATTCAAAAGAATTCAAAATGGTATGCATACACATATGAATGCTTTCTCATTTTATTTTAGAAAAGTTTTTGTTGACCCTAAATTTGATGATTAGAGTTTGATGATCCAAGTTTAGTATTTTTGGGATGTTACAGGCGGCGACTGCCTCCTCGATCTCCTCGTGCTTCTTGGAGAGCTCGACGGCGGCGGCGGGCTCCTCCTCCTCGCGCCTCTTATTGGCCTCGAGCTCGGTGAGGGACACAGCGAGCGCTGCACGAAGCGCCGCCTCCTCCTCCTCATCTCTGTGGCGCGGGCACGGGCGGGAAGACGCGACGGACGAGCTCACGGAGGAAGATTCCTCCACAAGCTCGAACCGCGGAGCCGGCACGGTGCGCACGCCGGCGGCATAGGGGGAGAGAAGGTGGGGGGTCAGCCCCCAGTTCATCCAGCACCGGCAGGCGCGCTTCTTGGCCCCGACGGAGCGGATGCAGCGCCGCTCCTCCTCGTCGTCTCCGCCGCCGGGTGCCCAAAGGCCACTCCCTCCTCCTCCCCCCCCATCACCGCCGCTGCCGAGTCCGCAACTCGCTCTCCTGCTCGCCATCTCTCTCGCTCGCGCGGAAGCGGGAGGAATTTCTCGTCGGAGTACGCACGGAAACGCGGCGGCGGCTAGGGTTTGCGACGGAGGGACACGGGTTCTGACCCGTCCTTGCTCGCTTGGCCGGTAGAAATAGGAGCTGGAACGGACCTTTCACATGCCCCCGGGCCAGGCCGTTTACAGACGCTGTTAGCTTGAAGGCCCGGCTACCAGCCCATAAATCCGCCAGAAATTTAAGGCGCCGACATTTTAAGGGTGCTGTTAGACTTGCTCGGAGACTAACTATCTAAGGGACAATCGTTGTGTAGGTCTAGTCCGATCGACAGCACGCAGTAGATCTTTGCAGTTGCTTTTTTTTGCAGGTAATCCATGCAGTTGCGTTGCGTACGTGATGATCTGTCTTCTGCAAAAAAAAAAATGTGAAAGCAGACCGGCCTAGGCTGTATCGTTAGTTTCATGCTTTCGTCACTATTTCCATGGTTAACTCGACGAGACATTCATCAACAAGTGATTCACATAGACTTGTCAGGTTACAATCTAGAAAGCCGCATTATGAACATGGACAGGTGCACGTCATGTCGAGTTGCGATATCGGTACCTCAATGCTCAAAAATATATGTAAACCTTTATGAATATAGTGCAACATGTGGATCTATTAAAAATTCATTTTTAAAAAGTACAGTATGACATAAGTATGGCCTATACAAAAATACAATAGTTAGCAAGTGGACATATATATAACATAAAGTACTGCTGCTGATCTGCTTGGTTTATTGATATTTGCAAAAGCTTAGCCAGCACGAAATAAATTCATGATATCACATTGCGTGATGATCTGCCATGCATTTGCATTGTTGTATGAAGGTGACCAAACTACATGCACCGTCAGTTTCGTCACCGTCCACCCATGGTTAACTCCACGAAACATTCAGTGAGGAGTTATGTCAACAAGCGAAGAAGCAGGTACTATTCATTTAATTGAGTTTCATAAGCATGTCAGTCAGGTTACAATCTACAAAGTCATATTGGCGTGGATGCTGGTGCACATCATGCCGAGCTAAGAAATAGGCTAGCTAAGTTTGCTAGGACTTCTGTTCAAAAAAAAAAGTTTGCTAGGACTAAACATAGAACTGTGGTCTGGATTGGGTCAGGGCTGGACATTGTGCTGGTGGATGCTGACCAAGAACGCAATGTAACACTCTGTTTAATAGGTATAGCCCTTCTACCAAAAAGGAGTTGTAAGTGGAAGTTATTTTTCTTCATTGTTTTTTTTTTTTTGGTGTTGTGGTGTCTAACCCATCTATGATTTTAAACAGTTGTTATATTAATATATATATCCGGACGAAAGCCTGATTCGATGAGTGGAAGTTATTGAAGTTTAGGGCGTTTAACACTTTAACTCTTGTTTTTTGTGCCATCAATAAATAGTCGCATCATCTAGAATTTGGAGGGTTTCACGAAAAAAAACTTTATTGTTAATGAGAAGAAAATTCAGCGTCAAAACATTGACGGTCTAGAATATGATCAAGTACAACATACTATATTAATAGGTCTGCAGGGCATCATTGGTGTGTTAGATTCTGTCGAGGGAAGAATAACAAATCTTATTGTACAAGTTTATGTGCTCATTGTGACGTACGCTGGCTGAAAATGCTGTCTGCCCAACTAACCTTCCATATGCTCTTCCCCACGAGTGTGGTGTTAGGATGCAAGTCTACATCGGAACATATATCAAGTAAAAGAATCTCCCAAATGGAGACATGCACAAAGAAGAAGAACTGTCAGATGGCGAGTTGTATAATTAAAAAATTGCGGGGAATTGTATAACTAGTTAATTTCCCGCAAAAAGAAGAGTGGAAACGGAGCTGCGGAGGTGACTAGGGTTAAATTAGCTGTAGACATTCTTAGCTTAACTCTAAGAAGCGCTTTGCTGAGATGCAAGAGAGTGCATCAACTTTGCAGCTTATATTTTACGTAAATTCTCCACCCTTTTTCCGTTTTTCAGGCGCCACAGCAATGACAGCATTGTACATGAGTGCACGCCTACACTGCACTACTACGAATAAAGCGCTGAACACAGAACTACTAGTAGTACGGAGTAGTATTTATTCCTCGGACAACAGCTGCGTGTTTCCTCTCGCCTTGCCGGTGGCCGTATCTTCGTGTCCTGGAAAGATGGGAGCAATAATAGATTACACTCTACACCGTATTAATCTTTACAGAAAATGTACTCCTATACTCCATTAGTAGTGTTCAAGCTCATACTAATAAAGTTATCGTGCTAATAAGTTCTGGGAACACAATAATTTGCCTGGAATTCAGCGAAGCTGTCACACGCAAAAGCCTCTGCTTTTCTTCTCATCAGAGCAAAAACGTCAGTACAGCCCCAGTGGACAAAGTGACCGGATCGATCGATCGAGCGATGGGCAGTGGGCAAGCAAGCAATGATTCCGGAGAAGAAACGCCGGGGGAAAAAAGGGAGAAAGAAACAATGTACTTGCCCTTGCCACTGACTGACCCTCGTGTCCGTGCCCGTCCCATCCGCCTTTCCCTCGGGTCCTCGACCGGTTTCCTTTTCTTTTCCCCGGCCGTTCCGCGCGGCGGTCAGCTTAGCTAGATCACGACATGCGTGTGCGTGTGTGAGCAGAGTGGAAGACGAGAGTGCGCAGCCCGTCGTCGCTTTGCCGTCCGGGTAGTTCTCTCCGGCCCCGCCGCCGCATCCGGCCGACGACGGTAACGGAGGAACCAACCATCCCGCCGCGCAAGCGTGCGTGCATCACGACGTACGACCGGTGGCCGGCCGGCCAGCCCCGGCGCCGTTCTCCGGTCACCAGCTGAGAAAAAATGCAAGTAACGCTATGGGCGCACCGCGTCGATCTGTACGGCCATAGAAATGCAGGTATACATGCCCAGCAATCTGCAGCGCTTAGCTCTGCGCGCGCACAGTGCCTGTGATGTGGGCGGAGCCGATCAGCGACACGGCAACTACTTCTGCCTGCACATTGAGCATGCGCTCTCCTGGTGTACTTGATTACTAGTGCAGTGGTGGTGGTAGACTGGTAGTGGTAGTACTAGCTAGGTAGTGCTCGTGTCAGTCGCCAATTCCGCACCATGTCGATCTGGTGTACGCCGATACGCAACCCCGGCAGATACTGCGTCATACGTGTACTTAGTTCGGCGGTGTTTCGGTGTAGAATACGCAACCGGTCAGCTAGCACCAGCGTACTAATATTATCAGCCTTTTCCTCGCAAAAAAAAAAAACACCAGCGTACTACGCGACCGATCGAGCCTGGGTTTTCGAACTTTTGTATTTTCAGATTCAGAGGAACCAGGCGAGGCGACCCCTGACCGGATGGCCCCATGACAGGGCACAAAGCATCGACATAATAATAACGGAACGGTTGGCTGTTAGACTATCTAGCTGAAACAGAGTATAGTATAACCCGACTGCGACTGGTCACGCAATCAGCGCAACTTCTGTTTGGTTATTCGCATCGCGGCCAGCACGCGATCGACAGTATCAGTGGCGCCGGGCCGCGAGTCAATTTGTCCGGTTAGTCTGTCCAGGTCTGCGCGGGAGCGGTCAAAGGTGCAATGACTGTCTGTGATCTGCTTCGGCTCCACCGTTTCCGCCACTGAAACAAGTGAAGTTTAAAAAGTTTCAGAAAGAGCTAACGCCCCCCACACGGCCACACTCCTCGCTTTGTGCGAAAAGAGAAAGGTAGTAGCTACTAGCTAGGATTGCTCTTCCTTGATTCTGTCGTAACCTTCGTTAGATATTTTTCAAATCATGTGCATAAATCTGTATAAAAATATTCTATAGAATGGTCGTGAAAGTTGGGTTTAATTTGGAGCTGGGCATGTGTGGAAAGAGGACAAGCTTAGAGAACTAGGTGGATTATAACTTCTGATCAGATCAGCATGTGCAGCACAATGTTAATTAAACTGATAGACTATCATGGTTGTGGAGGTACGGTGGCAAAATATGGGACGACTATGGCGATGGCTCCTCACAAATGTCAAAGGTACATTGTGGTGGCGTGTGTGTTAGAAAAGGAATGTAGATGGAATTTATTGGAAAGAGAACAGACAGAATTTTTTGTCGTTCGTCATTCTTTTTTGCTGGTACTATATATATTTTCATCTTATTACGGGATTTCGGGTGATCGGTCAGGTTTGTCCTTCAAAAATAAGCACGAGTACTTGTTTCTCTTGTATACTCGGGATTTCGGGTGATCGGTCAGGATTTCGGGAGTATTTTAATTTCTTTTTTATATGGGTGTGAATTTTCCCATGCTGCTTCCTGACCGGACGTGCCCAATCAGCACAGCAACCTGAAAATAAGTAGCCCTACTGGCCAGATACAGTTGACTCTTCTGCCGACGTGTACTGTAGCTGTACAGACTACCCCAAACAGAGGAAGCGATCCGCGCACCTGTGTCATGCCATGCCACGTTCCGGAGCTACGCCCTCGATCGCGCGCGCGCCGACGCCATGACCCAACCATAAAAGAGCACAAGCCCCACCCAAACTTCACCCCCTCCCCCAAACTCCACACACACACACACACACATCCCGGGCACCATCCAGAGCCAGAGCCCACACAACTGCAATGCCCAGCCCGCCCTCGCCGTCGCCGCTCCTGCCAGCAGCGCCCGCCGCCGCAGCCACCCGCCGGCGCCGCCGCCTCCTCTCCTCCCCAAACCCAACGTCCGCCCCAGCGTCAGCCGCCTCCTCGTCCTCGTCGGCGTCTTCATCCACGTCGTCGTGCGCCTCCTTCTCCTTCCCCTCCCCCGCTCCCTCGCCGTTCCACCACCGCTTCCTCTCCCCGCTCCGGGCCTCCGCCGTGCCCTTCTCCTGGGAGCACCGCCCCGGCATCCCCAAGACCCCCGCGCGCGGGCCCAGTACGCGCAGCAGCAAACTCGGCGCCAGCGCTAAGGCGCCGCCGCTGCCCTCCCGCCGTCGCTCTTCTACAACAACAGCAGGGTGGTCGCCGAGTACCCCTTCGCCGCCTCCACCGCCGCCTACTCCGAGAAGGCGAGGAGGCGCAAGCAGCAACGGCGGTGGCCGGCGGTCACCGGCGCCCTGGCCGACTGGCTCGCCGTGCTCAGCCTCTACCGCTCCTGCACGAGGTCCCGCGACTGCCTCGCCGCCGCCGGTCCGCCGCCGCAACCGCGCCCGCGCGTTCCAGCCTAGGCCGGCGCGCTGAGGTCGATCAATCCGTATGTATACGTACGTAGAGAGTGGGTCTCCGTGCGCTGAGTTTAATTCTTGGGTGTGTGCTCGATCGTACAGATCGTTTAGGAATGTGCTTGGGGGATTTGGTGACATGACGCTGTAATTAAGAGTGGATTTTCGTGTGTCGGTATATGCATGTGCTAGTACTACACTATAGCTCGCACCAACAAATAATGAATTGGTGGTTTCGGCACGATTAGTACGGGCTAGTTGTTGATTAAGGATTTAATGTCGCAGCTGTTATAGTTTACACATGATATTATGGCTCGCATGTGGGTGGTGCAGTGCTGCTGTATGCATGTCTCCTGCTGTACCCTTTTTATTGCTTTTCTTTTGGGGAGAAAAATGTGTTGCAGTGTTAGTGCCTGCTGTTGTGATTACTGATTAGACTGCATTATTAGAATGCATTATGCATACATAGATCACTGGCATGTGGGCCATGACTATTCTACTTCCTATGACCCAAATTAGACTTCTAAATTCTAGACAAATCCGAGTCAACTAATTTGAATCGAGGAAGTACATTCTTACATATCTATACATTAAAAATATATTTGGATACATATAAATCTAACTAAGGCCTAATCGGGACCGAGCGAGCAAGAAAGATTATGATAACGTACTCCTACAACACTTGGTTTTTGTAATATCCTAGTACCTAGTATATGATCGGTTTTTAATTCATGCAACGTATAAAGTGATCGGTTCTCGCCCAATAGTCCAGCCCGGCTCAGTGGTGCACCTTTGTTTGTCTGGGCCATGGCGATCAACGTACGGGCAGTTAGGTGCAAATCTCTAGATCTACACATGTGCACTTGTTCTTGTGCACATCTTCCCTTTTCGGGGTAGAAACGTGTGCACATCTTAGGACCTTAATTACTGGTACGATTAGTATGTGCCACTGGTACGATTAGTGTGCATTTGACTACTCAAGTCTTTTCCCCCAAAAGGGCAAAAGTTACGGGTAACGGGTTCCTATGTACTAGTTGGCTTGGCGTAGAAGAGAGAACATCGAAGTTGCGTTTTGAGGGCAACTTGAGGCCTCCCCATTAATTTGTCCATTTTGAGGGTGCGGACAGAAAAAATGCTATGAGCACACATTGATATTTTTCTCATCTGTTTATAGGTATAATAGCCTTCTACTGTATTTGTTTCTTAAATTTGGGATAAAATTAATGAGTACTCATTTGTGCGTTGTCCATACAACCCACTTTTTGTGTCGAAAAGGACCCTGGCATTAAACATACAATAGTGTAACACACCACCAGAAAAACAAAAGTTAAAACGAGATGTCCTTCATTTTCAACCTTCAGACCGTGTCAACAACGTGTCGGTGCTTCTTCTCCTGTCTGATGTTGTTGGCTGTGGACGGGAAGTCATTGAATGGGTCTAGAAGGCCACATTTGTCTCGGAAATGGAGAGGAAGAAGTAATCGTCGATGAAGCTCCTTGATGATCCTTGCATCATCAAAGGCAAAAGAAGTCCCCTTGGTAGATACATCAATTGCCAAGATCCAAATAGAATCAATAGATCCGTCGATGCTAACCCCACACATGTCCTTCGTTGACTTTGAATCGGATGACCACGAGATAGGGAGAGGCCGGAAAGACCCTATTCCAACATGTCATCATCGCCTCCACATCGTCGATGCCATTGGAGAGATAAAACCAAGGGAAAACAGAACTACAAAAAAGCAAATGATGAAAGGGACAGGTCCCCACTCCTCTATCCATCGGCGTGGCCGCCGAAAGGAGGGGATGAGGTGGACAAAAAACTGGATCTCAGGGGCGATGGAGTCTCTCGCGAGGGGGTGGCTCTAGTACGGCTTGTTGCTTTGCTTATCTGGTGATGCGGTACATTCTAGTCTCATACAACCCATCTTGACATGACTCGCCTAACCTGATTTTGCATTGGCCTTCAGACCGCTGATAGCCCCCTCCCCTTACACCAACCACTCTCACCTCCGCGATAGGGAGCCCTCGCTAGCCGAAAAACCGTGGCAACGAGGTGTAGGTTGGCTAGTGTGCACAATGAGGTTTTGGTCTCGTCCTCTCATTTGACCAGTAGCGACGCACTTCTACACTAGGACCACATGTTAGCGCACCTTAGGGTTGGATACAACGACATGAAGTTCTAAGGGTGTGTTCGGTACGGGAACAAAGTAGGATATAATGTCATGTTTCCATTCCACTAGGATGGGTTGGTTCCGTTCTTGTGTTCGATTAGGAAAAAATGTAATGTAATGGTTCTGTTTTGTGTTTGGTTGGGCCAAAAAATTGGAATGTCCTAGATTTTGGTTACGAAGGAAATCGAATGGCTAATATAGGGGTTCGTAGCATGGAAAACAAAAAATTTCTACCGCATGCACACAAACAAGCCAAGATCTATCTACTAGATTGTAGTAACGAGTCGATAGAAGCACTCACCCTCGAAGATTCCAAAGCGGTTAACGAGAGCAGATTCTCATGGGTGATGTAGTCGTACACTTGCCGATCTCAAGATCGCGTAGACGATCCTTCCAAAGGTTTTGCGTTCAGCGCTTCATGATCGATCGCGTTCGGTACTCGATGAAGACCTTCCTCTCCCTTGTTCCAGCAGGCAGCGGATGTTGTAGTTCTCCCCTCGTGAATCCGGCAGCATGGCGGCGTGGTGTCGAAAGTAGAGGGAAGATCCCGCAGGGCTTCGCCTAAGCCGGTGCGAGTTATGGTGGATTAGGGTTTCCCAGAAATCTAGGGTTTAGAAAACCGGGAGGAGGAGAAGGTGTCGGCGGCGGCTAGAGCGGCGGCGATGCGGGTGGAGAGGGGCTAGGGCTTGTGTGCTTTGGGGCAGCCCTCCCCCTCTATTTATGAGAGAGGCAGCCTTGGGAGGGGTGGGTTTGAATCCAAACCCAAACCCAAGTTGGATTGAGAGAAGGACTTGTTTCTTCTCCCACTAGGAAACCATTGTTTCAGATTGACTTTTCAAACTTCCCATTTGACTTTCAATTTAGAGCTTTAATTCTCTCTTGCAAATGCACACACTAAGTGACCTAGGATATGATCCAATAATTCCACTTACCCATGACACATTCATGGGCCATTCTCCTTCCGGACCGGTGATCCTTCTAGAACCTTCTATAACCTCTCCGATGCAAACATCGGAATCTTCCCGAACTCTGGAATCGGACTTTCCTTATATGAATCTTATTCTCGGGACCATTCCGGATATCCTCGTGATATCCCAGATCCCATCCGGGACTCCGAACAACATTCGGTATCCCTACTAACATTCAATATCTACTAAACAACATCGAATCCTTAAGTGTGTCTCCCTACGGTTCGTGAATTATGCGGACATGACCGAGACACTTCTCCGATCAATAACCAATAGAGGAATCTGGAAATTCATATGGCTCCCACATATTTCTATGATTACTTTGCGATCGAATGAACCACTTTACATACGATACCAATTTCCCTTCGTCTCACGATAGTTCACTTATCCAATTTTGATCGACGGTATCTCTGCATACCTAGTTCAACCTCGTTACCGATAAGTACTCTTTTCTCGTTCCCGTGATATGTGATCCCTTGTGAGCCAGTCATATGATTGCAAGCCAATTGGATGGCATTCCACCGAGAGGGCCCAGAGTATATCTATCTGTCATATGGATGGACAAATCCCACTCTTGATCCATGTGCTTCAACCCATACTTTCCAAACACTCAATGCCACCTTTATAGCCACCCAGTTACGGTGTGGTGTTTGATGTCATCAAAGCATCCTTCCGGTGATGGTGATTAGCATGATCTCATGGTCGAAGGAATTAGGTTACTATGTATCAAAAATATTATAGCAAACGAACTATTAAAATGACTAGATATTTATGCTACGCTTATCTATAGGAGTATGTCCATCACACCATTCTCCTAATAATATGATCTTGTTGTTAATAACATCTCAATGTTCATGATCGAGAAACCACGATCATCTATTAACCAACAAGCTAGTATTATAAAGAGGCTTTACTAGGGACTCTAATTTAGTTTACAAATCACACAAGTATTAATGTTTCCGGTTAATACTATTATAGCATGAATGTAAACATTTATCAGAAACACAAACATATAATAATAACCACTTTTATTATTGCCTCTAGGGCATATCTCCAACAGTCTCCCACTTGCACTAGAGTCAACTAATCTAGATTACATGGTAATATACCAAACACCCATGGCGGTTTGGTGCTGGTCATGTTTTGCCCTCGGGAGAGGTTTAGTCAACGGATCCGCCACATTAAGATCTATGTGTACTTTGCAAATCTTTATGTCACCATCTTGGACGTGCTCTCGAATAGCATGAAAACGTAGCTTGATGTGCTTTAACTTCTTGTGTGACCTTGGTTCTTGCGCATTGGCTATGGCGCCCATGTTATCACTGTAGATAGACATTGTGTCCAGCGCACTTGGAACCACACCGAGCTCTGTAATGAACTCTTTCATCCATATCGCCTCTTGTGAAGCCTCCGAAGCAGCTATGTATTCCGATTCAGTTGAAGATCTCGCCACAACGCTTTGCTTTGCACTCCTTCAGCTAACTGCTGCACCATTCTAAGTAAATACGTATCCAGATTGAGATTTAGAATCATCCGGATCGGTGTTCCAACTAGCATCGGTGTAACCATTAACAACGATATGTTCATCACCTCCACAAGAAAGAACCATATCCTTAGTTCTTCTCAAGTACTTAAGGATGTTTTTGACCGCTGTCCAATGATCCACTCCTGGATCACTTTGATATCTGCTAGTCAAACTAACAACATATGCGATGTCGGGTCTAGTACATAGCATGGCATACATAAGAGATCCTATGTCTGAGGCATAGGGAGTCTTGCTCATCCTTTCTCTATCTTCTGCCATTGCTGGACTTTGAGTTTTACTCAAGGTCGTATTGGACAACATGGGCAAGAACCCTTTCTTGCTATCTTCCATTCCAAACCTCTTTAGAACTTTGTCCAAATATGTACTCTGTGACAATGATATTAGGCGCCTTGATCTATCTCTATAAATATTTATGCCTAATATATAAGCTGCTTCGCTAAGATCTTTCATTGAAAAACTATTATTCAAATAATCCTTGACACTATTAAGAAGGTCTACATCATTCTCAATCAACAATATGCCATCTACATATAGTATTAAGAATTCTATGGATCTCCCACTCACTTTCTTGTAAATACAAGCTTCTCCATAAGTTTGTATAAAACCAAAGCTTTTGATTACCTTATCAAAACGTTGTTCCAACTTCGGGATGCTTGCTTCAATCCATATATGGACCGCTGAAGTTTGCATACCTTGTTAGCATCTTTAGGATCGACAAAACCTTTGGGTTGCATCATATACAACTCTTCATCAATGTCTCCATTGAGGAACGCCGTTTTGACATCCATCTGCCATATATCATAATCATAATATGCAGCGATTTCTAACATAATCCTCACAGACTTTAGCTTCGCTACTGGTGAGAAAGTCTCATCGTAGTCAACACCTTGAATTTGTCGAAACCCGTTTGCGACAAGTCGAGCTTTATAGACAGTAACATTACTAACAACATCTGTTTTTTCTTGAAAATCCATTTGTTCTTGACAGCCTTCCGGCCATCCGGTAAGTCCATACATGGTTTTCGTACATGGATCCAATCTCGGATTTCATGGCTTCTTGCCATTTATTGGAATCTGGGCTCATCATCGCTTTCTCATATGTCGTAGGGTCATCGGCGTTGTCCACCAACATGACACTCATAACGGGATCATACCAATCAGGAGTGGTATGAGTTCTCGTTGACCTGCGAGGTTCTGTACTAACTTCAACCGAAGTTTCATGATCAACATTATTATCTTCCTCTCTTATTGATGTAGGCTCCACAGGAACTACTTCCGGTGCTGCGCTACTCGCAAGTTCGAGAGAAGGTTCAACAACCTCGTCGAGTTCTACTTTCCTTCCAGTCACTTCTTTCGTGAGAAACTCCTTCTCTAGAAAGGATCCATTCTTGGCAACGAAGATTTTTCCCTCGGATCTATGATAGAAGGTATACCCAATAGTTTACTTCGGGTATCCTATGAAGACGCATTTTTTGGCTTTGGGTTCAAGCTTGTCGGGCTGTAACTTTTTTACATAAGTTTCGCAACCCCAAACTTTAAGGAACGACAATTTAGGTTTCTTCCCAAACCATAATTCATACGGTGTTGTTTCAACGGATTTAGATGGTGCCCTATTTAAAGTGAATGCGGCTGTTTCTAATGCATAACCCCGAAACTATAGCGGTAAATCTGTAAGTGACATCATAGAACGAACCATATCTAAGAGAGTTCGATTACGACGTTCGAACACACCATTACGCTGTGGTGTTCCCGTCGGTGTCAATTGTGAAAGTATTCCGTATTTCTTCAAATGTTCGCCAAACTCGTAACTTAGATCGTAGAAATTTAATCTTCTTATTACGCTGATTCTCTACCTTACTTTGAAATTCCTTAAACTTCTCAAAAGTTTCGGACTTATGTTTCATGAAATAGATATACCCATATCTACTCAAGTCATCCGTGAAGGTAAGAACATAACTATAACCACTGCGCGATGCTACACTCATTGGGCCACACACATCGGTATGTATGATTTCCAATAAGTCCGTAGCTTGCTCCATCATACCAGAAAATGGAGTCTTAGTCATTTTACCCATCAGACATGCTTCGCATCTTTCAAGTGATTCAAGAAGTCCATTGGAATGGAGTTTCTTCATACGCTTCACTCCAATGTGACCAAGATGACAGTGCCACATATAGGTTGAGTTATCGCTCAATTTCAAACGTTTAGCTTCAATGTTATTAATGTGTGTATTACCACAATCGAGATTCAATAAGAATAGACCATCTATCAAAGGTGCATGTGCATAAAACATATTACTCATATAAATCGAACAACCATTATTCTCGGACTTAAACAAGTAACTGTCTCGCAATAAACATGATCCGGATATAATGTTCATGCTCAACGCAGTCACCAAATAACAATTATTTAAGTATAAAACTATTTCCGATGGTAGATGAAGAGGTAGCGTGCCGACCGCGATCACATCAACCTTTGTTCCATTTCCAACGCGCATTGTCACCTCGTTCTTCGCTAGCTTCCGTTTATTCTGCAGTACCTGTTTCGAGTTACAAATATGAGCAACCGAACCAGTATCAAATACCCAGGCACTACTAAGAGTACTAGTGAGATACACATCAATAACATGTATATCGGATATACCTTTCTTATTGATGCTGCCGTTCTTCAAATCCGCCAAGTACTTTGGGCAATTCCGCTTCCAGTGACCTTCTCCCTTGCAGTAAAAGCACTCAGTATCAGGCTTAGGCCCAGCCTTGCTCTTCTTCGCCGGCGCGGTAACTTTCTTACCGCCCTTATTGAAGTTTCCCTTTTTCTTAGACTTGCCTTGCTTCTTGAATTTGGTGGTCTTATTGACCAACAACACTTGGTGCTCTTTCTTGATCTCCACTCCTGCAGACTTTAAGATGGAGAAGAGTTCGGGTAACGACTTGTCCATGTTTTGCATATTGTAGTTCATCACAAAGTTCTTGTAACTTGGTGGTAGTGATTGGAGGACACGGTGAATCCCCAAAGCATTAGGAATCAATATACCCAAGCTTTGAAGCTTGCTTGCGTGCCCAGACATCTTAAGCACGTGCTCACTGACGGAGTTGTCCTCTTCCATCTTGCAGTTAAAGAACTTTTCAGAAGCCTCATAACTCTCAACTGCTGCGTGAGCCTCAAATATCATTTTGAGTTCACGGACAATATCATGTGGGTCATGGTTCTCAAACCTTTTCTGAATCTCCAATTCCAAACCATACAAGATAGCACACTGAATTGTGGAGTACTGATTCTTCCGAGCGAGGAAAACATTCTTTACCTCATCGGTAGCATTAGCTGCAGGCGGGTCACCCAGCGGTGCATCCAACACATAGGTCAAATTACCAGCATTGAGGATAATCCTCAAATTGCGGAACCAATCCGCGAAGTTGTAGGGATTCGTAGCATGGAAAACAAAAAATTTCTATCGCATACAAACAAACAAGCCAAGATCTATCTACTAGATTGTAGCAACGAGTCGATGGAATAACTCACCCTCGAAGATTCCAAAGTGTTTAACGAGAGCGGATTCTCGTGGGTGATGTAGTCGTACTCTTCCCGATCTCAAGATCGCGTAGACGATCCTTCCGGCCAGCTGCGTTAAGCGCTCCCGATCGGTCACACGTTCGTACTCGACGAAGACCTTCCTCTCCCTTGTTCCAAAGGCAGCGGAGGTTGTAGCACTCTCCTCGCGATTCCAAGCGACAAGACAAGTGGTACCAAGTAGAGGGAGATCTCGCAGGCTTCGCCTTAAGCGGGCGAGTATGGTGGAGTATGAGAGAGCCCTCGGCGATCTAGGGTTTAGACACGAGGAGGGGGCTAGGCCGTGGCTAGGGTTTCACCTAGGCGCCAGAGTGCCCTAGGCCATGGCGGCTATGGGAGGCGGCTTGGTACTAGGGTTTAGAGGTAGGAACTTGTGTGTGTCTGGGAGGAGCCCCCCTCCTTATATAGGTGGAGGGGCGGCCAAGGGAGGAGGCCCTCCCAACTCGGCAGTGGTGCCGGCGGTGGGAGGAACTCCTCCCCCAAGTCGGTTTCCACCTCCCTCTCCACTTCCCAAACCTAGCCGTTTGACTTTCAAACTAGCCGTTTGACTTTTCAAACTAGGATTTGATTAATCCCTCTATTTTTTTCAGCGATGACACCGAGTACATAATGCAATCATACCAACTTGATATAACACATTCATTTACCCTTCCCCTCCTGAGTGCCGGACATTCCGGAACCTTCTAGAACATTCCCGATGAAAACACCGGAACCATTCTCCAACTCCGAAACGGGACTTTCCTTATATGAATCTTATTCTCCGGACCATTCCGGATCTCCTCGTGATATCCCGAATCCCATTCGAGACTCCGGACAACATTCGGTCTCTTTCTCATCATTCCATAACTACTCAAACAATGTCGAATCCTTAAGTGTGTCTCCCTACGGTTCGTGAATTATGCGGACATGATCGAGACACCTCTCCGAACAATAACCAATAGAGGAATCTGGAAATTCATATGGCTCCCACATATTTCTACGATTACTTTGCGATCGAATGAACCACTTACATACGATACCAATTTCCCTTTGTCTCACGATAGTTTACTTATCCGAGGTTATGATCGTCTGTATCTCTGCATACCTAGTTCAACCTCGTTACTGATAAGTACTCTTTTCTCGTTCCCGTGATATGTGATCCCTTGTGAGCTAGTCACATGCTTGCAAGCTAATTGGATGACATTTCACCGAGAGGGCCCAGAGTATATCTATCCGTCATATGGATGGACAAATCCCACTCTTGATCCATGTGTTTCAACCAATACTTTCCGAACACTCAATGCCACCTTTATAGCCACCCAGTTACGGTGTGGTGTTTGATGTCATCAAAGCATCCATCCGGTAAAGGTGATATGCATGATCTCATGGTCGAAGGAATTAGGTTACTATGTATCAGAAAGCATATAGCAATTGAACTATTTAAAATGACTTGATCTTTATGCTATGCTTATCTATAGGAGTATGTCCACCATATCATTCTCCTAACGATATGATCTTGTTGTTAATAACATCTCAATGTTCATGATAGGGAAACCACAATCATTTATTAACCAACAAGCTAGTGATGTATAGAGGCTTTACTAGGGACTTCAAATTAAGTTTACAAATCACACAAGTATTAATGTTTCCTTATTAATACTATTATAGCATGAATGTAAACATTTATCATAAACACAAAGATATAATAATAACTACATTTATTATTGCCTCTAGGGCATATCTCCAACAGTCTCCCACATGCACTAGAGTCATCTAATCTAGATTACATGGTAATATACCGAACACCCATGGCGGTTTGGTCTGGTCATGTTTTGCCCTCGGAGAGGTTTAGTCAACGGATCCGCCACATTCGGATCTGGTGTACTTTGCAAATATTTATATCCCCATCTTGGATATGTTCTCGAATAGCGTGAAAACGTAGCTTGATATGCTTGACTTCTTGTGTGACCTTGGTTCTTGCGCATTGGCTATGGCGCCCATGTTATCACAAGAGATAGACATTGGGTCCAAATAGGAACCACACCCACTGTAATGAACTCTTTCATCCATATCGCTTCTTGTGAAGCCTCCGGCAACCATGTATTCCGATTCAGTTGAAGATCTCACCACAACGCTTTGCTTTGCACTCCTCCATAATCTTGCACCATTCAAAATAAATACGTATCCAGTTGTGATTTAGAATCATCGGATCGGTGTTCCAACTAGCATCGGTGTAACCATTAACAACGAGTGTTCATCACCTCCATAAGAAAGAACCATATCCTTAGTTCTTCTCAAGTACTTAAGGATGTTTTTGATCATTGTCCAATGATCCACTCTGGATCACTTTGATATCTGCTAGTTAAACTAACAACATATGCAATGTCGGGTCTAGTACATAGCATGGCATACATTAGAGATCCTATGGTGAGGCACGTGAGTCTTACTCATCCTTTCTCTATCTTACGCGATGTCGGACTTTGTGTTTTACTCAAGGTCGTATTGGGCAACATGGGGAAGAACCCTTTCTTGCTATCTTCCATTCCAAACCTCTTTAGAACTTTGTCCAAATATGTACTTTGTGACAATGATATTTGGCGTCTCGATCTATCTCTATAAATCTTTATGCCTAATATGTAAGCTGCTTCGCCAAGATCCTTCATTGAAAAACTATTATTCAAATATTCCTTGACACTATTAAGAAGGTCTACATCATTCCCAATCAATAATATGTCATCTACATATAGTATTAAGAATGTTAGAGAGCTCCCACTCACTTTCTTGTAAATACAAGCTTCTCCATAAGTTTGTATAAAACCAAAACTTTTGATCACCTTATCAAAACGTTGATTCCAACTTCGGGATGCTTGCTTCAATCCATAGATGGACCGTTGAAGTTTGCATACCTTGTTAGCATCTTTAGGATCGACAAAACCTTTGGGTTGCATCATATACAACTCTTCATCAATGTCTCCATTGAGGAATGCTGTTTTGACATCCATCTGCCATATCTCATAATCATAATATGCAGCGATTGCTAACATAATCCTCACAGACTTTAGCTTCACTCTTTGTGAGAAAGTCTCATCGTAGTCAACTCCTTGAATTTGTCGAAACCCTTTGCGACAAGTCGAGCTTTATAAAGATAACATTACCATCAAGATCTGCTTTCTTCTTGAAAATCCATTTGTTCTCGATGACCTTCCGGCCATCCGTAAGTCTACCAAAGTCCATACTTGGTTTTCGTACATGGATCCAATCTCGGTTCATGGCTTCTTGCCATTTATTGGAATCTTGGCTCATCGCTTCCTCATATGTCTCGGGGTCATCGGTGTTGTCCACCAACATGACATTCATATCGGGATCATACCAATGCTGGGTACGAATTCTCGTTGACTGCGAGGCTCTGCAACTTCAGAAGTTTCATGATCATCATCATTAGCTTCCTCTCTAAGGGTGCGGGCACCACAGAACTTCTTCCGGTCTGCACTACTACACTTTCGAGAGAAGTTTCGACAACCTCGAGTTCTACTTTCCTTCCAGTCACTTCTTTCGAGAGAAATTCCTTCTCTAGAAAGGATCCATTCTTAACGAAGATTTTGCCTTGGATCTATGATAGAAGGTATACCCAATAGTTTCCTTCGGTATCCTATGAAGACGCATTTTTTCGCTTTGGGTTCAAGCTTGTCATGTAACTTATTTACATAGGCTTCGCAACCCCAAACTTTAAGCGACAATCTAGGTTTCTTCCCAAACCATAATTCATACGGTGTCGTTTCAGGATTTAGATGGTGCCCTATTTAAAGTGAATGCGGTTGTTTCTAATGCATAACCCCAAAATGATAGCGGTAAATCTGTAAGTGAAATCATAGAACGAACCATATCTAAGAGAGTTCGATTACGACGTTCGGACACACCATTACACTGTGGTGTTCCGTGATTGTCAATTGAAAGTATTCCGCATTTCTTAAAATGCTCGCCAAACTCGTAACTTAGATATTCACCTCCACGATCGAGCGTAGAAATTTAATCTTCTTGTTACGTTGATTCTCTACCTCACTTTGAAATTCCTTAAACTTCTCGAAAGTTTTGGACTTATGTTTCATGAAATAGATATACCCATATCTACTCAAGTCACCCGTGAAGGTAAGAACATAACGATAACCACCGCATGATGCTACACCCATTGGACCACACACATCGGTATGTATGATTTCCAATAAGTCCGTAGCTCGCTCCATCATACCGTAAAATGGAGTCTTAGTCATTTTACCCATCGACATGCTTCGCATCTTTCAAGTGATTCAAATCAAGTGATTCAAGAAGTCCATCGAATGGAGTTCCTTCATACGCTTCACTCCAATGTGACCAAGGCAGCGATTGCCACATATAGGTCGAGTTATCGCTCGATTTCAAACGTTTAGCCTCAATGTTATTAATATGTGTATTTCCACTATCGAGATTCAACAAGAATAGACCATCTATCAAAGGTGCATGTGCATAAAACATATTACTCATATAAATCGAACAACCATTATTCTCGGACTTAAACAAGTAACCGTCTCGCAATAAACAAGATCCCGATATAATGTTCATGCTTAACGCAGGCACCAAATAACAATTATTTAAGTATAAAACTAATCCCAATGGTAGATGAAGGAGTAGCATGCCGACCGCGATCACATCAACCTTTGATCCGTTTCCCACGCGCATCGTCACCTCGTTCTTCGCTAGCTTCCGTTTATTCTGCAGCACCTGTTTCGAGTTACAAATATGAGCAATCGAACCAGTATCAAATACCCAGGAACTACTACGAGTACTAGTGAGATACACACCAATAACATATATATCAGATATACCTTTCTTCTTGATGTTTCCGTTCTTCAAATCCGCCAAGTACTTTGGGCAATTCCGCTTCCAGTGACCTTCTCCCTTGCAGTAAAAGCACTTAGTATCAGGCTTAGGTCCAGCCTTGGTCTTCTTCGTTGGCGTGGTAACTTTCTTACCACCCTTCTTGAAGTGTCCCTTCTGCTTAGACTTGCCTTTCTTGAATTTGGTGGTCTTATTGACCAACAACACTTGGTGCTCTTTATTGATCTCCACTTCTGCAGATTTCAACATGGCAAAGAGTTCTGGCAACGTCTTGTTCATGTTTTGCATGTTGTAGTTCATCACAAAGTTCTTGTAACTTGGTGGTAGTGATTGGAGGACGCGGTAAATCCACAAAGCATTAGGAATCACTATACCCAAGCTTTGAAGTTTGTTTGCATGCCCAGACATCTTAAGCACATGCTCACTGACGGAGCTGCCCTCTTCCATCTTGCAGTTAAAGAACTTTTCAGAAGCCACATAGCTTTCAATTGCCGCATGAGTCTCAAAGATCAATTTGAGATCCTCGACAATATCATATGGTCTGAATTCTCAAACCTTTTCTGAAGCTCCGATTCTAAACCATACAAGATAGCACACTGAACTATGGAGTACCGAGTCTTCCGAGTGAGGTAAACATTCTTTACTTCATCGGCAGCATCAGCTGCAGGTGGGTCACCCAGCGTTGCATCCAGCACATAGGTCAAATTACCAGCTGTGAGGACAATCCTCAAATTGTGGAACCTATCCGCGAAGTTGCTTCCATTGTTTTTCAACTTTTCTTTCTCTAGGAACGCATTAAAATTGATGGTAGGGGCTGCCATTGATCTACAACATATTTGCAATAGTTTAGACTAAGTTTATGACAAATTGAGTTCAAATTAATAATAAAATTAATCTAGGTGAACTCCCACTCAAAACAATATCCCTCACATTGTTTTAGTGATCACACGAACCAAATCCACCATATCAACACCGATCATCACGAGAGTTGATATAGTTTCAATGGCGAACAATCGACATGTTCATCATATCTACTATATGATTCATGCTTTACCTTTCGGTGATCCGTGTTCGAGACCATGTGCATACATGCTAGGCTCGTCAAGATCAAACCTTAGTTTCCGCATGAGCAAATCTGGCTTGCTCACGTTGTATACACTTGCGAATCTAACACACCGATCATCACGTGGTGCTTGAAACAACAAGCTTTAGCAGTGCTAACTAAGAGTGAACACTTTATGACTTGAAATTCATGTGCACGAGGATCATCTTATAATGCTACCGCTGTCTACTAAGCAATACAAGATGCATAAAGGATTAACATCACATGCAATTCATAATATGTGATATGATATGGCCTTTCTTCTTTGTGCTTCCGATCTCCATCTTCTAGCACGAACATGATCTCCATCATCACCGGCATTGCATCAAGGTCAATGACGCTTCTCCATGGTTGTCATCCACCGGCTTCAACTATTACAACTACTTTGAATAGACACGGTTTATAGAAATTAAAGACAGCCATATGGCTCCTGCCGGTTGCCAACTTACAATAAGGAACATTGCATACATCAAATATAATCACAATCATGGCCATATCACATCACAGCACACCCCTGCAAAACAAAGTTAGACGCTTCTACTTTCTTTGCATGTTTTACGTGGTTTGGGGCTTTCAATAAGTGTCGTTCTAACTTACGAACATGAACCACAACATTGATACTATCATTGTTAATCACCCGTTGTAAATTGAATCTTAACTATGCTAGGAGAAACAGGCACCCGCAAAGCCACTTATGCAATACAAGTTGCATGTCAAGTGTGGAGCAAGTCTCATGAACGATATCATGTAAGGTTAGCCCGGGCCACTTCATCCCAACATCCCGCAAGATGCAAAGTACACAAGAAGCAATCGACAATAAAAGCATCAACGCCCACAATGACCATTGTGTTCTACTCGTGCAACAGATCTACATATAGACACGGCTCTGATACCACTGTAGGGATTCGTAGCATGGAAAACAAAAAAATTCTATTGCATACAAACAAACAATCCAAGATCTATCTACTAGATTGTAGCAACGAGTCGATGGAATAACTCACCCTCAAAGATTCCAAAGTGTTTAACGAGAGCGGATTCTCGTGGGTGATGTAGTCGTACTCTTCCCGATCTCAAGATCGCGTAGACGATCCTTCCTGGGCGTTCGGCGCTCCCGCAATCGGTCACACGTTCGGTTCGACGAAGACCTTCCTCTCCCTTGTTCCAAAGCATGGAGGTTATAGCACTCTCCTCGCGATTCCTGGCAACAACAATGGTACCAAGTAGAGGAGATCTTGCAGGCTTCTTGGCCGGGCGAGTATGGTGGAGTATGAGAGAGCCCTCGACGATTTAGGGTTTAGACACGCCAAGGAGGGGGCTAGGCCGGTGGCTAGGGTTTCACCTAGGCGGCGGCGAGTGCCCTAGGGCCGGAGGCGGCTATGGAGGCGGCGGCGGCTTGGTACTAGGGTTTAGAGGTAGGAACTTGTGTGTCTAGGAGGGGAGCCCTACCCCTCCTTATATAGGTGGAGGGGGCCGGCCAAGGGGATGGGAGTCCCTCCCCAACTCGGCTTGGTGGTGCGCCGGCGGTGGGAGGAGGAACTCCTCCCCCAAGTCGGTTTCCACCTCCCTCTCCACTTCCCAAAACTAGCCGTTTGACTTTCAAACTAGCCGTTTAACTTTTCAAACTAGGATTTGATTAATCCCTCTATTTTGTTCAGCGATGAAACCGAGTACATAATGCAATCATACCAACTTGATATAACACATTCATGTACCCTTCCCCTCCTGAGTGTCGTACATTCCGGAACCTTTTAGAACATTCCCGATGAAAACACCGAAACCATTCTCCAACTCCGAAACGGGACTTTCCTTATATGAATCTTATTCTTCGGACCATTCCGGATCTCCTCGTGATATCCCGAATCCCATTCGAGACTCCGAACAACATTCGGTCTCTTTCTCATCATTCCATAACTACTCAGACAACGTCGAATCCTTAAGTGTGTCTCCCTACGGTTCGTGAATTATGCGGACATGATCGAGACACCTCTCCGAACAATAACCAATAGAGGAATCTGGAAATTCATATGGCTCCCACATATTTCTACGATTACTTTGTGATCGAATGAACCACTTACATACGATACCAATTTACCTTTGTCTCACGATAGTTTACTTATCCGAGGTTATGATCGTCGGTATCTCTGCATACCTAGTTCAACCTCGTTACTGATAAGTACTCTTTTCTCGTTCCCGTTATATGTGATCCCTTGTGAGCTAGTCACATGCTTGCAAGCTAATTGGATGACATTTCACCGAGAGGGCCCAGAGTATATCTATCCGTCATATGGATGGACAAATCCCACTCTTGATCCATGTGTTTCAACCAATACTTTCCGAACACTCAATGCCACCTTTATAGCCACCCAGTTACGGTGTGGTGTTTGATGTCATCAAAGCATCCATCCAGTAAAGGTGATATGCATGATCTCATGGTCGAAGGAATTAGGTTACTATGTATCAGAAAGCATATAGCAATTGAACTATTTAAAATGACTTGATCTTTATGCTATGCTTATCTATAGGAGTATGTCCACCATATCATTCTCCTAACGATATGATCTTGTTGTTAATAACATCTCAATGTTCATGATAGGGAAACCACAATCATTTATTAACCAACAAGCTAGTGATGTATAGAGGCTTTACTAGGGACTTCAAATTAAGTTTACAAATCACACAAGTATTAATGTTTCCTTGTTAATACTATTATAGCATGAATGTAAACATTTATCATAAACACAAAGATATAATAATAACTACATTTATTATTGCCTCTAGGGCATATCTCCAACAGAATTTGCTTCCATTGTGTTTCAACTTTTCTTTCTCTAGGAACGCATTAAAATTGATGGTAGGGGCCGCCATTGATCTACAACATATTTGCAATAGTTTAGACTAAGTTTATGACAAATTGAGTTCTAATTAATAGTTAAATTAATCTAGGTGAACTTCCACTCAAAATAATATCCCTCAAATTGTTTTAGTGATCACACGAACCAAATCCACGACATCAAAACCGATCATCACGAGAATTGATGTAGCTTCAATGGCGAACAATCAACATGTTCATCATATCTACTATATGATTCATGATTTACCTTTCGGTGATCCGTGTTCCGAGACCATGTATGTACATGCTAGGCTCACCAAGATCAAACCTTAGCTTCTGCATGAGCAAATCTGGCTTGCTCACATTGTATACACTCGCAGAATCTAACACACCCGATCATCACGTGGTGCTTCGAAACAACGAGCTTTAGCAACGGTGCTTACTAAGGATGAACACTTTGAAAGTACAGACTTGATACGACTAGAGGGGGGTGAATAGGCGTCTACCCAATTTTAATTTGTTTCTCACTTTTAGGCTCAACAAGAAAGGAAGTTATCTAGAGATGCAACTAAGTGAACAACTTAAATGCAAGAAAACAAACACCAACAACAAAAACAGTAAATAGCAAGGAGTAAAGGAAGGGAACGAAGTAACCGACGAGGGGACACGGAGATGTAATTCCCGTAGTTCACTCCCAAGGAGCTACGTCTACATTGGAGAGGTGTCGGGGCCACACAAGGTCACCCGAGCGCCACAAAGGCCTCACCTTCTTCTCCGGTGAGCTCCCCCACAAAGGAGGCCTCACAATCCACTAACCGGTGACCTTGAAGGCGCCAACCGAAACCTTTACACCAAGGTTGAGGGGGAGGATCCACAACTCAATTGGAGGCCCTCAACGACACCTCGAAGCTTTACAACACACGCCTCATCTCCGAGGATGCCCTACACCGTCTAGGGTTCCAAGAAACCCAAGAGCAACAAGTTCCACAAAGGATGGGTGGGGGAAATCAATTCTTCTTTGGTGGAAGTGTAGATCTAGGTCACCTCCCTCACCTCTCAAAAGATCAAGTCATTTGAGTGGCTAGAGAGAGATCTAGTGAGGTGAAGCTCAAGCATTAATGGAGAGAGAGAAAAATTCGAGAGCAAGTGGGAGGAAGAAGGGGTGCCTTAAAGGCCCCCATTTGACCGTTCTGACCTCCCGACCTCACCGGAAGTTCGGTGAGGGCGGAAGTTCCGCCAGCTGGCTCAGCGGTCATCGGTTGTTGGCCCGCTCGAGCGCAACCGAAGTTCCGGTCAAAATGGACCGGAAGTTCGGTGAACTTCGAGCAGTTCGACCAAGTTAAGCAAATAGCGCTTCAAAGCGAAGGTTCTTGAGCCTTCACCGGAACTTGGGGAACAAGGCAAACTTTGGGTCATGGCGGTCGTTGGAAGTTCCGGCCTTCAGGCGGAAGTTCCGCTCAAGAACATTTGGCAGGACAAGTTCCGATGCAAGTTCTGGCCAAGTTTCGGCAAATAGCACACTTCAAAATAGAAGGTTACTAAACCGCCACCGGAACTTGGGCGGAACTAGAGTCGGAACAAACTTTAGAACAGCCCGCAGAAAAAGTTTGAGCGGAACTTCCGGCCTATGACCGGAAGTTCCGGTGAGACACAAAAGGCCCCAACAGAACATGAACACGCTCTCTCTCACGGGATAATGGGATGGCTGTGACGGTGCATATAGGTTTGTGCAAGAACAAGTGATTTCCCACAGCCTTCCAACATGGACCCCCTCTTAATAGTACGGTGACCTAAAAACAACAACCGGAAAGAAACTAGGAGAAGACTAAAAGGCCACCGTCTGCAAAAGATCACAAGAGAGCACCCATCACAAAAGAATGAGACAACAACGACGTTTCCCCTGAAACTCAAGAGCACAGTTAAAAACACGGTTGGGATTGTCATTTTAACACCAAAAACATCATGGGAAGATATGGTCCTTTCAATCTCCCCCTTTTTGGTGTTAGATGACAATCCAGATTTACATAAACAAAGCAATCTTTGCAATGGGAGGCAAGCTCCCCTGTGTGTGCAAGGTAGAGAAGACCTCTAAGGACAGACTAGCACACATACAGGAGGCTCCCTAACAATTGCAAAGATAGCACAAGTGCAAGGTACAAAGAGGATAGAGATCATACAGAACCAACTAAATGTGGTGTAGACAAACGGAGTGATAATAAAAATAAGAGCAATGAGGCTCCACCACCATAGCAACAGCTCAAGAGATGACAACAAGATACCACACTCACGGCAAAGTATAAGATACCACAAAGATACCACATAGTAGATACCACATAGTCTCAAACATAACATACCACATGGTCCACAAGCACACATAAGTTCACAGACATAAAACCACAAGCACACAAATAAACTAGAGAGTTCGCGAGTAATAAAAGATCAAAGGCAAGAACAGGCTCGCGACTCATCCCATGCAAATCCCGTAGACAACCTAATAGACATCTTTCTCCCCCTTTGGCATCGAGACACCAAAAAGTAAGAAGAGATCAATCTACTCGTCCCAGCCATGAGAAGGGGGAGGAGGAGAAGACTCAGGCGGACCAGTGACCTCCTCCTCAGACTCATCTTCAGACCAGTTGCAGTTGTTGCGAACCCAATCTTCCTTGGGAGCAGTGACAGAGCTAGAGACCGGTGAGCAAGGAATGTTGAGGGCTGCCATGATGGCCTTCTGGCGCTGAATATTGTGACGTTGATCAACATAAGCCTGATACTCGCGGTCCTGCAGAAAGCAGAAGGTTTTCTTCACTTTCCCAAGCAGCTTCTTTGCCCAAGATGGCTGCCTCTAGAGAGAAGGACCACCAGCACTAGAGCCACCAGGAGCAGCGGAGGGACCACTAGCAACATCTTGAGTCTTCTTGAGAGCATCTTCCTTTTCTTCCTGAGTACGAGGCTTCTGGTGCTTACTCACACGGAACTTTTTCTCTTCATGAATGGTGATGTTGTCTTGAGGGAAGGGGTTGCCAGTCTTCTCGAGCCACTTGTGATTGATGAGAGTCTAAATGTAGGGAGCATAGATGCAGGAGCGCTTTTCAATGAGAGCCGCCCACATCTCTGAGTAGATGAAGTGCATAACATCCATTGAACTTTCAGTGTCTCGGCGAAGATGGGTCTGATGCATGAGGTCAACCTGATATCCATGAAACTGATCAAAGTTGCCAGCCTTGGGAGAGATGGTGTTCAAGTACACCCTGCGCATGATGTCATAAACTGGAAGCAGATGATTCACATACCCAACACTTCCCCATCCTTCAATGTAGAGAGGCTCCAGGACCTCAGGATCAACAGCTACAGGACCATGAACACGCCAACCATTTGCCCCGCGGCCAGGCTGAATGGGTGTGAGACCCTGGCGCATGGCTCAATAGGATTGATAGGAAACCCATACCAACAAGTTGCAACTTCTTTTTTGGAAGCTCATTCGAAAAGAACTCTAAGGTTAAGCGTGCTTGGCCTAGAGCAATTCTACGATGGGTGACCGACCGAAGTGGGTAACCTGCGCGCACGAGTGAGGACAAAGTCTTAAAAAAGACTAGTGTTGGTCCAGGGGTTAGTCTAGAGATCCTATTGAGTCGCCGAGATGACGGTAGTCTGGAGTGACCGGGGGTGTTACAATGGGATAGCCAAGAAGCTCAGCAAACTCAGCCCAAGTAGCGGTAAGAAGCACGTCCCTGGTCATCCACTTCATCACACCTTCAGTAGAGGACTACATGTGAAGAAACAAAGTTGAGTAAAACTGAGCAATAGCAGTCACATCAAAGTTCTGACAGTGCTCCATGAGGGGAATCAGCCCAAACTTCTTGCAGATATCAAGAGCCTCTCCAAAGTAGACTTGCTTCTCTTCCATGTGAGGCACATTGATGTACTTCTGAGGAGAAACCACGAACTTCTTCTTTGATGCATAAATTTCTTCATAAATCTGTTCCTGACGGCAGGTGTGAAAATGAGGATCCAAGCAAAGACGATCACGAGGCACGAGGTAGGGATCCGTAGCCCTGAATGCAGAGTAAGCCTTCTGAGACCACTTGGAAATCTTGGCTTTGGTCATGTCAGGCCCAGCAGCAGTGGCCTTCTGAGCAAGAGCAGGCCTCTTCCCTGTAGCAGCAGCAGCACGGCGAGCAGCAGCGGCCTTCTGGCGAGAAGTCTGAGCGGTCGGACGCACAATCTCAGCATCTTCCTCATCAATCTCTAGAGGAATGTCAGCGGATGGTCAGCAGGCACGCTTGCCTTCGCGAGACTCTCCTTCCCCTGAGAAGAAAGCACAAGAATAGGGAGGGAAGGTGGGATAAGTGCACAAGTTCGGAAGAGGAAACAAAAGAAATAGATTGGAAAAATACAAACAGAAAAAGTTGTATTGTGGCCGGAACTTCCGCTGAATCACCGGAACTTCCGGTGAAAATGGTCCACCGGAAGTTCCGGTCGTGGCTCAACGGAAGTTCCGGTGAGGCCACGAACTGACGGTTCCAAACAGTAGTTCACTAGATGTAGATCTAAAAAACCACAAGTTCACAGATTTTTCTAGGATGTATTGGACCAATCTACTCAAGCATGATACCCTAGACCTATCAAGATCTTCCAACAAGTTCTAGCCAAAGAACTAGCCTAGACAAGGTGTGCCCTAACTCAAGCCATGGTGAGAGCAAGATCTCCATTAATGGAGGGAGTTGAGGGCAAATACCGGAGTCCATGGCGGGAGATCGAGGTGGGGAAGGATCCCACGGAGCTGATATGCGGAGGAGAGGTTGGAGACGAAGGGGGAGCCTTCGTGGAGAGGTCCTCGCCAAGCCCGAGATAGAAGATGGGTCTTGGGGAAAAGGAAGAAGATCCCGTTTCCCTAGGGCCCACCTTATATAGACAGGAGCACCACCGGAAGTTCCGGCCAGGACGAAGTTCAGTGGACTGGAACTCCGGTCGATCGACCACGACGCCAGAAGACCATCTCAGATAGGACAACAAGTAAGAACTTGTGTAGGGAATAGAGAGGCCTTGAGGTAAGGAAAGGCTTAGGATAGATAGCTCAAACTGTGAAGAACCAAAACAACAAAACCAAGAAAAACAAAAAGGTCAAAGAACCAAATAAACGCAGTCATTGGTCAAGCCACCTTATATAAGAGTAAATGACTTGACACCGCGAAGATATATCTTGGGTTCATTACCAACACTCATCATGAAGCTCAAATGGTCTCCTTTAGAGACAATAGAGTATGAAAACTTTAATGTGCGCATAATAGGGATAGTGTTTGTTCATAAGAGGAACTACACTCCCCCTAAATCCATGCCTACATCCAAACAAGATACACATTGAGACACGAGTAGGTGTGCAAGGGCTCAAGCAACATTGCTCGAATCAATGATATTTAGCTCATGCCTTAACTCTCGGAACCTTGCTTCATCAAGAGGCTTCGTGAAAAGATCCGCAAGATTTGCCTTGGTGGGAACATACTCCAAAGAAATGTCTCCTCTAGCAACATGGTCCCGAATGAAATGATGATGAATCTCAATGTGCTTGGTCCGGTTGTGTTGCACGGGATTGTGAGCAATAGCAATGGCACTTTCATTGTCGCAAAGAAGAGGCACCTTGTCAAAAGATAGTCCAATATCCTTCAAGGTTTGCTTCATACATAGCAATTGAGCATGACTTGGCGGAGATATACTCAACCGGCAAGAGACATAGACACACGCTTTTGCTTCGAGGACCAACAAACCAAAGATCTTCCGAGAAACTGACAAGATCCGGAGGTTGACTTTCTTCCCACTTTGTCACCAGCCCAGTCCGAGTCCGTGTAACCAATGAGATCAAAGCTGGCTCCCTTGGGGTACCACAACCCAAAGTTTGGGGTATGAACTAAATATCGAAAGATCCTCTTGAGCCCACCATGTGACTTTCCTTTGGTGCGGCTTGAAATCTTGCACATACCCACACTCAACATAATATCCGGGATGCACAAAGATAGAGCAAAGAACCAATCATCGATCGATAGAGTTTTTGATCCACCTCCTTACCCTTGGGATCGAGATCAAGATTAACCTTAGTTGGCATGGGAGTCTTGGCACCTTTGACTTGATCAAACTTGAACTTCTTGAGAATGTCTTGGATGTACTTGGCTTGGTTGATGAAAGTCCCTTTCCTCAATTTTTTGACTTCGAATCCAAGGAAAAACTTCAACTCCCCCATCATGGACATCTCGAAGCGGTCGGTCATGAGCTTGGCAAAATCCCCATTAAAAGTTTTGTTAATAGACCCAAAGATAATGTCATCAACATAGATTTGGCATACGAAAAAGTGGCCTCCAACTTTCTTAGTAAAAAGAGTGGGATCAATGAGGCCCACTTCGAAGCCACGGTCTAACAAGAGCTCCCTAAGGCAATCATACCACGCAGGTGGGGCTTGCTTGAGGCCATAGAGTGCCTTATTGAGCTTGTAGACATGGTTCGGAAAAAGTGGATCCTCAAAACCCGGAGGTTGCTTGACGTATACCAACTCTTTCAAAGGACCATTAAGAAAAGCACTCTTAACATCCATTTGATGCAATTTAAAGTTATGATGGGTAGCGAAGGCAAGAAGCATACGAATGGATTCAAGGCGAGCAACGGGGGAGTTAGTCTCACCGTAGTCGATGCCCTCAACTTGTGAGTATCCTTGGGCAACTAACCTTGCCTTGTTGTGCACGACAATTCCATTCGCATCGCACTTGTTCTTGAAGACCCACTTGGTTCCAATGACGTGTTGACAGTCTTTAGGCTGCTAAACCAATGTCCAAACATTTTTCCTATTGAAGTTGTGAAGTTCCTCATTCATAGCATCAAGCCAATCATCATCTTCAAGAGCTTCGAAGACTTTCTGTGGTTCCACAAGAGAGATAAACGCATGGTGAGAGCAAAAGGAAGCTAGTTGCCTCCTAGTAGTGGAACCTTTATTGAAATCTCCATAGACATTATCAAGGATATGGCCATCTCGAACAAGCTTGGTGAGAAGATAGGCTTGACGACGGGCTTGTGCTTCAATTCGAGATTCTTGAGCTATGACTTGGTCATTTCCACCAATTGAGCCGCCCCCTTGACTATAAGCACGAACACGAGGGTCATCTTCATCAATTTCCACTTCGGGGGAGTCATCACTTGGAGAGGATCCTTGAGGATCATTGACTTGCTCTTGATCTCGACGAGCTTGACCTTGGGGAGAAACGTGACCTTGAGGAGGAGCCCCATCTTGGGGAGGTTGATGAGGTTGATGAAGAGCTTGTCCGTGGGAGGTGCCTTGAGGAGGAGCCCCATTGTGGGGAGGTTGATGTTGTTGATGAAGATCTTGTTCTTTAGATCTTGGAGAGTCATGAGCATGGGAAGCTTCGGAAGAGCTTGAGGGAGCTTGTGCCAAGAAAGTAGGTCCTTGAGGTGCAAGATGATCTTGTGAGAGTGAGGGCTCCACTTGAGTAGAGCTTGGTCCTTCTCCTTCGTCCATAAGGGGATACTCAATGGGGAGGTGGAAACCCACACCCATTCTTCCTATGGCCTTGGGAGGAATTTCATCACTTGGATCACAAACACCATCTTGCCTAACAAGAGACTCATGATTTTCATCAAACTTCACATTGATCGTCTCTTCAACTCTTCCATTGGCTTTGTTGTAGACTCTATAAGCATGGGACTAATTTGAGTAACCAACGAAAATTCCTTCTTGAGCCTTGGATTCAAACTTTGACAACCGCACTCCTTTCTTGAGTATGTAGCATTTGCACCCAAACACCCGAAAGTATCTAACATTAGGATTTTTCCCGGTGAGAATTTCATAGGGGGTCTTGTTCTTATTCTTGCGGAGATAAAGCCGGTTCGTTGCATGGCAAGCGGTGGAGATGGCCTCGGCCCAAAAGTTGTATGGAGACTTGAACTCAGCTAGCATAGACCGAGCCGCATCCATCAAAGTGCGATTCTTCCTTTCGGCAACTCCGTTTTGTTGAGGGGTGTAGGGAGTGGAGTATTGATGCTTGATTCCTTCATCACTGAGAAACTCATCCAAGGTATAGTTTTTGAACTCGGTGCCATTGTCACTACGAATTGAGAGAATAGTTGCATTGTGCTTCCGTTGAACCTCATTAGCAAAGTCAATGACGGTTTGTTGAGTCTCACTCTTGTACTTGAAAAAGAACACCCAAGTGTATCTTGAGAAATCATCCACAATAACCAAGCAATACTTCTTGCCTCCAAGGCTATCATGAGAGGGAGGACCAAAGAGATCCATATGTAAGAGCTCCAAACATATATCGGTAGTGATTTGATTGAGCGCTTTGTGAGGAGTTTCATGCATCTTCCCTTCAATACAAGCCCTGCAAGCACGATCTTTGGCAAAAGAAACATCGTTAATTCCAAGGATGTGGCCCTCGAAGTGAAGTCTTTGCAAAGTCCTCATGTTAACATGGGCTAGGCGGCGATGCCACAACCAGCCCTTGTCGGCTTTAGCATAGAGACATAGAGCATGAGGAGTAGTGGTCCCTGAAAAGTCCACCACATACAAGTCATGTTCCGCATATCCTACAAAAGCCACCTTGAGAGACTTGCTCCACATGAGGACCACGGAATGAGAATTAAAGAAAGAAGAAAGACCCATAAGAGCAAGAGCACGAACTGAGAGTAAGTTGTAACCAAGAGTTTTGACAAGCATGACGTCAACCAAGGATACATCCGGGGTTACCACAACTTTGCCAAAACCCAAAACCTGAGAGCTTGTTTTGTCACCGTAGGAGACCATGGTGTTGGCAATATTGGGTCTCAATTCGGTCATGATAGACTTGCTTCCGTTCATATGACTCGTGGCACCACTATCAAGCACCCATTTTGATCCGCCGGAAGCATAGTCCTACAAGAAAATCAAGCCTTGGTTTTAGGTACCCATTTTGCAATGGGTCCCCTTTTGTTAGTGACAAGAACCTTTGGCACCCAAATGGCCCAATGATAATCATGCGTGTAAGATGTTCCCACATATCTAGCATATACGTGACCATCATAAGATTTGCAAAGAATATAAGAGGGATTGTTCTTTCCGGCAAAGTTGTCACTTTGCAAGAGGGTTAGGCCATTTGGTACTCCTTTGGCCATGCCCTTGTTCTTTTTCTTCTTCTTCTTGTTCTTCTTCTTCTTCTTCTTCTTCTTCTTAGTCTTGGCAAGTTGATCCTTCAAAACCTTGACCTCCTTTATGAGATGCTCATGCTTGCAACAAGGGTTAGGAGAGCTAGTCAAGTCTATAATTTGCACAGCGGAAGACTTAGAAAGATCACAAGTTAATTGAGTTTGAAGCTGTTCATGAGCCTCAAAAAGACTTGAGAATTTACTCTCCAAGGCTTTGTGTTCCTCTTTGAGTTTCTCAAGATCCTTTTGAGTCCTATCATGACCACCCAAACACTCAGCATTTTCTTTCTTGAGAACCTTAATCAAAGCAAGAGCATGGTCACGTTCTTTAATTATAGAGGTCAAAGTGTTGTTATGATCATCTACAAGCTTAGACACATTTTCTTCGAGATTACTTATCATATTTTGTTCATCCTCAAGACTTTGAGTGAGAGAGGCAATTTCATCGGCGACATCTCTTTCATTTTTACTTAGCAAGTCAAGAAGTTCTTCATCCATGAACTTCATTATCATCATCTTCATCCGTGCCCGAAAGATATTCTTCATGGACCACAATTGCTTGTTCCTTGTTAGTGGCGTCCTTGACGGTGTATTTCTTGTTTAAGGGATGAGGAGGTCTTGACTTGACCTTGCGAATGAGACGACCACCATTGTCTTCACGGTTCTCAAAGGGACACTTGGCCATGAAGTGACTCTTGTCGTTGCAATTATAGCATGACCTTGCTTTGGGAGACTTGTTGGGTGAGTTGAATCTTGAGTTGTCCCTTGACCTTGACTTGAATCCGGACTTGTTCCAAAAGGCCCTTGAAGCGAGAGCAATATGTTCGTGGAAGGCACATTTGAGATCTTCTTGAGACCACTCACTTGATGTATCATCATCATCAACTTCAATAGCCTTGGCCTTCAAAGCAAGGTTCACTTTTGTTGATCCAATGGCTCTAGCTCGAGCGGACTCCGCATTCTTCTTAGCAATAGTCATGGCAATTACTTCACTCAAGACTTCTTGGGAGGTCATTAAGTGAAAGTTGGTTCTTCCCTTGATAGAGTTGAGCTTTTGTTCTTCAAATGGGAGAAGAGCTTGAATGAACTTCCTCTTCATAAACTTGTCATCAACATAGTGAGCCCCAAGGTCCCTCACAGTGGAACAAAGGACCTTAAGGCGCCTATACATGTCTTCAGGGGTCTCATTATCTTGCATTGCGAAACCATCGCACTCGTTGTTGATCTCATCAAACTTGGAGCTTTGGATGCTAGCATTCCCAACAAAGAGCTCGGTGAGTTGATCCCAAGCTCCCTTGGCAGTGTCAAATTGGCGAATGTGAGCAAAATCCTTTGGAGTCAAGGCCTTTTGAATCATTCCCAAAGCTGTAGCATTGAGTTGCTTGTCCACCACTTCACCTCGTGTCAACTTCTTTGGGTCAAATGGAGAGAATCCATCCTCCACAATCCTCATTAACTCAATGGATGAGCTGGAAATATGTGAGCGCATTAGATATTGCCAATTGGCGAAATTAGACGTATCTAGCATGGGTGGTGGTCCTTGAGGTATAATGTGTGGCATGGGAATGGGTGGATCTGGAGTGTACTTCGGCGGTGGGGGTACCTCCGAGTAGTCCTTTCCTCCATTCTCCCCTTTTGAAGTTGGGTTCTCGGGTTCCTCAATGTTCTCACTTGGAACCTTGGTAGAGGTTTGAGCAACAAAACCAAGTCCCAAGTGAGTGGTGGCAGCCACGAGAGTTACCCCGGGGGCGGACACCGTAACGGTGGGAGGAACCTCGTTGGGTTGGGGTGTGTCAATAGCAACCATTGAGTTTGGCTTGAGAGACTGCAAGAGAGTCATCATTTCATCGAACTTGGACATCATGGATGACTCCAATTGCTTGAGGTCATCCATAGTGGCCAAGTTCTTGGCTTTTTCAGTTTCACTACCCCCTTCGTCGGCCATAGTCTCTTAGGCGGTAAAGCCCGAAGTAAGAGCCTTGGCTCTGATACCAATTGAAAGTACCGACTTGATACGACTAGAGGGGGGGTGAATAGGCGTCTACCCAATTTTAATTTGTTTCTCACTTTTAGGCTCAACAAGAAAGGAAGTTATCTAGAGATGCAACTAAGTGAACAACCTAAATGCAAGAAAACAAACACCAACAACAAAAACAGTAAATAGTAAGGAGTAAAGGAAGGGAACGAAGTAACCGGCGAGGGGACACGGAGATGTAATTCCCGTAGTTCACTCCCAAGGAGCTACGTCTATGTTGGAGAGGTGTCGGGGCCACACAAGGTCACCCGAGCACCACAAAGGCCTCACCTTATTCTCCGGTGAGCTCCCCCTCAAAGGAGGCCTCACAATCCACTAACCGGTGACCTTGAAGGCGCCAACCGAAACCTTTACACCAAGGTTGAGGGGGAGGCTCCACAACTCAATTGGAGGCCCTCAACGACACCTCAAAGCTTTACAACACACGCCTCATCTCTGAGGATGCCCTACACCGTCTAGGGTTCCAAGAAACCCAAGAGCAACAAGATCCACAAAGGATGGGTGGGGGAAATCAATTCTTCTTTGGTGGAAGTGTAGATCTAGGTCACCTCCCTCACCTCTCAAAAGATCAAGTCATTTGAGTGGCTAGAGAGAGAGATCTAGTGAGGTGAAGCTCAAGCATTAATGGAGGAGAGAGAAAAATTCAAGAGCAAGTGGGAGGAAGAAGGGGGTGCCTTAAATAGGCCCCCCACGCTGAACTGTTACAGCCTCCCCGCGACCTCACCGGAAGTTCCGTGAGGGCCGGAAGTTCAGCCTGGCTCCAACGGTCATCGATCATTGAAGCCCGGCCTCGAGCGCAACCGAAGTTCCGAAACGGACCGGAAGTTCCGTGAACTTCGAGCAAGTTCACCAAGTTCCGCAAATAGCACGCTTCAAAATGAAGGTTACGAGCCTTCACCGAACTTGGGCGGAACAAGGGCGAACTTTTGGGTTTAGTCTCGACCGAAGTTCCGGCCTTGGCGGAAGTTCCGCTCAAGAACATTTGGCAGACAAGTTCGATGCAAGTTCGGCCAAGTTCCGCCAAGTTCGCAAATAGCACACTTCAAAACAGAAGGTTACCGAACCGCCACCGAACTTGGCGGAACTAGCGTCGAACAAATCAGAGAATGCCTGAGAAGTTTGAGCGGAACTTTCGCCTATGACCGAAAGTTCGGTGAGACACAAAAGGCCCCAACGAGCAGAAACACACTCTCTCACGGGATAATGGGATGGCTGTGGTGGTGCATATAGGTTTGTGCAAGAACAAGTGATTTCCCACAGCCTTCCAACATGGACCCCCTCTTAATAGTACGGTGACCTAAAAACAACAACCGGAAAGAAACTAGGAGAAGACTAAAATGCCACCGTCTTCAAAAGATCACAAGAGAGCACCCATCACAAAAGAATGAGACAACAACGACGTTTCCCCTGAAACTCAAGAGCACAGTTAAAAACACGGTTGGGATTGTCATTTTAACACCAAAAACATCATGGGAAGATATGGTCCTTTCACACTTTAAAACTTGAAATTTTTGTGCTTGAGGGATCATCTTATAATGCTACCGTCGTGAACTAAGCAATACAAGATGCATAAAAGGATTAACATCACATGCAATTTATAATATGTGATATGATATGGCATTTCTTCTTGGGCTTCCGATCTCCATCTTCAAGCACGAACATGATCTCCATCATCACCGGTATGGCGTCAAGGTCAATGGCGCCGCTTCATGGTTGTCGTCCACCAGCATCAACTATTACAACTACTTTTAATAGACACACAGGTCTTAACGGAATTTAAAAGACAACCATATGGCTCCTGCCGATTGCCAACTTACAATAAGGAACATTGCATACATCATATATAATCACAATCATGGCCATATCACATCACAACACGCCCCTGCAAAACAAAGTTAGACGCCTCTAATTTTCTTTGCATATTTTACGTGGTTTGGGGCTTTCAATAAGTGTCGTTCTAACTTATGAACAAGAACCACAATGTTGATGCTTGAACTACCAAGTGCCCGTTGTAAATTGAATCTATACTATGATGGGAGAGACAAACACCCGCAAAGCCACTTATGCAATACAAGTTGCATGTTAAGCGTGGAGCAAGTCTCATGAACGATGTCAATTAAGGTTAGCCCGGGCCTCTTCATCCCATCAATCCGTAAGATGCAAAGTACACAAAAAGCAATTGATAATAAAAGCACCACCGCCCATAATGACCATTGTGTTCTACTCGTGCAACAGATCTACATATAGAAAGGGCTCTAATACCACTGTAGGGGTTCGTAGCATGGAAAACAAAAAAATTCTACCGCATGCACACAAACAAGCCAAGATCTATCTACTAGATTGTAGCAACGAGTCGATAGAAGCACTCACCCTCGAAGATTCCAAAGGGGTTAACGAGAGCAGATTCTCGTGGGTGATGTAGTCGTACACGTGCCGATCTCAAAACCGCGTAGACGATCCTTCCGTGCCGTGTTCCAAGAAGGCTCAGCCATCACATCGCTCAGATCGATGAAGACCTTCCTCTCCCTTTTTCTAGCAGGCATCGGAGGTTGTAGTTCTCCCCTCGTGAATCCGGCAGCACGAGGGCGTGGTGTCGGAAGTACAGGGAAGATCCCACAGGGCTTCGCCTAAGCCAGTGCGAGTTATGGTGGATTAGGGTTTCCCGGAAATCTAGGGTTTAGAAAACCGGGAGGAGGAGAAGGTGTCGGCGGTGGCTAGAGCGGCGGCGACGGACTGGCGGCGGCGCAAGGCGGTGGCGTGACGCGGGTGGAGAGGGGCTAGGGCTTGTGTGCTTTGGGGCAGCCCTCCCCCTCTATTTATGAGAGGGGGCAGCCTTGGGAGGGGTGAGTTTCAATCCAAACCCAAACCCAAGTTGGATTGAGAGAAGGACTTAAAGTTTCTTCTCCCACTAGGAAACCATTGTTCCAGTTTGACTTTTCAAACTTCCCGTTTGACTTTCAATTTAGAGCTTTAATTCTCTCTTGCAAATGCACACACTAAGTGACCTAGGATATGATCCAATCATTCCACTTACCCATGGCACATTCATGGACCATTCTCCTTTTAGACCGGTGATCCTTCTAGAACCTTCTAGAACCTCTCCGATGAAAACATCAGAATCTTCCCGAACTTCGGAATCGGACTTTCCTTATATGAATCTTATTCTCCGGACCATTCCGGATCTACTCGTGATATCCCGGATCCCATCTGAGACTCCGAACAACATTTGGTATCCCTACTAACATTTCATATATACTAAACAACATTGAATCCTTAAGTGTGTCTCCCTACGGTTCGTGAATTATGCGGACATGACCGAGACACTTCTCCGATCAATAACCAATAGAGGAATCTGGAAATTCATATGGCTCCCACATATTTCTACGATTACTTTGCGATCGAATGAACCTCTTTACATATGATACCAATTTCCCTTTGTCTCACGATAGTTTACTTATCCAAGGTTTTGATCGTCGGTATCTCTGCATACTGTTGGAGATATGCCCTAGAGGCAATAATAAATGTAGTTATTATTATATCTTTGTGTTTATGATAAATGTTTACATTCATGCTATAATAGTATTAACAAGGAAACATTAATACTTGTGTGATTTGTAAACTTAAATTGAAGTCCCTAGTAAAGCCTCTTCATAATACTAGCTTGTTGGTTAATAAATGATTGTGGTTTCCCTATCATGAACATTGAGATGTTATTAACAACAAGATCATATTGTTAGGAGAATGATATGATGGACATACTCCTATAGATAAGCGTAGCATAAAGATCAAGTCATTTTAATAGTTCAATTGCTATATGCTTTCTGATACATAGTAACCTAATTCCTTCGACCATGAGATCATGCTTATCATCATCACCAGAAGGATGCTTTGATGACATTAAACACCAGACCGTAACTGGGTGGCTATAAAGGTGGCATTGAGTGTTCGGAAAGTATTGGTTGAGACACATGGATCAAGAGTGGGATTTGTCCATCCATATGACGGATAGATATACTCTGGGCCCTCTCGGTGGAATGTCATCCAAATTAGCTTGCAAGCATGTGGCTAGCTCACAAGGGATCACATATCACGGGAACGAGAAAAGAGTACTTATCAGTAACGAGGTTGAACTAGGTATGCAGAGATACCGACGATCAAAACCTCGGATAAGTAAACTATCGTGAGACAAAAGGAAATTGGTATCGTATGTAAGCGGTACATTCGATCGCAAAGTAATCGTAGAAATATGTGGGAGCCATATGAATTTCCAGATTCCTCTATTGTTTATTGTTCGGAGAAGTGTCTCGATCATGTCCGCATAATTCACGAACCGTAGGGAGACACACTTAAGGATTCGACGTTGTTTGAGTAGTTATGGAATGATGAGTAAGAGACCAATGTTGTTCGAGTCTAGGATGGGATCCGGATATCACGAGGAGATGGAATGGTCCGAGAATAAGATTCATATAAGGAAAGTCCTGTTTCGGGGTTGGAGAATGGTTCCGTGTTTTCATCGAATGTTCTAGAAGGTTCCGGAATGTCCCAAGACCGGAGGAAGGGTACATGAATGTGTCATAAACAAGTTGGAATGATTGCATCATGTACTAGGTGTCATCGCTGAGCGAAATAAAGGGATAAATCAAATCCTAGTTTGAAAAGTCAAACGCCAATTTGAAAAGTCAAACGACTATTTTGCTTGGTGGAGGGAGAGTAGGAAACCTACTTGGGGAGGAGTTCCTCTCCCTCCACCCGCCGGACTTGGAAGCCGATTTGGGGAGGGACTCCCTTCCCCTTGGCCGCCGCCCTCCACCTATATAAGGAGGGGCAGGGCTGCCCCTCCAGACACACAACTTGCACCCCGCAAACCCTAGCTCCAAGCCGCCGGCGCCGCCACCACCTGCTGCTGCCGCCGCCTAGGGCTAAACCCTAGCCGCCGAGTTGGGGCAACCCCTTGCCCTAGCCGCCGGCCTAGCCTCTTCTCCTTGGTGCGTCTAAACCCTAGATCACCGAGGCTCTCTCATAGTCCACCATACTCGCTCCGGCTTAAGGCGAAGCCCTGCGAGATCTCCCCTCTACTTCCGGTACCACGTCAGTGCGTCAGGAATCACGAGGAGAGTGCTACAACCTCCGCTGCCTGCTGGAACAAGGGAGAGGAAGGTCTTCGTCGAGTACCGAACGTGTGACCGACTGCGGAAGTGCTTCCGGAACACAGCGCCGGAAGGATCGTCTACGCGATCTTGAGATCGGCAAGAGTACGACTACATCACCCACGAGAATCCTCTCTCGTTAAACACTTTGAAATCTTCGAGGGTGAGTTATTCCATCGACTCCTTGCTACAATCTAGTAGATAGATTTTGGCTTGTTTGTTTGTATGCGGTAGAATTTTTTTATTTTCCATGCTACGAACCCCTACACATACCTAGTTCAACCTCGTTACCGATAAGTACTCTTTTCTCGTTCCCGTGATATGTGATCCCTTGTGAGCCAGTCACATGCTTGCAAGCCAATTGAATGACATTCCATCGAGAGGGCCCAAAGTATATCTATCCGTCATATGGATGAGAAAATCCCACTCTTGATCCATGTGCTTCAACCCATACTTTCCAAACACTCAATGCCACCTTTATAGCCACCCAGTTACGGTGTGGTGTTTGATGTCATCAAGGCATCCTTCCGGTGATGGTGATTAGCATGATCTCATGGTCGAAGGAATTAGGTTACTATGTATCAGAAAGCTTATAGCAAATGAACTATTAAAATGACTTGATCTTTATGCTACGCTTATCTATAGGAGTATGTCCATCACACCATTCTCCTAATGATATGATCTTGTTGTTAGTAACATCTCAATGTTCATGATCAAGAAATCACGATCATCTATTAACCAACAAGCTAGTATTATAAAGAGGCTTTACTAGGGACTCTAATTTAGTTTACAAATCACTCAAGTATTAATGTTTCCGGTTAATACTATTATAGGATGAATGTAAACATTTATCATAAACACAAACATATAATAATAACCACTTTTATTATTGCCTCTAGGGCATATCTCCAACATAATAGCACATGGTCTCATCTCATTTGTAGAAAAATTGGTTTGCATAAGGCAACTGACCATGGCAAGCACACCCTCGCGTGGTGACGACGATGGGGCCACGGTGACTAATCGCGTGGTTGCACGTTGACGCCCTCGCCGGCTACGGCGGCGACCCTCTGCCCGTCCTTCCTCGTCGCAAGGTCCGCGGTGGCGGCCCTCTGCTCGCCCTTCCTCGTCGCAAGGTGTGCAACGGCGACCCTCTGCATTTTAGATTCAGTGGAAATTTTCCTTTCCTGAAACCACTCCATCTCATTCCATTTTCCCAACCGAACACAAGAACGGGTGCCAGGTGTGCAACGGTTTCATTCCATTCCACTTGATGACTCAAACCGAACACACCCTAAGGTTCGCTGCCTTGAGGTCTGGTGCTCGGCACCTATAGGTCCGAGAGCACAAGGTCCACGACTACAATAACATGCCACCGGCGTGTGTTGGCAGGAAGGGGCGCCACTAACTTGAAGAGGACAAATAAAGATGACAAGTGAGCCCCAAGTGTCAGTGTGTATAAAAAAAGCGTCGGGATAAACAAGGGATCCATATATGTCGTGGTAATTTTATCCACTCAATTGTATGGACAGTGCAAACGCGGGGAGTTGCCGTAAACGAGGGGCCTCTAACCCACGTGCGAATGAAACATGTATGCCGAAGTAGATTTTATGAAGTGAAAATTGTCCCTTTTTTCCCCATAACAGAACAACCGTACAAGCAGCGCGCGGCACATGGATGCAGACGGTGGGCTCGTTGGGTGAGTCACGTCGGCGGTGGCGATCGTACGGGAGCGAGGTTTTACAGATCTGATGCGGGTACAGCAGGTGATCACTGTGTCCGGCCGGTGCCCTGGGCCGAAGGCATGATCGATTACCTTTCTCTTTTCTTTTGCCACGGCCGGCCGCGACCCTTTCCGTCGGTTGATTTGATGATAAATTAAAAACGCCGTGGGGGGTAATATAGAGGGTGGCCAAGGAAGAAGAATATGATTGCACGAACAGGCCGCAGGTCAAAATCGCGAGCAGAATAAATTTAAGGTTAACGACACGAGTGCTGGTGTCAATCGAATCAAATCAATGCTGATCTGGGAGGGTAGATCGACGGTAGGGACACCAACCAGCTGCAATCAACGTTCGATCAATATATTAATATATAGGAGCAATAATTAACAGTTTTGGGGGACTTCAGGTGATGTGATATCACCGTGATGACTCGATCGGTGGCGTGCAAAACTGTAAATGACACTTTCCTGGACTCGCTTCAGGCGGTATATATCGCTGTAACCACTCGGTGCCGTGCTATATATCACCATGACTCCATGGAGGATCCAAAAGATGGTTAGAGTTGGGTAAAACTTGGAGGATCTGGTGGCCCGACGTCTACCAAAAACCATTTTGACTCTGTCGGAAGCAGAGATGGTGACTTGGCGCGAAAGCGTCGTCGACCGCGCAATCAATTCTCGGCGTGCGGTTACACGCGTGCAAAACCATTTTTTTACCTCCGCCGATGTGAAGTGAAAGTAATTCCGTCTGCTTGGAGTGCACGGGAGTCCCAGATTCACCGATCGAGTCGACATCGGTTCCCGAAAGTCGGTAAATTAAATAAAAATAACCTAAAGTCGTAACAAATTTAAAGATTAACCCTATTCGAAAAATAATTCAAACCGACTAACCCTTTTCTGCCACTCCCGTCCGCGTGGCGCCAGATATCGGCGCAGCGCCACCTACGACGCACGCCCGACGCCAAGACCGCCACGCGCGGCGGCTGGCCAATGAACGGCGCCAAGACGCACGCCTGGGCCACTCGTGGCCAGCCGACACCGCATTGCCACGCTGGCCCAAGACCTTAAGTGTGGCGCTGGCGGGGGCGCCGACCACTCAGGCCGCTGCCGGGCCGGGCGCCACACGCCTGGAGCCCTTAAGGTGGCGCCGGGTCGGCCCAGCCCGACCCTTTTCTCCTTTTTCCCTCTTTCGTCTCCCCTCACCACTTAGAACGGCGGCGGCGGCTAGGGCACACTCTTCCCCAATCTCCACTCAAAACTCCAAGATTTGAAGAAAAACTTAGGGGATTTCTTCCCAATAGCCTCACCAAGGTATTTTCCTCTTCTCCCCTCAATTTCATCCGCAAATTTTAAGTTATTTGTCCCTAATTTGAGAAATTCTTCCAAATGCTAGGCCACCAATTAGATATGTAAATTTGTATGGAGGAATGAGGTCTTTGGTTGATATATAGAGTTAGAATTGTTATATTAAACCTTCATGTATATAGATAAGATTGTTAGGGTTAGAGTTAGGGTTAGGGTTAGGGTTAGGGTTATGATTAGGTATGGTTGTATGAGCTTGTTGTTAGGGTAAATTTCGGCATAGATACTTATTTAATTTATGCACCGTTATGTTCTTATATTCTTTTTAGGGATGGCTAGAATTGTCCATGTTCATCATATGGACAAGGAAGCTTTCTTGAGAGGCAATATTGAGCCAGACCCGGATGAGATTGACTTGGTGTTTGATCGTAGTCCAACCTATGCGGAGGTGTTGCAACAAATTCGGGTAGATTTGAATTGGATGGATCCTAGTGATGTTGTTGAGTTGGAGGGTAGGCACAATGTGGGATTTGGGATGCACAACCGTTGGAAGACAATGCGTATCAGCTCGGAGCAACGTTGGTTTGCATACAAGGAAGTGGTGGCCGAATCACAAGACAAAGCTCTTGAGTTATTTGCCAAGAAAAAGGTTGATGATAATATGCAAAGGAGTATCATACAGGTCGCCTCCCCATATGAAGCTCGGAGTCCTCCACCCATGAACCAAGAGGAATTGACTGAGCCTCCTTTGACACAGCAAGATGAATTGAGGACATCTCTGAGCCCCATTTCAAAAAATCAAGTTGAAGCATTGGAAGAGGAGAATGATGAGTATGAGGACAGTGAGAGGGAGGTTGAGCTATGTGACAATACTATTGGAAATTTAGACTTATATCATACACAAGAGAACATGGATCATGACATCCCGTTTTCTCGAATGTATGTATCCGACTCGGATGAGGATGGTCCCGATGAATAAGTTGATGAGGAGGGGTTCACTAAGGATGAGGCCGAAGTGCATGAGAAGGTATTGGGCAGGGATCATCGGGTACCCTTGTTTCGTGATCTTAGTCTAGCGGATGAAGCCACGGTTTATGGCGGCAAGGGTGTAGTGCTTGGACCAAGGCCAACTTCCTATCGGGATGTTAGTCACGAGAAGAATGGGATTTCAAAAGGACAGAGGTTTGCCACATTGTTGGAACTTAAGCAATGGATCAAGGACTTCTCTATTAGGTATCATCGCCCTTTCATGGTGGTTCACTCGGACGTGAAGAAGCGTTACACGGTTAAATGCGAAGATGATGGTTGTCCTTGGATAGTGCGGGCAAGACCATACAAGGGGCCTGATTGGCGATTTCAAGCTGCGTGTCAACGCACATGTGCCATGGAAAAAGGGTGGATGGCAAAGATGTGAAGCACGAGCAACCGACCTGCGAGTTTCTCGCCTTTAGGCTTTCAAACCAAATTTCTTCACTTCGACAATGACCATCAAGATGGTCATGGAGTTCGGAAGCAATCTTTCACTATGAGGTGAAGTATGGAAAGGCATGGAAGACGAAGGGACGCATTCAGATGTTGTACGGTGGTTGGGAAGAATCATACCGAATCCCTAGGTTGTTGCTAGCAATGGCCGATGCTAACCGGGCATGGTTCATGTGGTTGAGCCATATGGCAATCAAACGATGGTTCGTAATGAAAGAAATGTTCAATATTTGGGCGTGCTTTTTGGTCATTCGAGCAATGTGTGAGGGGCTTCAACATTGTAGGTCGGTAATCTCGTGGATGGAACCTTTTGACCGGGCAGTCTGGCACTCTCTTGATTGCAATAGCAAATGATGCAAACAACCGGTTGCTTCCCTTGGCTTTTGCTTTAGTAGAGGCGGAGAACAATGTTAATTGGGAGTGGTTCTTCCGTCTTTTGAGAACGAAGGTTTTACCTCTTGATAGGGAAATATGTGTCATCTCGGATCGCCATCAAGGAATTCTCAACGCGGTGACGATTGACATTCCTGGTCATCCTCCTTTGCACCACCGATGGTGCATGAGACATTTTTGTTCCAACTTCTATAGGGCATGTAAGATCAAGGAGTTGGCTGATGATCTTCAAGATTGTTGTCTTGCTTTCACGGACCGACGTTTCACAAATCTATATCTCAGATTGTGGAACAACAAAAAACTCGATTCCAAGGGTCAAGAGTTTCTCAATAAGCACATTCAGCTCCGTGACAAGTGGGCACGGGCTTATGATGAGGATGGCCGGAGGTATGGTCAAATGACAAGCAACATGGCAGAGGCCTTCAACAAGGTCCTTAAAGGTGTCCGTGCATTGCCCGTCACAGCAATAGTTCGATACACATTTGACAAGTTAAATGGTTATTTTCTGAACTACTCACTTGAAACCGATAAGCAAATTATGGACAAAACAAGAAGGAGTACAAGTACGAGTTCCCACCTAGGGTTGATGGTTGGAGGACATTTCAGTCAAGGAAAGCGGACTCCCAAGTTGCCACTGTTTTTGATAACGACGAGCTCATTTACCAGGTGGTTGAGCCTGGAGGAACCACTTCAGATGGTGTCCAACACGGAGGCCGAGCCTTTAAGGTCTCACTAAGGGATTGTGATTGCACATGCGGAAGGCCGTTGTTGCTTCATCTAGCTTGTTCTCACTTGCTATGTGCGTCTCGAAAACGCCATGTGGATTATAATCATGAGCGCACCGTTAGAGAGTCCGAGTTCTCTATCATGAAGACAAAAGATACATGGGCTCCTAGATTTCATCCATACCTTGACCAATCACAATGGCCGGAGTACCATGGACTCCAACTATGGCCCCATCCGGAATGGAAGGTTGTTAAACGTGGTAGACGCAAGACAAAGCGTTTTAGAAGTGACATGGATGGATGGGGACGTGTTGGTGCGCGGGAATCGGGAAACGACCAATTTCAAGAACCTCGTGAGAGATCTCGTTGTGGGAAGTGTAGTGGTGAAGGACATAATGCACAGAGTTGTGCAACACAAGGGAAGAGGGCAAAAGGAAATGAAGCAAGCACAAGTGGTCCAAGCCAACAAATTCCAAGCCAACCAATAGGTAGCCAACAAGTACCAAGCCAACCAAGAAGTAGTCAACAAGTACCAAGCCAACCAAGAAGTAGCCAACAAGTACCAAGCCAACCAATAGGTAGCCAACAAGTACCAAGCCAACCAAGAAGTAGTCAACAAGTACCAAGCCAACCAAGAAGTAGCCAACAAGTACCAAGCCAACCAATAGGTAGCCAACAAGTACCAAGCCAACCAAGAAGTAGTCAACAAGTACCAAGCCAACCAAGAACTAGCCAACAAATCCCTAGACAACAAGCTCCTAGACAACAAAGAGGCCGATCATTAGGGCTTAGACGAGGAAGAGGGCGTGGCGGTTTTAACCCCGCTAGTATGTTAGGTTACTTGGCAGGACCAAATCCTTATGTTAATAGGTACGGATGAATCAATTATGTTACTACCTACTATGCTTATTTCATTGAATCAATTATTGTTCACATTCATGCATTCTTTACTAACTTGTAGCTTTTGTTCTTATAATAGGTATGGCGACTCAACCCAACAAGGGCAATGATGGGGACGGTGTGAACTACTCGGCTATTTGGGCGGATGCTATGAAGGTGGTGGAGAAGAGGAAGGAAGCCGAGGAAGAGAGGAAGAGAAAGGAAGCTGAGGAAGAGAGGAAGAGGAAGGAGGAAGAAGAAGATAAGAAGAGGAAGGCATTTGAAGAGGTAGTTCAACTTGCTCGAGACTTGGCGAAGAAGAAGGACGAAGAGGACGAGAGAAAGAAGAAAAAGGAAGAGGAAGAGAGGAAGAGGCAAAAGGAGAAGGAAGAGGAAGAGAGGAAGAGGCAAAAGGAGAAGGAAGAGGAAGAGAGGAAGATGAGGGCCAATGCTAGGCCACCTTGCGCCGACCAAGAGGAAAGGCCACGAAAGGCGTTTCGTACTGACGAGGCCCATGGGAAGGAGGTTCCTATTTGTTGGTGTGGAACCGATTGCACCGTTAAGGAATCCCAAGACTACTTATCCGATAGTTGGGGAAAGAAGTTCTTCATGTGTGCCAACTACAACCGCTCTCCCGAGCGTAGCCGCAACCCATACAACAAGCCACGGGTATGCTCAAAGCTTTTTAGTTCTTCATGTGTCCCAAACTATTCCATAGCATATCCTCTAACATGCACTATTTTCTTGTAGTCTCCCCCTCCGGTATGCAGGTACTACACTTGGATAGACCTTGAGCAACCTCGATCCAACAAGGCTATCCAAGAGATCGATTTTTCCATAAGAAGAAGTCGCTTCCAAGAACGGCTGCGTGACGAGGAAATGACGAGGAAGCGCAAGGAACGTAATGACGAGATTCGTAGGAAAGAGGAGGAACATGAGTGCCGCGCTAAGGAGGCTCGTGCTGCGGAGAGGGAAAGGCTTCGTCAAGCGGCGCGGCGTTCCATGGAGGAAGAGGAAGAGAAGAAGAGGAAGGGCAAAGGACCTATGCTTTAGATTATGTAACCGGGAGCTCGCGTATGAACGATGGATGATGTGTGTGAACTTAGTGTGATGTCGAACTACGGATGGTGATGTGTGAACTATGTATGATTTGTGATGTCGAACTACGGATGGTTTGTGATGTTTGAACTTAGCGTGATGTGTGAACTTAGTGTGATATTTGAACTATGTATGATTTGTGTGATATTCGACAAGCATGTCCTTTAAGCCTGGGAGGTGTGATATTTGAACTATGTATGATTTGTGTGATATTCGACAAGCATGTCCTTTAAGCATATTTGAACTATGTGTGAATTCAAGCGTGCGCCATGCGCCACGCGCCAAGACGCCCATATGCGCGCCAGCTACCTCGTGGCCTGGCGAGGAAACCTCTCAATTCGACAGAGGAGCACTGAGGTGCGGCGCCATGCGGGCGCGCAAGCGTCTTGGCGCCATGCGCCACAGATGCCCATATGCGGCGCCAGTTACCTCGTGGCGCGGGAAACCTCTCAATTCGACAGAGGAGCTCGAGGTGTGCGGCGCCATGCCGGCTGGCGCGGCAAGCGTGCGGCGCCATGCGCCACGGCGCCGCACGCCCATATGCGGCGCCAGGCTACCCTCGTGGCGCGGCAGGGAAACCTCCTGTCAATTCGACAGGAGGAGCCTGGGAGGTGTGCGGCGCCATGCCGGCTGGCGCGGCACCCTTTAAGCGTGCGGCGCCATGCGCCACGGCGCCGCAAGCCTGGGAGGGTGCGGCCAGCGAAGAGCTGGGAGGTTGCGCGCCAGTGACACGGCCGCAGTTCGAATGGCTACGCCAGCTGGGATATCAAGGGCGCCAGCGCAGTTCGGGAGGTGCGGCGCCAGATGACACGGAGCCGCAGGCACTCTTGCTGCGCCCCCTTGCCTGGCGCCGCAGGCCTGGAAGTGGATTTCTAACTTTCTAACTTTCTAAATTTTCCTTCTAGCATGCATTTCTAACTTTCTAACTTTCTAACTCTTCCTTCTAGCATGCATTTCTAACTTTCTAACTCCAGACGTGACTCAAGCATTTCTATCTTTCTAACATTATAACATGTTTCACTCAATCATCTCTAACATTGTCTCAAACATAGAACATTGTCATAGGATTACATCACGGTACCTCAAACATTGAACCAACATAGTCTCACACAACATTTTCCCAACATAGTCTCACACAACACTGAAACAACATAGTCCTCTCCAATGACATGTAGCAATCTTCTTCTAGCAACTACTTTCTAGCACGCTTGCTCTTGCCTCCTCTCCTCGGAGCAATCTTCTTCTGCCGCGTCTCGTCCTCTGGATCGGACTCGACAATAGGACGATTTCTTGGCCTTAGCTTGATTGCGGACCGTACCTTCCGTTGATACTTCTCCAATGACATGTCGTCCGGCACCTCTTCGTCTTCGGCCTTTACAATAAGAGCAATGATCTCATTAGAGTGATACATGGAAATTTAAGAACAATGTCATCGGTGAAAGTTTATCTCTTACCGTGGAAGATTGCTCATCGTCGGGGCTGCTTTCCTCTCGTGAAGTGGACTTTGCCGGTTCTTTGGACGACGTCGCAACAACCTCGGGATCCCGACAACCAAGCAAGTTCGCAAGCGTCGTAGCTTTGTGCCGCTTCTAACGAAATCCCTTAACTTGTTATTGCCTCCTCATCCTCGAACTCCAAAGCGCCCTCCAACTCATCCGCTTCGACCTCCGTAAGCATTGCAAGCAAATCAATGACACATTACACAAATCCGACTAAGATAGTAACGGAACATGAACTACCGACTTACCACAAAGTTCATCACGGGCAAAGGAGGTTTGCCGCCTTCTCTAACATCTTGGTTGTACTCAAGGTTCCTTAGCTCGTCCCACGCAGCAATGACTCTTCCAATATATCTTCCGGATATGCATCCGAGGAGCTTCACACGGCGTTCTCTAGAAACCAATGGAGGTACTCGCTGAAAGCGTCCTCACAATGGGGTTTTGGTAGCCCGTTTTAGATTTCTTAGCTTCTCACACATAAAATAAATCTAGCTACGTGTTTCGTGAATCTTGCCCCAGTCGGTCTTCTTGCTCTTGAGCCTGTCCAACCTGTATGTGAATAAAGAGCAACTTTTGAAGCACACACAACTATCATACATTGTATTCAAAAACATATATAGAACCAATTCTTACCGATGAAGAGCTTCGTCGGTGTCCTGGTAATCCGGAGGTGTAGCCTGATAGAGACCAAACTGTCTCATAACCCGCTGCGGGATATAATGCTCAACAACCCACATGCATATCATGGGGCACTCCATATACCATAGATTGCGTTTCGTGTCGCACTGTGGGTTAAGACGGAACTCCTCACAACCAAAATTGTCCCTAGGACCATATACCTCCCATACAACCTTAATCGCAAACAAGATAGTTTAATGAGAAGAGCACTTGCAAGGAATGCTAAACGGTGTATGTTCAGAAATTCTTACTTGCTCCGGGAGAAGGTTATCAAACTCATTGGTGTATCTCATGTACGCGTTTTGTAGGTCGGTTGGAGGCTTTGAGACCACGTCCCAATTGTAAGCCCATGTGGGCCACTTCAACCTTTCCCCGCCATCACTATAGGGTTTGGAAGGCATACGTTTTGGCCTACCAACTGGAAAGCGTTCCCACATCCACACCGAGAGGAGTAGCAACGGACCACCGATATAAGCCTCAGCCCCATTCCTCCGACAAGCCTCGTCCAGCTACACAAGAAAGCAAACAAACTTAGTCATGCATAAGTTCGAAGAACATATATAAAGAGGGGAAAAATAGAAACACCCCATTACCTGCCGGTACAAGAAGGCTAATGCCGAACCCCAGCTCCATTTTTATCCATCACGCTAAGGCCTTCACCCAAGGCTGAGCCATGTTGCCCTTACCATCAGCAAATATAGTCTTCGTGATGACATACCACACATACACACGGGCATATATAATAATCTCATCCTCGCTAGCATTCTCAGGACATGTACTAAAATTTTGTGCTATCCACTTGAAAGTAGCACCGGCCGTGACTCTTAATTTCTCCCCCTTTGAGTTTATAGTGTCACCAGGACACTTACCACCGAAGGCCACACATCCGCCACGCCACCGCCGAGCCTGTGTTAATACAGAGGATCCCCCGGATAGGGAGTGCAAGGATCATGGACATGTCCCGGAGTGACGGTCATCTCACCGGTACGGAGGTGAAAACGATGCGTCTCCAGCCTCCACCGGTCGACGAGCGTGGTGATAGCAGAAGGGTTCATGTGCGGTGAACCACGATTGACCATATGGATGAATGGGAGAAATCCTAGCGCTTTGATGTGCACCATGTACCGATCATCGCATCGCATCATCTCTTGGAAATGCCCGTGATACCTAAGTCGTAGGGGAACAAGAGGTCGCATACATAGAAGCTCGGTTATAACATGTCCATCCAACTTGAGAAACATATAATGATTTCGAGGTTTTTTTTGTTACCTTGATCCCCTCGGCAAGAATGCGGCCACGGTGAACCTTGTCATACGACGGCTCAAGAAGCGACATGCCTTCTACGAACCCGGGTTGTACATGGGGCGGTGTACTGGCTTCTTCCGATTCCGATTCCGACATCCTAGTTAATTAAAAAAAGTAGAACTATATATGTGAGCATATTATAAACCAACTACTAATACGAATAGATTGCTATGTGAGCCAAATTATGTGGGCACCTCTACATGAGCAATGTAGGCATCTACATTTTTTCAAACCATTATTCCAATGTGGCATCTCTATGTGAGAAAATTATAAACCATTGTTTCTATATGGGCATCTCTTTGTGACTTAATTTTACAAACCATTGTTTCTATATGGGCAATGTAGCCAAGGTTCCAATAACAAAAACATACTATCCCACATTATTATCCACAACAATTACTACTAACAATTCCTACTACTTACTACTAACAATTACCAATTACTAATAAGCAAGAATATTGCCAAACTAGGGTTTCCCTTAGGACAAAATGAGAGATCTCTTGGACAAATACCTGGGGGATGTGGTGAAGAACAAGATCCACGGAGAGATTTTTCAAGATCTGAGCAATTGGAGGAGGGATTAGAGGAGGGGAGAATCAACCCTAGCCGCCGCCGCCATGTGTGTGTTCACGAGGGAGAGGAAAGAGGGAAAGGAGAAGAGGGGTCGGGCCGACCCGGCGCCACCTATAAGGGCTCCAGGCGCGGGCGGCAAGACGGCCAGCACAGGGGGCGGGCGCCACCTCGCCAAAGGCCAGACTTAAGGTGTCAGTTCATGAGCCAGTGTGCGTGGCCAAAGACGAGCGCGCGTGGCGTGGCGGCGGGCGTGCGTCATTGGCGCAGCACACGCGGCCAGCTATAGCAGTGGCGGGCTGGCCCAGCCAGCGTAAGCGTGGCGGCGTCAGTTCTAGGTGGCGCTGCATCAGTGCCTGCGGCGCCACGCGGGCGGGAATGGCAGAAAAGGGTTAGTCGGTTTGAATTATTTTTCGAATAGGATTAATGTTTGAATTTATTACGACTTTAGGTTATTTTTATTTAATTTACCCCGAAAGTCAGCTCCGAGCCTCTCGCTCTTGTTTGCTTGTCGTCACGCTACACGTATGGCTGTCTCTCCGTTGCCCGCCTGAATCTTTCAGCAAAGAACTGTGCGAGTGTCAAGGGTGCATGATGGAATCGTGGGGGAGAACAGTGCTCCCTCAATCATGCCCAATAATTGAAGAGGCGGTGTTACTGGAGCCGGGTTTTTTTTTCCTTGAGAAATTAAGAAAGTCTTTGTGATGAGGCAAGCCGAGATCACGAAGTCAGAGATCCTACCAGAGGGAGCGATCAAAGGGAAATCATCATATCAGCCAGATTTTGGACTTGGTGTTGGCTTGCTCTCAGAATTATAATATACTGAACTAATTTGATGGTATAGAAAGTAACGAGCTCTTCTGGAAGAAACACCTTTTCTACAGGGCAGAGCAGCCATATAATCTGTTGGTCTGTCACTAGAAATATATAATTTGGGTCAGGACAAAGCAATGTGATGATACACATGTCTAGATACATCTTCTTCACAAACCTAAAAATTCTTATATTTCTAAACGGAGGGAGTAGTAAGTACTCCAAAACTTGTTTGAGATTGCCAAGCGTGTGACGGTTTTATCAATCTTCAGTTCAAGGTTTTTGTTGCTCAACGTGCATACCGCACATAACACCGCCACTTCACGAGCATGCTCGTGCGGTGGGTGTACCTCCATTCGGGTACGGCACTTTGCTCGGCCTGGCCTTCTTATAAACTGCGTTCCATTCGTTAGGCTACCCGATGTGGGACTAAAGTTGAGATGATTTGTCTGTCATTCGTCAGGTCCAAGCACGGTGTTCCCCGATCGATTTATTTCCGGAAAGAACAGCCAGGTAAGGTGCCAAGGCAGGTGTGAGTAGGATTAACATGCCGGCCTACCACATAACACACGGCTGGGAGCAGCAATTATGCCACTGCTTAAACTAATGAACGGGAATGGACAACCATATTTGACAGAAGGTGCCGTATAAAAGCTCCGATTGTATCAGTTTCGCACAATGAATTACTACACACTAAAAAAAATTTAGATGCATTTGTTTCACAAAGCTAAAACATCTTATATTTTGAAACACAGAAAATATATGGTACTCCTACAATTAAGTCCCCTTTTTAATATATATTACAATTAAGTCTCTTGACGCCTTTAGAGAGAGCACCTAAAGCTGATTACATCTTCTGTGATCAACTATATAAGTGGCACCAAAGTCATTCAAAATATATGCCGTCTGAGTCCATGTTGCAAGTTTAAGAAAAATATGGTAGAAGCAGTCACATGGTGACACAAATAAGATATATAATGACAAAAAAATTTGACATTAACACCGACTATATTAAGACTATATTCCACGCTTAGCCACTACTTGTGACTGACTCTTTTACCGGGCCGGTCCCTATGTGAACTGACACATAAGAAAGTTGCATGCAACTAAGCGAAATCTTTTTGGGGTTGTTGATTCGACGTTGAATCCATGCAACATTTCTACAGTGAGTTTATAGAGTCTTGGGTTAAACAGTTTTGGGGCACTGCATGGTCAAATTTAAAAAGAGAGCATTTTTCAAATCGGTATGAAAAACTTGTGTAGTTGGCCGAGAAATATAACTTCTAATGGCGAGACTACATTTTACTTTTTCAACAAACTATTGCAACATAGTTAAAAAAAATAGTGTATGCAATGCAGGGTAAAAAGAGTAAGGTCATGACTAAGACCCCGCTCTCTGTTGTTGAAAATGTGACTGCAATTAGCTTGCTTCCGGGCCTCCATCCAAATGATACGTAGTTACTAGCAGGCCCAAAAAAAAAAAGGATAGCCAAAGCGCATGTATCATGCGCTATCACAATCACTTCAAGGCGGATTTGGTTAATTCCATTTTTTTGCTGCTAAATGTGCATACCGCACATGTCACCGCCACAACACGAGCTTGCAGCTCGTGTGTCGGGTGTGCCTCCATTTCTGGCACGTCTCTCACTCGTCCTGGCCTTCTTGTAAGGAGGATCCCATTCCCTAAGCTCCCCGATGTGGGACTAAAAATGATTTTGCTTCCTCCCTATCCTTCGTTAGGTCCATTCCAGCAAAGCCAAGTGGTATCCCTTTTTTTTTTAGCAACAACAGAAAAAGAGCGCACATTGTAAACACGTCAGAAGAAAAGAGTGCGCGGGGTGTTGCATTTGCATTCGCATACATCAAACGGTCAGACTAACTTCACAATCTGCTACTCCCTCCGGTCCATATTAATTGATTTGGATTTATCAAAATTTTGATGAATCTAGACACTATTTAGTATATAGGTTCATTCAAAATTTGACAAACCAAAGTCAATTAATATGGACCAGAGGGAATGTAAGGTCTTTGAGAAAAGAAGAGATCAAGCTAGGTAAGTTCTGTGCGCAACAATCTCTTCTGATTCTCTGTTCTTCAGACCAAACTTTGGCGCACGGTTGTTGCATTAATAAAATTAAGCACGACAAGAAATGGAATACCAGTACTGATTGGTCAATGATAAAATACATGCAAGGCCCTTTAGACTAGTCATAGTGAGGTTAACTTCAATAGTAACTAAGAGTTTAACTCAGTATTTTTGCTTATGTAGCAATGAGTTAATGAAGAAAGATAGATACTAGAGTAACTATAACTATGTTACTATAACATCACACATATTAAAATAAAATGAGTCTACAACCTAATTAATGTGACATTGCTTGTTACCATATATACGTTATTTTGCATTATGAGGATAATAATCTTGACTAGTAACATATGCATGTTACTATTCTAAATTACTATGCACTATGACCAGCCGCATGATGCGTTAGCAGCCTCATGATGCGTTAGCAACCTGGAGAGGTACACATGCAGTGGCAGAGGAGGAAATTAATTTAAGATAGAGCAAACTCAAAATAATGCAAATATCAAAATAGTTCCAAGAGAATAATACTATACACAAGTCTAACATTATCGCTTAGTAAATAAAAAATAAAAACATATTTAAATAAGTAGAACCTATAAACATATCAATATTGAAGCTTTAACGGCGTATAGAAGTCATAGTCAATGTCAAAACTCTATAAACATATTAATTGTTAAGAATAAAGATATATATAGACTAGGACTTTTTATTTGTTTAAACTTTTGGTTTAAATGGCTAGCGCATCAAAACAATATGTTATCAGAGTCAGGAGCTCTCAAGTGCAAGACCATTAAAAATTATTATACGACCTGCACCGAACCCACGCCAAGGAGTAAAATAGCCTAGACGTGAGGTTGAAGGTTAAGAATATACATATATAGCATATAGTCCTTTCCATTTAGTGACGTATACGATTCCTATACAATGTCAAACTCTACCATTTTTTTTGAACATGATCAAGTCACAAGAAGCCATCACAGACATCTTGTAGCACAATTAAGTCTTGATGATGTTTGTCATCGGGAAAGTCCTATTGGCTATTGTCACCTCCGATAAAAATCAATGCCAGCTCAATTATGCGATAAAGCGCAGGAAAGGATGACGTGCCTTTAAAATTCAACGAGTATGAATAATGAATAGCTCAATATTATCTTGTATATCCACATGCTCATAATAATAATAAAAACGTGATAAATATCAGTTAGACAACCAATGTTATTCATACTGAACCTGCAAAATGAGTCTTGAGTCAAGAAAAGAAAATGGCCTAAATTTCTTCAAGTTCTACTTAAATAATCCACTTAGAATATTTTAGTGTCTTATTTTTCTTAGATTGAGAATTAGCTATTGAATTAATGATTAGTCTAGACATAGTCAATGTTTCAAATTCGAAGTCCGTTTTAAGCGGTGTTCACTAATATTAGTCCCTCCAAACCAATTTATTTGATTTAAGTTTGTCTAGATTCGAATATATTTAGCACTAAAACATGTCTAGATACATCCGAATCTATACAAACTTGAGTCAATTAATTTGGATTGGAGAAAATAGCATAACTTTCTCGTAAGAACGTCAGAGATACACGTGTATTACAAACTTTTTGTGAAAAATCAAAATAGGGCTGTCGTACCGTGCCCACGAGAGCTCCGCCCTGTAACACGTCAGACTCTTCCTGCCTGCCGACCTGGTTTGACATGCTGCGTACAAACCTACGGAGATGCACCGGATCGGGAATGAATGCATTCACGCATACTGTATCATTGTCAGGCCAAAAGTGCCAATAATGCCTGTCACAAACACTTGTACTGCCATGTTTATTCCTGGATCAGTCGGTGACGCCCCTCGCGACGTACACGCGCAAACTTGAATGTGTGATAGACGTATGCTTCCGGGCCTCTATCCAAATGATACGAGTTACTAGCAGGCCCAAAAGTTTTTTGGGATAGCCAGGCGCATGTATCATGCGCTATCACAGTTACTTCAAGGCGGATTTGGTTAATTCTGGGGTTTTACTGCTAAATGTGCATACCGCACATGTCACCGCCACAACACGAGCTTGATGCTCATGTGTTGGGTGTGTCTCCATTTTGGACACGCCTCCCATTCGTCCTGGCCTTCTTATAAGGAGGATCCCATTCTCTAAGCTCCCCGGTGTGGGACTAAAAACGAAGTTGCTTTCTCACTGTTCTTCATTAGGTCCAGTAAGCCAAGTGGTATCGTCTTTCTCCGCACACAACCGAAAGGGAGCACGCGTTTGTAAGCACGTCAGAAGAAAGAGCGCACGGAGAGTTGCATTTGCATTCGCATACATCAAATCGTCAGATTAACATCAGAATCTGGTACTGTACGTAGTAATAAGTTCTTTGAGAAAAAAGAAATCCAGCTAGATAAATCGCGTGCAAAATAATAATCTCTTCTGATTCCGTATGAATTTATCATGTTCTTCAGACCAAGTTTTGTAGCACATGTTGCATTAATAATAACTAATTAAGCACGTCAAGAAATGGAATAGCTGGCTGATCGATGATACTGATGCAGTGGTAGAGGATGTAAGCCCTTCAGGGTGCGTTAGCAATCTGGAGACGTACGGTACAGATGCAGTGGTAGAGGATGGATATTTTTTAAAAGTTGAGCGGACTCTGAAAATAATACAAATACGTATAGGAATAGTTCCAAGAGAATAATATCACTCCCTCCATTCACTAGTAAGACCTTTTAGATTTTTCAAAGTGATCTAAATACACTTCAAAATGAATGAACCTACATGCTAAAACATGTTTGGATACATGTGTTATAAAAAAATGGTAGAATGTCTTATGTTGAAGGGAGGGAGTATATGCAATTCTAACATCTCTACTATTCATTAAAGCGAAGGACGACGTGATCGTTGGTACGTCGCCCTTCTACCTCCGGCTCCGCGAGTCCCCCCGCCCGCTAAAAAAAACTGAAAGAAAACACGTACGCAAAACGCCTACGATGAAAAGAAACAGAAAAATAAAAAAATAAATGGAATTAGACACGTACTCTCCTGTGACTACCAGGGAACGTTAGGAAAAAAAAAAGCAATCCATCGTCTCAGCCACGAACTCAAGGAAACAAACCCACGCACTCCCGACCCAAGGCGTACGCCGCCACCTCCTGCCCCGCCAATCTGCCAGTCGATCTACCCGTCGATCTGCCCCGTGACCCCGGCTCCGCCTCGCAGCTCCGCCGGCAACACCCGACGCCATCGCGGCTTAATCCCTACCGCGACGCCGGCCAAATCCCCCGATGCCGCCTCACAACCGCCGGTCAATCCTGCACGTTTCAATCCATGGCAACCGCCGGTCAGCTCCGTGCGCGGCAACTGCCGATCGTGGAGGTCGTGGTCCCTGCTACCTCCAGCAGTACAAAATCCTCAAAGCCTCTCTCCCTACTCTTGTTCTCCTCTCGCCTCCCATCAGCTCTCCCCAATCCGGCGACCGGACCAGCTGCCGCCTCCGGGATACCTCCGAGCGCAGAACCAGTTCGACGTCGCCGACAGTGGCCAGAGCGCAGAACTGGTCCGACTCGCCGACAGTGGCCACGCCGGCCCGCCGTCCATGTTGCTCGCCCCCCACCCGCAATTCAGGAGGTCGTGAACAAGACTTCTCCTTACGCCCCATCTTTGGCCGAACAAGAGTTGGTCTGTTTTACTCCTCGACATCGTCTTCCTGCATTACCCCACACACTGCTTTGCTCTTTTGGTTTGATTTGATTGATATTCATTACGTGCAGGTGGTGGTTCCAGGCGTGGTGGCGACTGCAAAGGTACACAAAGGAGTTGCATCCATGTGCTGTGACAAAAATTAGGCTAGACCTCACTAGATTGTAGTCCATAAGAAGTCTATCATGATGTTGCAGAAGGATCTTTTGATTGGTAGTCGTAATTTTCCACATGATTTAACCCTGTGTATTTGCGATTCTTATTCTTCTCTGCTAGATGAGGTTATTTCAGTGTATTTAATATCCTAATATCTCCTCTATTCACTCCATGGACAATGCATATGCCTTAAGCCAGTTTAGCTTGTCGATCTTGAAAAATGGGTAAGAAACTCATGAGTCATGAGATGATGGACTGCACCTAGGCATTGATCAGTTCATCTGATCTTGTCAGCGTTATCTAAAACATATTTCACCCTGTCATAGGTGTAAGAAAAAACAGATTAAGTAGCAGCCCGTGAAACCATTATTTACTTGTTTTTGGATTGTCCATGGAGAAATAAAGATGGACGGATTGTATGCAGCTAAATTGCATTTCTTTCCGTCCCTGCATTGTGTTCATCCTATAATTTTTGTAGGTTCCGATGTGTACTTCTTGATTTTTGAGTGAAGCAACCTTTGCATGAACAGATCAGAAAAACTATACTTGTAGAGGTCAATTATTCTATGGTACTGAATTGTTCTGGCATGAATATAAATTTGCTTGTATTTATTATTTGGTGGCAGTTTATCAGAACACAAATTCATACAAATCTTTGCTATTAACTGATTGTATACGTGAGTATGGTTTCAAAATTGTTCCGAGGAAAAAAACACGTGCAACGATTTTGTTCATGATTGCTTGGTTTTTGCATGATTACATCCCTGAAATTTGGGAGTGTGCATTATAGTTGCATCGAGGTGAATAGCTCGTGTATTGCCTTTGAGAAAATGCATTGGCTCACATGCACGGTGAACCACCAGATCAAGGGATCCAAAGGAAGCAATATTAATTAAAGTTCATCTCTACTGATGGTAGTTTTATGTAATAAAATTATAGTTGAAATTTCATATTCCGTGTAAGGAAACATCCTATTGTTTTAGAGGAAAAAAACACCTAAACCAAGATTTGCATTTCCTATGTTCACGATACATGGTACACGGGACAATTACTAAAATGTCTTCTTTTCTTTTCAGCATGGCGCCTGGGGTTATGGATTCCAAATTCTAATTCTTTATAAAAGTGTTTCCAAGCATTCCATTTGTGAAACTTCTACGAAATTCTTTATAAAGGCGTGCCTCCATCCTATCCCCTCCATCACCGGAGCCAGACAAAGCTTGTCGTAAAAGAGGGCGAAGCTTTTTACTGATATAGAGCTGCAGGTCAGGTCATACCGACGACCTTTCACATATAGTCTTGTAGTTCCTATATATGCTTATGTATATGCTTTCTTGTTCCTGTATATGCTTTCTGCCTATAATTTTTCTTAATTTTTCTCCCATAATTTTTTTGAACTGCTGCTAAGATGAATGTCTTTATTTGTGGTACACACCTTAGAAAGAAGAGGACATATATGTACTTCACGAAACCCGTTTTCATGCTTTATTTTTTTAGTGTGACTCTATAGCACATTCCATACCCATCAATATTGACTATATTTTAGCTTCTCGTATTACAGTTTCTTCTCCGTATATCTTTTCTCATAAGTACTGAATATAAGCAGGGTTGGATGAGAATACCCTTAAACTGAGCATGAATGCTTAGTTTGCTTCACATGACCTTACAATCTTTCTTCTAGATTTTGGAAGGAAATTTCTTGATAATAAATATATAAATATTTTTATTGGATTTTTTAGTTCTTTCTTTCCATGATAGAGATGCTATTGTCAGCATCTAACTACATGCTCTGAATAATTTTGTATTCAAGTAAAAACCATAGTACTAGCTAGGTAACTAGAAACTATATTGTTGGTATCCCTTTAGAGATCTGTTTGATTGGAGTTCATGTGTGCACTTTTTATAATATGGGGATCCTTAAATCGAATTAGCATGTAGTTAGTATGTATGTTCCTGAATATTTTTTTATTTCATGTCTGCAGGCCACACCATTACTCTTGACTCTGTTTTTTCTGGAAAATAAAGAGGGCCAAGGTTTTTACCCATTTGACAGAGAGTTGCAGGTCAGCTCATGTTGATTATCTTTCCCATATAGTCATGTGGTTCCTATTTCTGGTCATTTTATCCTGGTAATCTTGCTCCTCTATGTGCTCTGTGTCTACAGTTCTTCTTCATTTGCCCTCCACAAATTTTTTAACTACTTCTTAGATGAATGTCTTTGGTTGTGGTACACACTTGTGGTAATGTGCTAATGTCCAATTTTCATGCGATTCTAGGGACGATAAGATTCTCATGGCAGTGCGCAGCCATTAAAACTTCAGTATCTCTTTTATGTAGATGGCACCCATTAAGCTCATAAATAAGAGGACATATGCGGCCTTGACAGAAACTCCACGGCCACCTAGGTTAGTTTAAATTACCTTCTCATCATGAATATAATATAGTACTAGCCATCTTACACTGATTACTATAGATTTAAGGATTTTGATGACATTGAGTTTGGTGATACCATCTCAAAGTGGAGCATTTGTGTGAGGATAGAAGTGAAGTTTGCGCCTAATAAATATGGTGACAACATTCGTTTTGTTCTTATGGATAAAACTGTAAGTTCCAAAAACTCTTGATAAATTTACTAAAATGTGATCATGTGTTTTAACTCAATCTTATACTTTTTATGTTCAAACACATTCAAGGGGGCAAAAATAGAAGCAAGCGTTTGGGGATTTGATGAAGTAGCGCGATTCAACCGGATACTGCAACCTGGTTGCAAATATACCATCCATAGGGTTATAATTAGTCCTAACGCGGAATCTGTCGAGTTTAGAGCGATTGGACACCCGTATGAATGCCATTTTAATCGAATAACAATGGTTGAGCCCTCTCTGTTTATTGAGTTCCCAATACTCCCAAAGCATCTGATGCCATTTTCGGATGTAGCCAAGCGTCCAAACAAAACCTTTGTAGGTATGTTCCATATATGCTTTGCCTATACAACTATGACCAATACAATTTCAGCATTCCAAATTGACCAATGAATTTTTTTATAGATATAGTTGGCATAGTTGTTCACTGTTGTGACCATGACCATTTTGGGAGGTATGGAAAGTATAAGGAAGCTATCTTCATGGATGTGTGGTATGTTAAGTAGTAAATATAAACAACACCAACTATTTTATGACATCTTTATTGTAAAGATATTTTCCTTTTAAAAAAGTTGTGAAAACTTTGATTTGTAGGGGAAATCTTATTCCCGTTGGCATTTGGGGTTTACAATTGACTCGGAACTCATACCTATGGTCTACGGCTGAAGGTGGCAACCCTATTGTCATTGCAACCATGTTGGAGAAAGATATTAAATTTGGTAATTGATTTATCTACATCACCACATACTTTATATTTTAACTTATTTTATTGATACACCGGGGTAATTATATTTTTTTAACATAACAATAGGTGACCTGAATACATCAGACCATACAAATGTTGCATTCAACCCAGCTCATACTGCAGCACGCCCTCTCCATGGTGAGTTAATTTAACAAAACACTAAGTTACAAATTTTTTAATAAACCTATTGGGGTCAGTATAATATATGCATATTGAATTCAAATGTAAACATGCAGATATCCGCCAAAAAATAATTAGTGGAGCAATTGACATGACCTTCGTGCAAAGTTTTGTTGAGAGGAGGTGGGCCTTCGTGTCAATGGTGCTGGCTAAAAGAGATGCACGCTACAGGAAGTAGATGTGGTTGGATTATCTGTTCGCTGTTGTAATTTAGGCAAGCTACATGCTATATAATTTCCGTGTGTACTGTAATTCGGTGATAAAACGGAATTTTCAAAGTACTTTGTATTCCGTCTGTTCAATTTTTTTTGTTTAAACGAACATATTGTGTGAAGGCTTGTATGTATCAATACTGTTCCATTGAAGTTTATGTGATTTCTTGGTCTTATCTATACAAACATAGTAACCTTAAATCTTAAAGGTTTCCACGCATAAAATTTGTTCAAGCTTCCCAGCAAGTACGGTGATTTCTGACTTTCCTGTATTTGCCCTGCTACATATACTATGTAGTAGAGATTATTATGGATACGGTCGTACTCTGTGATCTCATATTTCGGTGGCAGTTTTCTTAGTATAAACAAAACCATAGCTGAACACACGATCTCACTAGATGCGAAACAGGTTCGTGAATCCAGTTAGCAATCAGTAAACATATTTGTTCCGTGAAAACTAAACATGCACAAATGCAATCAAAAGACAGATTGATTCTTGCAAAATTGTTTCACTCCATCTTTTGCCGTAAACTTATTTGAGAAAATTTTTCCCTTGTATGCTATAGTAATAGTAGCTTACGCAATTGTTGCAAATAGATAGTTTCAGATGGTACTTTTTACTATTGTCCCTATCTGTATAGTTAAGCAACATTGAACTATCAGAAAGTTCAATTATCTGAAACTCGGTTACTTTGAAGCAACAGGACAAATAAGACCGAAGGTAATTGGGATCTAATGTAAAGAGAGGAAGAATAAGGAAACCGACAAGTAAGTGAAACCGTTGCCTTCAGGCAATATATATTTTCCTGTTGCCGAGGATTAGATTACAGAAGTGTTGCAAAGATGTCGAACCAACCATCACGCAAAGGAAAAGAAGGTTACAATATGCTATCCCTTTAATATTAATTAGACCAAAATATGCCCCTTCACATTGAACTAATTGACTTTAATGTGGTTTGTGTTTTTTTCTTATTGATCGACCAGTTGTTCATGAGCATCATGCTTCCAAGCAATCCCGCACCAGTTATGTGCCACGTCCTCCTACTGGGTTCTACATACGTGAACCTTCGAACACTTCAGTTATTTCATCGTCCGATGAAGAAGAGGGGCACACTGAATTTCATACTCCGTACACAACTGACTTTCAAAGCAACCTTACCAACACCATGATACTACCGGGCGAAGGTTCAAATGGTATACCCTTTTACTGGTAGCACAATATAATGTTATCAGACACTTTCATGCCTTATTATTTTTGTAACTGGGGTACACCATACAGGTAGTAAACATGTCAATGATGTCATGGGAAGTTCAACTACGGTGATGGTAGACCAAATGCAACCGATTGCAAGCATTTCAGAACAAAGAAATCGAGCAAGACGTGAACGAGATAGAGCTCGACGAAATAACTTGACAACCGAGCAAAAGAAGGAGATTTGTGCACGTAGAAGAGAAGCTCGGAAAAACAAAGTGCTGACGGCTGAGCAAAAGGAGGAGATTAATGCAAGTAGAAGAGAAGCCTGGAAAAACAAACCTCTCGATGAGAGGAATGCACGACAAAGGGCTAAAAGGCAAAATATCTCTGCCGAAGAGAGGCAAGAGATGAATGCCAACAGATCCGCACGCATGCAGAGCATACCTGGACAAAAGAGGGAGTCTTTGCTAGCTAAGCGCAAGGCAAACGTCGCGGCTAGGCAGAACACCCCTTGCACTGAATCCATCGCAATGCCATGCCCAAATGCAACTGCTTTGGGAAAGTTAAACCTAGCCAAAGAGGGAGCTGCTTCACCAACTGCCCCCTGTTCAGGAAGCACATCGGACTTCACCATTGGAAGCAACGGTGATTCTCCCATCTTTACTCCACCTCAGTTGTTAATGTATTTAGCAAACCATTACTTACATGGCTCGAAAACGTTACAGATGAGATGGAGGCCCTCCTTAGTAGGCTCATGGACGAGAATGCTATCCCTGATGACCTGATGGATGAGGAGTACTACCTATACGATGTTGAATGTATGTTCACAAGTCTCTCCACTTGCCCTCTTTGTTACGAGTTTAGATGTCTACCCTGTTGTGACACATTATGCATGTAGGTTCTGACACGTTCGACACGGAACTAGATGAACCATCTGACTTTTCCAGGACGAGCTCTGTTGATCCTTTTGACTTTGTGTACTCAAACCTCCCAGAAAGCACACATATTTTGGAGAAAGTCCCAAATTGCAAATTCTGCAATGCCAATAGGTTTGAGCGTGAGCCCCCTGCTTTCTGTTGTCTCAATGGGGATATCAAGTTGTCTGAACAAGAACCTATCCCGGAGCTGATGAGGTTATGGTCGAGCATAGATGCGGACTGCCGGCATTTTCGGGACAGCATCCGATTCTTCAACGGACACTTCTCCTTCACAACGCTCGGCGTAACCCTTGACAACAGTTGCACCAATATGAGGTCCGGGGTTTACACATTTCGGGCAAGCGGCTCAGTGTACCATAATGTCCATTCGTTTGGGCCAGGCTCTCGTCCTGATCATCTACAGTTGTACTTCTACGACGATGATCCTAGCCTGATTCATCGCAAGGAATCCACCGAGCAACTAGACCAGGAGGTTGTTCGGAAATTGACGAACATAATGAGAGAAAATCCTTACTCCCAACAATTAAGGAGTTTGGGTGCAAACAGGGAAAACCTCCAGGATTATCGGATAGAACTAAACACCGACCAGAAGCTAGACCAGCGAACATATAATCTACCAATCTCGTCTGAGGTGGCTGCCATCTGGGTCGAGGGGAGCGACCTGGCGAATAGGTTCAAACGCAGCATTACCCTCTACGGGAACAACAACGAGAGGTACAGCATACATGCCACACATGGGTGCTATGACCCTCTCTCGTACCCCCTCTTCTTCCCCAAGGGGGAACTCGGCTGGCATCCGAATATCCCCAAAGCTAAGGTGTCTTGGGACGTTGCGCAACTACCAAGAGCGACCCGTGATGCCGGTGGAGGTTAGCCTATTTTAGACGCTTGTGCATTTATTTGGAGAACACATCATTGTCTCACGTTATCTAACCTTCATTTTTTGCATCCTTCTTGTAGAGGGGGGCGGCCGTTTATGCGTCTCCGTCAAGGACTACTATTGTTACAGGCTACAGACGCGTCCTGGAATATTCAACCCCATATTGCATGGAGGACGCCTATTCCAACAGTGGGGTGTCGACATGTACATCAAGATCGAGGGCTGCAGGTTAAAATGGATCAGGGACCACCAGCCGGAGATACGCGCCGACTTATATAAAGGCATTGTCGATAGCATCACGGCCGGGGAGACACGAGCGAGCGCTGTTGGCACTAGGACTGTTTTGCCGCACACGTTCCAAGGGGGCTACCGAGACATGAAGCGGAGGCATATGGATGCCATGGCACTGGTCCACATGTATGGCAAGCCTGACATCTTCCTAACGATGACATGCAACCCAAACTGGCAGGAGATACAAGATGAGTTATTTCCCGGCCAGACTCCGCAGGATCGGCCTGATCTTGTGGCTCGAGTGTTTAGAGCCAAGCTAGAGAAGATGAAAGAGATGTTGACCAAGGATCATATCCTAGGCGTTGTGAAGGCGTATGTCTATGTGGTAGAGTTCCAGAAAAGGGGTCTTCCGCATGCCCATTTCTTATTGATCATGGATTCTAGATATAAGCTTGTTGTGCCAGAACAGTATGATCGTGTCATATCTGCCGAGCTCCCTGACAAGCATAAGTACCCAGAGCTATACGCCATGGTCGTGAAGCATATGATGCATGGCCCATGCGGTGTCCTGAAGCCCAACAATGTGTGCATGCAAGAGGGGTCATGCAAGTGCAGGTACCCCCGAGAGTTCAACGAGACCACCGTACAGGGAAAGGACTCCTACCCTGTTTATCGAAGACGGAAAGATGGTCGTTCAGCGAAGGTCCGTGGTCAGATTCTGGACAATAGATGGGTTGTGCCATACAACCCTCGCCTCCTCCGTATGTTCAACTGCCACATCAATGTGGAGGTGTGCTCTAGCATAAAGGCCGTCAAGTACCTATACAAGTACATATACAAGGGCCACGATCAGACTTCTTTCAATATCGACCAACCCGACGCTGAAGGTAACATAGACGAGATCAAGAGATTCGTTGACGCGAGGTGGGTTACTCCTCCGGAAGCGATGTGGAGGATATTTGGCTTCACCCTCTGCGAGAACTACCCTCCGGTTCTACAACTTCCGCTACATCTCCCGAACATGCACAGAGTCACATTCAAAGCAGGGGATGACCTGAACGATGTTCTTGCAAGTGAGAATGCATCGAAGTCTATGCTAACGGAGTATTTTGTGGCTAACCAAGAGCATGCTTGGGCTCGAGATATTCTGTACAAGGACTTTCCAGGAAGTTTCACATGGCAACGATTAAAATTTTGGCAAAAAAGGAAAAACAGTTGTTTCCAAGTAGGCAGAATCGTGTCAGCCAACCCTGCCGAAGGAGAGAGGTACTTTCTGAGGGTGCTTCTAAACCATGTAGCAGGCTCACAGTCCTTTGAAGACCTGAAAACCGTGGATGGTGTGCTATGTGACACCTTTCGGGAGGCCGCTGAGAGGAGGGGTCTCATTGAGGCCGACAACACACTTGACGAGTGTCTTACGGAGTCAGCGCAGTGGGCCATGCCCGTCTCTCTCAGGAGGCTCTTCGCAACGATCTTGGTATTCTGTGAGCCTGGCGACGTGCGCGGCCTATGGGATAGGCACCTTGAAGCGATGTCTGACGACTTCAGGCGAAATCACATGTGCCCTATAATGGTGGAGCAGAAGGTGTTGCTTGACATCAGGGGTATGCTACAGTCCATGGGCAAAGACATAAAGTTGTTCCCTCTTCCAGACATCGACGAGACGTATGACAACACAGAAGGCGAGGCTAGGGAGGTCATCGAGGAAACCACTATCAAGGTTGACGATGATGACAAGTCTCTAGCTGGGTCGCTAAACCTCGAGCAGAGGCTAGCATACAAAGAGATATTAGAGGCACTCGACAGTGACAATGGGGGTGTATTTTTTGTCGATGGCCCGGGGGGCACCGGGAAGACCTTCCTATATAGGGCATTGCTCGCTAGGGTTCGAGGCGAGAGGAAGATAGCTGTGGCCACAGCAACTTCCGGTGTCGCCGCTTCCATCATGCCTGGAGGCAGGACCGCCCACTCTAGATTCAAGATCCCACTTAACATTCAGGATGGCTCATCGTGCAACTTCACCAAGCAAAGTGGGACGGCCAAGCTCCTGAGGATGGCTTCGCTCATCCTATGGGACGAGGCCACCATGACAAAGCGGCAGGCAGTCGAGGCACTGGACAACAGCATGCGTGACATCATGGGCCGACGGGACCGACCTTTCGGGGGGAAGACCGTCGTGTTTGGTGGGGACTTCAGGCAGGTGCTTCCGGTAGTCAGGAAAGGGTCACGGGGTCAAATAGTCGACGCGACTTTGAGGAGTTCGTACCTCTGGCAGGGCATGCGCCAGCTAAAGCTTGTCCGCAACATGAGGGCGCATAAGGACCGTTGGTTTGCAGATTACCTATTGAGGGTAGGTAATGGCATCGAGGAAACTGATGAGGAAGGGAACATCCGGCTCCCCGACGATATTTGCGTGCCTTCCACCGACGATGTCGCCGACATAGAGAAGTTAATAGACCATGTGTTTCCTGCCCTGGACCACCACATGACCGATCCAGATTACATGATGTCTCGAGCAATTCTCTCCACCAAGAACGACAACGTCGATGTAATAAACATGCGTATGATAGAGCGTTTTCAGGGAGAGGAGAATATCTACCATAGCTTTGACAGCGCAGAAGACGATCCACATGGCTACTACGCACCTGAGTTCCTGAATGATCTGACTCCTAATGGGCTGCCCCCGCACGCACTTAAGCTTAAGATAAACTGCCCCATTATGCTGCTTAGGAACATCGATCCAGCAAATGGTCTGTGTAATGGCACAAGGCTTGTGGTCCGTGGGTTCCAGAGGAATGCTATTGATGCAGAAATCGTGTTGGGTCAACACGCCGGACGAAGGGTCTTTCTTCCTCGAATACCACTCTGCCCCTCTGACGATGAAATGTTCCCTTTTAGATTCAAGAGGAAGCAGTTCCCGGTTAGACTCAGTTTTGCCATGACAATCAACAAGGCGCAAGGGCAGACCATCCCAGTTGTTGGCGTGTACCTACCGGAAGCCGTATTCTCACATGGTCAGCTCTACGTGGCGTTGTCCAGAGCCACCGCAATGAGCAACATTAAGATCCTCGCCGGTAATGAAAAGATAAAGGACGAGGCCAAGAATTCAAAGAAGCGGAAAAGATCTGAGTCCGGTGTATCGACCACACAAAACATAGTATACAAGGAAGTCCTTAGCGCTTGATGTCATTGGGCAAATTTGAGAAGATTATATTGTTATCTCTACATAGGTGTCCTCTTAGTGGTGTCTTTAAATAAAAATGTAGTGGTTGAAAACTTATTTGATATATGTGCATTTGGTGTATGTCATTTATTTAGCATTAATTTATTTTTGTGGTAAATGCTGGTAATAGTGGAGCACCCGGGTAGCTTTTATTGTTGTAGCCGATCAGGGAGATTTTGAGCAACGAGAAAGATGGATTGAGACCAATTTGAGTATTCGGTACTTCCCTTTACAGTCCTTTGGTATGTTTGCCCGCACCTGTTATATGAAGCATTAACAGTCTTCTTTATATGTTGATTATGACTTTTTTGCTTGTGATTTCTGCCTCAGAGTTCAAGGCCCCTGAGTCAATCAGACCTGGAGAAAGGTTTTTCAACATTTTGTAAAGGGATAGAAGGCCGCGAGCGATACAAGGTCATGTCTGAATGTATTATGAATATGCATCCCATGAAGGTGCAGTCCGGAGAGGATTCAGATGGGGTGAATTAGACTGTTGGTACTTATTGTGCAGCTTGTATGAGTTTTCTATACCATCAATGCACCAGTCAGGTTGCTGGTTAGGTATACTATACTACCTGTGATCATTTACCACATGCAGTTATGTTGGATAGTCTGCATTTGCACTTACTGAAAATAAGTAGAGGAAGATTGCACCCATGACTACTATATGGTTCGAAATGTACTGCTCGGTTGGTAATTTGTTGCCTCAAAAATATTGTTCTGCTCTAAAATAATCGCCTCATTTGTTTTCAATCTGATTCATGTAGGTGTTAGGATTTGCACATCAGAGAAAAAATGGCCATGTTGATTGATCATATAGCAGGTTCAGTGTGGAGTTCCTTAATTTCTTTAGCACAAGCACGTACGCACAAGCATACAGAGTTTAAAGATTGTGTGTGATGGTGTGGTTGTTGTAGTTAATTTGCTAACCGGATACGATGGTTCTCTTGATTTACTCCCCATGTTCTAATTGAACCAGCATATTGCCCTCAGTTCATAGATATACAATAAATTGTTATTGGTCTGTGATTCTTTAGATATTCAGATTGACAGATCTGGTCACACACGATCTTGTTATTTAAATAACCAGGTCATCGTGTGTAAATGTAGCACTTTAGTAGTGCATTTCTCTCTTACCGGAATTCTCCTTATTTTCTCAACAAAAAGTTAAGATAAGCAACATTTTTACTTTAACTGCAGGAGATGGGGTTGCATAATGACAACATGTACCTGAGGAGTAATGCACATTAGTTACCTAGCCTATTAATCAACCAGATCAGACTATATATATGGCCATTATATATATTTTTTAGATGTGAGCACTAAGACTCAGAGCAGTTTATTTTCTGGAGGTTGCTGAGAATGCGAGGGCGTATCAGCCCATGAACATGATGGGGGCGTGTTGATGGTAGACAGTACGACCATATGGTCTGTATAATTTCAGAAACTTCCTGCAGTTAAACATCATGCAGCACATTACTTCCATCAAATGCATTAACTGCCCTTCAACACAGGTAAGCAGATCCGTGTGAATGTAGCCCCAACCATGTAGTCCAGTAGTCCTATCAGATTACAGGATACAGTTAGCTGATCCATGTTTTCAAATTGTATTTGTTTTGATTTTTCACACTTTTGGTGAGTCCACATTGGCTCATAGAGGGTAATTATGTTCTGTAATTTGAATCAGGCCTGGTTTAGAGCTCATGGCCAATGTAGTTGAAGAAGACTCCAATTAGATGAACACTCTGAATATTGCCGTGGTTTTTGCACCCAATATGACCCAGGTATTAGTTTTCTTATTGTAGTTCTCTTACTTGGATATGATTGTTAACACAAGTGCTAACATAGTGTCTGCTTTGCAATTATATGGTCAGGCCCTCTTACTGCTCTGATGCATGCCATTCAAGTCCATGAACTTGCTCAAAACCTTGGTTCTCATGACACTTAGAGAACATGAGGATGACGAGGGAACATATTCGAAATTTTCATCTTCATCTTTATGCGATGAACTTGATGAGGTGGACCATCAAGGCGATGGCAATGACCGTGGGATTGAGAAATATGGCGATGACAGTAGTGAAAGCCCAAAGGATGTTGACAAAACCAAGCAGCTGAAAGTGGACAGTGAATAGTAATCTGTATTTGTAGATTGTTAGCCGATCCATCACACAATTTAATAAAAAAGCTTTGTGTACTACCAAACTGAATTTGATAGCACTGGCTTATTAAGTTGGAATTTCTAGCAGCAAAAAAATTGGTTACTTAGAAGTGGCCTTCCTTACTCTACATGTCTTGCATCCTGTATCACTGTATAAATGTATCAGGTTTGGTTCTTACTCGTGTATTTTCATAGATTAGGGGTAGATTTTAAAACTATGCTGCTTAATAATATCCATGTGAGCCATGTGATCGACTGCAGCTTCCTCATTCGCCCATGAGATCGATTTTTTCATATACAGTACTGCTTCCTCTGACCCAAATAAGTTGACTTAAATTTGTCTAAGATAATACTAAATCATAAATACAACCAAATCTTGATAAATCTAAGTCAACTAATTTGGGTCGGACTATTTCCTCCGATTCATATTAATTGATTTTGATTTGTCAAAATTTAGATGAACCTATATATCAAATAGTGTCTAGATTCATTCAAATCTAGACAAATTTAAGTCAATTAATATGGGCTGAAGAAAATATATGTTTTATGCAACAAGTAAATAAATTTGGAGCTCTAGCCAGTATGCTTTCAAGTTCATACTGCTATTTACTGAAATATACATGCGCTCGTTATATAAGTTTGCCAAATATAAGATCCATTTTATAGACTTGTAAATGCTCATGTTGAAAAAAAAAGGAAGAAAACCGTGGTTTCGGTCAACGAGAGGACAAAGGAAAACGCTCAACCATCCGGCCGCAATCCCCTCGACCTGGATCCTCTTCTCTCCGTCGCGCCTCTATCTCCTAGCCTCCTACCACGCCGGCTCCGGCGCTCGCTGTTGCCATCGCCCGCCGCGCCGCGCCACGGTCCACGGGTGTGGCCTCCCCAATCCCCCAGCATCATCTCACATCCCATGGCAACCACGACAGCTCCCAAAGTATGTAACCGCCGCTCATCTCTCTGTTTTTGGAACCGTCAGTCAGCTACGTACGTGGGGATTGCTGATCGTGGAAGTCGTGATAGTTTGAACCACACCCACTACAAAAGGCCTCGAGCCCTCAAAGATCCCCACTTCCTCTTCTCCGACCTCCACTCGCCTCTCTTGAATCCGGTGACGGTACCAGCCGCCCCCGCACCTCGGACCGCAGAGGCGTTGCCGACGCCGCCTGCAACACACACGCCGCAGCACCGACCACACGCACAAGCGTCAGTCAATTCCCCCGTACTGTTGGTGCTTGCTCTTAGATTTGATTGGCCGGTTGCTGTTTGAAGATGATTGTTAATCGTGGTGTGCAGGTGGTTCTGGGACACTGTACCATCGCGCGGAGGCGACTCCAAGGTACACGACGGATACCTGCTGCTCGAATCCACTTCCTTCTCCTGGTAACTCCACATGGATGTCATTGATGTTTCTGAGTCTTGTTAGTAAAATCTGCAAACAATAATTTAGTTAGTAACCTGAGAAAATCTGAGAAAGAAATGAACAGATTTATGGTATCCTTTACTATCCCTGAAATGTTGGACTTGTGTACCACTACTGCAATTTTAATCCGACTAGCTGTTTGCGCTATGCTGTTTGCCTCCTCTATATTTGCGATTCAGTCAGTTTGTATGTATGCAAATTCAACTTGGATTGACCCGATTAGCATTATAGAGTGTATAAACTGTCCAGGAACATGTCAATCACCACTTTTCGTATCATTAGTAAGGAAAAAAAGTTCAGCTTGGTTCTTACGAACAGTGTGCATACGCCTACTTCCCTATTAAGATATATAATTGTTTTGGGTCAGGTATAGAATTGAACATAAACTTTCGCTTTACACAATCTGATACTCCTTTATTCACTTTCTAGATGGTGAAGAGATCATGTCATTCCTTCTCTTGTTTTTTTATTCAATAAAATATATTTGGGTAGTCAATATTGTTAATCATGTGATCTCAGCAGATTAACATTTTAGACTGCTTGATGGATAGCTGCAACCATACAAGTGCATCAAAATTTGGCTGTTGTTAAATCTTCTAGAACATGCCCATTTCTAATTTATGCATTCCTATTTCTTTTACATTGGGGGATTTTGAAGAAAAACAAATTGATATTTTTATACCATAGAGTTCTAGAAAGCCTCTTATTATTGGATTCCATTTCAGTATTCATCATTTCTAATTTATGCATTCCTATTTCTTTTACATTGGGGGATTTTGAAGAGAAACAAATTGATATTTTGTATACCATGGAGTTCTAGAAAGCCTCTTATTATTGGATTCCATTGCAGTATTTATCATTTCAGTATTCATCATGTCTTGCCGTCTGAATGGTTCCAATATAATACCGTTGACCTTGTAGGCACGGTATTATAAGAATACGTATAGTACTGTGCCTGCAGTAGTCTGAAAGTTATATATGGGTTTTCTTATTTCTTTCTAGAAAAGTGATTTAAAATGGTGTAAAACTCACTGATGTCCCCCATCTAGCACAACCAGGATAAGTCTTGGATCAGTTAAAGTGAGAAAATCCCCTGGATGGATACATGTTTGTGATGGTATGATGGGGGTGGTACATCTACAACAGATGAAAATCAGATGATTTATTTCCTTAGTAGTTTCAAAATATAAATAGATGATGATACATATGTTGGTTCTTGGTCATGGCAGGGATATTCTCAGTGTCATTTTATTGTACTTATATGAAGTTTTTACTTGCTTTCCTATTTTACCGCCGACAAGAATAGAATTGGGAAATGTCATTCTAGCTTTGAGTTGCTTCAGCAAGATCTCAACATAATCCCTCCATCTTGAAACAAGTGACTTGGGTTTGTCTAGACTGAAATGTTCTAGACATATTTTAGTATATAGATACATGTGAATTCTGACATATCATTCAGGACGTGTTCTTCGGACTTTTTTGAGTTTTTTCAAATTTGATTTTTGTGTTTGAAATGAAGACGTGCATGTGCACGTGCACCTTTACTTTAACTACAAATTAGAAGCACTGATACAAGGTGAAGAACATATCAACTCAATACTTTCTAAAATTGGGATGATGTTTCTGGGTGCTTCTTATGCATGAGTATGTATACTGCCTTTTATTCCCAGTTTTTTTTTGAAACAACCTTTTATTCCCAGTTTTGGTTATCCATAAGAAGGAAAAAGGGCCTAAGTAGTAGCCAATACAAATACCAGTTTCAACAACTTTTTTTTCTCGTAACTTCTCATTTTCAATATCTCACTCTTCTCTATTTCAAAATGTAGATGGGAGACTTTGAAGAGTTCACTGTGATGTCAACCCCCGAGGAAGATGATGACAGTCTTTTCGGTGACCAGCTGGCGACCTTGACATCTTTGCTTGGACTTCCACCACCAGAGTTCAGGGGCAAGCAACTCCCACCCACATCACCTGGAGATCATCGTTGGCTTATTGAGGGCAATGTGAGGGGACGACATGTGAAGCCATATACACAAGACATAGTTTTCTACAAGGAGAGCCCCAACTGGGAGATTGGCGTAGAGATGGCCATGCAGGACGCACTAGCCCGTGACTGCAGACTTCACCGAGGAGATATCTCAAGATTCGCTTTTTATGCCATAGGAAGGCGCTTTGAGGATGGGACAATAGCAGGACTGCTGGAGATCGTGGAGGGATGGATTATGAGGTTATCCAGATGGAGGACTTGGAGTGCCACATAGTCAACTTAGAGAATAACCTTACTGCTGAGATGAGAAGGAATGAGAAATTGAGGGTTACCGTGGAAAAACTAAAGCATGTTAACACGAAGTTGACCATGGTGCTCCGTGATACGGCTGACAAGGTTCTTGCAAGAGATATCGAGATTGCCCAACTGAAGAAGGCATTGATGCCTAAGGATACCTCAGCAGTCCCACAAGACCAGGAGATGCAGAATGAGGAAGAAGATCCAGAGGAGCTCATTGCTTTAATGCCAAATGGAGAGGAGTTATGGATCATCCCTGACGAAGAGGATGCTCCCCCAAGTAATGCACGATCCCATCCACTTGGGACCATCAGCGCCAGAGCCTACCGTGCGCAATTATATAGTAGAGATTAGACCGACCACCATTTTCCTCTTCGTTAGATATCACCATCGTGTTAGTGTATTGGTCATACCATCGTGTTAGTCTATTTCTTAGGCCCATTTGCTTATGGTAAAATGTAATAGTTCCAAATAGATCTGACATGTGTGTGTTTTTAAGTGACATTTCTTCTAGCTACTGTTGTTTTTCAGGCATACAAGTTTGTTTAGTTTTAATTTATTTTTCCATGCTTATATTAGTGTCTCCTTGAGGTTTTATTTTTTTCCCATGGGCAGCTTTTATTGTTGTAGCACGATGCCTCCTAAAAAACAGATGTATTTCTCTCTATTTCATTTGTAAATAAACATGTCAAAGGCAAATAAATATTGTTTTGGAACTGCTACTACTTTGATGTTAGACTGTACTTATATTAGATACATCATTTAAAAGAAATTACAAAACCGAGTCATAGCTCTGTAGTAGTTTCTCAAAGACTCTTTCGCGTGTTGCAAAACCAAGTTGCAGCTCTTTAGTAGCCTCATATGTTTTATGAAACAATGATGATGTATGTTCCTAGAAAATTGTCTTTTTAAGGGAGTTTATACTTCTTTCACATCCAAAACTTGATGTACCTATAATGCAACAAACTTACATCTTTTCCACAAATTTAATGAAGCCGTTTAGCATGTCATTCAGTCACATAAAAAGACACTGATCAGACCCACTCCATGTCGCAACAAGATAGCCTCAGCACGTATGTTTCTCTTTTACAGATTACAAGCAGAAACCCGATGAATTCTATTGATGATCCACATAAATTAACAGATAAAGGCCCCAATGCCATGATGTTGGGACAGATAGGCGATTCATCAAGTTCTACACAACCAATGAAGGTGTGCACGTGTAATTGGTTTCTTTTTGGGTTACTAGGCATGTACGCACGTTATCATGTACTAATTTTAATGCAATTATATTATGTCTCACTGTTTTAGATTATGGAAACCCACATGGATTCTATCGATGTTCTGAATGCCCCTACTGACTCTACACCACCAAATGAGGTTGCATACAAACGGATGTTTTCTCTATGCATGTAGCATATACCCATATTTGAATTTTATTTCAATAAATACTATTTCACTTTTGCAGATCGCTGGCAGGAAATTTAAGGATTCTATTGATGTTATGAAAGTACCCATGGACATATGCCCCGAGGAGATGTTGGAACAAACTGAAAATTTGTCCGATCTTACACCACTGAAGGAGGACCAGAGGTGGATGGCCAATTCACAACATAAGAAACCGAAAAAAGCAGACAAAATGGTTAACCCACAAGGTTCGTACTCCAGCTACGGATATTACATTCTTGCTTGTGCTCCATTATTTATTACCTAACTATTTTTTGGTGCACTAACATGTTATGACAGATTATGTCTGCACTTCCGAAGATATAGAAGTTATCAAATTAATCATGTCCGCACCAAAAAATACGAAGTTTATAGACATTGGTGATGCGTTCTTATCAAACGATGACTTACAGTGTCTGACTCGTGGCGATGGTTTCTTGCCAGATGGTGTAAGTCAACAACAGAGAGACCACTAACTACTAATTTAAAGTTTACAATTATCTTAAACTTAAATGTATTTTTATGTGTCTAATTATAGGTTTTAAATGCTTATATTTACTGTATAAGTGCATGTGATCATTTGCGGGATAGAGCGGGTGGAAAGGTATATCTGGACACTACATTTGCCTCTGCTGTATTGAAACAATCAGAACGTCACCGCATCCTAAAACGGGTGCATCTTTATGTAAAGCATGACATGGTTAGAATTCACTCACTACCTATGGGTCTTATTCAATATGTTTTAAACATGTGTATTTCTTAGTCTTATACAATATTTACTTCAGGTCTTATTTCCAATAAACATTAGCAAGACCCATTGGTATTTAGCTGTCATCAATGCAAAAAAACGTGTGATTCAAGTATTGGACTCGCTTGGTGCTGGAATGGATCGGAGTGATCTTACTCTTATGGTAAGTAACTGTGTACTGAATTTGATTTTCTCTTAACATTGTGTTTGCCTCAATATCTAATACCTCTTTCTCGTATAAAAGTTACAGGGACTTGAGAAGCATCTAAAAATTGCATCCCAGATGAAGGACTTTAACATAGATGATAGGTGGAAGGATCTCGATGTCACAAAATGGCCAGTAGTAGAACATTTTCAAGAACCAACACAAACTGATGGGTATGTTGGACACTTCTTAAAATCTCAAATTGTTATTTTTAAAACTTGTGTATTCATACACGTCCAACTGATTTATTTATGTTGATTTGTCTATATGAGAGACTAAATCAGTGTCCGGTAATCTTGTAGCGCATCATGCGGGTTATTCATGCTTAATTATATGGAATATTGGACAGGTGATATATTGTCTGATCATGTCACTCAGGTAATTATTTTTGTTTAGGATAACATTAGTACTCGCTTACATCTTAAATAATTGTTTCAAAGAAATGTTTTTGAATACTATTTTGCAGGAAGATATGAAAGAATTTCGTCTAAAATTAGTCGTTATATTGGTAGAGTCAGAATTGAATAAGATAAAAGGAAAGCCAATATACTATCAACCTAGCAATGAAGAAAACGTGTCTAATTCTGATTGTATGATTATGGATGGTCCGGAGCGACTTGCCTTGACTAATGAAGCTGAAGACAGACGCCCAATTTCGGTCCACATGATGGCCATGGATCCACGCAACTTAGTTGACGAGCTTTGCAAACATATCATGTCGATTCAAGACGCCAAATTATTAGAGTAAGAAACATGTTAAAAGGATTACTTGTGATAATATGCATTGCTATAATTTTGTTATTCTTAACATTTGTATCATAGGCAGGAATGGGTGCGGAGCTCCAAACCATATCCTATAGGTCTGAGTCTTAAGAAAATTCAGGATATACTTAGGAACGAGAGGCCTATGGACAATGACTGTTTCAACTTGGGCATACGCATAGTGGCATATGACGAGATCTTGCAGATGGTAGAGACTGATGTGCACTATATGGATCTACGTTTTTGTGTAAGTAATTGCAATCTCGTATTTTCATTGTTATAACTGTATTTCTAAACAAAAGAATTTTTCAGACGGCGATGGTCGATTCCACACGGGGTCCAAAGTGGCGAGTAAAGCCAAATAGTCACACACTGGCAACGTTATTCAATAGTTGGCCTGGGATAGACTACAAAATCTCTTCACGCAAATTGGTAAAGATAATTCACTTGTCGAATATTGTCATGTTATATGTGTTTCTGATGGTTGTTACTTTGAAGGTTTTGCTCCCTTATGCTTCTGCGGGGGACTTTAACTTGTTCTCCATCGATAAGCATGCATCTTCTGTATCTATTCTGGATCCTCTTTCTGTGTTGCCATTGCCGGAGGGTAAACTGCTTCGATCTCACAACTTGCAATTGAAGTTACAAAGAATTTCATTCTACCTAAGCGATGCACTAGCATTAGCACAACCCGGCTGGGATGCCGATATATTTCTCTGGTCACGTAGATCACCAGTTGATATTCCAAAAAGTTCAGATAGGTGACTATCTCTAAACATAAACTCAAAGAGATTACTCATTTTCTTTACTATTCAACATATTGACATTCATACACAGGAATGCTTCTGGCTATTTTGTTTTTTACATTATGATCTCATGGAATGGCAAAGAATTGGTTCATCCAATATGTGCGGTGGGTATTTTACGTTGTACTTATTTATTGTTCACAAATGAAATATACATGCTACTAACAAATATTGTTGTGCAGAATGGTAACGAGTTGCGGAAGAAGTTTTTGGTACACTTGCTCAAGTATGGTGAGAATGAAGCCAAAGACAATATCCCTAGCATTGTATGGCAATATCTAAGGAACATCAAAGAGTAGACATTAGTTGATAAAAAAAATAGTCGAGTGTCTTATTTTATATTAAAACGATGTCAATTATATGGGTTGTTGAAATATACTTCAAATGAGGTAGGATCTTATGGGTTCATAGAATACCTTGCGGTTATATTCAGTCCGATAAATTTTTATATATATTGTATTGACAGATTACAACAGAAATAGAAACCGTAGCAACGCACGGGCATTCCACTAGTTATCACTTAGTAAATGAAAAGTAGAAACATGTTTAAATAACTAGAACCTATAAACATATCAATAGTTAAGATCAAATGACGTATAGAAGCCCTAGACAATGTCAAAGCTCTGCAAACATATCAATGATAAAGATTTAACGATGTTAGACAATGTCAAAGCTCTTCCATATTTTGATTAATCTGTAATTTTATCGATTGAGACGTTTGAACATTCCCGCTAGATGTAGCACATGATCAAGTCACAAGAAGCCATCATAGAAATATTGTAGCACAACCAAGTCTTGATGATGTTTGTCATTGATAAAGCTCTTTTGATTGTTGTCGCCACCGATAAAAATCAATGCTATCTCAATTATGTGATAAAGCGCAGGAAATATGACGTGCCTTTCAAATATAAAGAAAATGTATGAGTTTCCAATCCACCTAGTATGAATAATGAATAGCTCAAGATCATCTTGTATATCCTCAGGCTCATAATAAGAAAAAACAGTGATAAATATTTGTAAGACAACCAATGTTATTCACACTAAATCTATAAAATAAGTCTCTTGAGTAGAGAAAAAATGGCCTAAATTTCCCCAAGTCCTCCTTAAATAACTGACTTAGGATATTGTTTAGTGTCGTGTTTTTTAGATTGAGAATTAGATATTGCAAACAAAAAGAGTTAGTTTCTGACTAGAATATGTTGAGTAAAAGAGCAATTTACCAAGTGAATTAACCAAAATAAACGGTAGAAAAAGCATGAATAGAATAATAGAAAATAAATTAGTTAGGTGATGTAGCGGGTAAAGATTAAAACATACGTCTAAGAGGATTGCGGAACATAGAACTTGAGATAAGATCTGAACAAGGTCTAGACCTACAACAAGCCATAGCAAACGACATATTATCTGACCAAGATAAGGAAGATGGTATATAGCACAACAGAAGAACCACCCATGATGATGTTGGCACCGTCGTGTCGTGAGCCATGTCGTTGAGGAAGAGGTTGTTGATGTCGGGGAAGATGTCATCTTTGGGAAGACATCAGCGTTGTCGCTATCCGTGAAGGAGTCCGTGATGAAGCCAGTAGCGCTCTCCAAAAATCTTATCGCTCTTCTCCCGTACAAGACTCAAAGCAGCAGGGTCTCATAGGCCTACTGTCTCGGCTCACGGTGCATGCCACAAAACGGGATAGGGAAGATCATGTAGGAGCGCAATGCTCTAGAACTGGAGGTGCAAATGTATGTTTTCAGCAGAGAGGAGCGACCTCTCTTATATAGGCACTAGTAGAGGAGATGAACATGCTGCACGAGGAGATGAAACAAGGTGCCAGGAGGTGAACCGAACATGCATCGACTGCAGCTGAACAACCACTTAGTTCATAATCATTTCCCCACAAACTATATGTATTCCGTTCATGCGTGGCAAAAAGAGTTGGCTTGGCGAGATTCTCGCAGCCCACAACCCGTGGCGCGCGCGTCACGGCGAGCCAAGCGATGGAGGAGTGTGTGTATGTCTCTCCTTTTCTTATCCTTTTATCAAATGCTGGAAGAGCTCCCTTATAAGTTGGTTAAACTTTCCTTCAACTAGCAATATGGGACTAAACATTTCTCCCACCTTTTATAAGCTGGTTAAAAATAAAGCATTTTTAAATAAAATAAAATAAATATAGTTGACCAAGAAATATGATTTTTAATGGTGAGACAACACTGTACTTTTTGAACAAACTATTGCAACATAGTGAAAACAACATTATATGCGAGATGTAGAATCTAAATTATAAGTTTTTCTACGTGACAAACTCTTCTTTAGCAAATTAGCTGGGTAAAAAGTGTCATAACTCATAAGGTCATGAATAACACTTGGCTCTGGTGTGGAAAATGTGACTCCAATTAACTTGCTTCGGCCTCTATCCAAATGGTACGTACTGTACACGTACTAGCAGTAACAAAAGTTTTTTTTGGATAGCCAAGCGCATGTATCATGCGCTATCACAGTCACTTCAAGGCGGATTTGGTTAATTCCAAGGTTTTGCTGCTAAATGTGCATACCACACATGTCACCGCCACAACACGAGCTTGATGCTCATGTGTTGGGTGTGTCTCCATTTCGGACACGCCTCTCACTCGTCCTGGCCTTCTTATAAGGAGGTTCGCATTCTCTAACCTTCCCGAGGTGGGACTAAAACGAAGTTGCTTTCTCACTGCTCTTCGTTAGGTCCAGCAACCTGAGTCGTATCTTCTTTCTCTGGAGTCTGGACACAAACGAAAAGCAGCGCGCGTCTGTGAACACGTGAGAGAAAAAGAGCGCGCGGGTGTGGCATTTGCATTCGCATACATCAAACCATCAGATTAACTTCACAATCTGCCAGTAAGGTCATTGAGAAAAAAAATCAAGCTAGATAAGTTGTGTGCGAACACTTTTGCTTCGGTGTCCCCTTTCTTCAAACTTCAACAAACAAAAACTCGATACCGATTGACCGTACAAACCAGCCCGAAGTCTGTATGATCCTCTTAGACGTATACTCACCGTACACGTATATTTACATGTTGCGGAAGGTAAAATCGGGAGTTACATAGCAGCAGCAACAAAAGTTTAAAATTTGACATACAGAGACGTAGATCGTGACAACGGGAGTTGGGATCAGCAGTGGAAACGTGAAGTACACTTATACAAAGGTATGCATGGCCTGGATATAAGTTTGAACGGGTTAAAAAGAAACCGCACATGCAAGCGTAAGTTTAAGGAGGGTCACCTAAGCACATCTTGTTGACCCATGTTCGCTGGTCGGGCTCTCTCTTTTCCTCTTGCTCGATAGTCTTCTCCCTTGAGAGTCGCTTGTGTTCTCTGGCGCCTCCTCCTCCTCTTCCGCCGATCTTTGGTTGGAGAGGAGATGGGAAAATTGGGATCTCCTGTAGAGTAGGTGTAGGGCATCTCGCAGATGGGTTTAGGATTAGGGTTAGTCGTTGTTGCCTCCGTGGCGTATGGCGAGATGTCGTTGGGCTTGTCCCTGCCGTTGCCGCTCGGCGACGGCTGTCCTCCCTGCTCGGCGAGTCCCTAAGGTGGGGCGCGGTGGTGCGTCCGAGGATGGAAGCCTTTATAATAACGGCGGCTGCTGCGAGATCGGAGACCGGCTGTGCTTCTCCCCGACCGGCCGTGGTGGCGAGGGGTGGGATGGTTGGCGCGGTGCACCGAGATCGCTAAAGAGCTCGATGCGATCCGCTGGATCTTCTGGCGATCCGGCGCTGTTGGGAGGAATCCTCGGTGTGGAGCTTCCATGGAGGAAGCGATGCGGCGGCGATCGCCATCGGTGGCTCCTCTCATCGGTCGATGGCCTCGGTACACCTGTCTTCGTATGAGGCCTCTTCAACCTTCTCGCCGGCCATGGTGGCGAGGGGAAGTAGAGAAGTTGCTTTCGTTGTTCAGATGTGTTGAGGAAGCCGCACGGCATCGGTGGCTCGCTTTCTTCTTCTGTGACGACCTCTGCCTTTGGAGCTCTCAAGATCTCAAGGAATCCTCCGGTTTGCGGTCGGGGTGGCTCGGGTGGTTCACGGCATCGGTGGTTTCATTGGCCTCAAGCCCCTCCTTCAACCTCCGGCGAGGCCCTCTATTTGGCAAGGACGCGGTTGGCGATGGTGGCAGTGCATCGCCGAGGTCGGGATTTACTCGGACTCGATGGCTCTTGGAAATATTTTCTAGGGTCCTCTGTGTAAATTGGAAGGACATGGTTGTAATTTACTATCTTTGTCCTTTCTGAGCATTGTAACAATTTTGATATATTAATGCCAGTTCGGGACCTTGGTCCCTTCCCTGTTCAAAAAAACCTAAGCACATCTTGCGCGTGCAAAATAATATCTTCTAATTCCGTATGAATGTACCGTGTTCTTCACGGACCAAACTTTGGCCCACAGTTGTTGCAATAATAAAATTAAGCATGACAAGAAGTGGAATAGCGTTGAGTGGTCGATGATAACATGAATGCAAGGCCCTTCAGGATGCGTTAGCAACCTGGAGAGGTACATCGTGTAGTGGCAGAGGACAAAAATATTTAAGATAGACCGAACTATAAAAGATAGTGCAAATGTCAAAGTAGTTTCAAGCGAGAAATGTTATACACGATTCTTACATTATCGCTTAGTATATATCAAAAATAGATACATATTTAAATAAGTAGAACCTATAAACATATCAATAATAACGCTTTAATGATTTATAGAAGTCCTAGTCAATGTCAGAACTCTATAAATATATTAATAATAAAGCTCTAATGACGTATAGAAGTCCTAGGCAATGTCAGAACTCTATAAATGTATTGATAATAAAGCTCTAATGACGTATAGAAGTCCTAGGCAATGTTAAAGCTCTACCATATTTTGATAAATCTGTAATCTTATCGATCGAGACTTTTGAACATCCCAACTCGATGTAGCACATGATCAAGTCACAAGAATCCACCGCGAACATTTGTAGCACATCTAAGTCTTGATGATGTTTGTCGTCGAGAAAGCCATTTTGATTGTTGTCGCCACCGATAAAAATCAATGACAACTCAATTATGCGACAAAGGGATGGAAAGATGACGTGCCTTTCAAATATGATTTTTTTTTTAAGTTTTCAATTCACCGAGTATGAATAGTGAGATTGTCTCGTATATCCTCATGCTCATAAGAAGAAAAGAAAACACTGATAAATATCTGTAAGACAACCAATGTTATCCACACTGGATCTACAAAACACGTGAATCTAAAACAATTCGTGAAAAATCAAAATAGGACGGCTGTGATACCTACCTTGTCCCGTGTAGCACGTCGGGCTCTTCCTGCCTGCCGACATGTGGTTTGACATGCTGCGACATGCGTCCACCGTCAACATAGTACTACGGCGGTGGTGTCCGTACTACAGACTTAGGGAGATGCACCGATCGTGTATGAATGCATTCACGAAATACTGTATCATTGTCAGGTCAAAAGTGCCAATAATGCATGTCACAAACACTTGTACTGCCATGTTTATTCCTGGCTCAGTCGGTGACGCGGCCCCTCGCGACGTACACTCGCAAACTTCAATGTGGATGTACATATGCGATTATGTAGTATCACTTCGGCGAACTGACGTATCGATTCAACTGCACTTCGTCTATGGTCTAACCCTGCTATGCAGCACACGTCCTGTAGACGGACTCCGTCTACTCTCCACCCCGAACTGTTTCTTCAGTATCGGGCAACACACACACCGACCGAACTTTCAGTGGCCCCTCGCAGGCACCGACCGACCTGCCCTCCCTCCACGGCACGTGCTAGATCGATCCAAGGGGGTGGACCGTGGACGATGCACGCACGCAGCAGCAGCAGGGGTCATATCTTCCAGCGGCGCTTCACGGCCGGCGGCACGTTGCGCTGCCCCCCACGGCCCACCCCACGGCCACCGGCCAGGTCCCCAGCCAAAAAAGTGGCGGCGACATTCAACTCGGATCACAGAGGCAACAGTCGCACGTCCGTCCCGATCCTGTGAGTGACATGGGACAGCACATGAGCCGGTTACCAGGGCAGGGCACGGGCACACGGCACGGCAGGTCGGCAGCGCCATGGAGGACAGGTAGATGGGCTGCTACGCCCTGCATTTATCTGCCCCGTTATTCTCCCTGTCGCGCCGATGTCTGTACGGCACTGGTACGGCTACACTGTATCGCCTGGTCGGCTTAGCTAGTCCGGAATCGTAATGGCCGTGTGTGCCTCGCCGGCGTCGGAGGCGAGGTCACGGCCCGCGCGCCCATGGGCCATCGCACGGCGGCCCGCCTTCTAGTAGTAGGAGTATCGGTTCGGCAAGCAAACAGACAATTCTTTGGCAGTACTGCGTCCCTCGACGGATTTGTTGTTTTCGTTAAGATTGCCCCACCAACCACGTAAAATCTCTATTTTCTTATAAAATCACGCTGCTAATTTTGCTACAAAATGGGTCGTTTTTGCTACATATAGCAAAAACGGTTGAAACTCAGAAAATAGAAAAAAGACTATCCCTCGCCGGAGACCTGTCAGAGACACCGTAGCAAAAAATATTCGCCGGAGACTCGTCGGATACTTTGTAGCAAAAAAATGATAATGTAGCAAAATGGGAGAACAATTGTAGCAAATAATTTATGTTGTTATAGCAAAAAACCGACGTCGCCGGATTACCGGCTGGAATTTATAGCGAAAATTTATATAAAAAATTTGGTAGCATTTGGAGAACATGGATATAGCAAAAATGAAACGAATACATAGCAAATTATAAACAAGTATGTAGCAAAATCAGATCCCCGCTTCGCCCAAAAAAGATAGCAAAAGTCGTTGTCGTCGGTAGCAACATCGTTAACCCAAGGTAGCATTATCGGTCACCATATGTAGCAACTCTAGACCTCATAGGTAGCAAAACCTGTAGTCAAACGCCACGGGGAGCAACACGAGCCTCCACGGGTAGCAATGGCGGTCGCCGCCGGAAGCAACTCCAGACACCGTGGGTAGCATAGCCGCCATGGGGAATAACCCTGGTGCCGCTGTGAGCAGGGCGTCGTTCTCTCGCAGGTGTGCTGCCGAGGCCTCTCACGGCCGCCCCTTGTAGCAGGCCGGGCCACCTCTTGAAGAGGAGGCCGCCCCTTGTAGCTCGGCCACGCCCATGGTGCACCTTGATTTTTGGGCCAGAGGACAGAGCACGAGCAGGTCGAGTGACGGCCCTTTGTTGCCACCAGATCTGCACGCCGGGACCTCCCTATAGCACCGCCGAAACTCCATGGTCGCTGGCATGGCTGCCTCCCCCTCGAGATGGAGAACGCCAGGGAGATCGGGGAACGCGGCGGCGACGGCGAGATGGGAAGCAGGGAGGCGTCGGGCGAGATGGGGAGCAGGGAGGCGTCGGGCGAGATGGGAAGCATGGCAGGGTCGTGGATTTTTCCTAGATGGTGGAGCAGTGGAGGCGCGGTGTTTCGACGGGAGCCTTGTTTCTCGCTCCGGGTGGAAGAAGAAAAGATAAGGTAAGAGACGGGAGATTAGGTGGGGCTCGTGGCCACATGTCAAACACGCGGAGACGTGCGAGAGCGAAGTCTCGCGTTCTGGATCGGTAACATGAGCGAACGAGGACCCGGGGGATCGTTCCGTTCGATCCCCGGGGGAACAATATCATTTTCCATACTTTTAAGGCCTTGTTCGGTTATACGGGATTGAATCCTAGTGTGAATCTGATCCAGAGTTGGATTGGGTGTATCCAGAGCTGTCACCCAATCCCGTCTAATTCCCTTTCCCGATCGCCATGTAGAAGCAAACGGCCAAACACCTTGCATCAGACATAAGGAGAGATGGAGGCGTACTTGGCGTGCAGTCTAGCGATGCGACTACCTCACAGGAGCCAACAGAGTGTAGTACGAAGACGAGGCGCCACAAGGAGGCGTCGATGGAGTGTAGTCAAGACGATAATTTGCATCAAAATAACCTAAACTTAAAAGGAACTCACAGATTGGACTTTGCCTGAAAGAATTTTACTAGATCTAACCCTTTTTGTAATGCCATCGTCTGTGGCGTTGCACAACACAGTGGCGCCGTCGTTCATGACATTGCACTTTTAGGGTGTGTTCAGTTCGGGAACAAAGTGGAATGGAATGTTAGGTTGGTTTCGTTCTTGTGTTTGGTTATGACAAAAAATGTGTAATGGAATGGTTCCATTCTATATTCAGTTGGGCCAAAAAAGTGGTTTCCTTCTATGTTTGGATGCATTTGGCAAAAAAGATGACAAGAGAATAGAAAGAGTGAGAATATTTGGATGACTTTAGCATAGAGGAACGGGTAGATTCCACCAATTTGGTGAAATGAGTGCATTCTGGATCTATAGAGAATATTCTCTTTTAAGTAACCACCTTGTTCTATTTCATTTCTCGACTGAACACTAGAACGGCTCTTAAGTGTGGAACCATTTCATTCCATTTCACTTAGTGACACCAACTGAACACACGTGTGGCGCCACCTGTCATGGCGTTGTACAACACAGTGCAGCACCGTGGGTCATGTCGTTGTACTATAGAGTGCAGCGTTATTTTATACGACGCTGCAAAAAAGGGTTAGATCTAATAAAAAAAGTTGGCCAAAGTTTACTCTCTGATTTTTTTTAAAATTTGGATTACTTTGGTGCAAATTGCCAGTCAGGACATGCGGTGTGCTCTGGCGGCCTCTAGCTTTTTATGGGCAAAGGCCATGTCGCACAGACTCCCAAAAAGATGTGACAAGCGCAGCATAACGACGCGCTGGAGACGATGCTTATTTTTCTTGAGCGTCGGTACCACATTTTCGCTGTACACCTTGCGAGCGGCAATGGAGCTTTGAGTAACCCACCGCGTGTGTCGTGTGTTCCGCTTTTGTGGCGTCTTGTATATGCTGTGGTGTTTTTTAAAACAAGCTTTTGCTCCGTTTTATAAACTAGCAAAAATATCCGTGCGTTGCAACGAAAAAAAATAACAATAATACTTTTGACATATGAATCAAACATTAAATTCATATATCTCAAAAACTGAAATCGCTCTTCGGTATGTAATGCTGCACAAGGCAGGAGTTGTGGTTTAAAACGGTGTCGTGGCGAGCGACGCGAGCACTAAAATCTAATCCTTTCTCATGTTCTTTCTTAGGTTTTTTGGATCTTTTTATTTCGACGAGGTGAACCAACATATTTTGTTAAGATGACAATGTTTCTCTCAAATTCATTTTTTACAAATTCAACAATTTTCTTCTACAAGCAAAAAAACATTAACATTTCTTCAATTTTATTCAAATCAACAATAAACTTATAATTCATTTGTTTGCGCTAGCTAAAAACTTGGGCTTGTCAATACCGTCACTATGCCAATCAATAGAAATTCTAGCTCGGAATTAACAGATCGCACACCAATAAAAAAATGATGAAGCTTCAAATAGCTCGCATCTCTGAATCGAATAACATCTCTGTAACCTCTATAACGGGAATAGCCAGACCACATCCACGCACACGGCCCCACCACCTCATCTCACTCCCCTCCCAAGCGCCACCAACCACATCTCATTCCCGCATCCAGCGCCACCATCCCCGCCGCCAGACACGCCTCCCTAGCCCCCTTTGCCCCGCCACCTCGCCTCAACCCTGAGCTCCTGCGCCAACATGGCACTGCAGCCTCCTCTTATCCCCTGACACAAGAGATCTATTTCCCAACGCATCCGCCTTCTCTCGTGCCTCTCGATAAGCCAAAGCAGCAAAGCTGCGCACTGCTATAGTTCAGCGCTCCCCGAGCGTTTCTCGTCGTGTCTCGAGCTGGTCCGTTGTTCCACCTTTATCTCACCATGCTCTGATTAGCTCGCTGATTCCAGGCAACCTACAAAAATATATAAACAGGTTAAAATCGTTGTAAAATAGCAAGGTTGGGATTATTCAAACTAACTACGGACGATGGACAGATGGAATTTACGGGGCAGGCGGACGCGGATGCTAATTGGGTTGTACATACTTCTTCTTGTCGGTACTGGGCCAGCCCAAACCCACTGATTGATCCAGAGCAGCGATCGATTGATCTGTGTCGCTGTTGCCTGCCAAAACTCACCGGCGAGCAACGACGAGCAACACGAAGAGCCGGGAGGCTCCCAGAACTGCTGGTGGGCCCTGGTCCTCGGGCAACGGCCCGCAAAACTCCGGCACACGTCCTGGCTTGGTTCGTGCCACGACCTATACTGGTCGAAGGTGAAGGATTGCTCCGATTGATTTCTGCATGGTAAACAAGTATCGTAAAATTCGAGCCGTGATCGGCTCCCGTGTTTCCTCGTGAATCGGCTCCTAGAGCCGATTATCCCATGGTTCGCATTAGATTTACGATAACATGGGGTTTTGCTTTATCATTACAAGTTAAATCGATCTCTGACGGTTTAACGTTTTCACCACGTCGGGCGTCCTACACGTAATTGAGCCTGGTATATACAAAGATGAAGAATACTAATCCTAGAGGAGGCCTAATAACCAACGTAAAGTCAATTACCGAACAACTTCTCTAGAACAAGTAAGCTACGTCCTTATGTACTCTTGGATCGTTCAACCCGTTTGTAAGGCCGACTACGTAGATATCAAACTAAACCTTGGCGAGCAAGGCACAACCACAGATCGAATCAGCTAAATAAAGATCAAGCAAGATGCTACCTCGCACTTGGGAAAGCAGTGCAAAGGTAGCGAGATAACTAGAGGCATAACTTTAAACAATTATAGCGAAAAACACCGGCGATAGCCTCAACAAATCTATGATAGTAGTGTTACTCGCCATCAACAAGGCTTCATGCGAGTAACACTAAATAACGATAAAAATCGCCTAGATCGCAAGATGCGATCTAGGCGATATTACTACCGAAAGAAACCCTAGAAAGAAGGGGTGGCGATGCGCCGAGATTGTGTTTGTTGTGAACGTGATTGTCCTCCTTTCTCGATAACCTTAGGTACATATTTATAGTCCGGAGACTCTCTACTTTTGGAATAACTCTACAACTCTATCTTTACCTAAACTGAAACGGAATCTAAACTGAAACGAAACCTACTATGATACAAGATACACGGGCAATTTAGCCCAAATCCACGCACTAGGCCGATCCAACAACACGTTGAATATATGTATCTTCCAAGCCCATCTTGATCACGGCCCATCTCCTTCTTTGGCCAAAATATGGCGATAACACATGCCCCCCTGGTTTTGGCAATAATAATTCCAAAACCACTCTGCTGATGTTTTTTCTTCCCCCTCTCCTTTTTTTTGTATCGGGTTGCGCGTTGACAGAATGCGCTGCAGAACAGGATCGTCACGCTACCCCTTCATCATGATGCCCTGTCTTCTCAACTCCTTCGCAGTGCATGATTTGACGATTTTGGCAGCACATTCTGGGAAACCGCTATGGCATTGAACCGTCTCTCCACTATTCCCCTTATTTAAATCCATCTAAGCAGTTCGCCATCCCCATCTTCCTCCAGCAGCCAAAAAACCCTTCTTCCTCCGCCGAAAAAACCCTCTTTTTCCGCCATGGCCTCCTCTGCTTCCTCTGGCCTGTCCTCCCAAGCCTCCAACTCAACGAGCCAGAGCCGACACGAGCACCCGCCAACGGCGGCGTACACTCTCGCCCCACAATGGTGGGGCGAGAGGATTGACTTCGCCGTTTGGTCGGAGGGCAGCGCGTCCTGACCGGCGAGGAAAACCTGCGATTCCTTGCCGATGGAGAACGGAGGCGAGACGGCACCGACGCCATGTCCTGGGGCGTCGACTCCTCGATGAAGAGGAGGAAGAGGAGGACACCTCCTCGAGGAGTACCGGTGAAGTACTTCCGCGCCGGGTCCAGCGAGGACACCGACGACGACGAGGACGAGGAGGCCCCTGCTGGCTTCTTCAGCAGCAGCGGTGAAGACGACGCCGGTAGCAGCGCTGAGGACAGCGAACAAGACGGCGGCGACGACAGCGACGACGACCTCGGCCTAGATTAGGAACCAGTAGTAGTAGTAGTAGTAGTAGTAGTAGTAGCAATAAGCTCCCTTTTGTAATCAATCTTTTGTAAGCACTCGGCTTCTAAATGAATGAATGAAAATCCGTTCCTCAAAGATTGTCTTTTTCGCCCCAATTTCGCCGATAGCCACAATAGGTCGATGCTCCAGTAGCCGATAGCAACGTATCGTCGCCGATAGCCACAATAGGTCGATGCTCCAGAAGCCGATAGCAACGAATCGGCTTTCACCTTGTTACGTTCATACAGTCAACCAAGCCACAGCTCAAAGAGCCGATGCACATCGGCTTTCCCAAAAACGTTGACAAGGTCAAAACTTGGTCGCATACTTAGGCAAACTTAAACAGCCACTTTTTTCTTCAAACGGTAACCTGCGACCTTCTTCAAAAAGGGCGACCCAGATCTCTAATTGCCCATTGAAATATGTGCCCTGAACAAACAGCTAGTGACGGGCAAGGATGAAGATGACGAAGCCGAGATCGCCGAGGTGGATCGTGTCCGTGCTGACGCGCTCCACGCCTTCGAAGCATTTCTTGATGGCTTCGTATGTAAACCGGCACTGTTTGTAACATGTGTGAACCTCTAGAGTCGATGACCGTGCATCGGCTATATATTTTCTTTTATTCGGCGATTTCGGCATCGCCCCCCATTTTTACCGTCCAACGTATCACGTGCTTTTTATGGCCGATTTCATGTATCGGCCCCCATGTTCTTGTCCATCATCCCACATGCTTGGGAAATATTTCTTGAGATGTTGACCGTTGACCGCCATCGAATTTCACGCCGTCAGCTCCTCAAGCATGTATGCGTTTCCTCTTAAAACTTGATCGACCTGTCGGCCGTGCCAATTTGGAGACCATTTACCATATGTTGCATCCTTAGTCCCTAATGGCAACACGACTTCCCATACCGGATCACCAACATGGAACTCCTTTGGCCTCACTTTCTTGTTGTATGCACGAGCTACCTTGGCCTTGTTCTCTTTGATCTTCTCAAGCGACCACTGAGCTCGCTTAAATCCTCAACACCATCACTCATCGGGGTTGCATATTCTTCGATTGTTAGATTGTCACGAAAAGTGACACGTCTCGATCCGGCCGTAATTTCCCGTGGCAATCGGCTTCTTGTCCATATACTAGATGGTATGGCGAGGTCTTTATCGCCCATGGCATGACATGCGATAAGCCCACAACGCTCGACAAAACCTCGTGCCAACGCCCGTGGTGCTCATCGACTTTTCTCTTGATCAGCTTGATGAGGCTCGTTGGATGCTTCACTTGCCCATTTGCTGAGCATAGTATGGAGATGATCGATCGACTTAATCCCGTGTCCTCGCGAACTTTCTAAACTCTTGAGAAATAAAGACCGAACCTCCATCGGTCGTGATAGTTTGGGGAATCCGAATCTATGGATGACATGTTCTTTCACAAAGTTGATAACATCCTTTGAGTTTCTTGATTTCATCGGGACAGCCTCCACCCATTTAGTGAAATAATCGGTGATGGCCAAAATCCACATGTGGCCTTTGCTTGATGGTGGATTGATTTTGCCGATCATATCCATGCCCCAACCTCGGAATGGCCAAGGCTTGATGATGGGGTTCATTCTTGTGTGGTACCATCTGAATTTTCCCAAATTTCGACATGCTTGACACCCTTTGTAGTACTTGAAACAATCCTCAAGCATGGTGGGCCAATAAAACCACGATCGCTGATCAACCATTTCATCTTGTGAGCCGATTGGTGAGTTCCACAGGCGCCATTGTACCTCGTGTAGGAGCCGATTGGCCTCGGTGTCCCCGGACATTTGAGCAATAACCCTTCCAGTCCTGTAAAACATGTCATCCCCAATAAGCACATACTTCATGGCCTTGTACCTTATCCGTTTAGGTGCCCCAGCGAATCCTTCAAGTAATTGAAGATATCGGCTCTCGATCGTCTTCGAGGCTGCACGAACATCGGCTCCTCTGCTACATCCTTGTAGCCAGCCATTGTGCAAGATCATTCGCCTCGGTATTCTGCAACCGTGGGATCCAAGTGAAATTTATGTACCGGAACTGCGCCATCAGCTCACGCAGTGCAGCCATAATGGGAAGAGGGACTCGCTCTCACACTTGTACTCCTCCGTGAGTTGGGAAATCACCAGCTTGGAGTCTCCAAAAATTTCCACTGCTCCGGCCTCGAGGAGTAACTCCATGCCCTTGCGTATCGCCTCGTACTCAGAGACGTTGTTGGTGCGAGAGGTAGATAATCTGATGGAGAAGGAAAATGTTGCCCCGGGCGACACGAGTAAAATGCCGATGCATGACCATCGTCACAAACCGATCCATCGAAAAACATAGCCCACGCTCTTATAGACAGTCTTTGCTATGTTAGTGTTGATTCTTTCAGCGATAAGGTCGCCAAGCCGTCCCTTAACCTTTTGCGGGTTGATACCGGATGTCAAACTCGATAATGCAAACATCCATTTGCCCGATCGGCCTTTTAACATAGGAGCCGACAACATGTGCTTTATGACGCTCGATTTGCATATGATGATGATCTCCGCCGATAGCAAAATGTGGGCGCTTAGTGCGAGTGAAAAACAGTGAGGCACAACTTATCGATATCGAGTACCTTGTCTCGCATCCAAGATCCTTACGCTTATGTAAAATACGACTCGCCCATCATAAACTTGCACCACCACCGAGGCGATGGGCGGTTGCCATCGACAAGTAAATGTAGAACGATGCATCCGTGAGGTGGAACCAACACTGGCGGCTTCGTCAGATATTCTTTGATCTCGTCGAAGGCTCGTTGTTGTTCTGCCCCCCAGCGAAATTCCTCGTCAGATTTAATTTTCACCAGTCCCATGACCGGTTCTATTCTTCCTGACAGATTGGAGATGAATCTTCTGACGAAGTTGATCTTGCCGATTAGAGACTGCAGTTCTTTCTTTGCGGTAGGTGGCTTCATTGTTTGTACTGCCTCCTGACTTTTCAGGCCGATCTCAATCCCTCGTTCATGGACCAAAAAACCCAAGAACTGACCGGCCGTCACCCCGAAGGCGCACTTCTTAGGATTCATCCGTAGCCCGAATTTTCTTGTTTGGTCCAGGACGCGTTGCAGATCGTCCAAGTGTCCTTGCACTGAAGCAGACTTGACCACCACGTCATCGATGTAAATTTCCACCAACTTGCCGATCAGATCATGGAAAATATAGTTCATGGCTCTTTGGTACGTGGCGCCGGCATTCTTCAGTCCAAACGTCATGACTACATACTCGAACAACCCCACTGAACCTGGGACTCTGAACGCCGTCTTGTGTATGTCTTCCGGAGCCATAAAAATTTGGTTGTAACCGGCATTGCCATCCATGAAGCTCAAGATCTTATGACCAGCCGCTGCGTTGATTAACGTCTCTGCCACTGGCATCGGATACTCATCCTTTGGGGTAGCTCTGTTGAGATCCCGAAAATCTATGGCAACACGCCAACGGCCATCCTTTTTCTCTGTGCACGATACTAGAAATCCACTCGGCATACACCGCAGGCTGATTAACTTGGTCATCAACATTTTCTCGACCTCCTTCTTGACTTCTTCCGAATTTGCCTTCATCCGCCGTGTTCGGCTTTGAACGGCGAAATCCCTTTTAAGCGGTAGTCGATGCTCAATGATGCTCTGTCTAACCTGCATTTCGTAGTCCCAGCGAGCGATCTGGATATTTTTTCACAGGCTATCATCGGACCCCGCAGACTCGGATCTAACTTTTTTCTGATAAATGTTGGTCGTGGCTTATCCCCGGGACCAATGTCGATCTCTTCTAGTTCATCAGCGGATGTAAACCCATACCCTAGCTTTCCGTCACCTGTCAAATCGATGCTAAACATAGGGCAAACAGTAGGGGAGGGTAACAAACATAATTTGGGCCGATTGCCTGAATCGGCCCCCTTTTTGATTGCATTAGTCAGGGATGGTTTACACCTTATTGTTTTACAATGGCGGTATCTCACCTTTCGACTACGTGATCGCTTGTCGTATGATTGGTGCTTTTATTTTTGTGGCGATCGCGAGGATCGGCCGTACCACGCATCGTGGACTTTGCTACTCTGTCGCGGTGGATAAGACCAGCCTCACCCGTTTTTGTAGCTTCAATGCGCTCAGCCCCGTCGCATCGATTCCAGAGAGCGGCTCTTGGTCTTCGCTTCCCGCACGTTCATGCCAGCTATGGAGACCTCGATAGAATCATCTGCATGGATGACCTCCACGTCATCTCCATCCCATCAGTATTAGGCTGGTGCATCATGGACGGAATGCAGCTTAGCGTGAATCCAATCTCCCTAGCAAGACAGCGTAGGTGCTTTTGCTGTCCACGAAGAATGACGTGGGTATTGTTTTCCTGCCACGGTTAGATCCACGTTCATCGCCTTGCGTTTCCAGTCCGCCGTTGAAGTCGCTTAACGTGACGTTGATTTTGATCGATCTGCGTGGGCGTCCCAAACGTCGTAGCATGGAGTATGGCATGATATTGATTGCCGCTCGGTGTCCACCAACATCTTGGCGACAGGTTGCCCATTGATGTAACCTCGTGGGTGCAGGCTTTCGGATGTTTGTAACCCTTCTCACGTGGCTTCTCAAAGATAACCGCCGTGGCGCGATCGAGCTGCCCTTTGGTAGCTCATTGGTTCTTGGCGCGAAATTGACGGAAGTATGAACACCATGTTTGTGCCGATGATGTCGTGCATCGGCTTTTATCGGTTTGGGCGCCACTCTTTCCTTGTCGGGCGGTCTCCGCTTCCAAGGTCTGCCTAATTTTAACGGCGGATCGGGTCGCTTTCTTTAAAGCGTGGAATCTGCGCTTGACTTCCTCCCGATTCTGCTGACAGCCACTCGCTTTTGGGTGTGTCTGAGTCCGTCGGGACACCACCTTGGACGGTGATATCTGTCTTCTTCCTTGTCATCCCTTGGCTTCTCGAAGTCCTTTGCTCGAGCGGACTCCCTGTAACGGCTCTGAGGTGGGAGAGGCCCTAGACGTTTGAACACTGAAACTGGCCTCGTGTTCTCCTTCTGTTGTCCGCATTCCGGACAGTTGTCGACTGTAGGTAATCGGCTCATTCCCGCGTCCCAGCAATACTTGAAGAAGGGACAGTCCCAATGTTTGTCCGCGCCTTCCTTTTCTTTTGACGGTCCCCTAGCGAGGTGCTCATATCCCTCATCGTCTCCATCGCGTCGGCGCCGTTGGTCATACTGACGCTCATACTTGTTAAGGAGATGCGTGGAATGTGGCTTCTGATACCGCACTCTCCTCACTTGTTCCTCCTTAATCGCTTTGTTATGGCTGGGCGTCGCATGGACCAGCCTCCTTTCTTTCTTTGCCCCGAGCGACCACCTTCCTCCTTGTACGTGTCATGGTGGTACCTGACCACCGCCATATTAACCGAGCGAAAAATCCAGGTGACGCCTCGAGCTTGGAGTTCTACCATGTTGGCCTGGAAATGGGTTTGTGTCCACTTTCATGGCGAATCGCCCAAGGATCGACGGCCTTGTTCTATCGCCATTTGGATTTGGCGACGTAGCTCTTTGCAATCATTGGTGGTGTGGGTGAACGAGTGATGCCACTTGCGGTATGGTCTCCCGTTCATTTCCTGAGCCGTGGGGATTTTATGGCCTTCGGGTAACCTCACCGCTTTCTTCTCTTTGAAGAAATCGAATATCTTCTCGGCTTTGCTCACATCAAGTCGAACCCTTTTGCGAGCCCTTCTGTTTCACCCATTTGCAGGATACAGATCTGCCCCGAGCCCATTCAGCCACGGCCACCTCCGGTCTGTAGGATCATCTTCTTACATGTCGACCAGGCCTATCGGACGCTTGAACTTGTCTTGGTATAACTCGTGGCGTTGTTCATACATCGCCGGTTTACAGGCCATGTGCGCCAATGAGTTGTACTCTACTTGGAAAGCCAGATCCTTGATGGGTGCTGCGAGACCCAACACTGCCAGCTCGACTACTTCCTTCTCAGTTAAACGAGTTGAGTAACATCGGTTCTTGATGGTCCTGAAGCGCTGGATGTACTCGCCATCTTTCTCCCCGCTTCGCACTTTTGCAGTGCAATGCCAGCCTCGGTAGCCTCAATGATATTGGATGTGGAACTGCTCTTCCGATTGCTTCCGTCTGAATCGAATCGGTGGCGGCGGTGTACCACCCAAAAGCTGGTCCTGTCGGAGATTGCGCAAAAACCTTACGCGCATCGATCCGATGCGAAATTATGCCTAGTGCGGTGTATCGGCACGTGCTCGATCGAGCTCGACCCTTCGACCCGCTAAACCTTGAGAACTCGGGAGCCGATACTTGGGTGGCGGCGAATCGGATCAAACTTCGTTGGTGTCGGCTTTGAATAGCCGATTGTCCTTCTCTTGACGCGGCCGGCTGTCTCTCAAGATGGTACGGATTTGCTCCTGCTTGAGCTGGGGCTAGATTCTCATGACTTGTTCGATGGCATACTTGGCTAGCCACGCTGTTTGTCGGCGTCCATCCCGGACATCGCTCGTAAACGCGCTCACGAAGATCTGCCCGGGAACTCCCCGCCAGTAAACTCCTGCGGTTGCAATCTGGTTGGTGCGTGCGGGCTATTGCGGTCCGGCACGTGGGTGCATATATATCCGTGTGGGATTTCCTTAGGTGGCTCAAACAGGAATTGGCAATCGCTGGGTCGCCTCCAACCTTGTAGACGACGACGCCGCTGCTCCGGCGGCTCTGAGCTGCAGTGTGAATGGCAGGTGGCCTAGTGCAGGCGGTCTTTCTCCCTGGTGAGTCCCTAAAGTAGGCCCGACGGAGAGTACGATGTTTCATGATCTCTGAACTACGCGAACCGCGACCGCTCAGCGTTCACAGGCTCTCGAATGGCGGTGCGAGAATGAGCCACCATGTAGTTGACTTCACGTCAGAGCTCAGTGCGCTCCTCGAAGGAATGCAGATCCACCTCATCAAGAGCACCCTCGGGAGAACCCCTCCACTTGATGCCATGCTTACGGGTCCTCTCAAAGAGCCGATGAGATCGGCGAAGAGAGTTCGATCTCGCCATACCGCCTTGTGCTCTTGAGCAGCTCGTCGTGACGTGATCGCATTCTCCATCGCAGTCGGATGTTGATGTACGTTGTTGAATGTCCCATCGGCGTGCGAGAATGTGTTGCCAAAACTCACCGGCGAAAGCGACGAGCAACACGAAGAGCCGGAGGCTCCAGGCTCTGGTGGGCCCTGGTCCCTCGGCAACGGCCCGCAAAACTCCGGCAGCGTCTGGCTTGGTTCGAGCGTGCCACGACCTATACCGTCGGGAAGGTGAAGAATTGTTCGATTGATTTCCGCATGGTAAACAAGTATCGTAAAATTCGAGCCGTGATCGGCTCCGAGTTTCCCGTGAATCGGCTCCTAGAGCCGATTATCCCATGGTTCGCATTAGATTTACGATAACATGGGGTTTTGCTTTATCATTACAAGTTAAATCGATCTCTGACGGTTTAACGTTTTCACCACGTAATCGAACGTCCTACACGTAATTGAGCCTGGTATACAAAAGATGAAGAATACTAATCCTAGAGGAGGCCTAATAACCAACGTAAAGTCAATTCGGAACAACTTCTCTAGAACGAGTAAGCTACGTCCTTATGTACCATCGATCGTTCAACCCGTTTGTAAGGCCTGGCTACGTAGATATCAAACTAAACCTTGGCGAACAAGGCACAACCATAACAGATCGAATCAGCTAAATAAAGATCAAGCAAGATGCTACCCTCGCACTTGGGAAAAGGTGCAAAGGTAGCGAGGTAACTAGAGGCAGCATAACTTTAAACAATTATAGCGAAAAGCACCGATGCTAGCCTCAACAAATCTATGATAGTAGTGTTACTCGCCATCAACAAGGCTTCAGTACGAGTAACACTAAATAACGCATAAGTAAAAATACTGCCTAGATCGCAAGATGCGATCTAGGCAGCATGACACTTACCCGAAAGAAACCCTAGAAACAAGGGGTGGCGATGCGCCGAGATTGTGTTTGTTGTGAACGTGATTGTCCTCCTTTCTCGATAACCTTAGGTACATATTTATAGTCCGGAGACTCTCTACTTTTGGAATAACTCTACAACTCTATCTTTACCTAAACTAAAACGGAATCTAAACTGAAACGAAACCTACTATGATACAAGATACACGGGCAATTTAGCCCAAATCCACGCACTAGGCCGATCCAACAACACGTTGAATATATGTATCTTCCAAGCCCATCTTGATCACGGCCCATCTCCTTCTTTGGCCAAAATATGGCGATAACAGTCGCGCAAGCGAAAAGAAAATAGGATCTGTGGGTAGTTTATTCCGATGTCTGTTTTTTTATTTAGCGGTGGCGTTGGTTGTAATATGTGGTTTGGTGGAAGGGTAAAACGATCTAAAAAAATGTTGGATCGGAAGAAACACTTCGTCCTTTATTATTAGGTATAGATAAGGCTAAATGATAAACCAATACATAGTGATGAGGAATTACAAGAAGATGAAAGATAAAACAACTAAGCCTAAGAAGCATCTAGATTGCCACCGAAAACTTTGATACTAAGGAACCCGGAGCTCCATGACACCGCCTTTAAGAAGGTAACGACACAATAAGCGCCGCCGCCGAGACCACAAGGGTCTAGGGTTTTCACCCGGAGCTCCAATACGGCAAGGGTAGCCACAACGACGCCATCAAGAGGGTCACGACACCCGCATACATCGCCGTCGTTGGCGCCGAAGCGCTAGGATTTCGCCCGGAAAACTCTCGCCGCATTTGGTTCCTCGGGCCACCGATCCCCGAGTCGAGCTTCTAACACGCGATCCGGGTGCCGCCACCACCAGGAATCCCCGATGCTCGCTCCATGCCACCCTCATGGACCAAAGAGACGCGCCATCACCACCGCCATGTCGTCCCACCGCCGAGACACCCGTGCAGTCCACCTTCCGGGGCCGCCGCCCCGGCATCCACGAGCTCGCTTCCGTGTACCAAGGCATGTTGTGTGACCTACGAGGTAGAGTAGGTAGCCGGGTAGGACACCAGAGGGCGGCAGCGGAACGGTCACCTGGGGGGAACTACCCTCCACCGTCGTGAGCGATTACCGACCGGACGCGGCCGCGGAGACACACCAGGCCCAAATAGGCCCGACCAGGCCCTAGAAGTCTCCGCCACACTGCAGCACGTAGACTGCGCCGTCGCAATCAACCTGCTCCACTGAACCACCCTCTCCAACTCCAGAGGACGACCAACGAGCGCAGTGGGCCCTGCAGGGCCCCGATCTGGGCCGACCCGCTTGGCGTCACCACCCTGTCACCAAGCCACCACGGGACGCGCCGCCACCTCCTCCCGAAAACTGCAGGAGCAGTGGACGGGTCGTCGCCGCCGAAAGGCTGCCGCAACCTCGAGCTTAGAGGTCGCCGTCGCGTCCAACATCGCGTGAGGCCGCCTCCGCGCCAGGTCCTGGCCGCCCTCGCCAAGTCACACTGATGCCGGGTAGAGCTCCGTCCTGCTCGAGTCTCCGTGCACCCGGTAGAGGAGAACCAGCCGCCGATGGCACCGCTCGGGCTTTGCCCGGCGGCGCTTGCCGATGGCGGCCGGGGAGGGAGGTGGGAGAGGCGGGTTAGGGTTAGCCGCCCCTAGGTCACACGGGAGCGACCAGGGAGCGGGTGCTTTTTCTCGTCGGCTACGTAAGTATCGGGAATGTGATTCTGCTCTATAGTGCTCTAAACCTAATCTATCTAGGTGTGGCTTGCTATTGTTCAAGTTTTCGTTTGTTTTTTTCTAATTAACCAATCAGTGTGGGTCTTCTTACTGATCAATAAATTCGGAGATTTTATGGTACCCCAATTAGATACAGGCCATTCATTTTCATAGATCTAATGGTTTGTATTGATTCGTACGGGTGCCCAAAACAGGAGTAGTATGATTCGTACTGGTACTGACTACAGGGTCATAATCGGGACAGTTTCAACAAAAATTCCGTATAAAATGGAAGGCCACACAAATGACCGCAACAAATCCCGTAAAAGATGGACATCGTCCATATATTTCCTCCTTCCATATTTTTTTCTGTTTTATCTCTTCAATTTTCCAAATCATGTTGCGGACCTGAAGAGCAACAGATTGTGACTTGATACTGCGATTGATTGATAAGGCAGCCTGACTGGTTTCGGTGTCGTGTCTTTTGACGTCTATAGGTCCGCCATCGTGCGCGCAAGAACTCCAGCGATATGCGCTCCTCTTATGGCCATAGTTCTGTAGCACGATAGTTAGCAAGAGTCATATCAAGATTCAAGAGACACCTAAAGATTCTGTAAATCGTAATCTAAGAATTAGTTAACGGGATTTAAGCATAATTGATAGGATAATTAGCGGAGTTGTTGTTACCATAATTTGTTTGCTATTAAAAAATCTATAATACGCCTCAGTGGCTAGATTTTAAATCATACTTCTTACCTCTAATGGGAAGTAAAAGGTACCGTAAAAGAGGCCATAAATTCAGCAGGTCTCGCTAACACTGAAGAAAAAAGTCCGACTGTTTTTGCCTTGCGCGGCAGAGAGCGGAAACCTATCAAACCTTTTGGCACTCACACAGTTGACCGAGTCCGAGTCTTTGATTTATGGGCTGATATTTTCGTCCCCCCTTGCTAGCTCATTGTCGTACCGATGGCCTTCAGCTTATTAGGAGAGGCAAGCCATCGGTATGATAATTGATAATGGCAGATACGAGTACATGTTCGTGTGTGGTTCGTGTCGAGATGTGTATGGGCTCTAGTCAATGAAGAAATCACACAACACATGAGTATGACTGAAGAACCTCATGCAAAACAATGGATGTTCTGCATGATTGAGTCGCTTCATCGTGCAAATTTTGTACAGATGGTTGTTACTCTCTGGGCGATCTGGTATGCCCGTCGTCACTTGATCCATGACGGCGAGCAGTAGAGCCCTCTGTCCACCTACCTGTTTGTAAGAAATTTCTTGGAGGACCTAGATTTGACCTCGGCTGTTCAGACGGTTCAGAGGAGGACACCGGTACTGACGGGACCAAAGTGGATAGCTCCTCCAATAGGGTATGTAAAGGTTAACGCTGATGCAGCAGTGGCACGGTCGGGAAAACAAGGATCGCTGACGGTGGTGTGCCATCGCGAGATGGGCGCGTTCCTCGGAGCATATTCGCTCACAGTCCGTGGCACCTTCAGTCCTGCAACACTTGAAGCTATGGCGTGCCTGAAGCTCTCACACTAGCTCAAGATCTTAATCTGCAACATCTGTGTGGCGCGAGCGACTGTCTGGAAGTTATCAAGAACCTGCATCAACTTTACAGTAGGGTTTATAGTGTAGTGATTAGAGAGATCAAGGAGACCGCAACCTCCTTTAGAACCATGGTATTCCGGCATGAACCTAGATGCTCTAATGGTGAAGCTCACTATCTTGCTCGAAGCTCTGTTAATTTAGGTGTTGGTCGTCGAGTATGGTTATTACAGCCACCTGAAGGTTTATGTATTCCCACAAATATTTTAAGCAATGAATAAAGAGTCGTCGGTTTCCAAAAAAATCTCGTAGAGCGTCTCGAACCTTTAGTCCCACATTAGGGAACACGTGTGCGCCAGCTTAAAGAGGGTCGGGCTGAGTTATATATTTTTTTGCAAAATCTGTCCAAATCTAAAAACTTTAACCGAATCTAATTCCTTCTTGAGACTAATTTGAAATCTAACCCCTGAGGTCAACGTCATTTTAAATAAAGCCGAAGTTATACAGGTCGGCACGCACACATTAGAAAACCGAACCGAAGGAGATCGGCTCCGTTTAAAACGACGCCGACCTCCCTAGGTTACCCCCTGTTGTCACATGTTGGCGCCGATCTGTATAAATTTGGCTCCGTTTAAAATGGCACCGACCCCGAGGGTCAGATTCCAAATTAGTTTTTGGAAGGAGTCAGATTCGGTTGAAGATTCTCAAAAAAGTCAAATTCGGCCAAAAAAACAAACCCTAAGTTGTAGTTGTGCCAACACGAAGCACATCAACCACACGGATACGTCTGTGTATGTGCGGCCTGCACAATATAGCCTAGCACAGCCTTCAGCCTTTTAGGTTTCGTTTCTTCCATTTGCAAGATGATCTCAATGCTAGGCCGAACGGAGAAGTACATGCGTATTGAACTGAGCTGTCTTTTATTCCATTTTCTTACAGGTTGACAGTGCCTCATTTACATGCTATTACCTACTAATGCTATCGCAGAAAATGAAATATGTCTAGCGCCTCACAAATTTTGTATAGCGAACACAAAGATGATGCACTCCCGTAGGACAAGATTTTTTTGGCAAAGTTCAACCGATATATTAATAATCAGCAACGGCCGTACGGAAAGTTTCAAAAGTAATAAAAATTATTTTACCTGTCAAAAAATAAGTAACTTGGTTTATCTATTTCTAAGTCACTTATTTTTAGATAGAAGAATATAAATAGATCATTGGACCAACCAACAACGATCACAGACACTACCACGAATCGAACGCGCACCGCCTCCACCATCGTATAATTATATATCTTGGAGGAAATTGGAGGTACTCCTTACAAAGTTTTTCTTAGCAAACACAAAGAAAATGCACTGCCAGGGACGAACGTTTAATTATATAGTAGTACTCCCTCCGTTTTCAAAATATAAGATGTTTTAGTTTTATAAAGCAAATGTATCTACACTATTTTTAATACGTAAGTTCACTTATGTTTAAAGTGAATCTATACACTAAAATAAGTTTAGATTTTTTTTTCATAAATCTAAAACATCTTATATTTTGAAAAGGAGGGAATGGTATTATATTTTTTTAACAGGTTTGATTATATCTTCGGCCGAGGTCCCGGTACTCCTAACAAGCCCATGGTCTATAGTAGGCTTGTGTAGGCTTTTTAGGGGGAGCGAACCAGCATACAAGCCCGCGCTGGAAGCAATTGTCTTAGCCAAACAAACGGTTGAGAAGCAACTTTTAGTCCCACATCGGGGAGCTTAGCAAGCTTTTCCCATCTTATAAGACAGCCGGGCTGAATAAGAGATGTGCAATGATGATAAAGTAGAGCACACCGATCCAACTTGTGTGGAAAGCACAAGTTAGCAACCTAACTGGAAAATGCCTAAATTCCTCTTAAAGATCATGCAGCGTACGACATGTGCGCTTGGTAACAAAAACCTTTTTAGTTTTGGGAGCTACTATAATTTTTTAGATTATATATCTTTTCTCATCTAAACATGTGTCCTACGGAAACATTACCTCAAGTGATTTTCGATAAAATATGTGGTGTAGCATTACTCTTCTATTAGTGTGTAAATTTATTTCTGCTTGGAATACTTTGTATCTTATGCTCAGAATAAATAAAAACCATTTTCGAAGTTTGGAAGAAAAAAAAAAGAGCTACCTGGAGACTGGGTTTGAAAAGACCTATTCGCGGAGGTTGTGTTATGGTCTTATGGATTATAGATATAGATGCACTCATTATAAAAAGGGCCGTACTATGCGTCCTCCGGGGATATTTCCCCAAAATCCCTCGGGTCCTCCAGCCAACACGTGTCCTCTAAAAATTCCCAAAATTCCGCTTTTTCTACATACATACCCGTTGTTGCTATAAATAGTTTCGCTTTTACTACATGTAGCAAAAAACGGTTTGACCTAAAAAATACAAAATAGTCTGGACCTCGCCGGAGACCGTGTAGCAAAAAAAATCCCAATGTAGCAAAACTGACTTCGCCGAAGATATCGCCGAAAAAAACGTCGCCAAAAACTTTCATAGCAAAAAAATTACGCTATTGTAGCAAAAACACAAAACGGTGGTAGCAAAATATTTTTTCTAGTGTAGCTAAGGAGACATCGTCAGAGACTCAAACCAGAGACCTCGTAGCAAAACGTAGACATTGGTTGTAGCACAAAAATTATATGTAAGTAGCAAAAAAATATGTGAATACATAGCAAAAAAAATGCCGAGGTAGCAAAATCCTAAAACCCGCGTGTAGCGTCGCCGCCGACTAGTAACAAAACTTGACTTCGCTTGTAGCATAGCCGCTGGCCACAAGTAGCACGCCTCCACTTGTAGGGGGCGGCAAGCTCTGGCCGCAAGATGGGAAGGCAGCGAGCTCCAGCGGCGCGATGGTGCGGGGCAAGGAGAGGACGCGGCGAGCTCCGACAACACACGGAAAGCTGCGGCCGACAACTAGGAGATGAGATCGGTGAGCCGACAAGGGGATTCGGGCCAGCGACGGCTCCATATCCAGCAATTTGGCTGCACGAGAGGGGGAGGGGAAAAGGAGAGGCGACGGGAGAAGGAGACCCATGGCCGCATCGCCATGAACAATAGGCGGAGCTCGCAACGCAGAGGATGAAAACCATGGCTGCATCAACACATCACGTCAGGTTGATTGATGGAGCCTGCCGAGGCAGCGTGCTTGCCGGCGACGGGGGATGGCGCGCATGCCAGCGGCGGGGATGGCGCGCTGGCTGGCGGTAGGGAGAAGGGGCGGCGAGATGAAAGGAGGATTCTCGGGAAGATGGGGAAAAGTCAACAGAGAAGATAAAGGCTGGGCCCCACGGTCCGGCGCCCACGTCCAGGAATCAGACGCCGCAAGCGACCGACCCCGGGGATGGAACCGTTCGATCCCCCGGGTGATCTGTATCGTTTCCTTATAAAAAATGAATAAAATTTCCATTTTAAAATGTCAAAAAAATCAGAAGGAAAATTTTATACGTATATCCGAACATTCTATGTTTGCACACAAAGTTTTGAAAAAACCCTCATTTTTGGTGTCTTGTGTAAAAAAATAAAGAATAATTTTCTCGTGAAATAGCCACATCGGAGCATCGGAAATTGTCTTTTCTATATGAGCCAAAAAGATGTTCTTTTGCACCGAAACTTTTTGTGCTGTTTCAATGAATAAGTATAGTAAATTTAATCAAAAGTCAAACCTTACTAAGTTGGACCAAATATATAGAAAAAATATTAACATCTACAATATAAGATAAATACATTATGAAGATATATTGTATTGTGAATCTATTGACATTGATTTGGTATTATAGTTCATATTTTTGTTCAAAACATTTGTCAAACTTAGAAGACATTGACTTTCAACTAAATTTATAAGCCTTAGCCATATAAACATGTCCATCGGAAAGGAACACCAAGAAGGCAAGAACAGGCTACTGACATAACGGTGACACCGATAAAATCTAGCAGCTTCTGCATACGTACAAATACATGCAGTTACATGATTATGTTTTCTTTGCCATGATCTTCTGAGCCGTTATTACTTTTCCTCCCCCCACCAATACCAATGCCAACACCATATATATGAAACCATTAGAGAAGAAACCAAAAGATCAAAGGAGAAGCTCTCCTTCTTTTCCTACCTAAAATCAATTCAGGTCCTTCCTGGGCAAGAGATAGGCACAGTTTCCTACAACCTAGCAACGCCGAAAACAGAACAGATCAGAAGAGCTTCGTGTTTGCTCTTGTCAGGCCATGCTTCTGCGTAATGCTAGATCGCCAGGACTCAGTGAACTGATGCCGGGTTACATGGGTTGCTCTTTAACATTCGCTGGTCGGTTACTCTGGCTGACAAGATGGTGAAGCCAGACAACCAACTCTAGTATGTAAGCCTCCGTTCTTGTCTTGTCAGCATGGTAGAGTGTCTCAATCACATCCGGTCGACCTGGTCCTCTTCCGACCCGCTCGGTCCTGAATGACACAGTACACAAAACACAACGGGAACGTGATGAGTAAGAAACTCTTTTCTTTTAAAAAATGTATATCTAGGAAATTCTAAAAGTTCCCTGCTTACCCTGATTTTGCCCATTCACTAAACCGCAAGAAGCCTCGGGCACTGAAGTTCCAATCAAACGAGCAACAAAACAGACATCAGGAAGAACTGTTATAGTATATTAATGAAACTGAAAATTTTAGGCCATTCATTTGATGTGCAGTACCAGGTGGTATTGATGGCCATCGGAACAAGCCATTTCAGAGTTTTCTCCATCATTGCTCTTATTTGGTCAATAGTGAGCTGCGGTAGGAATTTAGGATTTAGAATATGAAATTTGTGTTCACATGGTTCTCTCTCTCTGTAGGTGTATTACCTCCCGAGGCATCGAAGAAGTTCTTAATCTATTTGGTAGAGCCAACCTGACCCTTGGTGGCAACCCTTGGTAGAGGGCATCTCTTGAATTTGCAGGTACATACCCTGATCGAGAAACCTAAAACAAACAAATAAAATTCAATTGTGCTCAGTGCTGCCCCAACATACTAGCTAGTGGACTCTGGTCTTTGGAAGTGTCCTTTACACTTTAGTGTCGAGCCACTTATGTTTGGCAGAGTCTCCTTTTTTTTCATAAAATATCCATAATTTTATTGCTAAAGATATATGGACAATGAACTAGAAATCACCGAGAAGTCCAGCACGCAACATCTCGAGCGAACTGCTACCTGGGAGTATAGTACTCCACTACTAGGAAAAAGGCCATCAGTGGCGCACCATTTTTCAACTTCTGTGGTGCATATGGGATGCGCCACTGTTATCACGCCACTAAAGTGTAGTTCTGTGGCGCATATTGAAATGCGCCACAGAATTCTCCAAAACTTTTGTGGCGCATATTGCCAATATGCGCCACAGAAGTCCCGAACCAGATCTCAAACTTCTGTGGATTTTTTTTTCAAATTTCAATAAAAAAACCAGCCAGATCTGGCCGGAGGTGGGGATCGTCGGAGGTGGGGTTCACCGGAGGAGGAAAAGGAGGCCGATGGTGGCCGGAGGAGGAGGAGGTCGCCGGTGGAGGAGAGGAGGCTGCCGGTGGAGGAGGGCTCGCTGGAGGAGGAGAGGAGGAGGCCGCCCGGTGGGAGGGGCTCGCCAGAGGAGGAGCTCATCGGGGTGGAGGAGGAGGAGGGAGGTGGGAGTAATGTTTTGAGATATGCTCAGTCAAACTTCCTATACACTGGCTATCGATATCTTTCCAAATATTTAAACTGGACATGTAAAATGATGTTTGCATACATATCTCAGAAAGTGTTTTTACAATATTGCAATTTCACTGGGTTTAAGAATAATCTTACAATATAAATTACTGCTCAAAGTTCTTCTAAGGGGACTGGTCATGTCGTTCACTTATAACTGATTTTTTTTTTAATATTCACTTATAACTGAAATTGATATACTAAGATCCCAAAAGCAAGCAAATATCACCAGAATCTTGAGCGAACTTCCAAAAAAGAACTGAAGGGGCTTACAATGCTATAGATCTGTATGATATTATTTGCATAGTGCAAAGCAAGTCCAGCAGGTCCTAGTCTCGGAGAGTTCACTGTTGATTCAGAACTCAGTTCACCTCCACCTAAAAATATAAGACAAAGATCAGTAGGCAAAAGGTGTGACTGTTTCTAAGACGGAAGAACAATGGAAGTACCAGAAGTTCCAAATGAGGTATTGATCTCAACATGTAAATACTGCACAATGTCAACAAGCTTCTCAACAACCTATACCAGGAAACCTATGTTATAAGCAAAAATAGGATAGACCAACATATCATATGAAGTAAATTCTAGCAGAACTTGCTCACATCTTCCAACGTCTTTGACCACAAAGATCTCTTCTTCAAGCTCTTCACGTAACCTCTTTGGGTTTTCAACTCCAGTCTCAGAACTTGAACATTATCTCCTGCAAAGTTATCTGGCCACTGTAAAAAATACAAATAATAAAGCTACATTGCCATGACAACTGCTCAGATGGATTTGGGATTTAGAAAATTTCAGTGATAAGATTTGATAAAATGCCCAAGCTTTGATGGTCCACGTATGTCGTTTTTTAGGCATTAGTATTACACAAAGAAAAAATGACAAAAATGTATTGCCCTTTTTACAAAAGAAATTTCTTGTTACACAATAAACACAATACCTTTTTCAACCTTATTTGAATTTACATTTCCCTTTTGTTGACAGCGGTAATCTTGCTCAAATCTATCTAAGGCATGTAGCTCGTGATATAAATCCTGGAAAAGGGTCAAAACTATCAAGATGACATGAAATTATTGCTCAAATGATATCGTCAGTGTAGAGCACAGTGCTTACAGTTGTACGCTGAACGAGAGTCATGAACTTTGCATCTCTAGTGTGGCTGTTTCTTTCAGCTGCTTCTGCGGTACATTTTCAGATTCTAGTCTGGACACCAAGGCGACAAATATAATTCAAGTCTAACCCGTATAATTCGATGCTGCCTTTCAAAGCAGGAAGTTTCTTACTTGACAAAATAGCGGTCCAGATTATGCCATTGGGCATTTTTGCAACGGTTGCCAAACCTGACAATCTCTTGTGAAAATATTTTCAGCTCTTCCCTGAAAATATTAGCCAGTGTTCAAAAAACATTCATCAGTCAGAGTAACTAGAAAGTCAAAGTGGCCACTAAGGACAAACATCCCTTCTACCTTTTGTCATTAGCTACAATCTGCATCAACTCGCCCATGTCATTGGAAATCAAATTCTGAACGCCTTCAGAAGGAAGCACCACTTGTTTGAAGTATGTAACAGAGTCTTGGGAGAGAGATTGCATAACACTCGCACCTTTCAGTATTGTGTTAGCAACCTCAAAAGCTAGAATTGATATCTGGGTCCCTTTGGTCGCTCTAGAAATGAAGCCACCATCTGGACTCAAGGTCGTCATCAGGCAGCCTAGTGTGTCTAGAATCTCCACTGCTCTCCCATACCCGGCTGCGCCAAGCCCTGAACCCGTTCTAGAAACCTGCAACAGAAGGTGAAGGAATTTTGTGAGATATTACATTTGAATAATATGGTTAAGATAAACAGCATAGAAGAAAGGCCCAAAATTTGTTCTCCTGCATTCAGACAGTAAGTTGCACAGTTCAATCACTGTTTTTGAAATTTTAGATCTAATAATCATGAACATAGCAAAAGATATAGTTCAATCACTGCAAAAAAAACATAGCAAAAGATACAAAACTATTACTGTGTGATATATTAATCTAAATCGGCTAAAGGCAACTGTGCTTGTGCCAAAGGAAAATGTACCCCTTCTTATCTAACACTTGCCTTGCTCGTTCCGTTGTTTCCAAATCTGTCTTTTCTGGACTCAGATGTCACCATTTTCTCAGACACAGCTGTCTCTTCTGATGTTGATTCGTGCAGCTTACTGCTCCCGGGAATAAAGAAAGAATCATCCTTGGATGACAGCATAAAGGATTGGCTCCCAAACTCCAACTCGTCCATGGTAGTTCCCCCAACGCCGCTGATCTGATGCTTGTGCGTAAGGTTTATCGTGTCAGATAATTCGCTGATACCGTCTGCCGAATCATAAAAGCTCGCATCGGTGACACCAACAGACCTTCTTGATTTCAAAACTGCAAACAACATACGATCACCGTCAGCAAATTATCTCTACTAGCTAGCATAGACACTACTCCCTCCGTTTGGAAATATAAGATGTTTTAGGTTTGTGAAGGAGATGTATCTAGACATATTTTAGTGTCTAGATTCATTTGAACCTATATACTAAAACATGTCTAGATACATCTCCTTCACAAACCTAAAACATCTTATATTTTTAAACGGAGGGAGTACAAACTAAAGCGAAGAGGTAACAGACATACTGTAGCAGCCGTTGAAGTCCATCCGCTAGAAGCCTGCACCGGCAACCGCAAGAACGGCATGGGGGGGTGGGCTCGAAAGAAAACCGGTAAATCGCCGCCCGTTCACGGAAGAAACCGTGAAACCTCCAGATTTCTGCTCCGGACCGGCGGCGCGCAGAAGGTGTTCGAGGGAATGCGCGAGTCAACCAGAGCGGCAAACGAGGCACCTCCTATACCAACAAGACGAAGAAAAGAGGGATCGCAAGGACGACAAGACCACCCGACCAACCTATCACACCAGCAGAAAAACCTCGGGCAAGGAACTCGCCAGGGACCAGACAGTGAGTGTCAGATTTTCGCGAGCTTTTGGGAAGTGGCGCGCGATGAGGTGGGGGGGAATGGAAGGATGGGGGAGCTTGGCCCGGGGTCAGGGATCGAGAGGTGGTCGACCGAGAGCCCGGTGGCAGCTCGGGGATGGAGATGCGAGGGGGAAGGCGACTCGATCAGGGGGAAGCGGGGATGGGGACGGGAGGGAGGCGCGGCTTTTTCAGGCCGGATTCATTTGTTTTTGCGTGGCTCCTCCCGCGACAAACGAGACAGGGAAGACGCGGACAGGCTACCGTTCCGCCAAGAGAAATGGAGAAAACAAATGGCCAGGACGAAGGCGAGAGTCAGCGGTCTGACCCCGTCTGTCTTTGCTCGCTCGTGCGCGCCTCGGGATTTCCGTAGCATCGTCCGATCGATCGCCGGACGCGGCCGGCATCTGGGATCCGATCCTGCTTGCGGTTGCCCGGCCGGCCGGGCCCCGATCGCGTCCGGATGTGGATCGATTCCCAGCTCACCGGCTGCCTGCTCATGATTACAATTCGAAGTGGGGTGCACGTTCGTGCACAATTGCATAGTTTTTGCGTTGAGAAAAGGGGCATGTGTGTCATGTTTTATTCCAGCTGGTTTACTTTATCATTTAGGACCACGTTTAGGTTCTTTTTTTTTCGTGTTTGAAACACATAAATCCAAGACATGAGGATAGAAAAAAATAAGGAAATTGAGATGTCATGTATCCTGAATTTCTACCGGAACCAAACCCACAGAAAAAAAATATTCAAAACCGACGTTTGGATGTGACGAGAAAAAACATAGGAATTACACACATACGGAGATGAAAACATAAGGTGAGGCCTCATGTTAGTTTTCCTCCAAAGTTCTTATGGAAGGAATTTCAAAGGAACCATTCCTATTCCTTTGTTCCAAACCGCACCATCGAATTTTTTTTATAGAAGTCCAATCCTCCAAGTTTTCTATGGTTTTCCCTTATTCCAAAGGGGGCCTTAGGACCACTTTGAAACGCGGGAATTTAAAACATAGGAATAGGAAAAATAAAGGAATTGAGATGTCATGTATCCTCGATTCCTCTGTAAACCAAAACCAGAGGAAAACTTCAAAAGCGTCGTTTGGATGTGATGCAGGAAAATTACAGGAATGACAAACATCAAAAGATTAAAACATGAGGTGAGACCTTATGTTAGTTTTCCTCCAAAATTCCTATGGAATAGCCTTTCCCATAGAAATAAAGAAATCCAAAATTTCTATTCCTTTATTCCAAACGGCACCATAGGAATTTTTCCTATAGTAGGAAATCCAATCCTCCAAGTTTCATATGGTTTTCCTTTGTTTCAAATGAGGCCTTAATGTTGTTCTTATCCTTCCTTCTTTTCTCTTTCTGTTTTGCATTGCGGATGATGCAGAATTGCTTCGAGGCCCGTCGACTTCTTTTGTTTTGTCCTTTTGGGGCCTGACAGTGCCAATAAGCCAAGACCCTTTAGGATAATGCAAGTGATACCCTAATTATAGAAAAAGTTAACTTGGTTAGAGGGTTTATGTGCAACCAACCATTTAGGTTCAAGTTTATTGAGGACGAAACTTGGACTTGCTCATTGTGGTGATGTAACCCACTACTTTCCTCCAGAGAAATAACAACTACACAATTCTTTCTCAATCTCGTCGCTTCCTAGTAATCTGATATTTTTACTCTCCAATTGATATATACAAAACAACAAAACATAAAAAATCTAATTTCAGTCAACAAAAATAGATAGTGGAAAATAATATGCATATCCAATAACAAAAAACATTTGTAAAATAAAAATACAAGTTGTACATGTTAACAACATGTAGCTAAAAATTCATTCTTGATAAACTTTTTCGATTTGAAAAATGATATTGAAGTCATCCCAAATTTCCTCTAATAAGGGTTGTCCCTCTAGGGTTGCCCGATCTTCACAGATTCATGGGGGATTCTAGGTGGATGGACAAAGAACACACACGCATGGAGGTAAATAGAAAAGCAAACCCGTAGGATCGATCCCGACAATAAAAACCCAACGGAGCAACCTCCGAAACTTGAAAGACAAGCCAACAATTTCTCTAAAGATGTGTTTGGATGTCGGAATTTAACCTCGGAATTGCCGGTTTGGAATCCCTTGGCCGAATTCAGTAGATTGGAGTGGCCTCCTAATTGTCGTGTGGAAACTATAAGCAATTATGAGCCCCCTTCCATGAGCGCATGCGCATCCTCGTGAGTTTCCGAGCTTCCCCGCTCTAAAATACGCTAAAACGCCCCCTAGCGTACCGCTTCGCTTCTCCCTCGAACATACCTCGAGCTCCCGACCACGCGAGCCTAGAGACGACCGCTCGTGACCTGTAACTAGCCAGCTACTCCGGTGACTCCTCCCTCTCCCTCTCCTATCCCCCGATCTCCTCTCCCTCTCCCTCGCCCCATCCCATTCCCCGCCTCCTCGGAGCAAGCGGGCGGCAGTGACGCCATCCGTCCACTCTACGGCCCCATCACCAAACCTTAGATCGAGTACTATAGGCGAACGGCGACGGGAGGAGAACCGGCGACAAGGGAACGTCGGCGTGAGGCGTATGGCAGTGGTAGGGGAACGACGACTACTCCCCAAGCCGACATCTCCCTGGACCATCCAATTTTGCCTTCTCAAATATTTATATGTTTGATTCTCTAAACTACAAAATCTAAGGATAATAAGTAGGTGTTGAGTTCAATTGATATAAAAACATCATTTTCTCTACTCTATGATCTGATATATGAACTTATCCAATATACACATGTGTTGTTCCTAAATTCTATGCTTGCATGTTGGAAAATGAATATGAAGTATGGTATGTGTAATTGGTTTATGTAGTGTGTATGCTCTAAATAATTGGATTTCAAATATTTTAATGTTATTATGTATGAAAAAACAATACTATAAACATTAAATATGCACATACTACTTTTTATACATGTAGACAAGTTTATATGGTTCGAACTCAACAAAACATTTGATTCCAATAGAAAATTGCATGCGCAACCAAACAACAAAATTGAAATTGCACACCATTTTATTTCCACCTCGGATTTGTAATTTTTAGTTCAATTCAATTCCGAGCTCAAGTTTCTACATACAAACACAGGGTAATTAAAATTGATCCCTTCTTATTGTCCGGTCAACCAATCCGATAGAAATCTAGAAAGGAAGAATAGCAACCAATAGAACATTATGAAAGATTGAATTCACATGTGGAAAGAGTAGCTATGTGAATAACCTGAATCATATCCAAGGGATTTTGGGGGAGGGAGCATAACTCTATCCCATCTCTTCATCTAATCCATTATAGGGTTCACGTATTGAAAGTGTGAGATGGTTAACCTAGAGGGGGTGAATAGGTTTCTACAAATTTCTTTATAATCTTTTGCAAGTTTTAGGATTTGCGAAAAATAAGTGTTCCTAAATGCAAACTAGGTGAGGAAACCTAGATGATGATACAAGATACTTCAAGCTTGAAGGCTATCACAAAGTAAACAACACAAGTAAGAGGTTCAGATTAGGAATAACTAAAGCACGCGGATACGAAGATATATTCCCATGTTCACTCCCTTTGGGAAGGGGGCTACGTCATGTTGGAGAGGTGTGAGGTTCCACGAAGGATTTCCCAACTCCACGAAGGCTCACCTTCTTCTCCGAGCCTATCCCACAAAGGAATAGCTCACTTACTCGTGGTAGACTTTAAGGTAGTCTCCAAACCCTCACAAACTTTCCACGGAGCAAATCACAAGACGAATGCCTCCAGGCGACCCTAGACGCCTAGGGTTTCCCACAAACCCAAGAGTAACAAGCTAACTCGATGAACTCAAGGGGGAATGAACTTTGTCTTGGTGGAAACGTAGATCGGTACCTCCTCTTCCTTTCTACCAAAGGGATTTGGATTTGGTTGGGTAGAATGGGAGATCCTCAAGCTTTTGTGTTTCAACAATGGAGAGAGAGAGCTTCAAGAAAGTATATGAACTGGAATGCCTAACCTGCTCAAGGTGGAAGAATATTTATACTCCAAGAAGAAAACTAGCCATTTCAAGCATTTTTGCAGGATTCGGTTTTAAGTTCGGTTGGAACGGCCCACACACCGGATGGTCCGGTTCTCAGCCCGGAAAACCGGAACCCAACCGGGTTTGGTTACTGACACCAGCCTCGATTAGACTCGGTATAAATAAACCAGGAAACCCGGTTCAAGTTTGGTTTTCTGGTCCTTACACCGAACAGTCCGGTTTGTGAGTCGTTTCAACCGACTTGTACACCGGATTTGCAGAAAATCTTGATAGATAGATTTTCTTCTCCTCTCTCTTTGGTGATGGATCAAGTAGGTGTATGAGATGTGTATATGGCTTAGGAATTCATCCCCAACAATATCATCGAGAGAACCCCTCTTAATAGTGCAGAGTTCCGAATAGGACTCAAGTTACATAAAAAGTAAAACTCCGGCGCAAAGCTTCGTTATCAAAATGGGGGGTCTCCGATGACCTTCCATCACACCATCGGACTAAAACATGTGTAAGTCACTAGAAGTACCATTAGTCCGCTCTAACTACGGTGTCATTCTCAACCAAAAATAGTAGAGGGTAAAATACCCTTTTAATCTCCCCCTTTTTGGTTGGCGATGTAAAACCGAGCTAGAGTTCACAAGGATATCATAAACAACAATTAACGGGGGGAATTACATAAGGACATGCGTAAAGCTCCCCCATAAAGTATGCACTTGGTTGAATTTGCATTTGAATGCAAAGTGCACCTAAATAGCATATGAAGAGCTTCCCACATTCCTTCAGGAGAGCATGCATGACCAGACAAGATATAAATCATGGAGATCTAAAAAGAGCTAGACAAATAATAACGACAAACATAGTCATAGCACAATATAGATATCCATGGTTCGCACACATAGCACAAACTTGTCCAACAGACGGAATGAAAGCAAATAGTTCACACACAAAGTGAAAGGGAAAGCACAATGCCATAAGAAGCAATGAGAAAGCGAGGGTCATTGTGCTAACGACAAACCCCGAAAAAACCGCGGCAAGGAACCCGTAGATATCTAATAGAACTCTACTCTTCTCCCCCATTGGCATCGAGACACCAAAAATTAAGAGAAGTAGGGTGATGTTAACGTATCCCAACTAGAAGAGCGTAGGAGGCGCAGGAGGCAGAACGGGGACATCTTACTCTTCAGGGAGATCCTCACTATCATCATAAACATCAACGTCTTCATCATCGCCGTCATCATCCGAGCCATGAGGAGCAACAGAGGAACCACTGGGACCAACAGGAGAAAACTGATCGGGAAAGTATCCATAGAATACAGCATCATCAAGTGGCGACATCTCATAGTTTACATAAGGAATTGGAGTCATCTCGGGACCATCCGATGGAGGAGTGATGTTCGGGGTCGCGAGAAACTCATTGTGCCGGCGCCGAGTCTCTTGGATCATCTCTAAAGCCTTGTGGCTCACATCATAGGAAGAATGACACATCTGAAAAAGCCTCTTGAAGAACTTGGAAGCACCACCCTTGTTCCTTGGGTGAGAGGAAGACTCACCAACAGGACAACAAAAACCAGCCCTAGTATAAAATTGTGGCCAAGGGTCGTGAACATCTTTGGTGCGCTGTTCAGGAGGCCGCATCTCAGGAACCTAAGGAGTTTGGGCACGGAGACAGAGATTAAGCATTTATTGTTCCTCGCCGCCCACCATCACACTAGGCGGCATAACCCTATTGAGCAGCTTCTAGACATACATGCGAAGGTGGAGTCATCTGTCCAGCAGCTACTGCAATGATAGTACACAAAATCACATCCATCAATCTTCCTCAGCCGGTCAGGGTGACAGTAGTACAAAAGGTTGGAAAATTACCCATGACAGTTTGTAGAATCTCCAACACGAGGAACGAGGGACTGGCGGGAGATACTGCCCAAGGTGTGATAATAATAATACATACCAGTCATGCACGAAGGACTCCACTGAGAATCCCTGGGATAGGAAAAGGCAAGAGTCTCAGCAGGCTTGACCTTCTCACTATGAATACGAAAGCCTCCTCCCCTACCCATATAACCCATAACATCAACCAAATCAGCATAGGTACCACGAAACCGCCGCATGCCAGTCATCCAAGTCATAGTGCGGTCCTCATCATCATGAAAATAGACTGTGCAAAAGAACTGATGAATATACTCAGGTTAGTAGTCCTCCTTGAGACAGATGAGGTCGAACAGATCCATTTTCTTCAGAGCATCATCAATAAAGGAGTAATTGGAGGCTGCATACATGTTGAACAACTCTAGATTGAAAGCTGTAATGTGACCACAAGGAGTGACCCAGTGAAATGAATCGTATGGGCACCTAGAGGGGGGTGAATAGGTGCTACTTAATTTTTAGTTCTTTTTCAATTTTAGGCTTGACATAAAGTAAATTCTCTAGATATGAAACTACGAGAATTTCCCTATATACGAACCTATCTACTAAACACGTAAAGCAAGGAGCGAGGAAACTGTAGTGGACCACGCGGAGACACAAGGATTTGTTTTACCGCAGTTCTTTACTTGTTAAGGGAAGTACATCTGCGTTGGAGGGGTGGGCGGTTCTAAGACCACCACACCACAATAGGCCTCACCCTTCGAGGCGGGAAATTCCTGATCCACCTTCCGATGGATCTCGCCACGAAATGCCTGATCCACCTTCTCCACTATTGGTACCCTTCGAGGCGGGAACCGGTGCCTTTACAACTCTAGCAGGGCACACATCCACAACCAAATTGGAGGCTCCCGTAATGACAACAAGCTATCACAAGAACAAGGATTATCAATATAATCAAATCAAGGATCTAGATATTTGCAAGAAATACTAGATCGAGGGTTCTCCAAATGAATGGAGATGAGGTGACGCGCTTGATTGCTGTTGATGAAGATCGAGCCCTCCTCCTTCGATTCCCCAAGGGACGAGGCCTTTGGGTGGATGAAGGTGGAGATCTCTTGGATGGAGCTTGAGGAGCAGGTCTTGTCTTTTTCGAATGAACCAAGAGTTATAGTAGGAGGGAGGTGATGGGTTTAAATACCCCTGCCCAAAACTGGCCGTTGGAGAAGTTTGGGGTCGGATTATCCGCCCCTACTAGGGGCGGACTATCCGCCGTGGGGAGAAAATCTGTCCCAGAGACGGAAAGTCCGGGGCAAAATCCGCCCCCACACAGTGGGTCGCGCCGAGATTTTCTTGGTGAAAGCCCTCGAGGGGGCGGATTATTCGCCCCCCTCAAGGGGCGGACTATCCGCCCATGGGGAAAAATCTGCCCTAGAGATGGAAAGTCCGAGTGGCGCACCCTTGCGCCCTTTGTGAATGGGGGAGAGGCGGATTATCCGACCCCTGGCAGGGGCGGATTATCCGCCCCCCAAAAACACTTTGAGGATCTGTAGCACTTCAGCACACATTAAATAATCCTTGATATTGTTATTTAACACACAAAACACTAGGGATCATGAAATGTTCTTTCAATCTCCCCCTTTTTGGTTTTAGATGACAATACTAGGATTTGCAATAAAACCTACTAACATCATCTTCAAGAAATGAAAGAGGCTCCCCCTAAATGTGTGCATATTAATAACATGCATTTGCATACAAATGCACACACTAAGGAACAAGCCAATTTCATAACATTGACGGTTATAACACAGATGAGTTAGGGAAAACATATGTCATACCATCGGGATGTCAAATAGCCAATATGATAATTCTAGAATTCCATATGACATCAAGATAATTCCAAACTCCATAGATAAGTCCAGAATTCCATACGGATAGTTCCACAAGATAAATCCAGAATTCCACACGACATAGTCTCATACAATAAAACCAAGCACAAATAAAAGTTCAACACTAAAGGGGCACAAGCAACCAATAAAGAAAACGAAAGATAGAGGAAAATGCTTGCGCCCGACCCATGCAAATCTGAGACCTAAATAGAACTACTTCTCCCCCTTTGGCATCGAAATGCCAAAAAGGAAGAAGAGCGATGCTAGTGCCCCAAATGGTACTACACACCCAAAATTGCAATAACAAATCAACTAAAAGCCAAGATTGGGTGTGTTTTTCATAAGAACATAAGATATGCAAGAAAATCCAAAAAGAGCCAATAGGAACCAACTCTTCTCAAGGAAGAGGGCGGTGGACGAAGCCACCATGCTGGAGCGCATGGCATGACACCACGAAGATGTATCTTGAGTTCAAAACCAATGCTCATCGATGACCCACATATCACAAAATGATATTAAGGGAAATGATTTTTCTTGCTTTCGGCATTATGGGGGGAGGGTTAGCCCAATCAATTAGGACAACAATCCCCTATGTCTATGTGATGTGGCTCAGATCACCGTAGAGCTTCGTTGGGAAACCCCAAGAGGAAGATATGATGAGCACAACAGTAAGTCTTACCTCAGTATGAAACCAAGGTTATGAAACCAGTAGGAGGAAGGAAAAGACTCCAAGGTGTTGCTAACAACTTGGAACCCGCACAACACAAACTCAAGACTTTGCCCCAACAAACAGTGAGGTTGTCAATCTCACCGGTTTGTTGAAAACAAAGGATTAACCGTATGGTGTGGAAGGTAATGGTTGCTTGCTGAAAGTAAACAGTAACAATTGATGAAGTATCAATGGTAAAGATTGGACCAGGGTCCACAGTTCACTAAAGGTGTTCTCCTTAATATAAATAACATAACATGCTGGGTAAACAAATTATAGCGGGGCAATTGACAGGACTGAGCAAGGCATAACAATGCAATACTAGACATTCATGGTCCTATGAGATTTGATTGGGCATTACAACAATATACATAGACTGTAGGGTTCGCAGCATAGAAAACAAAAAATTTCCTACGATGGGAACATCTATGTACCAGGATCTATCTACTAGATACAAGCAATGGGTGGATATACATCCATAGAATACATACCCTCGAAGACCGAATAGCGTTAACGAGGTTGTACTCGTGGATGATGTAGACGAACGCTTGCCGATCTCAAGATCGTGATGAAGTCCATCTGGTCCAGCCGGTCCAGCACGATCAAGTCCAGCACCTCAAAGCAGTGGTGCATCCGTGATCGCACACGTCACGGGTACCCGACAACCTCCGCCTCGCTCCAGTGACGGCGGAAGCAACAAATCCTTCCTGAAAAAGCCACCGAACATGTATCTCGTGATCGAGACCATGGGGAAATTCTAAAGGGGAGAGAGATCCTTCAGGAGGTGTGCTTTGAGAGGAGAGGGGGCCTTTATAGGGAGAGGGGCACCCAAGGGGCATGGCGCCCATCCATGGGGCTGCCCCACCTCTTCCACATTCATGTGGGTGGAGCTCCCACTCAAAATGAAAAGCCTCCACTCCCATTAAAATCCTCCACTCAAAATCCACTCACATGCATTAAATTTCCACCAAATTTAATGCAAGCTCTCATTTAAATAAAACTCTTTTATTTATTTATTCAGAATTTTGTTAATTACTTTAATTAACAAACATTCACATAAAACCTTACAACATTTCAATTTCACATGCGAACCAGTTTTAGCAATTTCAACCAAAGCAGTTCCGGTGTCTAGTGAAATAAATTCTGCGCTTTCCTTTCCTTTTTACGGCATATCATTTGCTCGAATGGTGTGGTATCCCTTAAGTGTGTCACCCTAGTTCGCGAATAATGCGGACATGATCGAGACCCTTCTCGATCAATAATCGATGGCAGGACCTCGAGATCCATACTAACTCCCACACATTCAACGATGACTTCGTGATCGTGTGAACCTTTACGCTAGTATCTTAATCCCTTTGTTTCACGATATATTACATGTCCGAGATTCGATCATGGTATCTACATACCTAGTTTTATCTCGTTATCGACATGCACTCTTTTCTCGTTCCGTGATATAACATTCTAGTGATCAAATCACTTGCTTGCAAGCTAATCAATGTGATATCACCGAGAGGCCCGAGCATATCTATCCGTCATCGGGATGAACAAATTCCACTCTCGATCCATGGGTCTCAACATAACACTTTATTAGTTAGTTCTCAAGCCATCTTTATAATCACCCGATTCGGTATGACGTTTGATGTCATCGAGAAACTCTTCCGGTGTTAGTGATTGACATGATCTCATGGTCTAAGGATTAGGATCACTTCGTAAGTTGTTATAGCAATATAAATTCAATGACTTTGATCGTAATGCTATACTTTGGATGAATGTTCATCACATCATTACACTAATGTTGTGACCTCGTTATTAACAACATCCAGTGTCCATGATCAGGAAACTTTGATCATCATGTTAATCAACGAGCTAGTTTATAAGAGAGGCATAACTAGGAACTTCCTTTTTGTTTATTAAGCACACATGTATTAACATTTCCGTATTAATACAATTATAGCATGTAAAATAAACATTTATCATAAACAAGGAATACGATAATAACCACTTCATTATTTCCTCTCGGGCATATTCCCTTCATAGACCGCCATCCAACTATATCTATGACTAGTAATCCACCTTCAGGTTATCATTCGAACCCCCTCTAGTATTAATTTGCAAGCAACGGATAAATGCTTTAAGCAATGTGTGTAAAGTAAACAATACAATTGTTCCATGAACAAAAGATCATTGTTTTCTCCCTAGTGGCAACAACACATCTACAACCTTAGAGATTTCTGTCACTTCCCCAGATTCAATAGAGGCATTAACCCACTATAGAGCATAAATACTCCCTCTTGGAGTCACTAGCATCTACTTGGCCAAGATAGCTACTAGAAACGGAGAGCATGCAAGGTCTCAAAAAACACAAACATGATAGAATCAATAATCAAGAAGACAAGATAGAATCATTAATCAATCTGACATAGTAATCTCAATATCCATCGGATCCCCGCAAACACAACATGCTTGATTACAAATAGATGATCTTTATCATGAACGGAGCTCACAAGATCTAAACATGATAGCACAAAGGAGGAGAAACAACCATATAGCTACTGTATGGACCCATAATCGTCCAAGGTGGAACTACTCACGCATCATACCGGAGGCTGGCATGGTGATGAAGAAGGCATCCGGGATGATCTATCCCCTCTGGCAGGGTGCCGGGAAGAGCTTCAGATCCCCCCGATCTAGGGACGATGGTGGTGGCGGCTATAGACTATTTCGTGGAGATCTGATCGGGTACTTAGGGATTTGGCATCGAGGGGTTATATAGGCGAGGCGGGAGGCGGCCAAGGGCCCACACCACCAGTAGCGCGACCTAGGTGAGCCCCCTAGGGGGTGTGGCCACCCAGTGGCTCCCCTCTGGTCGCCCTTTGGTCTATGTGTTCGTCTAGGTGAAATATTGACTTTGGCTTTTGTCCCATCCAATTCCGAGAATATTTCTTTACTAGCTTTTCTGAAACCAAAAACAACAGAAAACTGGCAACTGGCACTGTGGCATCTTGTTAATAGGTTAGTTCCGGAAAATGTATAACAAAGCCTCAAAGTGTAGACAAAGCATAGCAAAGTGGATACTAAACAAGCGTGTAACATCAAAAATTATAGATACGTTTACGACGTATCACTCTGCCCGCATCTAAACCAAATACATGAGGAAGTGCAAGTGAGTATGCAAGCTCCTTGAATCTATGATATTTAGCTCATTCCTCAAATAACAAAACCTTGCTTCATCAAGTGGCTTCCTGAAAATATCAACAAGTTGGTTCTTCGTGCTCACAAAAGATAGCGCAATATCGCCACGAGCAACATGATCCTGAATGAAATGATTGCGAAACTCAATATGTTTTGTCCTTATATGTTACACTGGATTGTAAGCAATTTTCATAGCACTTTGATTATCGCATAAAAGAGGCACTTTGTCACAATTGACACTATATTCCTTTAAATTTTGCCTCATCCATAATAATTGTGTACAAGCACTTGCAACAACAACATATTCAGCTTCGGTGGTTGAGAGTGATATGCAATTTTGTTTCTTCAAAGACCAACACACTAGAGACCTTCCCAAGAATTGACATGCACCAGAAGTTGATTTTTTATCATCCTTGTCACCAGCCCAATCCGAATCAGTATATCCACATAGAGAGAAACTAGAGCCTTTGGGATACCATAAACCAAAATTTGGGGAATGAACCAAATATCCGAAGATTCTCTTGACCGCCACTAAGTGGATTTCTTTAGGAGCGTCTTTGTACCTTGCACACACTCCTACAATCAACACGATATCGGGTCTAGATGCGCAAAGGTAAAGGAGAGAGCCGATCATGGATCGGTATACCTTTTGGTCCACATATTTACCCTTTGGATTAAGCTCGAGATGACATTTAGTTTGCATTGGAGTAGCAACACCATTGATATCCGTCATCTTGAACCTCTTGAGCATGTCTTGGATGTATTTAGCTTGATTAATGAAGGTTCCCTCTCTAAGTTGCTTGATCTCGAATCCAAGAAAGAACCTTAATTATCCCATCATAGACATCTCAAACCTGTTAGTCATAAGCTTTGAAAATTCATCATTTAAAGCTTAATTAGTAGAGCCAAAAATAATATCATCTACATATAGTTGGCATACAAAAAGCTCCCCGTTAACCTTCTTAGTAAAAAGAGTGGGATCAGTTTACCCAACTTCAAATCCACGGTCTAACAAAATCTCTTTAAGGTGCTCATACCACGCACGTGGGGCTTGTTTAAGGCCATAGAGAGCCTTATCAAGTTTGTAGACATGGTTCGGAAACTTGGGATCCTCAAAACCCGGGGGTTTCTTAACATATACCAACTCATGTATAGGACCATTAAGAAAAGCACTCTTAACATCCATTTGCTGTAATTTAAAATTATGATGAGCGGCATAAGCAAGAAGGATACTGATGGACTCAAGGAGAGACACAAGAGCATAGGTTTCGCCGAAATCGATGCCTTCCACTTGAGAGAATCCTTGAGCCACCAGCCTTGCCTTATTCCTTACAACAATGCCATTTTCATCTTCTTGTTCTTGAAAATCCACTTTGCATCGATAACATTGCGGCACTCTTTGGGTTTTCAACGAGCTTCCAAATTTTGTTACGCTCGAAATTATTCAGTTCTTCATGCATTGCAACCACCCAATCTGGATCTTCAAGAGCATCAAAGACCTTCTTTGGTTCTACCATTGATATATGGGCTTGATGATCACAGAAGCTAGCAAGTTCTCTTATAGTAGACACTCTTCTTCTTAGATCACCTACAACCTTGTCAAGTGTATGGCCTCTTAAGTCAAGGTTCCGATCAGCACGAGCTTGAATTTCCTTATTATTTCCTGGAGGAGTTGCTTCAACATTTGGATCCTTGCCTTGGCCACTACCTTGTCCTTGATCTTGATCTGTACTCATAACAGGAGGCTTCTGCTGTTCTGGATCTTCAGGGCCGGATAATCTGCCCCTAGGTGGGGCCAGATAATCTGGCCTGGGAGTTTTGGCCTTAGTTTCCTCTTACTGATTGCCCCTGACATGACTTGGAGTGACAGGGCCGGATAATCCGCCCCTTGGGGCCGGAGAATCCAGCCTGGGATTTTTAGAACTTTCCTGCTCGTCTTGTTTTCCCCTGGGGCGTGTTGGAGTGACAGGGGCGGATAGTCCGCCCCTTAGAGGGGGTGGATAGTCCGGCCTGGGACTACCATTTTTTCCAGAAGACAGATGATCTTCAGGAGGTTGTGGTGTTGGTGCAGTAGTTTCTCCAGCAGTAGGGGCTTGTTGATCTTGTGTAGATGAGGGCTCCACTTGAGTGGAGCATTGTCCTTCCCGATCCGCCACAAGGGGTTCCTCAATGGGGAAGAAAAATCCCACGCCCATTCTTCTTATGGCATCTTGGGGTATTTCAACATCTCCATCACAAACATCAACTTGCCCCACATAGGAGCATCATTTTCATCGAATTCCACACTACAAGATTCTACAACAATTACGGAGAGCTTGTTGTAGACTCTATAAGTGTGGGATTCAGCACCGTAACCAACAAAAGTACCTTCTAAAGCCTTAGACTCAAAATTAGACAAACGAACTCCTTTGATGAGAAAGAACCACTTACAACTGAATACCCGAAAATTTGATATGTTGGTCTTGTTACCGGTAAGTATTTCATATGGTGTTTTGTCCAAAATCTTGCGGAGGTAGAGCCGATTTGATGAGTGACAAGCGGTTGATATGGTTTCAGCCCAAAAGTTGTATGGTGACTTGAATTCAGCCAACATTGATCTAGCCATATCCATCAAAGTGCGGTTCTTCCTCTCGGCTACACCATTTTGTTGAGGGGTGTACGCAACGAAATATTGATGTCTTATCCCCTCTTCACTTGTAAATTCATTTAATGTGTAGTTCTTGAACTCGGAGCCGTTGTCACTTCTTATTGCCAATATGGGGACATTGTGTTGACGCTGGAACTCATTGGCAAAATCAATGAAAGTTTGTTGAGTCTCACTCTTTAGCTTGAAGAAATAGACCCAAGCGTATCTTGAGTAATCATCGACTGTCACCAAGAAATATTTCTTCCCACCGAGGCTAGCATGAGACGGAGGACCAAATAAGTCCACATGAAGTAATTCCAACATCCTCTTTGAGGAAACAATAGTTTTCCTCTTGTGGGGAGAGTCGTGCATCTTGCCTTTAACACATGCCCTGCAAACACGATCTTTGGCAAAGGAAACACTGTCTTTTAGTCCAAGGATGTGGCCACCCTTGTGAAGACTTTGCAAAGTTCTCATGTTGACATGGGCTAGACAGCGATGCCATAACCATCCCATGTCGGCCTTTCTGAATAAGCACATCGGACCCGCAGTGGTTTTCCCCAAAAAGTCCACCACATACAGGTCATTTTCGACGTACCCAATGAAAGCGACCTTTAGAGACTTGCTCCACAAGAGTACCAATAAATCACCATCAATGAAAACAACAAATCCCATCTTACCAAGGGCACGAACAGAAAGTAAATTGAAACTGAGGGTCCCAACATGCATGACATCCATGAGAGAGATATCGTGGGCAACCACTACCTTGCCAAGACCCAATACCTTAGATATAGACTTATCACCATAGGAGACTGTAATATGATCATGATTAGGTCTCATCTCTATGATGATATCTTTGCTTCTGGTCATATGACTAGTGCACCCACTGTCAATCACCCATTTAGAACAACCGGCAGCATGGCCCTGCAAGAGAATTACTTCTTGGTCTTAGGTACCCATTTTTCAATGGGTCCTCTCATGTTAGTAACAAGGGTATTTGGAACCCAAATATACCAAGCAACGTATTCATCAAACGGACCAACATAATTAGCATAGACATCACCATAGTAATCACAAAATAGTTCATAATCAGGATTGTTAGATCCTGCAAAACTAATATGGTTAGTTTTGTCTTTTGTGATGTTCTTATCAATGGTGCTTGTCTTTGCTTGTTCACTCTTGGTCTTATTCTTCTTCTTCTTCTTCTTCTTCTTCTTCTTAGACTTGTAAACATAGCCAAGTCCCTCTTTTCCAATATCTTATCTTTGCTTGCCAAGAATATCATCAAGAACACCCTTACCTTTGGGAGTGGAGTCTTTGACAAGCTCATCTTCCACCCAAGAATTTTCCTTGTGAATATATGTTGACTTAGATGTGCTAGGAACATCATATTTGGTCAATCTAATTTGGATCTTATCATGTGACTCAATGAGAATAGAGAATTCATTTTTCAAAGCCTTGTGAGCAATGTCAGTTTCTCAATTCCTCGGAGAGTCTAGCATGAGCAGCCCCAAAGTCAACCTTTTCTTTCTTTAGTTTCTTTGCTTTGGCTACTGCATTGTCACGTTCCTTAACAAGTTTTATCACCACTTCTTCATGTGACTCCTCAATAGACTCAAGTCTCTCTTCAAGAGAAACACGAGCCTCTTCCTCTTCTTCTAGAGCATTTTTAAGGATGCAATCTCCATTGCATACTCCCTTTCAATCCTGCCCTTTTCTTCAAGAAGCACTTCATTTTGGGCCAGCTGGTCCATGAGAGCCTCAAAATGTATTTTGTGCTCACCTTGCAAGTTAGTGATAAAATAGTCCAAAGCAATAATTTCTTCTTTAACCTTAAGACTAGTAGGATCATCCATGTTAATCATAGCCTTAGGAAAAGAAGTGTTAGAAGATGATACCTCGAAACCTCTTGCCATGAGACAAGTAGCGTTCTTGTTGATGACGTTTTTGTTCGGAGAGTCGAATAGAGATGTTGGTGTAGATGTGGTGACTATAGCAGCCACCTCTCGAGAGCTATCATCCTCATCTTCATATTCACGTCTCGAAGTATACTCCTCTTGAGCTACTAAGACTATCTTTGGTTGCTTCTTGAATGGAGCATTCTTATTCACAAATTGCTTCTTTCATGGAGCCTTTGACTTCTCTTTGAGAACGAGTCCTCCTCCATTATCTTATCTACTTTGATAAGGACACTCAGGTACAAAGTGTAGTCGGTCTCCACAATTGAAACATTTTCTTAGCTTGGGACCGTTCTCCCTTCTCCCATTTGCTCCACTCTTGTGTTCTAGTTCAGATTTGGCTTTGGCTGGATCCTTCCAAAAATTTCTAGCATAGAAGTCCATGTATTATCCATGAGATCTCTTTACATCCTTGGAACAGTCCATATCTTCTATGTCATGTTCATCTTCATCAGCCACACTTGTCTTCAAGGCCATGTTGACCCCCTTTTGCATCCCAATGGCTCGTGCACGTGCATCTTCGACATTCTTGGCAGCCACTTTGAAAGCTACCATTTCTTGCATTACCTCATTGGATGTCATTAGGTGGTAGTTATGCCTTCCTTGGAGACTCTTCAAATATGTGGGCTCAAAATTCATAAGAGCACTAACATACTTTCGCTTGATCCAAGCATCATCAACATGAGAAGCACCATGATTTCTGAAAGTGGTGGCTATTGGCATACATGTCCTCGTGATCTTCTCCATCCAACATATAGAACCCTTCATCTTGGTTACTCAAAGAATCATACCTATTTCTTCTCATGCTTTCTTTTCCAATGAAGAGCTCGGTGAGGGCATCCCAAGATTCCTTTGTTGTGTTGAGATGCTCTATGTGTGGTATGTCTTTGGTACCCACACCAAGCTGAATCATGTGTAGAGCCGTTGCATTGATTTGACTGTCTACAACCTCTCTTCTTGTTAGCTTGTTTGGATCTCCAACATGAAGACCATTCTCTATGATTTTCCACAACTCAATGGAGGAGCTGCACACATGAGACTTCATCAAAAATTGCCATTGATTAAAAGTAGATTCTTAAAGTTTGGGTGGATCATCCCTATTATGTATATGAGGGTGTGGGATAGGTGGATCAGGTGAATACACATGGGAAACCTCATTGCATCCTTCCTTACCACTATCCTTTTTCGAGGAGGAGATCTTACTAGTGCCATCACCAACCACCTCGTTTTCTTTGGAATCGGTGTTACCCTTTTACTTGGATTGCGGAGTGGTAACCTCAGAGGCAGATGGAGGTGATGTTGCGGACGGGGAGATACGCATTATAGTTTGACACATCTCTTCCATCTTAGCCTCCATATAACTAATCAAGGTTGTTTCCAACGTCTTGATATTGTTCACGGTGACTACTTCCGGAGCATCACTCCCATCTTCCTTGGAGCCCATACTTCTCTTAGGCGGTTAAGCCCGAATAAAGAGTCGAGGCTCTGATACCAATTGACACAAAGTAAATTCTCTAGGTATGCAACTACGAGAATTTCCCTATATGCAAACCTATCTACTAAACACGTAAAGCGATGAGCGAGGAAACCGTAGTGGAGCACGCGGAGACACGGGGATTTGTTTTACCGCAGTTCCTTCCTTGTTAAGGGAAGTACATACGTGTTGGAGGGGTGGGCGGTTCTAAGACCACCACGCCACAATAGGCATCACCCTATTCTCTGATGGATCTCGCCACGAAAGTCCTGATCCACCTTCTCCACTAGTGGTACCCTTCGAGGCGAGAACTAGTGCCTTTACAACTCTAGGAGGGCACACATCCACAACCAAATTGGAGGCTCTCGTAATGAAAACAAGCTGTCACAAGAACAAGGATTATCAATATAATCAAATCAAGGATCTAGATATTTGCAAGAAATAGTAGATCAAGGGTTCTCCAAATGAATGGAGAGGAGGTGAAGTGCTTGATTGTTGTTGATGAAGATCGAGCCCTCCTCCTTTTATTACCCAAGGGACGAGGCCTTTGGATGGATGAAGGTGGAGATCTCTTGGATGGAGCTTGAGGAGCAGATCTTGTCTTTTTCGAATGAACCAAGAGTTCTAGCAGGAGGGAGGTGATGGGTTTAAATACCCCCTGCCCAGAACTGGCTGTTGGAGAAGTTTGGGGTGGATTATCCGCCCCCACTAGGGGCGGACTATCCGCCCATAGATGGAAAGTCCAGGGCAAAATCCGCCCCCACACAGTGGGTCGCGCCGAGCTTGTCTTGGTGAAAATTCTCGAGGGGGAGGATTATCCGCCCCCCTCAAGGGGCAGACTATCCGCCCCTGGGGAAAATTTCGCCCAAGAGACTGAAAGTTCGAGGGAAAATCCGACCCCTCTTTGAGTTACGCGCCATGGCGAACTTTGCAAATCTCCTGGGGGGTGGACTATCCGCCCCCCTTGAGGGGCAGATTATCCGGCCCTGGACGGACAATCCGAGAGATATTCCGCCCCCTCTCTGGGTGGCGTGCCCTTGCACCCTTTGTGATTGGGGGAGGGGCGGATTATCCGTCCCCCAAAAACACTTTGAGGATCTGCAACACTTCAACACACATTAAATAATCCTTTATATTGTTATCTAACACACAAAACACTAGGTATCATGAAATGTTCTTTCACCCGGAACGTAGTGTAAATGTGATCCCACATCATAGCCTGAGTCTCAGTCCAAAATTTCTTGTCAGATCCAGTGTAGGTATGAGTCTTGAAACGATAGGGATTCTGCTTGCAAAGAGCCCGGTACTGACCAATCTCCATATGCTTCAGATTTTGAGTAGGCATATCTTCATCCCCGTCCCGAGAATCAGGATGCTTACCCCTATTAGCCTTGAGCTTGATGCGACCAGGACGAGTGCTACCCTTAGGCTCACGCTGCATAGACTGATTGGCTTGACGAGCGCTCTTGCTCCTGCTAGACTCCTCATGCACATACTCATCACTCACATAGTCATCATCTTCACCCGAGGACATGGCTTCCCTTGGAGGAAAGCACCAAAGAGCCCTTGAGGAAGAAGAACGCCACAAAGCTCACAAACCACCACGAGATGTAGAAATTCCTTTGGTGGAGAGCCTCCAAAGGTCCTTCTACACGAAATGGTGGCCGATCTATGGATCCTAGGGGTGGAATCACCCTAGGATAGGAGGGGAGGGTGGGTGGGGCGATAATGGAGGAGGTGGGGGATAGGGGAAGTGAAAGGTAACTGGTGGAGGGATGAGAGAGGGCCAGGAAGGAGTAAAAAAATCTGAAATCCGGTTTTAAGTTCGGTTGAACCGAGATCTAAACCGGACGACTCGGTCTACGGGACGGAAAACCGAATTGAAACCGAGATGTGGTACTGAACCGATGCTCGGATAGACTCGGTGTAAGTAAACCGTAAATCCTGGTTCCAGTTTAGTTTTCCGGCACTGGTACCGGACTACTTGGTATGGGAGACGGTTCAACCGGGCCAAAACCGAAAATCCCAGAGAACTCCGAAAGGAAAAAATGAGCAGAAAATTTTCAAGGATGGCATGTGCATGTAGAGGAAGATGGTAGACTCCAAAAGGGTAGATGAAGTAGGTGATCTAGGAATGCCTATTGGAAAGAACCAATTTCAACCACACAATAGCAAAAATAGGCACGATTCGAGAATATCAAGAGTCAAAATAAGATGCAAATGAACCCAGAAAGCCTCAAGAGGGAAAACATTGAGATGTATAGGAGGCAAGAAATTGGCGAGGGATTTCTCCCCCTATGTTTAAGCACATGTGTCATGGCGCCTCAAAGATAGATGCTTGGACCCATATCATGACACGAGATCAATTTATGTTGCACACATATGTATGCATCATACCAAAAAAGTGGTAAGATGACTATCCCTACATGTGCTGTGCGACTAGGCTACATAGCACGTTAAGAGCAAGAATATAGTGCAAGAAGTAAATCAATCCAAGTTTTGAGGATCTAGGATAGCGAGTTCGCCTCAACATGACAAACCGGGCTTCATCCAAAGGCTTCATGAAGATGTCGGCCAATTGGAACATCGTACCGACATGAGTGATATTGATGTCACCATTTGCGACATGGTCACGTAGGAAGTGGTGGCGAATGTCAATATGTTTGGTGCGGCAATGTTGGACGGGGTTATTGGAGATCTTTATTGTGCTTTCATTGTCACATAGAAGAGGCACCATACCAGGAGACACACCATAGTCTTCCAAGGTTTGCCTCATCCATAGAAATTGAGCACAACAAGACGACGCGAATATGTATTCAGCTTTAGCGGTGGATAGGGATGTGGAGTTTTTTTCTTGTAAGACCAACTCACCAACGACCAGCCAACGAATTGGCAAGCCCCGAAGGTTGTTTTACGGTCAACCTTATCACCTGCCCAATCGGCATCCGAATAGCCAACAAGCTCAAAGGTTGACGCCTTTGGATACCAAAGCCCGAGAGCAGGAGTGAGAACAAGGTACCTAAAAATCCGTTTGACCGCCACCAAGTGACACTCCTTGGGAGCAGATTGAAAACGAGCACACATTCCAACACTTAACATGATATCCGGCCTAGAAGCACAAAGGTAGAGCAAGGAACCAATCATAGAGCAATATACCTTTTGATCCACGTCCTTCTCACCAAGTCCAAGACCAAGTTGTCCATTTAGCGACATGGGCGTCTTCATGGGATTAGCATTGGCCATCTCGAACTTATTGAGCATGTCCTTTATATACTTCTCTTGGGAGATGAAGGTGCCTTGAGCAAGTTGCTTTATAATGAAGCCTAGAAAGTACTTAAACTCCCCCATAATGGACATCCTAAATTTCATAGTCATCAACTCGGCAAAAGCTTTGTTGTGAGATTCGTTAGCTCCACCAAAGATAATATCATCAACATAAATTTGAACAATGAATAATACACCCCTTTAACCCGTTTGGTGAAAAGGGTGGAATCGACCTTACCCACGCTAAACCCGTGCATGAGTAGGAAATCCCTAAGGTGCTCATACCAAGCCCGAGGATCTTTCTTTAGTCCGTAGAGTGCCTTATGGAGTAGATACACATGGTTGGGATAGCGTGTGTTTTCGAAACCTGGGGGTTGAGCTACATATGCAACATCTTTCAAGGGACCATTAAGAAAAGCACTTTTCACATCCATTTTATAAAGCTTGAAGTTATGAAAATATGCATATGCAAGCAAGATACGAATAGCTTCAAGGCGAGCAACGGGCGCAAAGGTGTCCTCATAGTCGATACCTTCTATTTGGGCATACCCTTGCGCCACTAACCTTTTTTTGTTCCTTGTGACAGTTCCATTTTCATCTTGATTGTTCTTGAACACCCACTTGGTCCTAATGACATTGATGCGATGATCTTTAGGCCTCTCCACTAGAGACCAAACTTCATTGTGGGTGAATCACTCGAGTTCTTCTTGCATGGCAATGACCCAATCCGGATCCTCCAAAGCCTCATGAACCTTCAGAGGCTCAAAGTTAGACACAAAGGCATGATTCCCACAAAAGATTGTAAGATTCTTCTTCTCGGCGCGAGTCTTGATCCCTCTTGATATGCTTCCAAGGATATTATTGACTTGGAGCCCACTTGCAATGGAGGCTGCCTTAATCTTCTGAATTGTGCCTTCATGATCAACAAATTCATCTTTTGAGGAACCTTGATCATTGGCACGATCTTGAGCTTGACCTTTAGGTGGAGGAGCTTGTTCTTCTACTTGGTCTTGTTCCACGGATTGATGGTTTGGTTCTTGTTCTTTGGTTTGCGTGACATTTTGAGAGAGATGTTGATCTTGTGGTGCACTTGATGACTCAACTTGGGTAGAGCTAGGCTCTTCTTGGATTGAGCTTGGTTCTCCCCATCATCTCCTTGATCATGAATGTGGGACTCGATGGGTAAAATATGTCCAATACCCATCAACTTGATGACTTGAGAAGAATCTCCATCACCTACATCACGTGAAACAACTTGCCCCTCTTGGGGGCCATTATTCTCCAAAAAATCCACGTCACAAGATACTTCAACACAAACGTTGGCTTTGTTGTAGTATCTATAGGCATGAGAGTTTTCCGCATAACCAAAAAAGATACCCTCTATAGTTCTAGATTTGTGAGACCCTGGTGCATGGCTCAATAGGATTGATAGGAAACCCATACCAACAAGTTGCAACTTCTTTTTCGAAAGCTCATTCGAAAAGAACTCTATGGTTAAGCGTGCTTGGCCTAGAGCAATTCTAGGATGGGTGACCGACCGGGAAGTGGGTACCGGGTGCGCACGAGTGAGGACAAACTGCGTAGAAAAGACTAGTGTTGGTTTGTGGGGTTAGTCTAGAGATCCTATTACATTGCTAGAAGTGATAGTCGTCGGTCCGGAGTGATCGGGGGTGTTACAAAGTGGTATCGGAGCCGACCCTCGCGGTTACATGGGCTTGTGCGGGTCAGTGGCGTACATGTGGCGCCTGGCGCGTGTGGCCCGGAGTGGACTCGGCATGGCACATGTGCCGACACTGGACGCACAGACTTGTGCTAAGAGGGGACGTTCATGGCTTGTGGTTGATCGACGAGGACGTCGATCTTCTAAGGGTGGGCGTATGTGAGACCCTGACGCATGACTCAATAGGATTGATAGGAAACCCATACCAACAAGTTGCAACTTCTTTTCCGAAAGCTCATTCGAAAATAACTCTATGGTTAAGCGTTCTTGGCCTAGAGCAATTCTAGGATGGGTGACCGACCGAGAAGTGGGTAAAAGGTGCGCAGTGAGGAAAACTGCTTGTAAAAGACTAGTGTTGGTTTGTGGGGTTAGTATAGAGATCCTTTTGCTGCTGTATGATACCATCGGTCCGGAGTGACCGGGGGTGTTACAAGATTCGAATTTACCGATCTTTTCTTTCTTGTTCTTGACGAGGCACTTGCACCCAAAGACACGGAAGTAGTTGACGTTGGGCTTCTTATTTGTGAGAATCTCATACGGAGTCATGTCAAAGGGAGCACAAAGGAAGAGCCAGTTCGTGTAGTGAACCGCGGTAGCAATGGCTTCTCCCCAAAAGTTGTGGGGTGACTTGAATTCACTCAACATTGTTCTTGCCATCTCAATAATTGTCTGGTTCTTCCTTTCAACGATAGTTGAGAATTCATGCTTGATCCCCTCATCCTCAACAAACTCTTGCATGGTGTAGTTCTTGAACTCGGTGTCGTTGTCGGTTCTAATGGTCTTGATATACACTTCATGAGTGCGCTGAGCTTGCTTGGCAAATATCATGAATTCCTTGTAGGTCTCGTCCTTTGTCTTGAGGAGAAAAACCCAAGTATACCTTGAGTAATCATCAACAATAACAAGGCCATAGTTTATTCCACCAAGAGAATCATAAGTTGACGGCCCGAAGAGATCCAAGTGGAGAAGCTCCAAGGGTCTTGACATGGCCACCTTAGATACAGAAGGATGATGCTTCCTGATTTGCTTTCCTGAAATGCAAGCACTACACACACGATCTTTATCAAAGGAGACACCGGTTAGTCCAACAATATGCTCACCCTTCAGGAGTTGATTGAGATTTCTCATGTTGACATGGCCAAAGAAACGATGCCGAAGCCATCCCTTGTTAGCCTTGGCCATTAGACATGTAGGAAGGGACTGGGTCTCTTCCGAGAGGTCGACCACGTAAAGGTCGTATTCCACATGTCCAACGAGGACCAAACTGAGATCATCACTCCTAAAGACTTTCACAATTTTTTAGAGAAATAGGAATCATAACTGGCATCCGCAAGATGTTTAATTAAAATTAAGTTGTAGCCAAGATTTTCAACAAGCAAGACGGTCTCTAGGGACAAGGCCTTGGATACCACCAACTTGCCATAACCAAATACCTTTCCTTTTGAGTTATCGCCAAAAGTGGTGCTTGGCGTTGAGTTGACATCATGAAAGAATTGGTCAAGCCCACTTCTACCTCTGGTCATATGAATGGTGCACCCACTATCAAACACCCATTTTGATCCACTAGAGGCATAACCCTACAAAATCAATTCTTTGATTTAGGAACCCATTGAGTAATGGGTCCCTTAGCATTAGCAATAAGATCCTTTGGTACCCAAATTGAGAACCACCTATAAGCATAACCATTGCGAGGGCCAACATATTTGGCATATACATCTCCTTGAGTGCTCTTACATAGCACATAGGATGGATTAGACTTTCCTGCATATTTATGATTGGGGTTGCCCCTTATGGCTCCCCCATTCACAACATTCTTATTGACTTGGTCAACCACCTTGTCCCCTTCTTTCACAAAGTTTATCTTCTTTGTCTCCTTGAGTGCTCTTAGATATCACATAAGCATAAGCGACGTGACCCAGATGATGACTACCCGGAGCTTGATCGGCCATGGAACATAGCACAACTACATCCTTTTTACACTTAGCATATTTTTTATCTACTGTGTACCTCTTATATGGTCAGTGAAATAAAGCTCTTTGGTTAACTCATATGCTTGAGTCTTTTACCTCCTTTAGTGTTCATTTTGGATTGTATAAAATCTTTATGCGCAAGTTTTGCATTTGCACTTTTGAAAATTCCGCTTAAGGGCGTTAGCTTAAGTTTTCTGGTCTACACATTCTTTGTTGTTTTTATGTGGATTCTGGAGTAGTGACTTTTGACACTTGAAGTCGGCGATTTTGTGCTTAGGTTTTGACGGTGCCATTGGGCATCATCGCCCGAGCACATGGTTCCGACGATGAGTCTTCCGACTCAGGAAAAGTCAAGTATAAAAACCAAAGCAATGGATAAGCCAACACTTGCTTAAAAATATTTACATGCTGGAACTATTACTTGAGTAGCAGGAAACGTACAACTATTGTTTTTCCGCCTTAAGATTAAAATAGTAGTTTTTTCACATACATACATCCAGAGGGAACAAATATTACGAAGTGTTTTTTCATTCTTCTGGCACAGGAGACTTTGAGGTAGCATCGTCGGCAACAGGTGACGAGGTTTAATCTCGTCAATGCCCATTGTTATGGACTTGGGTTTTGGAGAAGATGGGGATGCTGGAGATCGCGGAACGGTTAGCAAACAAGCAACACGGGGACAAGAGGTTTACCTGTGTTCAGGCCCGGAGGGAAAACCCTACTCCCGCTTGTCTCTCGATTATGGTGGAATCAAGGTTGTGGGTGCATGATGCAATCTGGCATGGAGGTGTGTATGCGGTGGTATGCGATAGATTGTAAGAGAGCCTCCTAGTCATGCCCTCCTGACCTTTATATAGAGGCAGGCAGGTCCCAGGCACAGATCGAGTCGGTTACAGGTTTTAGGGTATGCCCCTTTGAATTTTCTATCTACTCTAGTCTTGCTCTCCAAGGATCTGAAGGCGTCATGGGCCCTGGCCACCCGAAAGTCTTCATGGGCTGGCGTATATTTGTCATGGGCCTTCCTTGGGATGGACCAGGTATGCTAAGGTCGTGTACCCGTAGGTTATAACCATGTCAACAGGAGAGCCATCCTGGTCATCTTCAAAGTCGGTGGTCTTGAGGGGCTCGGAGGAGCTGGTCTGGTCGCCATCGATGATCTCAAGAGGCACAAAGGAGTCTGGATCGACCAACTCGGTTACCCTGGCATCATAGCCGGTGAGCGATGCCCAGATAGCTTTATGATCAATCTTCGCCGCCATCGCTACGCCATGCGCACCGAGGTCACCGTGTTGATGTCGGCTTTCGTAGTGGGCCTTGACCATCGCAAGTGACATTCTAGCACCAGCCCGGGTACATGAAGCTTTCCAGCTTATGATACGCTCGGGGGCTTGGCGCAGAATCTCCGAGTACTTCGTGATAGAATCCACCGCCTTGATGTTGATGTTCAGGGGCTTGGCAATCTCTTTGGCTTGCTTGACGGCATCGATGAAGTTGTTTAAGGACCATGCATTCCTTTGGCGGAGGAGGCATATTGGTTAAACCAATAGGAGCTGCATTTCCGGCAAGAAAAGGAGTACATGAGTTCAATAACACAAAAAAGTTTAGAGTATCTGGCTTACAGAAGTACAAGACGGAGATCGCTTACCAAAGATTCTCGCCTCTCCTTGTTGGAGTGTCTCCGCCATGGAGTCCCATTCTTGTCGGAGAACTTTGTAAGCCTCAAGGTTGCACTGATTCTGCTCTTCGGCAGTTTTTTTCTACTCCTTGAGGATTGCAATTTCCTCCTTCAGTCGGTTGATCTCCGTGTTAGCAGACTCCTGCAAGGCCTTCATGGAATCTTCATGCATCTTCAGAGTGTCAGCCCTCTCCTGCTTAAGGATCTTGTTCTCGCTATCCAGCAGTTCTATGTTCTTGGATTCCTCGACAATGTCCTTCGCCTTAGCAATAGTTTCTGCAAACCGGAGAAATGACAGCACACAATGAGTAGTTGGAGAAATGATGGCACACAATGAGTAATCGGAGAGTGATGGCACAAGACCAAGTTTGAGTGTGAAATTGAAAGTAAAAACAGACTCTTGCTCTTGGTGATTTGATCCTTCAAGAAGGCAGTTTTACCCTTTTCAGCTTCCAGTTCAGCGCGCATCTTGTGGAACTTCTTGTTGGCGACACCTCTCCGAGCATTCTCATTCTATGGAAAGAAATTCAAAAATTACTTAGTCTACTTGGAGAATCTAGCCGGATAAATATCCACCTAGAGGCTTTGGGGCTACAGTGAGAGTTTTTAACTCGGCAATATACTTAGTATTTCTTTAAGCATCTAGTCGGAACTAATTCTGTTTGAACTAGAGGCTTGGGGCTACAATGGGATACTATATATGAAATGCAAAAGGCAAATAAAATTTACAAGTGCGATGATCTTGAGGTAGGTGGCGCTCTCGGCAAAGATCTTGCTGAAGGAAAGACTATTTCCACACAGGATATCCGCTGTGAGCAGCTCAAGACCACAAGTCGGAGAAGTTTGCGCGGCACCAGGAGCCAAAGCTAAGCTACTCGGCGTAAGTGCCGGGTAGACAATCTTCGGGAGCTTTGTTGGCATCTTGGACGCAGTGCCGCCGCCTTCGGCCAAAGTTCCGCCTTCCACCATCGCCTTACCTCTACCAGTGGCATCCTTAGACGGAGCTTCAACCACTTGGGATGTGGTGCTTTCTTGTGTCGCCTGCTTGCCGACAACAGCAAGATCCGCAGTGACACCTAAGTCCACTTCCATGGCAGAAGGGCCAGATGCTACCTTAGCTGGAGAACTTGTCGATGCGGCAGCAGGCTGGACGCTGGGAGTGGTAGGGGCGATGGCAGGAGACGCTTGGTGCAACATATCTTTAATGTTTTTAGAAGCCCTCGATGTTTTGGAGGTCTTCTTCAAACTCAAACTAGCCTTCTTCCTAAAATGTGCAAAAGTATAAGTATAAGAATAAGACGAGCAAGAGACAATGTCGGATGATAAGAAGCTTACACAACAGTCGGTGCCTTGGTAAACGGGATGTCGGTGATTCTTCTTTTCTCCACCTCCAGGGCTACACTGGACTTCTTGGAGGCTCCACCCTCCGTCTTCTTCTTGTTGCCTCCGTCGGCAGCATCAGAGGTGGATCTCTTCCGCTTACGTGCCAACGGGACATTGTCGTCGGACACGACAGTGACTTCCTTCATCTTGGGGTCGTATATTTGGACAGCCATGCTATCCTCCTCTCGACTCTTTAGCTGTTAAGTGAGATCCCGAAGTGTTAGATGAAATGGTAATGGCTAGATGGAAGAACTGGAGTATATGTCATACACGGAAAATAAATATGTACCTCTGGGCACTTGCCGTCCTCGAACATGTCATAGGTGATGATGAAGCCGCGCTTCCTATCCTTCACCTTGACGATGTACTTAAGGCGGAGCTTGATGGAGTCACTCGAAAAGTTGTCCATGGAGATGCGAAGTCTATCCTTCCTATCCTGGGTATACTGGTCTATCAGCTTCACGCGGTGCTGCACAGGCTGAATCCGCCTGATGAACCAGCACATGGCTAGGTCCAACCTGGTCAGACCCGTTCTACGAACCACTCGATCTGCCTTATAGCGCGGGAGGCTTCGTCGTCGAAGGGGAGGAGGGCTTGCAATCTCCATGTCAGGGCTTCAGCGGTGGCCCCATCGACAAAGTCCGGTTATGTTGCTTCTCGGCTATCCAAAGGGATATCTGGGCTGTAGAAGTATGTCCTCTGCTAGTTTTTGCAGGACTCGTGGCCTACAATGTCGGGGAACCGCCGGCCAGGCCGGATCTTGAAGCTAATGGTCCCACAGTTTCTGAGCTCGTCCTTGCTAGTTCTGGCTTCCCTCTTGATGGTGAAAAAGTATATGTACATATCTAACCTAGGCCTAATTCCTAGGTATCCCTCACAAAGCGCCGCGTAGTTGCTAAGCGCGAGGATGCTATTCGGAGATAGGTTCTGAGGCTGAACCCAGTAGTGGCTAAGAACTTCTAAGAAGAAGTCAGAGACTGGGGGGAGACACTGCGTACTAGTTGTGCTTTGAGGTACACCTTCTCTCCGGCTTGGGGAGAAGGGGTGACCTCACCGGCCAGCGCTGCCCGCCAGACCAGCCCCTCCGTCGCGGGGAGTGGTGACTCCTTGATGGCGCCAGAGAACTTGGTGCTTGATGTGGAGTCTTGTTGGGAACCCCAAGAGAAAGGTGTGAAGAGCACAACAACAAGTCTTCCCTCAGTTGAGACCGAGGTTATCGAACCAGAAGGAGGAAGGAAACGTCACACAGGTGTTGCAAGCAACGCGGAGACCTACACAACACAAACTCAAGACTTTGCCCCAACGAATCAGTGAGGTTGTCAAGCTCACCGGTTTGCTGTAACAAAGGATTAAACGTATGGTGTGGAAGGTAATGGTTTGCAGCAAGTAAACAAGTAACAGTGAAGGATGTAATAATGATAAAGATTGGACCGGGGTCCATAGTTCACTAGAGGTGCTCTCCTTAGATAAACAACATGGCATGAAGGGTAAACAAATTACAGTGGGGCAATTGACAGGAACTGAGCAAGGCATAACAATGCAATTACTAGCCAAAAAGATCCTATGAGGTTGATTGGGAAATACAACAATATACATATATCGTCATCCAACTGCATCTATGACTAGAAGTCCACCTTCAGGTTATCATCTGAAACCCCTCCAGTATTAAGTTGCAAGCACCAGACAACTGCTTTAAGCAAAGTGTGTAAGGTAAACAATCCACATGTTCCATTAACAAGAGACCGTTGTTTTCTCCCTAGTATCAACATCACATCTAAAACCGAAGAGTTTTATGTCACTTCCCTTGGAAACTAGAGGCATTAACCCACTATCGAGCATAAATACCCCCTCTTGGAGTCACTAGCAACTACTTGGCCAAGATAACCACTAGCAACGGAGAGCATGCAAGATCACAAACAACACAAACATGATAGAATCATAAGATAAAACCATTAATCAAACCAACATAATAATCTCAATATCCATCGGATCCCCGCAAACACAACATGCATGATTACAAATAGATTAGATCTTGATCATGAACGGAGCTTGCAAGATCTATACATGAAAGCACAAAGGAGAAGTTACAACCATCTAGCTACTACATGGAACCATAGTCCAAGGTGGAACTATTCACGCATCATACCGGAGAGAAGGCCTCCATGATGATCCCCCTCTAGGTGTCGGAAGAACTTGATCCCCGATCTAGGGACGATGGTGGCGCGGCTACAGATGTTTGTGGATTTGATCGGGTACTGTGGTTTCGCATCGAGCTTCTTATAGGCGAAGGCGAGGCGGGAGGCGGCCAGGGCTGCCAAACCCTAGCTGTGCACGGCCCACCCGCCTCACGCCTGGGTGGTCTGCTCCCTGGCCGGCCCCTCCGGCTCTCCTTTGGACTTCTTGTTCCCCATGGAAAGTAATTGACTTTGATGTTTGTCCCGTCCAATTCCGAGAATATTTATTTATTAACTTTTATAAAACCAAAAACAGCAGAAAACATGCATCTGGCAATGTTGCAACTTGTTAATAGGTTAGTACCAAAAAACATGTAAAAAGCACCTCAAAGTGTAGACAAGCAAAGCAAAGTAGATACAAAACAAGCATGGAGAATCAAAAATTATAGATACGTTTCCAACGTATCAGCATCCCCAAGCTTAACTCCTGCTCGTCCTCGAGTAGGTAAGTGATAAACAAAATAATTTTTGAGGTGACATGCACCCTCACAATAAAGATCCAGCCATTTGCAAGCATTGAAATCTGGGATCAAATAACTCTAAACATGTGCATGAAAGATGGACTTCTAACAATAGGACATAGTAATTATGCATGCAACATGACAAGCTACAAACAAAGATCATGAATAACATGCATTGAAAAACACTTGTTTGTTTCACATGCAGAAAACATAGCATAGTGGTAATCAGCTTGTCCCTCATAGAGTAGCAATATAATGCATAGGACACCTGCAAAGTTCACAAGGGTGACTAGAAACAAGTAGCACAAGAGAAAGTAATAACACAATATGCAGTTATTAATAAGCTTTGGAACACTCCACATAGAATGACAACGATGCTCTCTTAATGGTGCCTAAAGGTAGAAGGTGGAGACTTAATAATGGTGGAAGAAAAGCCTTTTTGTAAAGGAAGCAGGGATTAAAAGTTTCAAAAAGAGCTTCAAAAAATTATGGTACTTGTTAGCTTTCATCCCTCATTGCCCCTATCATAAGCATCTTGAAGTGGTTAAGGTTAAAGTGGCAAAGTTGGAGTATATGCTTGATGAAGTATAAGTTGGAAATCTCATGCCCCTTGAATACGAGGGCCACACCTCATGCATACTCAACTTTGGGCCCAGGTAAGTTCTTGTCACTGTAAGTATTTGCATATCATTGATAACCGCCAATGGGGTACCCCTTGCACATGGTACAGGAGCTTTCCCATAACCAAAATGACAAGGCAAGCAGACAATGAGCATCTCAGCAATTCTTCTTATGTACCATGGGAATATGGTGCTTTTTTCTCTCTTTCCTCTTTTCTCAATGTGTCTCTCTTTTTTAAGAAGAATGCTTCATAAATGTCACTATGGTGATGCTGCAAGTTTCCACCATGATTAGGCATGGCTTAGGCTAGTGGCCCAGGCGTTTCTCTAACACAGGATACAAACTCCATGTACTTACAAGTTCCCTCTTTATTTCACACCGGTGACATCCATAGACAAAAGAACATGATACCAACTAAGTACAACAAGGTACAAGTGCAATGTTGAAAACGTTCCCCGTGACAGCACGGTTCTGCTAATTCCAACTTATAAGTGCAAGCATATACAACAAAGTTGTCACAATGGTTCAAGTTTTTTAGGGGCAAAGAATAAAGTGTGCCATCAAGTTCGTGAGGGCTTTATTCACTAAGTTTTCACATAACAAAATAGTTTTTAATTGGAAGATAGATGAAAACAAGAATATACTTGGAACGATGTAACACACCATGCATAGGAATTTATAGTGGACACTTTGGAATAACTTGGTTTCTTGGGAGTTGGAGGCATGAGTAGAACTTACTCATAAAAGTGGAGGCTAGCAAAAGACTGGGAGCAACAAACTAAGAGAGCAATAATGGCCAAAATCATGCAGTGCAACAAAGCATACTAATCAAAGCAAAGAGTGGTACTACAAGTCAAGGAATAAATGATCATAGAGGCTAATGGTGATTTGTCATAGTCATAACATGGTGTGAGCATGTGCCAAGTCAACCCAAGCAAAACATCAAAGGAGAATACCACGATACTATGCTTTTGCATGCTAAAACAACGTATAATTTCTTCAAGGCACGCTAAGCAATCCTAATTGTTTGGAACAAGACATGCTATAGCAATAATCACTAAGCATAATGCTAAAACAACACCTAGCATGTCATGCTAAAGTCTAAGTCACAGTCAATGCAAGATCCTCTTGCACTTCAAGCAAGAACTTACTACTCCTTTCCAACACCAAGCAAACTTATTTGCAAAACAACACAACGATAAGGGGGGTCCAAACTATTTTATTCAAGCAAACTAAACAACCTAAGCAAAGCAAACTAAAACTAAGACGCTCCAAGAACAACACAACTGTGCATGAAACAATAAAAACGAAGTGTCTAGAAAGATCTGAGCTTTTTATTGATGAAGAAGGGGATGCCTTGGGCATCCCCAAGCTTTAACGCATGTACCTCTTGGATATTTCTTGGGGTGACACCATGGTGGAATCCCCAAGCTTGAGTTTTTGTCCATTCTTGATCTCATTGCATCATTCTCTCTCTACACCTAAAATTTTTCCTTCACAGAAAACTTCACACAATGTTTATTAGCAACATTAGCTTATTCAAAAGATATTAGACCACTGGCAAAGCTTTGGAACAGCAAGGATTTTCAGTGAAAAGACAAGCTACTGTAGTAACTCCTTCAACAAGCTCAATTTACCTGAAGAGAACTCAAAAAGGAATCAATAAGAAGCAAATGCAAATAATGGCAGAAATCTGTCAAAACAGACCAGCAGGTAGAAACGATTTTTTTCTAACATCTTATGTTGCTCAGATCAAAAAGTGTTGAACATGCGAGTTACAGAGCCTCCTCACGATTTTTTTGGTGGAGGACAGAAATCTGTTTCGGGACAGCAACTCCCCAAATCTTATTTCCCTCTCATTAGACGTCATTCTTGGCAAAAAAAGCAAACAAAAAGGATAAGGACATGTCATTACGGAAGTAATAACTTCCAAGACTCAAGGAAACTCTTGGGTTATCTCCCAACAAGTACTTTTCTTTAACGCCTTTAAGTTAGGATTGATAGCTTGAGAAGATGCTCACATAAGAATTATGAATTGAAGTCAAAGAGAGCATCAAGAAGCAAATTCAAAACACATTTAAGTCTAACCCACTTCCTATGCATAGGAATCTTGTACACAAATAAGTTCACAAAGAACAAAGTGACATGCATAGGAAGAGAAAACAAGAGTAACTTCAAAACTTTCAGCACAAAGAGAGGTGTTTTAGTAACATGAGAATTCCAACAACCATATTTTCCTCTCTCATAATAATTTTCAGTAGCCTCATGAATAAACTCAACAACATAGCTATCACATAAAGCATGATTTCCATGATCTACAAACACATAATTTCTATCAAGCTCAAAAATAGTAGGGTTAAAACCTTCACAGGTTTTACCCAAAGTAGATATTTCAAAAGGATCCATAAGTACATAACATTCATCCTCCTTTGGTAAGCATGGGGGACAATCAAATAATATAATAGGTAAAGAGTTACTCTCATTATATTGTAGGCATGGGTAGATCCATTCTTCCTCCTTTTGTTCATCACTCTCCTCCACTTTTTCATCTAATGAGCTTTCAGTTTCAGCAATTTCTTCTTCCATAGGCTCCTGCAAGGCATTCGTCTCTTCCAAATGTGTAAAACACTTATTAAAATATTCAAGGATATATCCATTGTCTTCCTTGTAATTATCAAAGCAAATTTAAGTATCTCATAAACCTCACATTCATAAGGTGCATTATCAGTATTTTCAAGTAAACTAGCAAGTTCAAATGCACCCTTGAAAACAATAAATTCTTCAATTTGTTCCACATCATAAAAGTCATAATTTACTTTAACATAAGCATATATGGTAACATTATCATTATACTCACATTGAAAAGGCAGGTGTTTATACTACGGCAACACGACTTATCAACGCAATAAGTAACATTATAAGTAGAGCACACGTCTCTAGCAATAGTATTCAACTTATCAATTTGTTCCCATAAGTGTTTCCCTTTTTGTGACAAACGGTGTTCCTTATAATAATACTTTTGTTATTCCGTGAACCCACCTTGCCAATAAGAACTAGTTTCAAAGAAACCATCCATTGATAGAAAGCATGACCAAGCAAGGCAATAACAAACCGGCAACCAGAGTGGGAACTAATTTTTTGTGTTTTTGAATAAAGCAAGCAAACCAAACTAGACTAATTTTTTTGTGTTTTTTGAAAAGAGGCAAACAAAACCAAGAAAAATAAACAAAGCAAACTAAAAACAAAGTAAAGAGAAAGGAAGTGAAGGACTCCCCTAGTGAAGACGTCCTTAGCCTCACCGACAACGGTGCCAGAAAACTTGTTGGTGACTTCTTGATGGCGCCAGAGAACTTGGTGCTTGATGTGGAGTATTGTTAGGAACCCCAAGAGCAAGGTGTGAAGAGCACATCAGCAAGTCTTCCCTCAGTTGAGACCGAGGTTATCGAACCAGAAGGAGGAAGGAAACGTCACACAGGTGTTGCAAGCAACGCGAAGACCTGCACAACACAAACTCAAGACTTTGCCCCAACGAATCAGTGAGGTTGTCAAGCTCACCGGTCTGCTGTAACAAAGGATTAAACATATGGTGTGGAAGGTAATGGTTTGTAGCAAGTAAACAATTAACAGTGAAGGATGTATCAATGATAAAGATTGGACCAGGGTCCATAGTTCACTAGAGGTGCTCTCCTTAGATAAACAACGTGGCATGAAGGGTAAACAAATTATAGCGGGGAAATTGATAGGAACTGAGCAAGGAATTACAATGCAATTACTAGCCAGAAAGATCCTATGAGGTTGATTGGTCAATACAAAAATATACATAGACCGTCATCTAACTACATCTATGACTAGAAGTCCACCTTTAGGTTATCATCCGAACCCCCTCCAGTATTAAGTTGCAAGCAACAGAGAACTGCTTTAAGCAAAGTGTGTAAGGTAAACAGTCCACATCTTCCATGAACAAGAGACCGTTGTTTTCTCCCTAGTAGAAACAACACATCTACAACCAAAGAGATTTCTGTCACTTCCCTTGGAAACTAGAGGCATGAACCCACTATCGAGCATAAATACCCCCACTTGGAGTCACTAGCAACTACTTGGCCAAGATAACCACTAGAAACGGAGAGCATGCAAGATCACAAACAACACAGACATGATAGAATCATAAAGATAAAACCATTAATCAAACCAACATAATAATCTCAATATCCATCGGATCCCTGCAAACACAACATGCATGATTACAAATAGATTAGATCTTGATCATGAATGGAGCTCACAAGATCTATACATAAAAGCACAAAGGAGGAGATACAACCATCTAGCTACTACATGAACCCATAGTCCAAGGTGGAACTACTCACACATCATACCAGAGAGAAGGCCTCCAGGATGATATCCCCTATGGCAGGGTGTCGGGAAGAACTTCAAATCCCCCCGATCTAGGGACGATAGTGGCGGCGGCTATAGACGGTTTCGTGGATTTCTGATTGGCTACTCAGGTTTTCTGCATCGAGGGCTTCTTATAGGCGAAGGGGCGAGACCGGGAGGCTGCCATGGGCACCAAACCCTAGCCAGGTGTGGGCCGACCTGCCCCCGCACCTGGGGTGGGTCTGCCCCCCCATGGCCGGCCCCTCTGGCTCTCCTATGGACTTCTTGTTCCCTACAGAAAGTAATTGACTTTGACGTTTGTCCCGTCCAATTCCGAGAATATTTATTTACTAACTTTTCTGAAACCAAAAACAGCAGAAAATAGGCATCTGGCACTATTGCAACTTGTTAATAGGTTAGTACCAGAAAACATGTAAAAAGCACCTCAAAGTGTAGGCAAGCAGAGCAAAGTAGATACAAAACAAGCATGGAGTATCAAAAATTATAGATACATTTCCAACGTAACAGGGAGGTACCCCTCGGCAAGCATCTCCTTGAGATTGCTGTTATTGATATCAGATCCGTGTCACTCTCCCTTGTGAGAGTCTCCTTCCTCCTCTAGTGGTTCCATCCCCGCTGGAATATGGTCACCGCCGGTGGATTCCATCACCGCGGTGCAGGGCAATACCAGGCCCTCTGGGGGCACCTAAATGGAGCCTGCCGTCTTTGCTGCGACGTTGCTTGTTGCCTCCATGGATGGGGTTGAGCTACTGCTCGCCATTGGTGTGGGGAAGAAGGTGATCATGGGACTGGGGAAAAGCTAGGGTTTTCTCGGTGCGCGCAGAGAGCTCGAGGAGACGTTCGCTGGAGGAAGAAGATGACGTGAGGAAAATGCGGTGAAAAGATAAAATCTACCACGGTTATAATTTATAGTACTCTGCATCAAGATTCGTGCAAGTTGATCGAACGATTGCTGCGTGGACAGCGCGTGCGTGGAAATTTAGCCACGTTTCCACACCGACAACGTTTCACATCCTTCACGTGGGAAAACGGCTATGATTGCATTCTCCGCATGTGTGAGTTACGAGGCATCGCTGACCTATGGTCTATGTTGCTCTAGCTGACACGGGCAGGTGAACCATCCCATCTGAAGATTCCGGCATGGACGGATCCAGTCTGGCTACGAGAAGAGTACGATGGAAGATTCAACAGTTCTCCGACTTACAAATTGAAGGTGGAGAGTGTTGCAGGGTTCTTGGGAGGACTACAAGATATTGCTTGACGATTTGCCGACATTCATCTAGACGGAGCATTCAACCTGAAGAGGCAAGACGGTGCAAGATCTCGGAGTTATCCGGGGGCTACTGTTGGGGATATGCCAAATGGGTATCACCATAGTATGTCTCTAATTCGGATAATCCGGGTGGCCCATAGTTGGTAGCAAGTCCCATGGCCTGCTGGGCAGCCCAGTTAGATGGATCCAGAAGGGAGGCCCATGCCGGATAAAGGAAGGCTACGGAGGAGTCACCGACGTACCCGGAGCCTTGGAGTGCAAGACACGTTAGACTAGTTGTATACCGTGTAGGACTCTATAACCTGTCCGGCTAGGACTTTGCCTGTAACCCTAGGATCTGGCGACTATATAAGCCGGACCTATGGGACCCTTTAGGGAACAAGTTATATCAATCAATTCATATCACGCATAGCGAACCGATCCCTGTAACTCGGCGTATTGCCATAATAGTGATTTATAGCAGGAGTAGGATCCCCCCACCGTCGTGGGATCTGAACCTGGGTAAGTTGTGTTACCTCATACCCGCCAACCTTCCGCCTTACCCCACATCTCTAAAAACGCTCTGTAAGTACCCCTCCATGGCGTACTCTTCGGCAATACCATGGCATTCATGGTTCTCCCCAAGTTTTATGAGCTCACACTTGACAAGCAAACTATCCTTTTCAAGGTACTCAAGGTCCTTAGTAAGAGAAGCATGCGAAACCTCAAGCTCTTTCTTTGAAGCATCAAGCTCTTGAGACAAGGAGTTAGCCCTATGAATAGTGTCCATGTTATTTTCCTTATCAAGTTCAAAGGTTTTAATTTGTTGTTTAAGAAATGAAGTGGTGTTCTTTTCCTCACATAGCTCTTGCGAAAGAAGATTGAATCTTTGTTTATCATCATCAGTATGAGATTCCAAGCTATCAATGGTCTCGTCACGTGAGTTGACAAGTTCCATTAATTGCTTGACTCTAGCACGAGCAATGCAAGGAAGAGACTTCATGATATCATACATTTCTTGTATATATTCTTCACCAAATTCATCACTATCACTATCATGGTTACTCTCAAGATCATCCAAGATGATAGATAGAGATGGAGGAGAGAATATTACCTTGGATATCCTTGTCATGAGACAAGTGGCGGCGACCTTGGGAGTAGGAGAGTCGTCGGTGTAGTCTTTGGTGTAGTCGTAGGTGAAGAGAGACCCGAGTTCGGCAAAGGCAAAACCGGCTGACGAGGGTTGACTTCGTCAATGCCCATTGTTATGGACTTGGGTTTTGGAGAAGATGGGGATGCTGGAAGTCGTGGAACGGTTAACAGACAGGCAACACGGGACACATGATTTACCTAGGTTCAGGCCCCCGGAGGGAAAACCCTACTCCTGCTTGTCTGCTCTTGATTACGACAGAACCGAAAGTTATAGGGGTGTGCAGATGCAATCTGGCGTGAGGTGCGTATGCGATGGTGTGAGAGGATCCTTATCGCTGTACCCTCCTGGCCTTTATATAGATAGGCAGGTCACGAGCTTAGGTCGAGTCGGTTACAGATTAGGGTTGGTACCCTTTGAAATTCTATCTACTCTAGACTTGTCCTCCAAGAAGTCTAAGACGTCATGGGCTGCGTGTCTTTGACGTGGGACTTCCTTGGGCTGGACCAGGTATACCAATGTAGTGTACCCGTGGGGTATAACCATGTCGATGGCCAGAGTGTTCAATGAATCGTAGATTGTGAGTCTCTTCAATCTTTCAGGTGCTATGTAGTTGAACCTATTTTACAAGGAGAAATGTTTAGTTCATAGGGATTGTTGATGCGTGTGCCTGATTCACCTGACGGATCAGGGCCAGTTAACTGTCATAGGACAAAACAACACGATCTTCATCAAACTCGATTCCCCAGACTCGAATTTGGAACGATTCCTGGTGTGATTCGACTAAGGCCGTTATGGACTTACAGGAGTCCAATCCCAATGATTTTAAGTGATGTACCCAACACGCCCGTCGAGATTTTCATCGTGCATGTTGACATGGGGGTTTACTGGCAGAGCGCAGTCAGGTGCGTTACCAGGCCATCAGATGATATCTGTAGGGCTTATCTTTGCATCGTAGACACATCATCCGAAATTTTGTCACCGCGGAGGTTTTTCGGGTGGCCAAGGAGACTGCTTCTCACTTAGTGTTGGTTTGGGCAAAGTTTCCAAAAAGATTTTTGTCGTATTTGATCCGAAGGATCGTAATCAAAGAGTTTATAGGGTGCGCGATCAACTGAAAACTTCGGGCTATTGCTGGCTTTGCCTTGATGACGTCAGTGCTGATGCTTGGTGATCTCAAACGTCTGCGGCAGCAGAGATGATGCGATGAGACGATCGTGGGTCCCACCGTCTGACTTGAAGTTGACTAGTCACACGCAGACAAACCGAAAATTACGATGTCCCCTCAATTTCTGTGCATAGTGGACGACGTGCTGGCGACGGTTCGGTGTAGTGTTGACACGTGTAGGGTTAGATTTGAGGCGTTCGCTAGGGCTTCTGAATCAATGGCTCATGTGAATCGTCTTCTTCCTTTTATACCGTAGGTAAACAGTGATTGCCTTTTACCCTTCGTCATTTTCCTCATCTCCATTGCTTCCATTTGCACGAGCTTCGCTGCCCTTTTCTATGCTCTAGATATTCTTTGCACTTTCCCTTCCTCCTTCGTGCGCGCGCACCGCCACCGTCGCCACTACAAAACGGGCAAGCCAAAGAAGACCGCTGCTGGAGCTAGTTCAAGCATCGCTGGCGGCGGCAAGAAGGTCGCCGCTACCGCCCACACCACGGACAGCGGCTGGAAGCGCACAGAGATGCGCGATGGGGACCTGGGCAAGCTGCGCGATTCTAGGTTGATCCCCCAAAACAAGGAGGACGCCATCCTCCCCGGTGACGAGGTAATCCCGCGCCCACCCGAAGGTTTTCAGGTGATGTTTTACGCCTTTGTCATCCGCGATCTTTCTCTTCCTATCCACGAATATCTTCGTGGACTCCTCTTTTTCTATGGGATTCAATTGCATCATTTGTCTCCCAAATCTCTTCTCCACATCGCCTGCTTCATCACTCTTTGTGAGTGCTGGCTCGGTATCGAGCCGCACTTTGGGCTCTTCTAGAAGCTCTATTCCGTGATGAGGCAGTTTGGTACTGGGGGAGTCTATCCGCTCGGCGGCTACATCATCTCCATTCGATCTTCTATTCTTTTATTCTCCTTTTCCATGTGCGAGTCCGTCCAGTATTGTCGGAAAAAGTGGTATTACATCCGCGACGCCAAGTTGGACGGACAAGAATATGGTCTCGCCCCATTCGACTCCGCTCAGAAAATCGTCCCAAAGAGGTCGTGGAAGAACCACATCTTGGAGGGTGAAACTACAGAGGTGGAGGAGCTCTACCGTCGTGTGGAGGTGCTCCAGATGGTGGTTGAGAAGGAGGTCAATGGCGTGGACATCATCCGCACCTTCCTCAAGCATCGGGTGCAGCTGCTCCAAGCGAGGGCGCATCCAATGTTTTTATATGCTGGTCGCACCGACCCTACAAGGGTCTCACCTAAGGAGGTGTCCAAGGGTGATCTTGATAGAGCCCTTCGGCCTCTGCTGAAGTACAAGGCCGAGGAGGATCTCCCGGGGAAATCCTTGACCTCCCCCTTCAGTGCTACAAATGCAGTTCCGCAGGTGGAAACTTGTAGTTTGCGCGTTTCGCTTTTTCGAGTGTTGTTTGCTTCTTGTTAGTATCACTAATCATGTTCTCTTGCGTGTTCTGTTTGCAGGGTCTGAAGGTAGTAGGGATGATGCCCCCTCTGCCTGAGAAGTTTCTGATTATGCTGGATAAAGAAGTTGTGGATTCTGAATCCGAGCTTCCTCCGGCGCGGTCTCCTACTACGAACGCTCCCGAGGCGAGCGAAGGGCGGACCCGACAGCGCACCCGGAGCAAGTCTTCGGATGCGTCTACCCCTCCAAATCCAAGGGGTCCGTAGTTCCTCGAGCAGCACGATGTGGAAGAAGGTGCGTCGTCTGCGCCTTTACCTGTCATGCCCCTTCGGGCTGTGGCTCCACAGCTGCCAGCCAAGAAGAAGAAGGAGAAGGCAGTTCATGTCTTCAATTTATCAGACATTGCCGTGGTATTGCCGACGAGTACGCCATAGAGGGGTCCTCAAAGTGCGTGTTTAGAGACGTGGGGTAAGGCGGGGGTTGGCAGTGCAGGTAACAGCTTACCTGTGTTCGATCCCACGACGGTGGCGGAATCCTACTCCTGCTATAAATCACTATAAGGGCAATACGCCGAGTTACAGAGATAGGTTCGCTGTGCGAGGTGACTAGAGAGTCTAAGTTATTGTATGAGATTGTGCCATAAAGGCTCCCATAGGCCCGACTTATATAGTCGTCAGATCCTAGGGTTACAGGGAAAAGTCCAAGCCGGACAGGTTCTGAGTCCTACACCGCCTATCACTAGTCTTGTGTATCTTGCACTCCAAGGATCGATGCACGGTGACTCCACCGTAGCCTTCCTTTATCCGGCATGGTCCTCCTTATGGATCCACCTAAGCTGGGCCCAAAGGGCCACACGTGCCATGCTACCGACTATGGGCCACCCGGGTTAGTCAGATAAGAGATATGCTATGAGGATACCCATATAGCATATCCCCAACAGTAGCCCCCGGAGAACTCCGAGATCTTGCGACGTCTTGCCTCTTCACGTGGAATGCTCCGTCTAGATGGATGTCGGCAAATCGTCAAGCAATATCTTGTAGTCCTCCCAAAGAACCCTGCAAAGGTTTTCTCCGTCTTCTATTAGTAAGTCGGAGAAACGCAGAATCTTCCATCGTACTCTTCCGTAGTCGGATTAAATCCGTCCATGCCGGAATCTTCGATGTGACGGCTCATCTACCATGTCAGTTATGACGACGTAGGCTTAGGTCAGCGATGCCTCGTAACTCACACATGCAGAGAACGCAATCATATCCAATTTTCCGCATGGCGTCTGAACCGTTAGCGGCGGTTGGAGACGTGGCGAAATTACCGCGCACGTTCACGAACACGTCGTCTATGCGGCAACCGTTCGATTAGCTGCATGAATCTTGACGCAGAGTAAGATAAATAGTAACCGTGGGACACTTGCCACTTTTTACCCCATTCTCTCGCGTCATCATCTTCTTCCTCCAGACGCACGCCTCCACGAGCTCTCCGCAGAAAACCTCGAAGAAACCCTAGCCTCTCTTTGCATCAGTCGCATCCTCCCAGTTCTCCATGGCCAGCAGCAGCTCCTCCCCGTCGATGGCGGCGTCGAGCGAAGCCACGGCGAAGCCGGCGAGCTCCGTTGTCGTGCCCCCAGAGGGCCTGGTCATCCCCGCGTCAGCGGTGATTGAAACCACCGGCGGTGACCACAATCTGGCGGCGCTAGAGCCTCTGGAAGAGCGGACTTCGCACAAGGCGTGGCGGCTCGGACATCACCGCGACATCCAAGAGATGGTCGTGAGGCTACCTCCCCGCGAGGAGGGCTCGCTGGCGGCTGCCGGCCGGCAAGGTGACACCTTCTCCCCAAGCCGAAGAAAAGGTGTACCTCAAGGATCAGCTGGTACGCGGCGTTTCCCTGCCCATCTCCCACTTCTTTTTGTCCGTCTTGAACCACTTCAAGGTTCAACCCCATAACCTCTCCCCCAATAGTATCTTAGTGCTTAGCAACTTCCCGACACTTTGTGAGGGTTACCTAGGGATTAGGCCTAGGTTAGACTTGTTCGTGTACTTCTTCACCGTCAAACGTGAAGCCGGACATAGTAGGGAGGAGCTTAGGAACTGCGGCACCATAAGCTTCAAGATCCGACCTGGTCGGCGGTTCCCCGACATCGTCGGCCACAAGTCGTGCAAAAACTGGCAGTGGACGTACTTCTACGGCCCCGACATTCCTTTGGCGGGCCGAGAAGTGACGTACCCGGACTTCGTGGATGGAGCCGCCGCTGAATTTTCCACATGGAGATCCCATGCCTCTCTTCCCTCCGACCTCGACGCTTCACGCGCAATAAGGCGGATCAAGTGGTTCGTAGAGACGGGTTTGACCGGCTTGGACCTAGCCATGTGCTGGTTCATCAGGCGAATCCAACCTCTGCAGCATCGCGTGAAGTTCATGCACGAGTACACCAGTGATCGAAGGGATACCCTCCGGATCTTCGTGGATAACTTCTCGAGCGACTCCGTCAAGCTCCGTCTGAAGGACATTGTCAAGGTGAAGGATAAGAAGCACGGCTTCACCATCACCTGCGACATGTACGTAGACGACATGTGCCCAAAGGTAGGTATTTATTTTCCGTATATGACATTGCTCCAGTTTCCCCGTCTTGCCAGTGCCATCTTATCTAACACGGTTATTTCTCACTTAACAGCTTAGCGATCTAGATGAGGACAACCTGGCTGCCCAAATCTATGATCCAAAGATGAAGGAAGTCACGGTCGTGTCCGACGACGATGTCCCGTTGGCGCGGAAGCGGAAGAGCTCCACCTCTGCCGACGGAGGCAAGAAGAAGAAGGCGGAGGTGGAGCCTCCAAAAGAGTACTACCGCCACAGGCGGAAAAGAGAAAAGCCACGGGATTTTGCCAAAGCGCCCCCTAGTGTAAGCCTCTCATTCTCACATTGTCTATTTATCTCTTGTTCTGTGCTTATGAACTTTGCGTTTGGAAGAAAGCCACAACCAGCCTCAAGAAGTCCTCCAAGACTCTTGGGGCTTCTAGAAATATCAAAGATATCTTTGCATCGACTCCTCCCCGCCATCGCCTGCTACTCCTGCCGTCAATCCTCCTCTGCTCCGACAAGCTCTCAAGTCCAGAGGCACCAGGCCCTTCCGCCATGGAAGTGGATTCCGCGCCTCTACCGAACTCATTGTTGTCGGCGACGCGTAGAGCGCTGCTCTTCAAATGGCTGAAGCTCCGGCTAAGGATGCCATCGGTAGCGGCAAGGCGGTGGTCGGAGCTGGTACCTCTGCCGAAGGCGGCACCCCTACTCCCCAGAAACCCTTCGAGTTCCCGAAGATAGTTTACCCGGCGCTCCTGCCGAGTAACACAACTATGGTTCCTGGAGGAGTGCCGTCATCTCCAACGTGCGGTCTTGAGGAACTGCTCCGACAAGCAGATATCTTGCGGGGAAATAGCATTTCCTTTGGCAAGCTGCTGGCCGAGAGTGCTACAAACCTCAAGATTATTGCACTTGTAAGTTTTACTTTACCTTTTGCATTTCATATGAGTATCCCACTATAGCCCCCGAGGATGTAGACGGAAAACCATATGTTTTGCATCTATATGCTCTAAGAGTGACTAAGTTAGAAAGAACTCTCACTGTAGCCCCCAAGCATTTAGATGGAATGAATTACTCCGACTAGATGCTTTAAGAGTAGCAAACACAGTGTTCATAATTTTCAATGCTGTAGCTCCCAAGCCTCTAGTTGTAACTGAATTAGTTCCGACTAGATGCTTAAAGAAAAGCTAAAAATATTGATAAGTTAAAAACTCTCGCTGTAGCCCCCGAGCATCTAGGTGGAAAATCTCCGACTAGGGGCTCCAAGCAGACCAAACAACGACTTAACTTTGTATTTGTTTCCATAGAATGAGAATGCTCAGAGGGGCATGGCCAACGACAAGTATCAGAAGATGCGCGCAGATCTTGAAGCCGAAAAGGGTAAAACTGCCATCTTGAAGGAACAGATCATCAAAAACAAGAGTCTGTTTTCTTTTTGCGCATTTCCGTCTTACTTTTGTGCCCATAATCTCCGAGTACTCACTGTGTACTTTGTTTTCTCCGACTTGGAGAACATGTTGCCAAGGCCAAGACATTGTCGAGCAGTCCAAGCATATCCAGCAGCTGGACAACGAGAACAAGATCCTGAAGGAGGAGAGGAAGGAGATGCTGAAGATGCACGAGGATTCCATGAAAGCCCTACGATTCCGCTCATGGAGATCAATCGCTTGAAGGAGGAGCTTGCGATCCTAAAGGATCATAAGCAAGCGATGAGCAAAACCGCCATAGCGAGCGTTTAAGCTCCTCCAACAAGAGAAGGAATCCTTGGCGGACACTCGCGAGCTAAGGCCAGCATCTTCAGTAAGTGTCCTCCGCCTTGTATTTCTGTAGTTTGGATACTTAGAGTTTATTTAACTCATGCGATCCTTGTCGAAATTTTCAGCGCCTATGGGTTTAACCCGCTCGCCTCCTTTGGACAAGGAATGCATGGTTCTTGCCGGCAACTTCATCAACACCGCCATCGCCCAAGCCAAGGAGATTTCCAAGCCCCTCCAAATATATATCAAGGCATCGGACTCCGTGACGAAGTACTCGGAGATCCTGCGTCGAGCCCCCGAGCGTGTCGCGAACTGGAAGGCTTCATGCACACGGGCTGGCGCAAGGATGGCGCTGTCTATGGTGAAGGCACACTATGAAGATGCCGACATCGACACGGTGACCTCTGGTATCCCCGACGTGGATGATGACGGCAAGGAGATCGATCATCAAGCCATCCTGTCATCACTTGCGGGTTATGACACCAGGGTTGCCGAGTTGGTGGACGTTGACGTCTTCGTGCCCAGGAACCTCATCGACAACGTCAACCAAGATTCCTCCGAGTCTCATCACAGCGCCGACATCGAGGGTGATTCTCCGGCTGGTGATGATGCGGCCTCCAAGTCTCCTGCGCCCAAAGAATGAAAAACACTTTGTAATTTCTATTTCACCTTTCGTGTGTGCACGGGAAAAACTTGTTGATGTAATCTTAAGGCGGAAAACAATGATTGTCGTATCCTGCTATTTAAGAATTAAGTCCCAGTATGTATGTATTTTTAAGCAAGTGCTGGCTTATCCATTACTCTGGTTCTTATGCTTGAATTTTTGTGAGTCGGAAGACTCGTTGTCGGAACCATGCGCTTAGGTGATGATGCCCAATGGCACCGTCAATAACCTGAGCACAAAATCGCCGACAATAAGTGCCAAAAGTCACTACTCCAGAATCCACATAAAACGAAAAAGAATGTGTAGACCTGAAAACTTAAGCTAACGCCCGTAGGCGGAATTTTCACAAATGCAATCGCAAGACTTGTGCATAAAGGTTTTATATGATCCAAAAATGAACACTAAAGGAGGTAAAAGACTCAGCAATATGAGTGAACCAAAGATCTTTACTTCATTGATCATATAAGAGGTACACAATTAGATAAAAAATGCTGAGTGTAGAAAGGACGTAGTTGTGCTATGTTCCATGGCTGATCAAGCTCCGGGTAGTCATCATCCGGGTCACGTCGCTTACGCTTATGATCCTCGTTGGGTCTATCCTTGAGTTCACGATTGTCAACAAGGTAGTAAGACCCATTGAGCAGTGCCTTGCTTATGATGAACGGTCCTTCCCATGGCTGGGATAATTTGTGACTTCTTACAGCAGTGAGCACCAAATCCCCTCTTTAAACGAGCGATGCCGAACGCGGCGACTATGGTAGCTGCGTAGATTCTGCTGGTAGATGGCGGATCTTTGGCATGCCAAAACGCGCTCCTCCTCGAGAAGGTCCACATCTAGTCGTTTGGATTCTTCAGCGTCATCTTCGTCGTAGACGGCAACTCTTGGTGCATCGTGGAGGATGTCGGAAGGTAGGACGGCTTCTGCTCCATATACCATGAATTAAGGGGTGTAGCCGGTGGATCTGTTGGGTGTAGTTCGTAGCTCCACGACAGACGGGCAATTCTTCCGCCAGTGCTCCGGTGCTCTATGTAGCGGTGCCTCAAGACGTGGCTTGATTCCCTGCAGAATTAATCCATTGGCTCGCTCAACCTGACCATTGGATTGTGGGTGTTCCACAGATGCAAGGTCAAGTCGGATGCCGTTGTCCCAGCAATAGGCCTCCACTTCTCCGAGTGACAAGTTGCTTCTGTTGTCGGTGATGATGCTATGTGGGAGACCAAATCTCACCGCTAGATCCCGGACAAATCTGAGGGCAGTTGCCCCATCAAGCTTTATAATGGGTTTAGCTTCTATCCATTTGGTGAATTTGTCAACTGCTACAAGCAGATACGTAAATCCACATGGTGCCGTATGTAACGGCCCCACCATGTCTAGCCCCCAGACTGCGAACGACCAAGTTATTGGTATTGTTCGCAATTCTTCAGCAGGAACATGTGGTTGTCGGGCATAATACTGGCATTATGTGCATGTCTCAACCAGCTTGTCGGCGTCCGCCTTCGCGGTCAGCCAGTAGAATCCTTGCTGGAAGGCTTTCGCGACCAATGATCGAGGAGCGGCGTGATGCCCGCAATCTCCAAGATCGATTTCGCGTAGGATTTCCATACCTTCTAGCTGGGAAACGCACTTTAGGTATACACCAGTAGTGCTCCTATTGTAGAGTTGCCCATTGATTATGGTATAACCCTTCGCTCGTCGTACTATTTGCCGTCTTTCGACTTTGTCGTCGGGCAAAGTTCCGTGCTCGAGATACTCCATGAACGGTTTTGTCCAAGCCAGAGGGATCTTTGTCACCATGTTGACGAAAGAGTCAGCTCTATCCGGGTTGTCGATGTCGGCGCCCTTAACGGATGGTGTGCCCTGATCCAAGTTTAGATAGCAGATCAGCCGCCTCGTTTTGTTCCCTAGGTGTGCCCTGATTGCCGACGAGTACGCCATGGAGGGGTCCTCACAGTACGTGTTTAGAGACGTGGGGTAAGGCGGACGGTTGACGGGTACGAGGTAACAAAGCTTACCCAGGTTCAGATCCCACGACGGTGGCGGAATCCTACTCCTGCTATAAATCACTATAAGGGCAATACGAAGTTACAGATAGGTTCATGCAGCGAGGTGACTAGAGAGTCTAAGTTATTGTATGAGATTGTGCCTAAAGGCTCCCATAGGCCCGACTTATATAGTCGCCGATCCTAGGGTTACAGGAAAAGTCCTAGCGGACAGTTACTGAGTCCTACACCGCTATAACTAGTCTTGTGTATCTTGCACTCAAGGCTCCTGCACGCTGGTGACTCCACCGTATCCTTCCTTTATCGGCATGGGCCTCCTTCCGGATCCACCTAATCGGGCCGCCAAAGAGGCACGTGCCATGCTACCGACTATGGGCCACCCGGGTTAGTCGGATAAGAGACATGCTATGAGGATACCCATATAGCATATCCCCAACAGACGTCGAGTCATAAGTTGCTTCACTTGGGTCTTGTTTTTCCTTGTCTTTGTAATTTTAGTTTGTTGCTGATTTTATTGGTCACTTGCAGCAATCCTTCAGAGGAGTCCCTTGATGGGGACACTCAGGAGTTAATGGCGGAGTCGAAGCCGACAGCTTCTGTCCCCCAGGTGGTGGCCACTTTGAGGACGATGGCCCGAAATCCTCCAGGAGAGAATCTCGGGCAGTCGAAACTCATAAGGCAACATGCAGACCTTCTAAGTCCACGCCTGAACACGTAAGTGTTGTTTTTGCTTCATGGAGGGAGCCCCAGAGTCCTTTTTTCATCGATTTGTGTTTCTATTTCTGCTATAGCCTTTTGTACACAACGCCAACCTTCTCATCCAGCAGCATCTAGCGCTGGAGGGTCAGCTGCAGCAGCTCCAAGGTGCATAGTAGTCTCTTTTGTTTGTTCGCCTAGTTTACGTAGTTTGTTTGTTGTACTCATTGGAAACTTCTTCATGTTGTAGATGATAATAATGCTGATCTCCGAAGACTGGATGCTCTTGAAAAGAGCCTCGGTCGAGCAGAGAAGAAGGTCGCGGATGCTGCAGAGGCTAAGGAGCGCCTGCAGAAGGAGGCTTAGGATCGCGAGCAGCAGCTCGCGGCCATTGCAGCTGCGCGGGAGAAGGAGATGGCTGACAAGCTCATGGCTGCTGCCAAGGCTATTTCTGGTAAGTTATGCCTATATTCTTTTGGTCTTCTGGTTTTCGAGTGCGCTTTATCCTTCCTCATTCGAGTGTGTTTCATTCTTCTTTTCAGATGCTTTAGGCATCATGTTTGATCGTGGTGTGCTGGATCACGAAGATGCTTTGGATGATGCCGCCGCTGCGATCGAGGATCGTTGCGCTACTGCCGCTGGCTCCTTGGATAAAGCCAAGAAGGTGCTCACGCTCTTCTACAAGGAGATCGTCCCTAAGGGCGTTGCCCTTGACGATGTCGACGCCCTTTCCGATGCCCTGTTAGAGGATGCTCCGACGGAGTACAAGCGCAAGAAGAAGGGCATCAGCGCTTCCATGGGGTTGGCGATGGCAATGGCGTCTGGAGTCGAGCTGGACCTGCCACAGATTACATCCAGGATGCCAACAACGGCAGATGGCTCTGAGGTAGATTTCACCCTCCTTGCTTCTCGCTGTAAGCGCTATGGGCCTAAGCTCATCGACCTCCTGGCTGACTATGCGGCGAATCAGCAGCATGAGGCCAAGAGCAGGCCGTCTAGCTCCGAGACTGCTCTGGATACGGGCGCTTAGGCCTGTGTATTGTAGCTAGTATAGCTGCTTCTTCTCAGATGCTTCCTTTTGTAATGTCTTGCTGATGAACAAACCCAATTATGCCACGAGGTGGCTTTATTTATGTATATAAGTTTGTCTTTTGAGATGCTGCCAGGAATGCTTGTGATGTTCATGCTTGCGTATTTGCCTTTAGGGTTCTTCGGATGAGGTTCCGGTTGTCACTCCGACCGATCCTGAGCCGCGACCATCTTTGGATGATGCGTCACAATTGGATTTTCTGCGCGATCGTGTCCTCAGCTTGGAGAAGGACATCCTTAGCATTCGAGGCCACGCGGATTGTGCAAGTCCAAGGCTGAGCGAGCCACGGCCAGGGAGGAGTTCTTTCTCGGCGAGTTGCGGCAGATGGGTGAGCAGATTCAGGTCTTCGTGAATTGATGTTCTTTCAGGTGTAGCTTTGTATGCTGGCTCATTGCGTGTGTTGTGCAGATGTGAATCTCATTCTGAGGAAAGAGAAGGAGCGTGTCGCCATTCAGATGAACTGTTTGACGCAGCAAGACCTGGAGGCTGGTGGCTTCTTCTGGATGGACCGTGATCGAGCCGTCGTCCTTGCAACGGAGCAAGATCGCGTGAACCAGTTTCTTCGGGTGCTGAGGCAAGCGAGGTCATCTTTGGCGGCCATCTGGTCTGTCATGTTACCTTTGGACGTCACGCCTTCTACCTTTCTGGGTCTTCTTGGCAAATTTTGGAATATGGGCCATGTCAAAGAGTTGGTGTGTCATCAGCTAATTGCAGGAGTCAAGGCTGCCTTGTCTCTTGTTCGATTGCATCACCGTGATGTCAATCTTGTAGAGGTGGCGATTGGGCCGCCCCTTCGACCGGATGGCAGCTTATGGGACATGCGTCCTCACTATGCGGTTGTGGTGCAACATGCGGAGGAAATTGTAGATTTTTTAAGCAGCGGGCAATTATAATGCTCCAGAACAATTAGGTCCTGTGAAGAAAAACAGATGATGTAAAATTTGTATGTATTCGAGTGGGATTGTAATGCCCTTTGTAAATTTTTATATGTACTAGCATGTGGTGCTTTGTTATGTGTGTGTCCTTTTCATTAGCCTGACATGGTCAGCTACTCAGGTTGTATGCATTGTTCTCAGTCGACGAGATCGTGAGGTGAGGCGTAGCCCCTGAGCGTATTTAGCGAGAAATAATGTAAGGTGAAAAGATATTCGGGCCAAGGAACTTAGCTTTTATTCATAGCGAAACGAGGAGGTACATTGTTCGGCTGAGTAGCCTTATTGAAAGTAAAAGGTAACTAGGGGTAGAAGCATCGCAGTCGTACGACGTTCCAGGGGTTGGAGTATTCGAATCCTGATGCGACGTCCATGAGGCGATAGGCGCCACCTGGGATGACTTCTATGACGATGTAGGGTCCTTCCCAGGGTGACTCGAGCTTCTCGGGCCATTCTTGCTTGAGTCGCAGGACAAGGTCTCCTTCGACGAAGGACCTTGGGCGCAGCCGACGGCTGTGGTAGTTGTGGAGGCTCTGCTGATAGATCGCTGAGCGAGCCGCGACGATGTCGCATGCCTCGTCGAGTGTGTCGACAACGTCTTCGAGTGCTGCAGATGACTCGGCTTCGCTGTAAGCGACGACCCGTGGGACCTTATGGCGTACTTCGGTGGGTAGCACGGCTTCGGCTACGTGCACCATGAAGAAGGGCGTGTAGCCGGTCGAACTGTTCGGTGTTGTACGCAAGCTCCAGAGGACGGAGGGTAGCTCCTCTTACCAGGATCCCACAAGCTTTTCGAGTGGGCATAGTAGGCGTTTCTTGATGTCGTTGCCTATGAGGCTGTTGGCCTTTTCGACCCGTCCGTTGGTCTGCGGGTGCACCACAGAGGCATATGATATGTTGATGCCGAGGTTCCACAGAAGTCTTGGAATTCTTTTGAGATGAAGTTCGAGCCATTGTCCGTGATGATGCTATGAGGCACGCTGAACCTGTAGACAATGGACTCAAAAAACTTGACGGCCGTTTTGCCGCTTTGGTTGGTGAAGGGCGTGGCCTCGATCCACTTGGTGAACTTGTCAACTATGACTAGGAGGAAGACGTGGCCTCCTTCCGAGGATTTTGGTAGTTTGCCAATCATGTCAAGGCCCCATTGCACGAAGGGCCAGGCTAGCGGTATATGCCTCAGCTCAGATCCTGGTGCGTGTGGCTTGTCCGCGTATCTCTGGCAGGCGTTGCACCTCTGGGGAATGTCCTTGGCGTTGTTCATGGCGGTTGGCCAGTAGAATCCAGCTCGTAGAGCTTTGGCTACTAGGGAGCGGATACCTGCGTGATGGCGGCATATGCCCTCATGGATGTCTTGGAGGATGCTTTTGCCGTCACCTATGGGGACACACCGTTGGAGCACACACGAAATGCTGCACTTGTACAGCTCGCCATTGAGGATGGTGAAGGCTTTAGACCGGCGAGATATGCGCCGAGCATCTTTCGGGTCATCGGGCAGTTCATTATTTATAAGGTACCGAAGGTACGGCTGCATCCATGTCTCTTCAACCACCATGACCTGCATCAGGCTGACTAGCTCGGCCTCAGTGTCGAGCTTTTCGGGTCCTTCCTGTCCTTCGGGTAGCGCAGCCCCCTAGTGCTCTGCTTCTTCGGCTGAGCCTTTCAAGAATTTTCTCTTGATGGAGGGCATGCAGATTTGTTCGAGGAACACACCTGGTGGCACCCATGCATAGGCGGAGCCAATGTTGGCGAGCCTGTCAGCTTCTTCGTTGCTTTCTCTTCCCACGTGCCGAAGCTCCCAGCCGTCAAAGTCTCCTTCAAGTAAGGTGTAGAGCGCGCGGTACGCGATCATGTTAGCGCTGTGAGCGTCGCACTCATTCATCGTCTGTTGGACGACAAGGTTCGAGTTACCATAGATGACGAGTCGTTTTGCGCCGAAGATCTTGGCCATCCTCATGTCGTGGATGAGGGCCTCATATTCGGCCTCGTTGTTGGAGGCACGAAATTTCATCCGAAGGACGTACTTCATCTTATCGCCTTGAGGGGACGTCAGTATGACGCCGAGTCCTGCTCCAGCCTCATGCTTGGAGCCGTCGAAGTGCATCGTCCATGATTGCGACATGTCCGGAGTATCCGACAGCTGGATTTTCATCCATTGGACGAGGTAGTCAGAGAGTACCTGAGATTTAATGGTGGTGCGCCGCTCGTAGATTATATCCAGAGGGGACAATTTGATGCCCCACAATGCTAAGCGCCTCGTGACTTCAGAGTTGTTCAGGATGTTTAATAATGGGGCGTCCTTGACGACCATGATCTGGTGTTCCTGGAAGTAGTGGCTCAGCCGATGAGCCATCATGAATACGTTGTAGGCGAGGTAGTGAGGGTACCTCTTCTTTGCCGGGATCAGTACCTCGCTGAGGTAGTAGATTGGGCGTTGGACCTCGTGGGTATTGTCATCCTCAGGTCGCTCGACCACGAGCACAGTGCTTACCACCTGATGTGTTGATATAATCTATAGCATTAGAGGTCTCGTTCCTTTGGTGTGACCAGGACAAACGAGGTGGAGGGCAGCCGCTTGAGGTCTTTGAATGCGTTGTCTGCTTCGGGTGTCCACTCGAACTTGTCTGCCTTGCGCAACAGCTGATAGAAGGGTAGGGCCTTCTCGCCCATGCGACTAATGAATCTGCTCAGTGCCGCGATCTGCCCAGCCAGCTGCTGGACACCTTTGAGGTTCTTTGGCTTCACCATGGCTAGTATGGCCCTAATTTTCTTCGGATTCGCCTCGATCCCCCGTTGGGAGATGAAGTAGCCGAGTAACTGGCCAGATGGGACACCGAAGGCGCACTTTTCTGGGTTTAGCTTGATCTTGTAGTGATCAAGGTTATCGAACATCTCACGGAGATTTTCGATCAGAATTTTGGCTTCTCTGGTTTTGATTACTATGTCGTCGGCATAGACTTGGATGTTACGACCGATCTGGTGTTGGGGATATGCTATATGGGTATCCTCATAGCATGTCTTTTATCCGGATAACCCGGGTGACCCACAGTTAGTAGCATGGCCCATGGCCCATGGCCTGCTAGGCGGCCCAGTTAGATGGATCTAGAAGGGAGGCCCATGCCGGATAAAGGAAGGCCACGGAGGAGTCACCGACATACCCAGAGCCTTGGAGTGCAAGACACGCTAGACTATATGTAAGCAGTGTAGGACTCTGTAACCTGTCCGGCTAGGACTTTTCCCTGTAACCCTAGGACCTGGCAACTATATAAGTCGAGACTATGGGAGCCTTTAGGCCACGATAACTTAGACTCTCTAGTCACCTCGCACATCGAACCAATCCCTGTAACTAGGTGTATTCCCCTTATAGTGATTTATAGCAGGAGTAGTATTCTGCCACTGTTGTGGGATCTGAACCTGGGTAAGCTGTGTTACCTCGTACCCGTCAACCGTCCGCATTCCCCCACGTCTCTAAACACGCACTGTGAGGACCCCTCCATGTCGTACTCACCGGCAATACCACGACAGTTGACGCCCACCATGGGGCAAGAGGCGCTTCAGGCTCTTCAGCGGGCGAGGACCATGATCTTCACGGGAATCGGCGAAACCATAGCCATCGGTCGCGTTTTCTTCTCCGGCAACATTCCGATCGTCCCTCTCGACGAATTCTGGATCCCAGCGAAGACGAACCCTACGCGGTGCTCGATCGTCCCCATCTGAGATATCCACCTCTTCATCGGCGAAACCGACTCGAGCACTAGTTCCCTGGGAGTTGGAGGAGCATCAAGACCCACACGGACCGCCTACTGGCAGGATACGTTCGCGGAAGGATCGATGTCGGATCTCTCCTCGGAGTTTGCCGGCAAAGATCGGAAAAATTCAATGCCCACCCAAACCGCCCCTGTGCAGGATATAATGGTGGAAGATCGCTGCAAGTCCGCCGGCTTCGCCCGTGCGTCTAGACAACAGAGATCCAAGTTTGTCGGTGTGGTTACCATCTTCGATCTGGCGCGTTGCATCCAGAGAGAGGGCGAAAAACCCCGCGATTACCTTGCCAGATGGCTATGTATACCGGGCGACTTGGCTCATTACCCCAATGATGATGCTATGTATCACTTTGTGGAAGGACTGGACCAAGGTACGCTTCTCCGGCATACGCTAAGGCGGCAGCAGGCTTCAGGACGCCTCACCTTCGAAAGCATGGTGAACACCATAAACAACTACGCGGAGGCTGAGGAGGCAGCTCACAGACAGCCCTTGCGCTTCTTGACGGATCCCCTCCGCCTCAGCCACCGCCACCACCGCCTCCGGTCGTCATCGCCGCAGTTGTGCCACCACCTCGAGTCATCATCACTGTCGTCGCACCTCCACCCCCCATCATCGAGGAAGCCCGGGCACCCTTCAACTTCGTGCTGGACGCACTCGACGCCGACATCAGCGCAAATTCGGAGGAGAAAGACTTCATCCTAGAGGAGCTAGACTCCGCTATGTAGGAGATGGAGGAGGATTACAAACGCGACGAGCGGGCCAACAACACCGTCACGTCCCGAGAGGTGTTTGTCGCCATTGGGACGGCGATGGATGAAGATCAGCATGGACGAGCTCCGCCTACAACGCTGTACAAAGGGAAGGGACCACCTGTTGTTGCCGACAATGGTCGCGCAAAGGTCATGCCCCCTCTCCCTAACCCAATGCAAGAAGCGGCCACCGGAACTCGCACCGTCCGAGCAACAACAACACCAAGAACCCGCGCCTCCCAGATCTACGCTCGCTGCTGCCCAAGTCACTCCAGCTTATAGAGTGATGTACGGCAATCTCCTCGTCGAGCCTATGACCGTGGCTCATATTCGCAATGTAGTCCAGCTTGACGAGAAGCGCCAGCAGCTGCTGGAGGAAGCGCAGGCCATCGCGGAGCAAGGCGCAAAGCTAGATCGAGATCTGGCCAATGCGCAGAAGTCAATAGAGAAATCTAGAGAAATGGAGGCTGAGTACAAGACTCTGCTGCAACAGCAAAAGGCTAAGAAAGCTCCGGCTCGCGTCATCAACGATCCTGGTGTACGGCGAAACCTAGGATGGGCTCCCTCGGCAATCCCACCCACACCAATCGCCACTACAAGTTCTTCAACGACCTTAAGGAGGACCCGGAGTCCGGCTACAAGCAAAGTTGGAAGAACAGACCGCGAGGCAAGGGCAAGGGGAAGAAGGAGGAGGAGTCCAAGGATTGAAGTGACATGGACGAGGATGTTGACCCCAAGCATGTCGCCAAGAGCGACAGAAAAGGTAAAAAACCTTCGAGAAGAAGGCGACAGTTTTCCACACTTTCCTTGGCACCCCCACCGTCCGACAACAGAAGACCTCCATGAGGATACTGATGGCAACTCTACCCCTAGTTCCCCAATACCTGCGCTGGTCGAAGATTCCAATTACTTGGGACAGGAAGGATCACCCAGACCTCATCCCTACGGAGAACCAATACGCCATGATCATCAACACCCTGATTGACGGAAATGAGTTCACCAAATGTATGGTGGATAGTGGAAGCAGCATCAACATCATGTACCTGGATACACTGCACAAGATGAACTTGACGGAGGCACACCTAAGGCGGACCAGCACCATCTTCCATGGAGTAGTTCCTAGTCGGGAGGCTCAGTCCCTTGGGTGCATCACACTTCAGGTCGATTTTGGTGATGTCAATAATTACCGCCAAGAACGCATGACCTTTGAGGTGGTACCCTTCAAAAGCGTGTACCATGTCATAATCGGTCGCGATATATTCCACACCTTCATGGCCAAGCCATGCTTCGTCTACAACAAGCTCAAGATACCCGGACCAAACGGTGTCATCACCGTATCCGGAAGCTTTATCAAGGCAAGGGACTGTGAGATTGGAGAAACAGCCTTTGCGGAAGCTTTCCTCTACAACGAAGAATTAAAGGAGATCCAGAGCAAGGTCGATGCCTCGGAGATGCCCGCGTTGAAGAAACAGATTTCTGACTCCACCCCAGCATTCAAGGCCGCCATCGAGAGCAATCCGGTGGAACTTGTGGTAGGCGATGCCTCCAAGACCACCACCATTGGGACGAACCTGGACCCTAAATAGGAAAATGCGCTCGTCGAGTTCCTCCGTGAGAACAAGGACATCTTTGCCTGGCAACCTGCCGACATGAAAGGTGTACCTAGGGAACTTGCCGAGCACAACTTGAATATTGATCCAAAATGTAAACCAGTGAAACAACCTCTACGACGCTTCGGAGATGAGAAGAGACGTGCCATAGGCAAAGAGATAGCTAGCTTACTTAAGGCTAGTTTTATCCGAGAAGTCCTTCACACCCGATGGGTGGCCAATCCAGTACTTGTCCCCAAAAAGGGAACCAAAGAATTAATAATGTGCGTTGATTACACTGGCTTGAACAAAGCATGTCCCAAAGATCTGTTTGCTTTGCCTCGCATTGACCAAGTCATTGACTCGACGGCTGGCTCGGAGCTTTTGTGTTTTATCAATGCATACTCAGGATACCATCAGATCATGATGAGTAACTCGGATCAATTGTCCACTTTGTTCACTACACCCTACAGCAAGTTCTGCTATGTCACGATGCCCTTTGGGCTGAAAAACGCAGGTGCTACATACCAGCAGACAATGTAGCGTTGCCTATATGATCAAATTGGTCGGAACGTTCATGCCTATGTGGACGATATAGCCGTGATGTCTAAAAAGTGAAACGACTTAATCTTCGACTTAAAATAAACCTTCGATAATCTCCAGAAATACAACATGATGCTTAACCCTAAGAAGTGCGTCTTCGGGGTTCCAGCCGGCAAATTGTTGGGTTTTATCGTTTCCCAGCATGGAATCGAGGTCAACCCGGAGAAAATCAAGGCCATCTTAAACATAAACCGTCCGACATGCCTAAAGGACATACAACGACAGGTTGCGTTGTAGCAGTTAGTCGGTTCGTCAGCCGACTTGGAGAGAAGGCTCTACCGCTATACAAGTTGCTAAAGAAGGCAGACAAATTCACCTGGATGGACGAGGCAGATGCAGCATTGAAGAATCTCAAGGAGATACTTTCCTCAGCGCCTATCCTTGCAGCACCCGAGCCTGGAGAGCCCATGTTAATCTACATGACGGCCACCAACCGGGTAATTAGCATCGTCTTCGTGGTAGAGCAGAAAGAACCGGGCTATGAGTACGGAGTTCAACGACCAGTTTACTATGTAAGCGAGGTCTTGACGGAGTCCAAGCAACGTACCCACACTACCAAAAGATAGCTTATGGAGTGTTCCTTGCTTCTCGGAAGCTGACGCACTACTTCCAGGAGCACCCTATCATAGTGGTGAGCAAGACTCCCCTGTCCGACATCATCAACAACAGCGATGCTACAGGAAGGGTCGCGAAGTGGGGCATTGAACTTGCCGCTTTCGAGATCACCTACAAGAGACGCAACTCTATCAAGTCACAAGCCTTGGCGGATTTTATCGTAGATTGGACGGAGATGCCAGATGCTACCCCAATGCCGGAGCCAGAATACTAGTTGATGCAATTTGACGGATCAAACCTACTCAACGGCTCGGGGGCTGGTGTACTGCTATAGTCACCAACTGGGGACAAGCTACACTACGTTATGCAAATCCACTTCGAGGCTACAGACAACATGGCGGAGTATGAAGCACTCATTCACGGACTACGCGTAGCCAAGGATATTGGCATCAAGCGCATAGGTTGCTGTGGAGATTCCGACCTGGTTGCCCAGTAGGTGGCTGGCACCTGGAACACGCAGAACCCTATGATGGCGGCATATCACGATGAAGTGGATGATATAGCCAAGAGCTTCTTGGGTACGAGGTCAAGTATGTACCTAGGGAGCAAAACAAGGCAGCTGATCTGCTATCTAAGCTTTATTCAGGGCGCAAACGAATTCCGCCTGGCGTTTTCTTGGAGCATCTACGGACACCATCCGTGAAGGGAGAAGACATAGACAACCCGGACAGAGTTGACTCTTTCGTTCACATGGTGACAAAGGTCCCTCCGGCTTGGACAAAATTGTTCATGGAATATCTCGAACACGGATCTTTGCCCGACAACAAAGTCGAAAGACGACAAATAGTACGTCGAGCAAAGGGCTATACCATAATCAATGGACAGCTCTACAAAATAAGCACCACTGGTGTATACCTTAAATGTGGTTCCCAGCAAGAAGATATTGAAATCCTCCGTGAAATCCATCTTGGAGATTGCGGGCATCACGCCGCTCCCTGATCGTTGGTCGCTAAAGCTTTCTGGCAAGGATTCTATTAGATGACCACGAAGGTGGACGCCGACAAGTTGGTCGAGACATGCATGGGATACCAGTATTATGCCCAACAACCACATGTTCCAGCTGAAGAATTGCAAACAATACCAATAACTTGGCTATTTGCAGTCTGGGCGCTGGACATGGTTGGCCCGTTGCAGACAGCACCATGTGGGTTTACGCATCTGCTAGTAGTAGTTGATAAATTCACCAAATGGATAGAATCTAAACCCATTAGAAAGCTCGATGGGGCAACTGCCCTTAGGTTTGTCCGGGATCTAGTGGTGAGATTTGGTCTCCCACATAGCATTATCACCGACAACGGCAGCAACTTGTCACTCAGAGAAGTGGAAGCTTATTGTTGGTAGAAAGGCATTCGGCTTGACCTTGCATCTGTGGCGCACCCATAGTCCAATGGTCAGGTTGAGCGAGCCAATGGATTAATTCTACAGGGAATCAAGCCACGTCTGGAAGCACCGTTGCATAGAGTAGCCGGAGCTTGGGCGGAGGAATTACCATCTGTGTTGTGGAGTTTATGAACTACACCCAACAGATCTACCGGGTACACCCCTTATTTCATGGTATATAGAGAAGAAGCCATCCCGCCTTCTGACATCCTTCAAGATTCACCAAGAGTTGCCGCCTACGACGAAGATGACGCTGAAGAATCCAGACGCCTAGATGTGGACCTTCTCGAGGAAGAGCGCGTATTGGCATGCCAAAGATCCGCCATCTACCAGCAGAAGCTACGTAGCTACCATAGTTGCCGCTCGCATCGCTGCTTAAAGAGGGGACCCGTGCTCGGACTTAGCGAAGAAGTCACACAAATTATCCCCGCCATGGGAAGGACCGTTCATCATAAGCAAGGCGTTACTCAATGGGTCTTACTACCTCGTTCACAATTGTGAGATGAAGGATAGACCCAACAAGGATCATAAGCGTAAGTGACGTGACCCGGATGATGACTACCCGGAGCTTGATCGGCCATGGAACATAGCACAACTACGTCCTTTCTACACTTAGCATTTTTTATCTATTGTGTACCTCTTATATGATCAATGAAAAAAAGCTCTCTGGTTCACTCATATTTCTGAGTCTTTTACCTCCTTTAGTGTTCATTTTTGGATCATATAAAACTTTTATGCACAAGCTTTGCGATTGCACTTGTGAAAATTTCGCCTATGGACGTTAGCTTAAGTTTTCTGGTCTACACGTTCTTTGTTGTTTTTATGTGGATTCTGGAGTAGTGACTTTTGGCACTTATTGTTGGTGATTTTGTGCTTAGGTTATTGACGGTGCCATTGGGCATCATCGCCTGAGCGCATAGTTCCGACAACGAGTCTTCCAACTCATGAAAATTCAAGCATAAAAACCAAAGTAATGGATAAGCCAGCACTTGCTTAAAAACATATACATGCTGGAACCAGTTCTTGAGTAGCAGGAAGTAACAACCATTGTTTTTCCGCCTTAACTTAACAAGTGGTTTTTTCCGTATACAAATCCTAGAGGAAACAAATATTACATATTGTTTTTTTCATTCCTCTAGTGCAGGTGACTTCGATGCAGCATCATCAGTAGCAGGAGAGCCATCCTCCTCGAAGTCGGTAGTTTTGAGGGACCCGGAGGAGCTTTGGTTGTCGCCATCAATAATCTCCATGGGCACGAAGACGTTAGGGTCGACCAACTCGGAGACTCTGGTATCATAACCCACGAGCGACGCCAAGATAGCTTTATGATCTATTTTTTGGCCATCGTCGTCCACGTAGGGAATACCAGAGGTCACCATGTCGATGTCAGCGTTTTTGTAGTGCGCCTTGACCATTGACAGCGTCATCCCCACGCCAGCCCAGGTACATGAAGCTTTCCAGCTTACAATGCGCTCGGGGGCTTGGCGCAAGATCTCCGAGAACTTCATCACGGAATCCACCACTTTGATGTTGATCTGGAGGTGCTTGGCTATCTCCTTGTCCTGCTTGATGGTGGTGTTGATAAAGTTGCCGGCAAGGACCATGCATTCTTTTGGCGGAGGAGGCAAATGGGTCAAACCAATAGGAGCTGCAAAATACCGACAAGGGAACGCATGAGTTCAATAAACACAAAAAGTTCAAAGTATCCAACTTACAAAAGTACAAGATGGAGAATCACTTACTGAAGATGCTAATCTCAGCCTGCTGGAGGGTTTCTGCCATGGAGTCTCGTTCTTGTCGGAGGATCTTGTATGATTCAAGATTGCGCTGATTTTTTTCATCGGCAGCTTTCTTCTGCTCTTTCAGCATCGAGATCTCCTCCTTCAAGCGGTTCATCTCCATGTTAGCGGACTCCTGCAGCACCTTCATGGAGTCTTCATGCATCTTCAGCATATCCTTCCTCTCCTTCTTAAGGATCTTGTTTTCGCTATCCAGCAACTCAATGTGCTTGGATTGCTCTACAATGTCCTTAGCCTTGGCAATGGTTTCTGCAAGTCGGAGTAAGAATAGTACACATTGAATACTCGGAGAATGATTGGCACAAGACCAAGTCGGAATACAAAAAAGAAAGGAAAAACAGACGCTTTCTCTTGATGCTTTGTTCCTTCAAGAAGGTAGTTTTACCCTTTTCGGCTTCCAAATCCGCATGCATCTTCTAGAACTTCTCGTTGGCCACGCCTCTCTGAGCATTCTCATTCTATGGAAAGAAAATTTAAAATTGTTTAGTCTACTTAGAGCATCTAGCTGGATAATATCCACCTAGAGGCTTGGGGGCATAGTGAGAGTTTTTTAACTTGGAAATATGCTTAGTCTTTCTTTAAGCATCTAGTCGGAACTGGTTCAGTTTTCAACTAGAGGCTTGGGGGCTACAGTTCAGTAATATGATTATCTTTCTTTAAGTATCTAGTCGGAACTAATTCAGTTACAACTAGAGACTTGGGGGCTACAGTGTCAAATTTACAAACACTACGTATGCTACTCTGAAAGTATTTAGTCGGAATAATTCATTCAAACTAAATACTTGGGGGCTACAGTGAGAAGTTTTCTAGCTTACTCACTCTTAGAGAATTCAGATGCAATGACCTATGGTTTTCCGTTTAAATCCTCGAGCGCTACAGTGGGATACTCATATGAAATGCAAAAGGCAAATAAAACTTACAAGTGCGATGATCTTGAGATTAGTAGCGCTCTCAGCAAGCAACTTGCCGAAGGAAAGGCTGTTTCCTTGCAAGATATCTGCTTGTCGGAGAAGCTCCTCAAGACCGTAGGTTGGAGATGTCGGCACCGCATCAGGAACCAAAGCGGAGCTACTCGGCGTAAGTGCCGAGTAGACTATCTTCGGGAATTCTACGGTTGTCCTGGGTGCGGAGGCACCACCTTCAGCAGACGTTCCACCCACCACCACCGCCTTACCGCTACCGATGGCATCCTTAGCCGGAGCTTCAGCTATTTGAGTTGCGGTACTTTCTTGCGTCGCCTGTTCGCCGACAACGACGAGCTCCGTGGAGTCAGCTGAGTCTACTTCCATGGCGGAAGGACCAGATGCATCTTTGGCTTGTGAGCTTGTCGAAGCGGGTGTAGGCTGGACGCTGGGAGTGACAGGGGTGATGGCAGGAGATGCGTGTGGAGACACATCACAATGCAACATGTCTTTAATGTTTCTAGAAGCCCCCAAAGTTTTGGAGGTCTTCTTCAGACTAGTAGTGGCCTTTTTCCTGAAACGTGCAAATAGTATAAGTACAGGAAGAAGACAAGCAATGGACAAATGTCAGAGAGAAAGAAGCTTACACAACAGTGGGTGCTTTGGCAAAAGGGATCTTGGTAACCTTTCTTTCCTCCGCCTGTAGGCGGCAATGGACTCTTGGAGACTCCACTCTCCATCTTCTTCTTCTTGCCTCCATCAACGCGTGAGATGGAGCTCTTCCGCTTCACAATGGACATCGTCGTCGGACACGACAGTGACTTCCTTCATCTTTGGGTCATAGATTTGGACAGCCATGCTATCCTCATCTAGACCGCTGAGGTGTTAAGTGAAATCCCAATGTGTTAGATGAGATAATAAGGGCTAGACAGAAGAACTGGAGTAAATATCATACACGGAAAATAAACAGGTACCTCTAGGCACTTGCCCTCCTCGAACATGTCGTAGGTGATGGCAAAGCCACGCTTCCTGTCCTTCACCTTGATGATGTCCTTGAGGCGGAGCTTGACGGAGTCACTCGAGAAGTTTTCCTCGGAGATGCGGAGGCTATCCTTCCTCTCCTTAGAGTACTCGTGCATCAGCTTGGAACGGTGCTGCAGAGGCTGGATCCTCCTGACGAACCAGCACATGGCTAGGTCCAACCCGGTCAGACCCGTGTCTACGAACCACTCTATCCGCCTAATGGCGTAGGATGCTTCGTTGTCGGAGGGAAGGGTGGCTTGGGACCTCCATGTCGGGGCTTAGGCAGCGGCTCTGTCGACAAAGTCCGGATATGTTTCTTCTCGGCCAGCCAGAGGGATGTCTGGTCCGTAGAAGTACGTTTGTTGCCAGTTCTTACAAGACTCATGGACGACAATGTCGGGAACCGCCGACTAGGACAGATCTTAACACTAATTGTCCCACAGTTCCTGAGCTCGTCCTTGCCGGCTCCGGCTTCCCTCTTGACGGTGAAGAAATAAATAAAGAGATCTAGCCTAGGCCTAATCCCTAAGTAACCCTCACAGAGCGCCGCATAGTTGCTAAGAGCGAGGATGCCATTGGGGGAGAGGTTCTGAGGCTGTACTCGGTAATGGATAAGGATAGCTAGGAACAAATTGGAGAAGGGCAAGGAAACGCCGTGTACCAATTGGGCTTTGAGGTACACCTTCTCTCCGGCTTGGGGAGAAGGGGTGACCTCACCGGCCGGCACCGCCCGCCAGACGAGCCCCTCCGTCGCAGGTAGGTATCCCTCGATGAGCAGTTCTTTGATGTCGCGGTCCGTGATGTCCGAGTCGTGCCAGTCCCCTTTGTGGGAGTCGCTCTCCTCTTCCAGCAACTCCAGCGCCGCTGGATTGTGGTCGCCTCCTGTGGATTCGACCACTGCAGACTTGGGGATCACCAGGCCCTCTGGGGGAACATGGACGGTGCTCGCCGTCTTCGCCGCGGCATCGCCTGACGCCGCCATGGAGGGAGCAGAGCTGCTGCTTGCCATTGGAAGGGTTGAGGTGGTGGCTGGAAGGATTGAAGGGCTAGGTTTTTTTCACGAAACGCGCGGAGAGCTCGAGGAGGAGTTCGCTGGAGGAAGAAGACGACGCAAGAGGAGAATGAGGTGAAAAGTAAAATCCACCGCAATTACAATTTATAACTCCTGGTGTCAAGATACGTGCAAGGCGATCGAATGGTCGGCGCGTGGACGACGTGTGCGCAGAAATTTCGCCACGTTCCCAACCTTCGCCGCCAACGGTTCGTATCGCTCGCACGGGAAAAATGGACATGATTGTGTTATCTGCATGTGTGAGTTACGAGGCATTTCTGACCTATGTCTACGTCGTCCTAGATGTCACTAGCAGGTGAACCATCACATCGGAATATTCCGGCATGGACAGATCCAGTTCGGCTACGGAAGAGTACGATAGAAGATTCATCAACTCTCTGACTTACAAATTAAAGACAGAGAAAACCTTACAGGGTTCTTGGGAGGACTACAAGATATTGCTTGAATATTTGCCGACATCCATCTAGATGGAGCATTCAACCTGAAGAGGCAAGACAACGCAATATCTCGGAGTTCTCCGGGGGCTACTGTTGGGGATATGCTATATGGGTATCCTCATAGCATGTCTCTTATCCGGATAACCCGGGTGGCCCACAGTTGGTAGCATGGCCCATGGCCTGCTGGGCGGACCAGTTAGATGGATCCAGAAGGGAGGCCCATGCCGGATAAAGGAAGTCTAGGGTGGAGTCACCGACGTACCCGGAGCCTTGGAGTGCAAGACACGCTAGACTAGATGTAAGCAGTGTAGGACTCTGTAACTTGTTTGGCTAGGACTTTTCCCTGTAACCCCAGGACCTGGCGACTATATAAGTCAGGCCTATGGGAGCCTTTAGGGCACGATAACTTAGACTCTCTAGTCACCTCACACAGCGAACCAATCCCTATAACTCGGCGTATTTCCCTTATAGTGATTTATAGCAGGAGTAGGATTCTGCCACCGTTGTGGGATCTAAACCTGGGTAAGCTGTGTTACCTCATACCCGTCAACCGTCCGCCTTCCCCCAAGTCTCTAAACACGCACTGTGAGGACCCCTCCATGGCGTACTCGTCGGCAATACCACGACATCTGGCTTTTCAGGCATGCCTGCATGCACCTCTGGTACGTGGCACCTGCGTTCTTCAACCCGAAAGGCATGGTGTTGTTGCAGAACACTCCGAACGGTGTAATGAATGCTGTTTTCTCCTGATCTTTGACCTTCAGCCGAATCTAGTTGTAGCCCGAGTAGGTGTCGAGGAAGGAGAGTTTCTCGCATCCTGTAGTCGAATTGATGATTTGATTGATCCGTGTTAGAGGGAAGTGGTCCTTGGGACAATACTTGTTGAGCAATGTGAAGTCCACGCACATCCGCAGGATGTCTGTGTCCTTTTTGGGACCAGCACGGTGTTGATCAGCCACTCTCTCTCCTTGATTTCCCGGATGAACTTGGCGTCGAGTAGTCTGTTGACTTTGATTCCAATGGCTTTAGCTCTTGGTTCTGACAGTCGTCGGATCGACTGCTTGATGGGCTTCGTGTTCGGAAACAAATTGAGTGCATGCTCGGCGAATTCCCTGGGAACTCCTGGCATGTTCGCAGGACACCAGGCGAAAATTTCCTAGCGCTCACGGAGAAATTCGACGAGCACTCTTTCCTATGCAAAACTAAGGTCGTAGGGGATCAACGCCGTCTTGGAGGCGTCCGTAGGATGGACCTGCACCTTCTTTGTGTTGACCGTGGAGTCGAACGACATATCGGGTGTGTTTTGTCTGGTGACTGGGGGTGCCCCGTTGTCTGTCACCTCTCTGTGTCTCGTGAGCTCCTCTTGCATGCCAAACAACTGGGAGATTTTGTTGAAGTCTATATTGCAGTGGTCGGATCGGGTGAAGCTTCCCTGGATGGTGATGACGCCCCTAGGTCCTGGCATCTTCAGTAGCAGGTACACATAGTGCAGTAATACCAAGAATCGTGCGAACGCCACGTGCCCGAGGATGGTGTGGTACTGCGATGGCCAGTCCACCACTTCAAACTCTAGATGTTCACGCCTAAAGTTTTCAGGCTGGCCGAAGATGACGTCAAGCCATATATTGCCTAGAGGATATATGCCTTTCCCTGGGACTATGCCGTGGAACGTCATGTCTGATTGCTCCAGGCTGCACAGCGGGATCCGCATCACTGCGAGTGTGCTGGCGAACATCAGATTGATGCCGCTGCCGCTGTCCATGAAGATGCGGATCATATCGAACCCCCTATTTGCGCCTCGAGCACCAGCAGCATGACCTAGGCGAGGGATCTGGCGTGGGTAATCTGAACGATCGAACGTGATGCATGACTCTGAGCCACTGAGGTACTCAGGGATGGCTGGTGAGGAGGTCACGGCCAGGATGACTTGGCGGGTGATCTTCTTTTGCACCCTATTGGTTGGGCGCCCCTTATGTATCATCAGGGATCCTTTTGGTGGATGGTACCCTCCTGCACCATTATTTGCTGCTGGAGCGATCGCTGGATGCGACGGTCCGGCGGGTGGTGGTGGAGGAGCTCCGTGGGCGATGTCGCCTGATACGGGTGCTGGCCCGAACCCAGTGTCCATGATCTGGCACCATATTTGGGTAAGAACCTTGCTGAGCTTCTGGAACTCGCGACAATATTTGAGCATGTGGCTGGCCTTCTTCTTGTCGTCCTGTATGTCGATATAGAAGTGGATGGTGCAGGAACCCGACAGTTTGTCGTATGCCGAAGGCTCGTCGTTGCAGCTGTGACGTTGCCACGTTTGCTTGGGTCGCCGCTGTTGTGGTAGTTGCATCTGCGGTATCCGCTGTTGCGGTTGCCGTCATTGTGTCGATCGGCGTATCCAGCCGCGACCATGTCGACTCCATTGCGGTCGTCATAGATGCGCGATCTTCTCTTGCTGAGGCGTTCGCGCCTGCAGCCGTAGTCGTCTTCGTCATCCGAATGTGCTTGGGTGATAGAATCCTCCCCATCTACCCACCGATTGGCGATGTCCATGAGGTGGTCGAGCATCTTGGGCTTGACGCGCCCAAGTTCCTCCTTGAAATCCGGGTGTCTGGCACCGTCCTTGAAGGCGTCGATTGCCCGCTCTTCGGAGATGTGCGCGGCGGAGTTCTTGATGTGGGACCAACAAAGTATGTATGAGCGGATGGACTCGTTGGACCATTGGGTGCAGGCCCGTAGCTCTTCGACTGAGCTTGGTATCTTGCTGGTGCCATTGAAATTGCGGAAGAACCTGTATGCCAGCTCTTCCTAGCTTCGGATGGATTCGGAGGATAAGTCATGAGCTGCACTGTCATACCGCTGTTGAAGGCATTGTAAGGTGGTTTTCTTATTTCCGTCGTGGAGCTTGACTAACGACAGGTGATCATCGACCCAAGACTTTGGCTCTTGCGTGTCGTCAAACATCGGGTTGTCCGAGGCGAGCTTGAAATTTTTTGGCATCCGCGTTCACCAAACGGATCTGCTGAAGCATCTGGCGCCACACAGCTATCCGTCGTCTTCCTCGTCGGACTCAGTTGAGCACGCGCTCTTGGCGCGTGCCTTGTCGATCTTGCGCTGGGTGATCTTGTTGCGAGCGTCGTAGTTGTTACTATGACGTCGTGGGCTATTGCGGCATCAGGGCAGGTCGTGCTCATCGTCTTCAGATGAGGGCGTAGGGCTGTGGTTGAACTTGACCGCATCTTTTTTCTTCGGCTCCGTAGGAGCCTCATCATGGACCGTGGCTCCGACGAGTCCGAGGCCAGCTAGTGCGGACTTGTGTATGGCGCTCTTCGGGTCACCCACCGGAGGTGGATGGGACACGAGATATGTAGTGGCTGCCATGATCGCAGCCTGTGGTGTTTTCGGCATGACATTGTCGTGCGAGTCCATCGTCATGAAGGACGTGTTAAGGGCCTGGGTGACCTCACATAACGTGGCGGGGTCCATGTGCTCCATGCGGGAGTAGTACTTGTTGGCGTTTTTGCCATGTGAACTGGAGATGCCAGCAGCGGACAGCGCATCTTGTCTCGCGCTTGATTCCGCAGCTGCCTTCTTGCGCTTGCCAAGCTCCTCCATCAGCTTCACATGTCAGTTGTGCTCGTCGATGAGGAGGAGGTGGTAGGCCATCAGTAGATCCCGTGAAGCATTCATAGGTAGGATGATGTTGCCTGCCACGACTTCGCGTGCTTGGCGCTAGCCTTCCTCGTTGAGGTTGATTTTGTTGTAGGCGTGAGCATCGCCTTTGTTGGTCCTATTAGGCGGACCCCCCCCATTTCCTCCATTCTCTGCTTGCGGGTTGAGAGGGGAGTTAGGTTTTTGCTGCGCACTCGAACCTGGTGGCAGGTCCGTTACGTTGTTGATGACGATGGCACATAGGTAGCGCCCGCGGATTGGATCGCTACTGTCGCATATTTTGGATCCGGAACCATAGGTTCCTTTATCTAAGGGAGGGCTGCATAGATCTGAGTTGTAGCTGCCGCTGTCATCTGACTCGTCTATCAGCGTCGACGTATGTAATGCGCCGATAGGTGGTACCCACGAGGCGGTCTTGATGGATGGTGGTGGCACCCGCTCTAGGATGCGGAGGGTGCCGGTCTGCCCCATCTAGAAGCAGAAGCTCCCGAACAGCATCTCGAGCCCGTCACCGACAGACTCGACATCCCTCAGGGTGGCCAGCGAGTGGGCGGTGAAGTCGAAGGCGCCGAAGAGGAGGTGATTCTCCATTGCCGATGATTTAGATCGATCCAGATTGAACCGTCACGACCGCACGATCAGCGTCCCCGCTTCCCACAGATGGTGCCAATTGACGAGGGTTGATTTCGTCAATTCCCATTGTTATGGACTTGGGTTTTGGAGAAGATGGAGATGCTGGAAGTCACGGAACGGTTAACAGACAAGCAACGCGGGACACAGGATTTACCCAAGTTCAGGCCCCGGAGGGAAAACCCTACTCCTGCTTGTCTGCTCTTGATTACAGCAGAACCGAAAGTTACAGGGGTGCGCAGATGCAATGTAGCGTGAGGTGCATATGTGATGGTGTGAGAGGATCCTTCTCGTTGTACCCTCCTGTACTTTATATAGATAGGCAGGTCCCGGTCTTAGGTCGAGTTGGTTACAGATTAGGGTTGGTACCCTTTGAAATTCTATATACTCTAGACTTGTCCTCCAAGAAGTCGAAGACGTCATGGGCTTGGGCCACCCGAAATATTCATGGGCTGCGTGTCTTTGACATGGGCCTTCCTTGGGCTGGACCAGGTATACCAATGCCGTGTACCCGTGCGGTATAACCATGTCACCGGCCACTCAAACAACCTTCTCTTCATCCTCTTCCTCCTTGTCGGATAGGTATTCTTGACCTAGGAAGCCTTTGCCATCACGCCTATTATTCCTCTTGTATCTTCTGTTTATGGGGTTAGGCTTCAATCTTGGCTTTTCACCCTCTTCATACTTGGGTTTGCCAGGCCTCTTCTCATATGGACATTTATTGGCAAAGTGGCTCGACTCATCACAATTGTAGCACGTCTTTTTCTTCTCACCCGATCCCATTGAAATTCTCCTTTTTCGAAACTTCATGTTCTTGGTAAATAGAGCAAGTTGAGAGAGCATATCATCAACTCCACCAACATTGCTTTCTTCATCACATGCAACATCTTCTTGCACATGCTTGGCCTTTAGTGCTAGAGAGTGGGAAGACCCAATAGCACGGTTGATCTGCTTGATCTTTTGTCCTTCATCCGCTAAGTTATCCCTGGTAACAAGATAAGAGACTAGATCATCGAGAGAGAACTGATTAGCTCTATCAAGGAGTTGCAAGTTCAAGGCAAGGTTCTTATCGGTGACCGTGATCATAGAGGCAATCTTGGACTTGATGATCTCATCATTCAAATTGAACCCATCATCATACTTCTCACGACCTAGACCACCAATATTCACATGGAGGGCAACAAGCCTCTTGTATTCTTCCGCGATGGACTCACCATCATGATTCATGAACATGTTCATCTCCGACTTGGCAGCTTCATACTTGGAATTTTGGATAAGAGACGTTACCTCTTGGAGAATGACAATCCTATCCCAAAGATCCTTTGCGGTGGGGATGTCGCTGACTTGATAATTGATGAGTGCAGCAGCACTTTGTTGGGAGACCCCAAGCGGAAGGTATGATGCAGTTCAGCAGGCAAGTTTCCCTCAGTAATAATCCAAGGTTATCGAACCAGTAGGAGAAAGGAAATGCCCCAAAGGTGTTGCAAGCAACGTGGAGACCTGCACAACACAAACTCAAGACTTTGCCCCAACTACAGTGAGGTTGTCAATCTCACCGGTTGCTGTAACAAAGGATTAAACGTATGGTGTGGAAGGTAATGGTTTGAAGCAAGTAAACAAGTAATAGTGGAAGATGTATCAATGGTAAAGATTGGACCGGGGTCCATAGTTCACTAGAGGTGCTCTCCTTAGATAAACAACATGGCATGAAGGGTAAACAAATTACAGCGGGGCAATTGACAGGAACTGAGCAAGGCATAACAATGCAATACCAGACAAAAAGATCCTATGAGATTCGATTGGGCAATACAACAATTTACATAGACCGACATCCAACTGCATCTATGACTAGAAGTCTACCTTCAGGTTATCATCTGAACCCCCTGCAGTATTAAGTTGCAACAGACAGCTGCTTTAAGCAAAGTGTGTAAGGTAAACAATCCACTTGTTCAATGAACAAGAGACAGTTGTTTTCTCCCTAGTAGCAACAACACATCTACAACCGGGGATTTTTTTCACTTCCCTTGGAAACAAGAGGCATGAACCCACTATTGAGCATAAATACCCCCTCTTGGAGTCACTAGCATCTACTTGGCCAAGATATCTGCTAACAACGGAGAGCGTGCAAAATCACAAACAACACAGACATGACAGAATCATAAAGACAAAACCATTAATCAATCTGACATAGTAATCTCATTATCCATCGGATCCCTACAAACACAACATGCATGATTACAAATAGATTAGATCTTGATCATGAACGGAGCTCATAAGATCTATACATGAAAGCATAAGGAGGAGATACAACCATCTAGCTACTACATGGACCCATAGTCCAAGGTGGAACTACTCACGCTTCATACCGGAGAGAAGCCCTTCGGGATGATTTCCCCTCTGGCAGGGTGCCGGGAAGAACTTCAGATCCCCCCTATCTAGGGACGACGGTGGCGGCGGCTACAGAAGGTTTCGTGAAGTTTTGATCGGGTACTTAGGGTTTCTGCATCGGGGGCTAATTATAGGCAAAGAGGCGAGGCCGGGAGGCGAAAAGGGGGCCACACACTGCCTAGGCGCGGGTCCACCCTAGCCCGCGCCTGGGGGGTGTGGTGGCCCTCTGGAACCTCTCCGTCTCATCTTCTGGATTCGTGTCCCCCACGGTAAAATATTGACTTTGGCTTTTGTCCCGTCCAATTCCGAGAATATTGATTTTCTGCCTTTCTGGAACCAAAAACAGAAGAAAACATGCAACTGGCACTGTGACAACTTGTTAATAGGTTAGTTCCAGAAAATATATAAAAACACCTCAAAGTGTATACAAAGCAAAACAAAGTAGATACTAAACAAGCATGGAGCATCAAAAATTATAGATACGTTTCCGACATATCAAGCATCCCCAAGCTTAACTCCTGCTCGTCCTCGATTGGTAAGTGATAAAAATAATAATTTTTCAGGTGACATGCACCATCAAAACCAAGATCAAACCATTTGCAAGCATTGAAAGGTGGGAACAAAGAACTCTAAACATGTGCATGAAAGATGGAGTTCTAACAATAAGACAAAGTAACTATGCATGCAACATGAAAGGCTACAAACAAAGATCATGAATAACATGCATTGAAAAACGTTTGTTTGTTTCTCATACAGAAAACATGGCATAGTGGCAATCAGCTTGTCCCTCGTAGAGTAGCAAATAGATGCATAGGACACGTTCAAAGTTCACAAGGGTGACTAGAAACAAGTAGCACAAGAACAAGTAATATCACAATATGCATCAATCAATAAGTTTTGGGACACTGCACACAGAATGTCAACTATGCTCTCTTAATGGTGCCTAAAGGTAGAAGGTGGATACTCAAATAATGGTGGAAGAAAAGCCTTTCATAAAGGAAGCAGGGATTTCAAGTTTCAAAAAGAGCTTCCAAAAATTATGGTACTTGTTAGCTTTCAGCCCTCATTGCCCCTATCATAAGCATCTTGAAGTGGTTAAGGTTAAAGTGAACAAAGATGGAGTATATGCTTGACAAAGTATAAGTTGGAAATCGCAAGTCCCTTGAATATCTCGAACACGGAACTTTGCCCGACAATAAAGTCGAAAGACGGCAAATAGTACGTCGAGCAAAGGGCTATACCATAATCAATGGACAACTCTACAAAATAAGCACCACTGGTGTATACCTTAAATGTGTTTCCCAGCAAGAAGGTATTGAAATCCTCCGTGAAATCCATCTCGGAGATTGAGGGAATCACGCCGCTCCCTGATCGTTGGTCGCTAAAGCTTTCCGGCAAGGATTCTACTAGCTGACCGCGAAGGCGGACGCCGACAAGCTAGTCGAGACATGCATGGGATACCAGTATTATGCCCAACAACCACATGTTCTAGCTGAAGAATTGCAAACAATACCAATAACTTGGCCGTTTGCAGTCTGGGCGCTGGACATGGTTGGCCCGTTGCAGACATCACCATGTGGGTTTACGCATCTGCTAGTAGTAGTTGATAAATTCACCAAATGGATAGAATCTAAACCCATTAGAAAGCTCGATGGGGCAACTGCCCTTAGGTTTGTCCGGGATCTAGTGGTGAGATTTGGTCTCCCACATAGCATTATCACCGACAATGGCAGCAACTTGTCACTCGGAGAAGTGTAATCTTATTGTTGATATAAAGGCATCCGGCTTGACCTTGCATCTGTGGCACACCCACAGTTCAATGGTTAGGTTGAGCGAGCCAATGGATTAATTCTGCAGGGAATCAAGCCACGTCTGGAAGCACCGTTTCATAGAGCAGCCGGAGCTTGGGCGGAGGAATTACCATCTGTGTTGTGGAGTTTACGAACTACACCCAACAGATCTACCGGCTACACCCCTTATTTCATGGTATATAGAGCAGAAGCCATCCTGCCTTCCGGCATCCTTCACGATTCACCAAGAGTTGCCGCCTACGGCGAAGATGACGCTGAAGAATCCAGATGCCTAGATGTGGACCTTATCGAGGAAGAGCGCGTATTGGCATGCCAAAGATCCGCCATCTACCAGCAGAAGCTACGCAGCTACCATAGTTGCCGCGTTCGGCATCGCTCGTTTAAAGAGGGGGACCTGGTGCTCCGACTTAAGCAGAAGAAGTCACACAAACTATCCCCGCCATGGGAAGGACCGTTCATCATAAGCAAGGCGCTAGTCAATGGGTCTTACTACCTCGTTGACAATTGTGAGATGAAGGATAGTGTCGTGGTGGTGGCACGGCAGATGACATGGGTAGGCTAAAGTATGGGGCCAATGGATGCTAGTGGGATCTGGGGAGGGAAGATGTAGTTAATTCTACACACAAATGACTAACACACAGATCTTTATTTCTCCTTTCTTGGGCTACAAGTGCTCCTTGAGCTGTATGCAGGAAGAAATGATGAACTTCTATCAGCCTAACGGTAACAAATGCCCCACCCCCTCAAAGGTCCATGCTTATCCTTATAAAGGGGTGCCTTGGCTCCTCTAGGGCTGATGTGGCAAGCATATTCGAGGAATATGCTTGTCCCAATATAGTAACTCGGCGAGCTCCTTTACGTGTCCCCCTTCTAATGACGGCAAGGTTCCAGAGAGCCCCACCTGCATGCCTCGGGTTCCAGGACTGTCAAATCCTTGACCTCCTCCTGCTCTTTTGCTGCTCTGCTCCTTGTCCTTTGCGCTTGGCTCTGTTCAGATTCTCCCTAGCCCGCGGCTAGGGTTTGACTTTAGGCTCCTCCTTCTCCTGCAAGCTTCATGTTATTCGTCCCTGCCTTGCTTAACTCGGCTCGGCCTTCACCTGCATCAAGGCTTATTCGGACCTGCCCGACCGACTTAACTCGTACGTCGGCCGAATAAGGTACAACCCCTCTGGTAAACGTCATGGTCATGCTCATCTCGGCCGACCTTTACATGATTCGGCCGATATAAGCAGTAACTCGGCATAATACCGGGGAAACTCCTTTTGGCTTCCCCCGTCTTGACCCTATCCGGGGTCACCTCCCCAACATTAGTCCCCGAAGCTGGTGTGGTCCCGTCCGTACCTCGGCCGGGCCACATCAGTTTCCCAATTCTCATTTCTACTCATTTCCGAGTTACTCTCTCCCGTTCGAGGTATCCGCGTGACTTCTTGTGTAAGCCTCATCCTACGTGTAACACTCATCATTATTTCTCTAGTTTTTTTTCCTCTACAGTTCCCGCTGACAACGCTACAATGATTACTGCGCTTTGTCGCACGGCTCTGACGCCTCGTGCCGCACCGGTCGAGGCTGATCCTCTGCGTCGCGTGGTCGGTGTGGCTCCACTCGGCCCAGCGATTCGCGCATACACGATCTACACGGTTGGCGCCCGCACGCACGATCCCACTACCACCAAGGCCACGCAGTTATAAAGAGGGGCACGGGTCTAGAAGATTTAATTTCCGCATTCGATCTCCATTGCTCTTCTTTCTCCTTTCACCCTTGCGCATGTTCGTGATTCTGCGGCCGCGCGCTCGTCGAAATCTTCGACGGCGAGGCCCTAATCCCTCTGCTCTGTCGACCTCGTCCCCGTACACTTGCTCCGGCGCCGTCGCCGGTGAGTTTCTCGATGGTTTCGTTTCCTAGATTTTCCTCTAGACGCGTCTTCCGCCCTCTAGGTTCCCCGCGGCGGTTCCTTTTCGTTCTGCCGCCGTTTTTGCCTAGGACCACGACGGGGCCTTGCACCTCTAGGCTTTGCTCCACCGCTAGTTCCTCTTCCGTAGGCTCCTCCGGCGACCCTATGTCAAGCTCCGTTAGCGGCGCGCTCATCGAGGACGATGATGCAGCGTCTGGTCCAAAGCGGGGCTCCTGGCAAGGTTCCACCATTACCCGCCGAGAGGTTGAGTGGTTAATTAGAACTCGCCAGATTCCTGCCGAGGTAGCCTGTCGCTTACCCGGCGGTGAATCTTCTCCTGTTCATAAGGAGGGTGAGTACGTCGTTTTTATGTCCCATTTCACTCGCGGGTTTGGTCTTCCCCTTAGCGATTTTGCTAGGGAATTCCTCGATTACTTCGCCCTGCAGCCGCATCATCTTCCGGCTAACGCCATTGCTTCTCTATCCGCCTTTATCTCGGCCTCGGAAGGATACTTCGGCCTCTGGCCGTCTGTGCATGTATGGTCCAAGTTCTTCCAGATCCGATCCAATGTTGATCCAGACAAATCCCTTCAGCCTTCCGAGAAATTGCTTACCCAGTGTGGAGCAGCGTCCATCACACCTCGGAGGAAATCTGAGTTTCCTCGCGTTGCTGGTCTTGAGTCATGCAAGAAATGGCATAGATCGTTTTTCTATGTCAAGAATTCTGGGAAGGAAGACAAGATTCGGCTCCCTGCTTTCTCCATCGGCCCCCCTTCCAAGAAGAACTGGACTTATAATCCCAGGAAGAGCCATGCTCTGGCCGAGGCCTTTGAGATTCGGCTGAAGGAGCTGATCCGCGCCGGGTTACGTGGCGAGGACCCGATGACCACCTTTGTCAACAGCCGGATCTGCCCCTTTCAGCAACGCACGCATAAGCTCTGCTATATGAGCGGTCCCCTTGATCCCAACTGAGTCTCAACGGTTGAGCTTGATAATTATCTTATTTTCAAGTGTGTCCGAGCTATCTTTAAGACGAAGATGCCGCAGGATTGGGCCTGGGAACTGAAGTCGTTCACCCGTGGGAATCCCCCTCCCGAGGTAAATTCATGCATTTATGTTTTGCCCCCCAATTGCGTTTGTGATTCCTTTTGCTAATTCCTTTGTCTCTTTTCTTGCAGAGATTTGCGGAGCAGAAGATTGAAGATGCTGAGGTTTTGGCCCTCTCGTGGACCACAGATCGGAACACCCCGGATAGCGGGGTACCTGACTCAGAGGAGTTCGTTCCCAAGTCGGACCTCGCTCCGGCTAGTGCCCGTGGCAAGACCTCGTCTCACGAGGAGGAAGGTGATTCGGACGATGTCCAAATTCTTGAGGTAGTTGCCGCAATGCCTATCTCTTATGCATTTCCGGCTTCTACTTCCTCAGCTAATCAGGCCGGTCAGGTGCACGATGCCGAGCCTCTCGCCTCCCAACCTCCTGCTACCTCGCGAAAGCGTGCCGCTCCAACGGGTGCCTCCGAAGCTGCCCCCAAGAAGCGAACTAAAAAGTCATCCCAGCACCTCCCGAAGCGTAAAACTATGCCCGGAGTTACTGGGTACGCTCATTTTCATTTGTATTTCTTGTTTCTCTTTTTCCGTCCTTTGATTTTACTTTCTGTGCTTTTGCAGCGCTCCTCTTTTTGTTAAGCCCAGTGGTCCAAGCATGACGAGTCATACCACTCGACTGCCTTCTCCTCCGCCTCCTGAAGATACCAGAGTTCCTAGTCCAGCTCGCGTGGACTCTCCTCCTGCTACGAGTAAAACATTACCTCGGCAAGATGCACCTGTGGTTACCGTTGCTGATGCCAACGTAACCCAAACAGTTGATCCTCCTTCCGAACCCGCTGCCCCCATCGTGAACCCCGGAGTTTTCCCCGAGACTCCTTTGGCCCGCGCAGGTTCAACCACAACTCCAACCGAGGATATCATCATCGCGGCGCCCTCAGAAACTATAGTTCCTCCTGTTTCCAAAGACACCACCCCCAGTGCCGAGGTAACGGCTCCTGCCGACGCCTCTTCTAAGGCCAAGAAGGTCGTCGTCACCAAACCTCCCTCATCTCAAAAAGGGATTGCTAGCTCTTCTCAGCCTACAATTGTTGATGCGCTCCGCAAGGGGGTTTGTTCTGCCAAGACCGTTGTCACCCCGGCCGCTGGTACTCAGCTCGCTCTTCACAAGAGTCTCGCGGCGGCGGTGGTTACACAACATGTCCGAGGTAAAGTCCTTACTCGTACTAAGAGTGGGAACAGCCTCGGCTCGTTGGTTGAGTATGCCAATAACTGGAACGCTGCTTCAGCTCGAGGGTAATCCGAGCAGTCAGCCATTTCAACTTTCTGACATCAACAGTCGCTTGCATCTTGCTGCCAAGATCGTGCTTGACAGCGATAAGATGAACGAGGTAAATGTTTTTATTGACGTTCGATTGGTCATTCGAATGATATTATATATACTCTAGTCCCCGAAGCTTGCAAACGAATAACTTGTTATTCGTTTGGAAGTTTTATTAGGTTTTGCCTATTTCGGTTTTGTTTTAGTGTTCAAATATCCAGTCATCCAGATCTGAGTTATGCTTTGCTTAATTCGGATCTGTCCTAGTATTCAAATATCCAGCCACCTAGATTTGAGTTATGCTTTGCTTAATTCGGATCTGTCCTAGTGTTCAAATATCCAGCCACCTAGATCTCAGTTATGCTTTGCTTAATTCGGTTCTGTCCTAGTGTTCAAATATCTAGCCACCTAGGTCCGAGTTAAGCTTTGCTTGATTTGGATCTGGCTTAGCTTCGAATATCCAGCCACCTAGGTCCGAATTAAGCTTTGCTTGATTCGGATCTGGCTTAGATTCGAATATCCAGCCACCTAGGTCCGAGTTAAGCTTTGCTTGATTCGGATCTGTCTTAGCTTCGAGTATCTCACTTCTATTTATTTTGTCGCTTAGGTTGTGCATGATCGGCGGACCGCCCAATTCCAAAGGCTGCTTTTCGCACATAAGAAATTGCAAGATAAGTATGAAAAAGTCATTCCCGTGGTGAAGAAACCTGGTAAGTTAACAAACTTTTGTATTGTCCCTAAATTTCTTATTGTTTTGGACTTGAGATGTTAGCTCATTTTGCTGGTGAATAGGTAATATCAACAATCTTAATATCCGTCTTGAGAAGAAAGTCAAGGCCCTGGAAGGTTAGTTACCCTTTTTCTTTACAGATTTCCGTTCGAAACTTATCCCAGGTTTCTTTTAACCTTTTGGCTTTGGTATAGCCGAGTTACAAACTCTTGCAGCGTCACATGAAGAATGCATACCCATGCCTGATATGATGCTGCATTTTTTAGAACAAGCCGCTACTCACTCGGCGCAGCTGAAAGAGAAAGATGACGAGATAATTCTCTTGCGCGCCGAGGTGGAGTCCCTCAAGCTCTCTCAGAAGTCTGAGTTAGAGAAAGTTGACCAGGAGTTCTCCGAAGAGAAGAATCGTCTAGCTCTGCAATTGCAGAAAAATAAAGAACTCCTCGAGGTTGCCGAACTCAAGACACGGGCGATGAGCGATGAGATCACTCACTTTGAGAAGACCAAGGGTGATTGGGCTCAAGATCTTCAGAGAATGCTGAGCTATATTCATCGTAAGTCTCAGACCGTGGCCGAGTTATCTCCTTCTCTTTCTTACTTTTGAGTGATATACTTTTATTCTGCGCAGACCATTTTCTAGAAGCTAAGCACGTGAGCTCTAGAGCGGTGATTAATGCTCAGGCGTCTTGAGGTGTTCCCGAATCTGAGCCAGAATACTCGATGGAAGATTTCTTGGTTGCCGTTGGTGCTGTTGTTGGTCCGATGAAGATTATGGGAAGGGATTTGGTGCAAGCAGCCATTCAGGCCTACCATGTTCTCTGGCCGAATACTTCTAGAACTCCTGATATTGATGAGATCAAGATACTGGTGGAAAGATTGATGGCATCCGAACCGATTAAATCTCGGAGGAGTCCATTGGACGAGCTGGTGCTGATATGGCGCTCACAGTCATTATGTCATGGTACGAGGATATTTCACTCGATACCTTGATAAATTTGCGCACTGGCTCCCGTTGGGTTGAGGATCCATAATTCGTCGCTCGCCGACAAGCTCGTGCCTTCCAGCTTGTTGAGTATGCTGACGTGCACAACTGGATTGAAGGGCCGAGTTTCCTTTCTAACCCGGCGGATGACGTCGAAGTCGAAGATGCCTCTAATGATAATTCGGCTGACCAGGACGAGGGTGAGGGTGACTCGGACACTTCTGGTGATTCCAGCGCAAGCTCGGATGGGGATGGCAATGCGCGATCGTCTTCCAAAGGGACTGGGCATTCTCAAGCTCAAGCTAATGTCTCTCAACAGCCCCGGGCTTCCCCCGAAGTCGCTCCTGGTTCTGTGGAGGGCGAAGCAACTTTGGCCGAGGTGCCGTCTACCTCAGAGCGCCTAGTGCCTGACCAAGTTGTTGCCCCTTAGGTTCAAAAAACTTTAAGTTATTTCTTATCCCCGGTATGCCGGCGTATGATGTGTGTGAAACAGTTGTCCGACTTTCTGTGTGGTATGAACCCCTTTTGCCTTTTGCCGCTGAGGCACGTATGATTGTGATCGTTATTAGTCTGTCTAAACAGATCTTGTTGGTTTAAATCTTTGCTTTGGTGGCCTTCAATCTCGTAAGTTCGGATTGCATGTTTTCATTTGACCCACCTTAGTTCGGTGTTTAATACTTCCTGGCCTTTATAAGTTTGACTGCTCAACCATTGTGTTGTTGATCTCTATCCGATCGATAAATCTCGAAGCCCATATTTGTGGAAACCGAAATAATATCGTTCAAGGTAACTTTTGACCTACCGTTCGGGGTGCCGAAGTTCAATGCCCATTTTTGTGACGGGTGACCATCATGGGGCAATTCCCTAGTTAGTGCTCTAGAAATCGAGCTTTTAATACCTAATTCGCGATAAGGGATAATATATTATAGTCCCCGAGTTCCCAGCTCGAGGTCCTGAAACTTAACACATAACTCAGGAATAAAAAATAACGTTGGGCAGTCCCCGTGTCACTGCTCAAAGTGCATAATTCAAAGTGCCGAGGTTTAGTACATAACCCATAAATGAGAAATAACATAGGGCAGTCCCCGAGTCACTGCTCAAGGTGCTGAGGTTTAATACATAACCCAAAGATGAAAAATAACATAGGGCAGTCCCCGAGCCGCTGCTCAAGGTGACGAGGTTTAATACATCACCCAAAAATAAAAAATAACATAGGGCAGTCCCCGAGTCACTGCTCAAGGTGCCGAGGTTTAATACATCACCCAAAAATAAAAAATAACATAGGGCAGTCCCCGAGTCACTGCTCAAGGTGCCGAGGTTTAATACATAGTCGATACTTTGACCTGTAGCGTCACATTACAACGTATCATAGATGACTCCTACGAGTAAAATGGACGAAGTAAAGCTATGTTCCATGGTCTTTTCGATTCCTCACCAGCTTTGTTTGCCTTGTTCTGTTCTGATGACTGAGCATCAATTAGGTAATATGCATCATTGTGCAATGCTTTGCTCACGATGAATGGTCCCTCCCATGGGGGCGATAGTTTGTGCATGCCGGTTGTGCGTTGCACTAGCCGAAGGACCAAATATCCTTCTTTAAACACTCTTGGATTGACTTTCTTGCTGTGATATCGTCGTAAGTCTTGCTGATAAATAACTGATCTTGATAGTGCCAACTCCCTGGCTTCTTCTAGCAGATCAACATCATCTTGCCGAGCTATCTCATTTACCTCAGCGGTTGTATACTGGGTAACTCTTGGTGAGTCATGTATTATGTCGGCTGGAAGCAGGGCTTATGCTCCATATACCAGAAAAAATGGGGTATACCCTGTTGACCTATTTGGGGTAGTTCTGAGGATCCATAGTACTGCTGGTAGTTCCTCGATCCAACACCCTGCCGACCTTTGTAGTGGTTCGACGAGTCGGGGTTTTATTCTAGAAAATACTAGTCTGTTGGATCTTTCTACTTGCCCATTAGCTGCTGGGTGAGCCACTGAGGCAACATCTAGTCTTATGTGTTTTTCTTGAAAGAATCTAGCAAAGGCCCCTTCAGCAAAGTTTGTGCCATTGTCTGTAATAACACGGTGTGGGTAACCATATCTCAAGATAATATCTTTGAGGAATTTTACTGTTGTTGGTCCATCACATTTTTTTATTGGTTTCACTTCAATCCACTTTGTGAATTTGTTGACCATGACCAAAATGTGGGTCATCCCGCCCCGGGCTGGCTTGAATGGTCCCACCATATCTAAGCACCACACAGAAAACGGCCAAGTAATTGGTATCGTTTTTAACTCGAACGATGGCATATGTATCTTGCTGGCATATCTCTGGAAACCATTACATTTCTCCACCAATTATTTGGCCTCTTTCAACACTGTTGGCCAATAAAATCCATGCCTGAATGCTTTGGCCACTAAAGCTCTGGACGAAGCGTGATGCCCGCACTCTCCTTGATGTATATCTAGGAGAATCTCCTGGCCTTCCGCCGAATCCACACATCTTTGCAGCACGCTTGTGGCACTCCTTTTATACAGTTCATTTTTTATGATCGTATAAGCTTTAGCTCTTCTCACTGTCTGTCTAGCCAATACCTCGTTATTCCGCAAAGTCGCATATTTAAGGAAGGAAAATATGGGTTGTGCCCATGTTGGCATGATTTTCTCTAGGATAATCTCACTATCTATTTCCATATTTTCCGCCGACATAACCACCTCGGATTTTTCCATATCCATCTGTGCATCAGCCGGGTTCGCTTTCGGAAACTCCGGGTTACATTTTTTGTCAACTTCCATCGGCATACTATCTTCTCTTGATTTCGCCGGAATAAAGATGGTTTCGGACTCTGGTGATGGTGTTATTGATGGTTTTCGCAGGTGCTCTAGGGCGATACCTGGGGGAATTGATTGCCTGGTTGATCCGAGTTTTGACAGTGTGTCTGCAGCGTCGTTTTCTGCTCGAGGTATATGATGAAATTCACATCCGTCGAAGTATCCACTGGGTTTTTGCACATGGAATCTATATAAGGCCATATTGGCATCTAGCGCATTCCAATTGCCTGATACTTGTTGTACTATGAGATCTGAATCTCCGTAGCATAAGATCCGGCGTATCCGAATCTCGTTTGCCACCTTCAATCCATGGACGAGTGCTTCGTACTCGGCTACATTGTTTGATGCGGCAAAATGTATTTGTAGCACATATTTCAGCTGATCTCTTTTTGGCGAGGTTAACACTATCCCTGCCCCCAAGCCATTCCTCAGCTTGGAACCGTCAAAGTGCATCGTCCAATAATTCGGTTCTGGTAATGGTGGATCATATTGTACCTCGGCCCAATCCACAAAGAAGTCGGCCACAGCCTGAGATTTGATTGCATCTCGCCTATCGAATTGCGGAGCATAAGGTGACAATTCAATTGCCCATTTTGCTATTCGGCCGCTTGCATCTTTGTTGCTCAATATGACGGCTATGGGCGCTTCACAGATCACTTTGATCGGGTGCTCTTCGAAGTAATGTTTAAGTTTCTTTGCCGACATGTATACTCCATATGCCATCTTCTGATAATGTGGGAAATTTTGTTTTGAGGCTGATAGTACCTCGCTTAGGTAATATACCGGCCTTTGTACTGATTTACCATCTTCAACTCATTCCACAACGATCACCGCACTTACCACTCTGTTTGTGGCAGCTATGTAAAGTAACATAGTCTCTCTTGACAATGGAGAGGCCAGGATTGGTGTTGTGACCAACATCTTCTTCAGTTCACGAAATGCATTATCTGCTTGTGGTGTCCAAATGAACTTTCAGATTTTTTCATCAGTTGATATAGTGGTAGTGCCTTCTCTCCCAGCCGACATACAAATCGGCTAAGCGAGGCCAGGCAACCCGTGAACTTCTGAATGTTGTTTAGACATCTGGGCAATTCCATCCTTTCTACTGCTCTTATCTTAGTTGGGTTGGCCTCTATGCCTCGGCTAGATACGAGAAAACCGAGTAGTTTTCCAGCTGGTACACCGAAGGTGCATTTTTTCGGGTTAAGCTTCATTCGGAACCTTCTCAAGTTCGCGAATGTCTGCCGAATATCATCCATTAGCGTTTTGCTCTCCTTGGTTTTGATAACCACATCATCTACATATACTTGTACATTTTTTCCTATCTGGTCATGCAGACATTTCTGCATACATCTCTGGTACGTTGCCCCTGCGTTACGCAGGCCGAATGGCATGGTGCGATAGCAATAAGACCCGTACGGGGTAATAAACGCATTCTTTATTTGATCAGCCGGATTTAACGGTATCTGATGAAAACCAGAATACGCGTCTACAAATGATAACAACTCACAACCAGCGGTCGAATCAATGACTTGGTTTATTCTAGGTAAAGGAAAAGGATCTTTGGGACACGCCTTGTTCAGGTTTGTGTAATCAATACACATTCGCCATACGACGGCTACATTTGGATCATCCTTTTTCTTTTCTACTAACACCGGGTTTGACAGCCAATCCGGATAAAGCACTTCCATGATGAACCCAGTCGCAAGGAGCCGAGCTATCTCATCCCCTATTATTTTTCTCCTGACTTTGGCGAAGCGGCGGAGAGGTTGCTTCACCGGCCTTGCTCCTGGCCTTACATGCAGAGAGTGCTCAGCCAACTCCCTCGGCACACCTTGCAGGTCTTGAGTTGACCATGCAAAGATGTCTCGATTCTCACGGAGGAAGTCGGTGAGCTCGCCTTCCTATTTGGCATCTAGGCCGGCACCAATAGTGATGGTGCATTCTGGGAATTGCTCATCTATCTGGACTTTTTTCGTTTCTTTAGCCGGCTGGAAGGAAACGCTTCCATGTGGGTTGGCCAATGCCGGCATATTCAATTGTGCCGACTGAGCGAGAGCCGCTACCTCTTGAATCCTTCCTTTTTCTCTTGCGATCACCAATGACTCGGCCAGGTTCGATCCGGCCGAGGCACATTCCATCGACTTCCTGTAATCTCCTGCTACTGTTATCACCCCTTGTGGTCCGGGTAGTTTCATTTTCAAGTAAGTTATGTGGCAGCTTCTCATGAATTTGGCCAATGCTGGCCGCCCGAGTAAATCATGATAACAACTCTCTAGATCCACCACCTCAAACTCCAAATTTTCTACTCTACAGTTATCCCTTGTGCCGAATAACACGTCTACCCGAATTTTCCCAATGGGTTCGCACGAAAGTCCCGGCACTATTCCATGAAACATGGTTCTCGTGGATTGCAGCATATTTTGCGATATTCCGAGTTTATGCATTGTATCCTTGTACATGATATTGATACTGCTCCCATTGTCAATGAGTACTTTTGAAAATTTCACATTAATGCTCGGTCCAACAAATGTCGGATCTAGTACGAGTGCGTACGACCCTGGATTCGGCATTATTTTGGGATGATCCTTTATGCTCCAAGTTACTTCTTGATCTGACCAAGGCACATATCTTGGTACTGCCGGCATAACTGCATTTACTTCCATATGCCGGCGCTGTACACTTTGCATGTCTTGCTGTTCTGTTGTGAACATGCAATATGATTGATGATGTTCCCTGTAATCATTGCGTCCATTATTTCTGGGGTTCATCCTTCCATCCTGACCCTGATTTATCACTTGATGCACTGCATCTCTCCAGTCCGAGTTATCATACCTCGGGGGAGGAGGGGGTAACATTAGTTGTTGTGCATTTGCTCCAGTCAACTATGGCTGTTGCTGCTGATGTGCCTGATGGGAAGGTGCTTGCATTCCCACCGGGTTACCCATTGCATTTTTCATCCAGGCGCACTACCGAGTTGTATGATTGGCCGGCTTGTCCGGGTTTGGAGTGTGAAACTTACACGGTTGATCCAACATGGACTCAAACGTGTACTTTGGCCTTTCCTGCCATTGCTTCTTCTGTTCTGGTGTCCACTGTCTCTTCCCTTCATTCCTTGGTGTCCATTGTTGAGGACCATTCTTCTGCCGCTGACTGTTCCCGTGACTCGACTGATCTTGCACTACCGCTGCCACCTGATTGGAGGCATATCTGTAATCCGATCTTTCCTCTCTTCTTCTTCCTCTAACCTCATTGCGCCTCGATGACCCGGCCGCATCTCTTGCATATTGATCTTGATGCTCCCGATGATCTGCTGACATCAGCTCTGGTTGCGTCGGATCTCCCAATGCATACGAATCCGCTATCCTGATGGTTTCTGCCAAAGTGGTTGGCATATCTCTTTGCAGTCGCTGCCACAAGATACTGGCATAACGGCATCCTCGAGCAAACCAAGCTATCGCTTGTGATTATATAACTCCCTTGCATGAATTCCTGAGGTTACACCACCGAGTTAAGAATTCTCTGTCTGTCTCATTCGGCCTTTGCTTGCACATTGCTAGCTGCTACGGCCTGTTTGGCCTTTTGTAAGTACTGGTGAAGTTGCTGACAAACATCTCTTCAAAATCCAACCAACAGTTGATGCTGCCTGGAGGCAGATTATTCAGCCATACTCTGGTTGGCCCTTCCAGCATTTGCGGGACATATCTTAGTGCCCATCGCAAGTTTCCACTTGCTATTTTTACAGCAGTGGCATAATCAATCAACCAATCATGTGGTTTGGTGCTCCCATTGTATGTTTTCGTGCCACTTGCCAGCTGAAAGTTCGGCACTGGCGGCTCGCCCATGATCCGTGGTCCGAAACATGCCGGACCCGGCGGACCCTGCTCTTCTAACAACTCGGACCGGTATAGCCGGTCCAGTTTTACTCTTGCATCACTCGATGGCAAATATCTGTACATAATTCTTTCATGCATTCCATAGTGGTTATTCCCACCATGACCCGCATATTCCATATCGGAATAACCATCATTGTACCTCTCATTCACCTGATTGTGGCGAGCTGGTCTCACTTCTCTTTCCTGCCGAGGTTCATATCTCGGCTGAGGATTGGGCGGCGGATCTCTCCTTCCTTCTGCCGGGATATTATTCTCATGATTTCCTCTTCCGAGATCCCCATTACCTCGGCTTCCGTTGCCTTTGTCGGAACGGCCGGGGTTTCTTTCACCGCTGTTACGTCGGCTCCCATTGCCTCTGTTTTCATTTGCTTTTCCGGCTACTGTCGGATCATACGGAACAATTTTGCTTATTTCTTTTTCCTGAAGTTACTGCTCTGTCTTTTCGCTCATTATTTCCGGGTGAGGATGCAGCTGCCACAGATAGGGCGGGTGATGCACCAGCCGAATGAACCATTCGCGAGGCACCAGGCCTTGCCGGGTATGCCCTAAGCATTTCTTCATTCTGCCGGTTTGCAATGCGCACCAGCACATTCACTCTTTCTTGCTGTTTCTGTCGGGCTTCGCCGGTCAGTCCTTCTAACTCTAGTGCAGCGGCATTTGCCGCTCTTAGGTTCTTTGTCGGGGTGCTATACCTCGGCAAGCCTAGATCGACTGAATCTGCCTTATGAGTCTCATGCTCTTTATTGATATCGTCCATGAGGTTCTTCACTCTCAATATTAATTCATCAACCCGCTCGGGGGCGACATCAAGCTTGTTTTCCTTAGCATATTCTCGCAGGGTCCTGTTTAAGGATTCCCGCAATGCCGACACCTTTTTTGCCTCTACCAGTACTTTTTTCCTGGTTTCTTCTAATTCTGCCTGAGCATTAGCCGGATCAAGTATTGGCGCTATAGGCATGGTTAGATTATCTATAGTTGCCTGGAGAATATTTTCTAGTCTTTCCAAAGGTGGCCATCTTACCCTTGGTGCCTTTGGGGTCGTCTCCTGCACCTCGGCTGGGTTAGCTGCTGAAGGATCTACCTCGGTGGGCGGTGGAGCTGCCTGCGTTGTGGTCACTTGCACTCCCGTCGTCGGATCCTTGCTTGATCCGGCGCCCGTTGGTCCCGCCTGCACCCCGGCTGCGACCATCACCTCGGCCAGCCGACGGGCGTTCTCCACGCTGCACTGCTTATGCGCTAAGGGGGGGCTCTCCTGCAACAATAACTTGGTGAGGATAAATGCCGGAGGTGTCGACGCCGACGTAGATCTGGTGCATGCCCAAGTTGATGAAGACGCCATTGCGCGGAGGAGTTTTTCCCCTGAAGCTGCCTGCGCTATTGCTGACATAGTCACAGAGATCAAATCTCCGGACTAAGCCAGCGACAACGCGCTCGCCGGTGTGGATGAAGTTTCCAGTTCGGATCATGATTCCAGCTAGCACCGTTGCTGGCCCCACGGTGGGCGCCAACTGTCGTGGTGGTGGCACGGCAGATACCATGGGTAGGCTAAAGTATGGGGCCAATGGATGCTAGTGGGATCTGGGGAGGGAAGATGTAGTTAATTCTACACACAAATGACTAACACACAGATCTTTATTTCTCCTTTCTTGGGCTACAAGTGATCCTTGAGCTGTATGCAGGAAGAAATGAAGAACTTCTATCAGCCTAACGGTAACAAATGCCCCGCCCCCCTCAAAGGTCCAAGCTTCTCCTTATAAAGGGGTGCCTTGGCTCCTCTAGGGCTGACGTGGCAAACATATTCGAGGAATATGCTTGTCCCAATATAGTAACTCGGCGAGCTCCTTTCCGTGTCCCCCTTCTAATGACGGCAAGGTTCCAGAGAGCCCCACCTGCATGCCTCGGGTTCCAGGACTGTCACCTCCGTGACCTCCTCCTGCTCTTCTGCTGCTCTGCGCCTTGTCCTTTGCGCTTGGCTCTGTTCAGATTCTCCCTAGCCCGAGGCTAGGGTTTGACTTTAGGCTCCTCCTTCTCCTGCAAGATTCATGTTATTCGGCCCTGCCTCGCTTAACTCGGCTCGGCCTTCACCTGCATCAAGGCTTATTCGGACCTGCCCGGCCGACTTAACTCGTATGTCGGCCAAATAAGGTACAGCCCCTCTGGTAAACATCATGGTCATGCTCATCTCGGCCGACCTTTACATGATTCGGCCGATATAAGCAGTAACTCGGCATAAGACCGGGGAAACTCCTTTTGGCTTCCCCCGTCTTGACCCTATCCGGGGTCACTTCCCCAACAGATAGACCCAACGAGGATCATAAGCGTAAGTGACGTGACCCGGATGATGACTACCCGGAGCTTGATCGGCCATGGAACATAGCACAACTACGTCCTTTCTACACTTAGCATTTTTTATCTATTGTGTACCTCTTATATGATCAATGAAAAAAAGCTCTCTGGTTCACTCATATTTCTGAGTCTTTTACCTCCTTTAGTGTTCATTTTTGGATCATATAAAACTTTTATGCACAAGCTTTGCGATTGCACTTGTGAAAATTCCGCCTATGGACGTTAGCTTAAGTTTTCTGGTCTACACGTTCTTTGTTGTTTTTATGTGGATTCTGGAGTAGTGACTTTTGGCACTTATTGTCGGTGATTTTGTTCTTAGATTATTGACGGTGCAATTGGGCATCATAGCCTGAGCGCATAGTTCTGACAACGAGTCTTCCGACTCATGAAAATTCAAGCATAAAAACCAAAGTAATGGATAAGCCAGCACTTGCTTAAAAACATATACATGCTGGAACCAGTTCTTGAGTAGCAGGAAGTAACAACCATTGTTTTTCCGCCTTAACTTAACAAGTAGTTTTTTACGTATACAAATCCTAGAGGAAACAAATATTACATATTGTTTTTTTCATTCCTCTGGTGCAGGTGACTTCGATGCAGCATCATCAGTAGCAGGAGAGCCATCCTCCTCGAAGTCGGCAGTTTTGAGGGACCTGGAGGAGCTTTGGTTGTCGACGTCAATAATCTTCATGGGCACGAAGACGTTAGGGCGACCAACTTGGAGACTCTGGTATCATAACCCGCGAGCTACGCCAAGATAGCTTTGTGATCTATTTTCTGGCCATCGTCGTCCACGTCGGGAATACCAGAGGTCACCGTGTCGATGTCAGCGTTTTTGTAGTGCGCCTTGACCATTGACAGCGTCATCCCCGCGCCAGCCCAGGTACATGAAGCTTTCCAGCTTACAATACGCTCGGGGGCTTGGCGCAAGATCTCCGAGAACTTCATCACGGAATCCACCACTTTGATGTTGATCTGGAGGTGCTTGGCTATCTCCTTGGCCTGCTTGATGGTGGTGTTGATAAAGTTGCCGGCAAGGACCATGCATTCTTTTGGCGGAGGAGGCGAATGGGTCAAACTAATAGGACTGCAAAATACCGACAAGGGAACGCATGAGTTCAATAAACACAAAAAGTTCAAAGTATCCAACTTACAAAAGTACAAGACAGAGAATCACTTACTGAAGATGCTAATCTCAGCCTGCTGGAGGGTTTCCGCCATGGAGTCTCGTTCTTGTCAGAGGATCTTATATGCTTCAAGATTGCGCTGATTTTGTTCATCGGCAGCTTTCTTCTGCTCTTTCAGCATCGAGATCTCCTCCTTCAAGCGGTTCATCTCCATGTTAGCAGACTCCTGCAGCACCTTCATGGAGTCTTCATGCATCTTCAGCATATCCTTCGTCTCCTGCTTAAGGATCTTGTTTTCGCTATCTAGCAACTCAATGTGCTTGGATTGCTCTACAATGTCCTTAGCCTTGGCAATGGTTTCTGCAAGTCGGAGTAAGAATAGTACACATTTAATACTCGGAGAATGATTGGCACAAGACCAAGTCAGAATACGAAAAAGAAAGGAAAAACAGACGCTTTCTCTTGATGCTTTGCTCCTTCAAGAAGGCAGTTTTACCCTTTTCGGCTTCCAAATCCGCATGCATCTTCTAGAACTTCTCGTTGGCCACGCCTCTCTGAGCATTCTCATTTTGTGGAAAGAAAATTTAAAATTGTTTAGTATACTTAGAGCATCTAGCTGGATAATATCCACCTAGAGGCTTGGGGGCACAGTGAGAGTTTTTTAACTTGGAAATATGCTTAGTCTTTCTTTAAGCATCTAGTCGGAACTGGTTCAGTTTTCAACTAGAGGCTTGGGGGCTACAGTATAAAGTTTTTAACTCAGTAATATGATTATCTTTCTTTAAGTATCTAGTCAGAACTAATTCAGTTACAACTAGAGACTTGGGGGCTACAGTGTCAAATTTACAAACACTATGTATGCTACTCTGAAAGTATTTAGTCAGAATAATTCATTCAAACTAAATACTTGGGGGCTATAGTGAGAAGTTTTCTAGCTTAGTCACTCTTAGAGCATTCAAATGCAAAGACCTATGGTTTTCCGTCTAAATCCTCGGGGGCTACAGTGGGACACTCATATGAAATGCAAAAGGCAAATAAAACTTACAAGTGCGATGATCTTGAGATTGGTAGCACTCTCAGCAAGCAACTTGCCGAAGGAAAGGTTGTTTCCTCGCAAGATAGATGCTTGTCGGAGAAGCTCCTCAAGACCGCAGGTTCGAGATGTCGGCACCGCACCAGGAACCAAAGCGGAGCTACTCGGCGTAAGTGTCGGGTAGACTATCTTCAGGAATTCTACGGTTGTCCTGGGTGCGGAGGCACCGCCTTCAGCAGACGTTCCACCTACCAACACCGCCTTACCGATACCGATGGAATCCTTAGCCGGAGCTTCAGCCATTTGAGTTGAGGTACTTTCTTGTGTCGCCTGTTCGCCGACAACGACGAGCTCCGCGGAGGCAGCTGAGTCTACTTCCATGGTGGAAGGACCAGATGCATCTTTGTCTTGTGAGCTTGTTGGAGCGGGTGTAGGCTGGACGCTGGGAGTGACAGGGGCGATGGCAGGAGATGCGTGTGGAGACACGTCACGATGCAACATATCTTTAATGTTTCTAGAAGCCCCCAAAGTTTTGGAGGTCTTCTTCAGACTAGTAGTGGCCTTTTTCCTGAAACGTGCAAATAGTATAAGTACAGGAAGAAGACAAGCAATGGACAAATGTCGGAGAGAAAGAAGCTTACACAACAGTGGGTGCTTTGGCAAAAGGGATCTTGGTAACCTTTCTTTTCTCCGCCTCCAGGGCGGCAGTGGACTTCTTGGAGACTCCACTCTCCATCTTCTTCTTCTTGCCTCCATCGGCAACGTCAGAGATGGAGCTCTTCCGCTTTCGCGCCAGCGGGACACCGTCGTCGGACACGACGGTGACTTCCTTCATCTTTGGGTCATAGATTTGGACAGCCATGCTATCCTCATCTAGACCGCTGAGGTGTTAAGTGAAATCCCAATGTGTTAGACGAGATGATAAGGGCTAGACAGAAGAACTGGAGTAAATATCATACACGGAAAATAAACAGGTACCTCTAGGCACTTGCCCTCCTCGGACATGTCGTAGGTGATGGCGAAGCCACGCTTCCCGTCCTTCACCTTGATGATGTCCTTGAGGCGGAGCTTGACGGAGTCACTCGAGAAGTTTTCCTCGGCGATGCGGAGGCTATCCTTCCTCTCCTTAGAGTACTCGTGCATCAGCTTGGAGCCGTGCTACAGAGGCTGGATCCGCCTGATGATACAGCACATGGCTAGGTCCAACCCGGTCATAGCCGTGTCTATGAACCACTCTATCCACCTAATGGCGCAGGATGCTTCGTTGTCGGAGGGAAGGGTGGCTTGTGTCACATCCCAAGATTTTCCAAATCTTGTTATGTGAATAATAAATAAACAAAATAAATAATTGTTGAAATTTAGGGTGAAAAGAAACTTTTGTTTTTAAATGGAAATTAAATCCCATATTGAACAAACTTTGGTTAATGTTTGAATCTAACTAAAATTCAAATCAAGTGGATTTCATTCTTCATGAATGTATCTTGAAATTTAAACACTTGGAAAATAAATCCAAACCCTAAACCCTAATGGAATAAAATCATTTCCAAGTTATCTCCAAGCCTATGGATTGGATCCATATAAAAATTTGTTAAACAAACATTTCAAAATGATCAAGAATGACAAATGGAAATATTATAAAACCATATAAATTGATTTCATTCAATTTGGAGCCATAGATAAAATCTTATGAATATAATAAGATAAGGAAATTAAATTTCCAAAGCTAATAAAGAACCTATCTATAAATCCATACCAAATGGTGAGCAAATAATCCTGAATGGACTTAAAAGGATAAACAAATATCAAATAAGATTTTACAAATTGGAATCACCAAGTTTGGATCTATAAATAAAAAGATATGGATTTTATAAGATGAAGAAAGAAATATTAAATAAGGAATATATAAAGACCAAATTAAATCTTAGCCTAATCCATAAACAAGTGGAATGATTATAATCCAATTCCAAATAAAATATTGGATAAAGAATTTCCAAAATAAAATAAAATGGCATTAACCATTCTATCCCTATTGTAATAAAGACAAATCTCTAATAAGAATAATTATATAATTCATGAGAAAATAGTATTTTGGAATTTACCCAAGTGGAATAAAAGTTGTTTAATTAACTTAAATAAAATAAATCTTCCAAGTAAAATTTAGGGAATTAAAACTATATTTAATTCCATTGGTATTAAAACAAATACTCAATTCAAATGATTTATGAATCATATTAAATACTTTCCAAATAATTCAAGATGAATTATTTGACACCATATTAAACAAATAAAAACCTACTGAAAAGATTTGGAAGGTTTAAGAATTTAAATGGTGTTTGAAAATATTATTAAATCTTATTTGATTTAAAACAAGGGCCTTTTTGAATAATTAAAAAGACCCCAAAAAGAATAAATTTTATTCCAAAATTGACTTCAGATTATATCACTAATTAGTATTTAAACCTACACCAATTTTGGTTGAGGTTTGAATTCAAATTGATGTTTGAATTAATTAAGCAAAATCAAAACAGAAATTAGAAATGGAAAAAGAGAAAATCATTCAGAATAAAAAAAAGTGAACAAGGTCGACCCAGCCCAGCAAGACCCATCTGGCCCAACAGCCCACCACACACCCCCTCCCCTGAAACATTTTTCTCACCGTGGATTGAACCCACTCTGTCACTGACGACCAGGCCCCACTCCTCCTCTCTCTCACTCGCTCCCCCACTGCCACGCATTCATCTTCCTCCCCACGACCTGTTCGTCCGAGCGTTCCCTGCGTTGATTTCGCGGGTTAAATTGACGAGTAATGGCACAGTTAATCCTCCCACTGACCATGCATTCTTAATCGCCTCTCCCTCCTCTCTCTTTCCCGTCTCTCGCCAGACCCTCTACGCCCCCAGGCCGCCCTGATTTGCGCCTAGACCCCGCTCTGCTCCGACGAGCTCGCAATCAAATTCCGGCCAGCCTCCTCCGCCCCTCGCCTCCTCGACCACGCTCACTTGCTCCCCATCTCCTGGCGAACCTCCCCGTAGCGCCAGCTCGCCCGCGCATGCCCCCCAGCCTCGGCTCTGTCCATGTCTGAGCGCCACCGATGATGAACTCGACTCCGGCGAGCTATAGCCGACGACCTCGTGCGCCCCTTGCTCACTGGTGAGTGTTCCCGTGATCCTTGAACCCGTGTGCATCTTCCTGACTCGTTGTTTTGCTCGTTCGCGTTCCAGAGACTCACCTTCGACCACGGTCGTGCGTGCCTGAGCCAGCAAGCTACTCCGACGAGCAATTGTCGTGAACCCCGAGCGCCCCTTCGCTAGCAAGGACCACCTTTATCTTCCCCATGCCACGGCGAACTTGGTGAGACACTTCCCTTCCTCTCTCGCTTCCTGCATCACCGGCAACGCCACCGCCAGACTGCTCCGCCGCCAGTCGCCGCCGCCAGCGTCGCTGCTTAATGGTCGAAACGATTAGGTCCGTAGGATCTTGATCTGACGATTAGGATAGAAACTAACTCGAAAGGGTAAGCAGTGTTCTGAGCCGTGTGATCAAACTTAAATCCAACGGCTGTCAGCGATCGATCCGCACGAAGCGGTACCGACGAATAAAAACGTGCCGCGTGTCACAGAGTCTGTTTTAAAAACAAGATTTGATCTATTTGTGATTCAATTTTGTAAAATTCATAACTTTCAAACCACACGTCCAAATTTTGCAAATTTTATATCAATGGAATCAGCAAGACAATTACTTTCTGACCTTGCACTTTGTTTAGTAAAATGCTTCTGTTAAATTGATTGTTTTTGCAGAAACTTGTGTATGCATGTTTAGAATATAAAAATTGTTCTAAAATGATTTTTGAGATAAAACCTTTGGCAAATGGTTTGTTTTGAACCTACTGACCATAGAAATCAATTTGTGGTTTCAAAAACATATTTGGTGAAGCAAAAGAATAAAACCTTGAATTAAAACATTTCTAGTCAAATAAAATATGGTTTAATTGTTAAAAATGATTTTGGAGGAAAACCTTTGGGAAGTGTTTTGATTTAAACTCTCTGACCCTAAACACCAAGTTTTATGAATTGAAAATGTATTTGGTGAACTCCATAAATATTATTACTTTGCTAAAAGCATTTTCAATCACATAAAATAATGATTGGGTTTAAAATTGATTTATAAGTAAAAATCTTTTGCAAATGGTTTTGCCACTTTATAAAATGACCAATAAGTGTTTTAGAATGTTTATAACCTATTATAAAACACTTTCGTAAATAAAACGAAGCTTGGCATGTTTGCATGCATTGTTTTGTTTCTACTATTTTATGTGATGTTGCTTGAATGGTAGATTGAAATATTGCTTGCTTGATTGAATTGTAGTGATTTGAAGAGTGTGAATATTGCAAGATCAAGGAGTGAACTTATACTCTCTACCAAAAAGGTAAGTGATGCTTCATACTTTTGTCCCATTATTTTCACTATGCATTAGTCATATTTCTAAGTAGGACTTGCATGAAATTTTGCTAAGTGTAAACTATGCCATGGGAAATCCTAGTAGATGAAACCTTAGTAGAAATTTCCTAAGTTAAGACTCCTACTACTATCATGCTTAGCTTAGATAGTAGAAAACAAGGGTGGAATATATATTCATACTATGGAATATTTCTAAGTCTGTGGACTTGTGTTTTGTTTAATAAAACAACTAAGTGAATGAATCACGTGGGTGGAATGGAAGGAATGGTTTGTGTTGAGTGGTTCACAAGGCCCATTTCTATGGTTTACCATTGTGTATATCACTTGTGGATGGCCATCCAGGAACAAAGAGATTTGAGATGTCAAATGTTGAGAAGCTTCAAGTGCAGCCACTTGGCATTATGGGCTCTGCCTGGATCATATAGGTTGCAATAACTTAGCCAAATGGATAGTTGGTGGTAGGGGAATGATAGGTTGGAACGCGTCCATTCTGGTCTAAGGGAAGGCTTCTGAAAGATCTTGTCTTGGTGAAACCAAGTCTTGTGGGGAAAGCGCACCACCTCTGCAGAGTGAAAAATCTAAGTACTTAGCCATGTCCCTGGCAAAGGACAATTTGAGCATCAAGACATGGAAGCTATCAAGAATCTCCTCATCCCAATTTCTAAGTAAAACTTGTGGTTGAACAAGGGTTGAAGGATCACCAATTTCTATTGGAAGATGCCTTGGGAATGATTTTGTCAAGCAAAAACTTAGTGTTTTCAAATGATAAGGAAAATCTATTTTGAGCAATGCAAGCCTAAGCTCCACTTAGCCAAATGCATATAGATGATAGACTCCACTATACTACCATAGTATCACTTGCCAATACAATACAAATGTATTGACCCTTGTGGTTGTAACTTATTATGTTGCAGGTTTGTTTGATGATAGAGAAGTTTATTGATTTAGGATTACAAGTCTATAACCAACATGTCTGCCTGTGGCACTTTGAAGATGAAGGACCCCATGCTATTGTTATATTCTGATGCATTGTAATGAGATAGCCAAATGAGCTATGTAATATGTAATAAATTACTTTATTCCTGGTTATAAAGTTGTATTATGACCTATGTTTCTTGATATTACATCTTAACTGTGGATGCTAGCTATTGATCCAGGGACTAGCATTGTAAACACAGAGATCTCTACCTTATGAAAGGTTGGGAACCTTACAGCTTGGGACCTCCATGTCGGGGCTTAGGCAGCGGCTCTATCGACAAAGTCCGGATATGTTTCTTCTCGGCCAGCCAGAGGGATGTCTGGGCCGTAGAAGTACGTTTGTTGCCAGTTCTTACAAGACTCATGGCCGACAATGTCGGGAACCGCCGACTAGGCCAGATCTTAAAACTAATTGTCCCACAGTTCCTAAGCTCGTCCTTGCCGGCTCCGGCTTCCCTCTTGACGCTGAAGAAATAAATAAAGAGATCTAGCCTAGGCCTAATCCCTAAGTAACCCTCACAGAGCGCCGCGTAGTTGCTAAGAGCGAGGATGCCATTGGGGGATAGGTTCTGAGGCCGTACTCGTTAATGGCTAAGGATAGCTAGGAACAAATTGGAGATGGGCAAGGAAACGCCACGTACCAATTGGGCTTTGAGGTACACCTTCTCTCCGGCTTGGGGAGAAGGGGTGACCTCACCGGCCGGCACCGCCCGACAGACGAGCCCCTCCGTCGCAGGGAGGTATCCAGTGTCCATGATCTGGCGCCTGATACGGGTGCTGGCCCGAACCCAGTGTCCATGATCTGGTGCCATATTTGGTTAAGAACCTTGTTGAGCTTCTGGAACTCGCGACAATATTTGAGCATGTGGCTGGCCTTCTTCTTGTCGTCCTGTATGTCGATATAGAAGTGGATGGTGCAGGGACCCGACAGTTTGTCATATGCCGAAGGCTCATCGTTGCGGCTTTGACGTTGCCACGTTTGCGTGGGTCGCCGCTGTCGCGGTAGTTGCGTCTGCGGTATCCGCTGTTGCGGTTGCCGTCATTTTGTCGATCGGCGTATCCAGCCGCGACCATGTCGAATCCGTCGCGGTCGTCATAGATGCGCGATCTTCTCTTGCTGCGGCATTCGCACCTGCAGCCATAGTCGTCTTCGTCATCCGAATGTGCTTGGGTGATAGAATCATCACCATCTACCCACCGATTGGCGATGTCCATGAGGTGGTCGAGCATCTTGGGCTTGACGCGCCCATGTTCCTCCTTGAAATCTGGGTGTCTAGCACCGTCCTTGAAGGCGTCGATTGCCCGCTCTTCGGAGATGTGCACGGCGGAGTTCTTGATGTGGGACCAGCAAAGTATGTATGAGCAGATGGACTCGTTGGACCATTGGGTGCAGGCCCGTAGCTCTTCGGTTGAGGTTGGTATCTTGCTGGTGCCCTTGAAATTGCGGAAGAAGTTGTATGCCAGCTCTTCCTAGCTTCGGATGGATTCGGAAGATAAGCTGCTGAGCCAGACCCTGGCCGCGCCTGTCAGCTGCAGCTGAAGGCATTGTAAGGTGGTTTTCTTATTTCCGTTGTGGAGCTTGACTAACGACAGGTGATCATCGAGCCAAGACTTTGGCTCTTGCGTGCCGTCAAACATCGGGTTGTCCGAGGGGAGCTTGAAATTTTTCGGCATCCGCGTTCACCAATCGGATCTGCTGAAGCATCTGGCGCCGCACAGCTCTCCGTCGTCTTCCTCGTCGGACTCAGTTGAGCACGCGCGCTTGGCGCGTGCCTTGTCGATCTTGCGTTGGGTGAGCTTGTTGCGAGCGTCGTAGTTGTTACTACGGCGTCGTGGGCTATTGCGGCATCGGGGCAGGTCGTGCTCATCGTCTTCAGATGAGGGCGTACAGCTGTGGTTGAACTTGACCGCAGCTTTTTTCTTCGGCTCCGTAGGAGCCTCATCATGGAGCGCGGCTCCGACGAGTCCGAGGCCAGCTAGTGTGGATTTTTGTATGGCGCTCTTCGGGTCACCCACCGGAGGTGGATGGGACACGAGATATGTAGTGGCTGCCATGATCGCAACCTGTGGTGTTTTCGGCATGACGTTGTCGTGCGAGTCCATCGTCATGAAGGACGTGTTAAGGTCCTGGGTGACCTCGCATCACGCGGCGGGGTCCATGTGCTCCATGCGGGAGCAGTACTTGTTGGCGTTGTTGCCATGTGAACTGGAGCTGCCAGCGGCGGACATCGCATCTTGTCGCGCGCTTGATTCCGCAGTTGCCTTCTTGCGCTTGTCAAGCTCCTCCATCAGCTTCACATGTCGGTTGTGCTCGTCGATAAGGAGGAGGTGGTAGGCCATCAGTAGATCCCGTGAAGCATTCACAGGTAGGATGATGTTGCCTGCCACGGCTTCGCGTGCTTGGCGCTAGCCTTCCTCGTTAAGGTTGATCTTGTTGTAGGCGTGAGCATCGCCTTTGTTGGGCCTATTAGGCGGACCCCCCCATTTCCTCCATTCTCAGCTTGCGGGTTGAGAGGGGAGTTAGGTTTTTGCTGCGCACTCGAACCTGGTGGCAGGTCCGTTACGTTGTTGATGACGACGGCACATAGGTAGCGCCCGCGGATTGGATCGCTGCTGCCGCAGCTTTCGGATCCGGAACCATAGGTTCCTTCATCTAAGGGAGGGCTGCATAGATCTGAGTTGCAGCTGCCGCTGTCATCTGACTCGTCTATCGGCGTCGACGTATGTAACGCGCCGATAGGTGGGACCCACGAGGCGGGCTTGATGGATGGTGGTGGCACCCGCTCTGGTATGCGGAGGGTGCCGGTCTGCCCCATCTAGAAGCAGAAGCTCCTGAACAGCATCTCGAGCCCGTCACCGACAGACTCAACATCCCTTAGGGTGGCCAGCGAGTGGGCGGTGAAGTCGAAGACGCCAAAGAGGAGGTGATTCTCCGTTGCCGATGAATTAGATAGATACGGATTGAACCGTCATGACCGCACGATCAGTGTCCCCACTTCCCACAGATGACGCCAATTGACGAGGGTTGATTTCGTCAATTCCCATTGTTATGGACTTGGGTTTTGGAGAAGATGGGGATGCTAGAAGTCACGGAACGGTTAACAGACAAGCAACGCGGGACACAGGATTTACCCAAGTTCAGGCCCCGGAGGGAAAACCCTACTCCTGCTTGTCTGCTCTTGATTACAGCAGAACCGAAAGTTACAGGGGTGCGCAGATGCAATCTAGCATGAGGTGCATATGTGATGGTGTGAGAGGATCCTTCTCGTCGTACCCTCCTGGACTTTATATAGATAGGCAGGTCCCGGGCTTAGGTCGAGTCGGTTACAGATTAGGGTTGGTACCCTTTGAAATTCTATCTACTCTAGACTTGTCCTCCAAGAAGTCAAAGACGTCATGGGCTTGGGCCACCCGAAATATTCATGGGCTGCGTGTCTTTGACATGGGCCTTCCTTGGGCTGGACCTGGTATACCAATGTTGTGTACCCGTGGGGTATAACCATGTCACCGGCCACTCCAACAACCTTCTCTTCATCCTCTTCCTCCTTGTCGGATAGGTATTCTTGACCTAGGAAGCCTTTGCCATCACGCCTATTATTACTCTTGTATCTTCTGTTGATGGGGTTAGGCTTCAATCTTGGCTTGTCACCCTCTTCATACTTGGGTTTGTCAGGCCTCTTCTCATATGGACATTTATCGGCAAAGTGGCTCGACTCATCACAATTGTAGCACGTCTTTTTCTTCTCACCTGATCCCATTGAACTTCTCCTTCTTCGGAACTTCATGTTCTTGGTAAAGAGAGCAAGTTGAGAGAGCATATCATCAACTCCACCAACATTGCTTTCTTCATCACTTGCAACATCTTCTTGCACATGCTTGGCCTTTAGTGCTAGAGAGTGGGAAGACCCAATAGCACGGTTGATCTGCTTGATCTTTTGTCCTTCATCCGCCAAGTTATCCGTGGTAACAAGATAAGAGACTAGATCATCGAGAGAGAACTGATTAGCTCTATCAAGGAGTTGCAAGTTCAAGGCAAGCTTCTTATCGGTGACCGCGATCATAGAGGCAATCTTGTACTTGATATCTCATCATTCAAATTGAACCCATCATCATACTTCTCACGACCTAGACCACCAATCTTCACATGGAGGGCAACAAGCCTCTTGTATGCTTCTGTGATGGACTCACCATCATGATTCATGAACATGTTCATCTCCGACTTGGCAGCTTCATACTTGGAATTTTGGATAAGAGACGTTCCCTCTTGGAGAATGACAATCCTATCCCAAAGATCCTTTGCGGTGGGGATGTCGCTGACTTGATAATTGATGAGTGCAGCAGTTGTTGGGAGCCCTCAAGCGGAACTGTAAGGTTCCCAACCTTTAATAAGGTAGAGATCCCTGTGTTTACAATGCTAGTCCCTGGATCAATAGCTAGCATCCACAGTTAAGATGTAATATCAAGAAACAAAGGTCATAATACAACTTTATAACCAGGAATAACATAATTTATTACATCTTAGATAGCTCATTTGGCTATTACATTACATTGCAGCAGAATATCTATAAGCATGGAGTCCTTCATCTTCAAGTGCCACAGGCAGACATCTTGGTTGTAGACTTTGTAATCCTAATCAACACACTTCACTAAATCAATCAAACCTGCAACATAACAAGTTACAGCCACAAGGGTCAATACATTTGAATTGTATTGGCAAGTGACACTATGGTAGAATAGTGGAGTCTATCATCTATATGCATTTGGCTAAGTGGAGCTTAGGCTTGCATTGCTCAAAATAGATTTTCCTTATCATTTGAAAACTCTAAGTTTTTGCTTGACAAAAAATCACCCAAGGCATCTACCAATCAAAGATTGAAGATCCTTTAACCCTTGTTCAACCACAAGTTTTTAACTTTAGAAGTTTGGATGATGAGATTCTTGATAGATTACATGTCTTGATGCTCAAATTGTCCTTTACCAGGGACATGGCTAAGTACTTAGATTTTACACTCTCCAGAGGTGGTGCACTTTCCCCACAAGACTTGGTTTCACCAAGACAAGATCTTTCAGAAGCTTTCCCTTAGACCAGAATGGACGCGTTCCAACCTATCAAACCCCTACCACCAACTGTCCATTTGGCTAAGTTATTGCAACCTATATGATCCAGGCAGAGCCCATAATGCCAAGTGGCTGCACTTGGAGCTTCTCAACATTTTACATCTCAAATCTCTTTGTTCCTGGGTGGCCATCCACAAGTGAGATACACAAGGTTCACCAGTCCCCTGGCCTTGTGTAACCACTCAACACAAACCATTCCTTCCATTCCACCCAGGTGATTCATTAACTTAGTTGTTTTATCAAACAAAACACAAGTCCTCAGACTTAGAAATTTTTTCATAGCATGAATATATATTCCACCCTTGTTTTCTACTAGCTAAGCTAAGCATGATAGTAGTAGGGATCTTAACTTAGGAAATTTCTACTAAGGTTTCATCTACTAGGATTTCCCATAGCATAGTTTATACTTAGCAAAATTCTATGCAAGTCCTACTTAGAAATATCACTAATGCATAGTGAAAATAATGGGACAAAAGTATGAAGCATCACTTCCCTTGATAGTAGAATATTTAGGTACTCTCCTTGATGTCACACTCCTCAAATTCCACTATAATACAATCAAGTAAAAAGCACACACTCAAAACTAGCATCACAAAACAATCACAAGAATTCAATGAAATGCATGTAATAAGATGATATTATTTGAGAAGTTTTTATAGCAAAGTTCTGAACACTAAAAACACCTACTAGTCCTTCTATACAAGTTGGATTCCAATTGTAATTATTTTTTAGTGCAAATAGATTATTTAAAAACATTTTCTTTTATTAGAAAAGCCATATTCAATAGGACATTTGCTACTTCCATAAAAATATAAATTTAATTTTTGGTGTTGATGTTTCTAGTCAGAGGGTTCAATATACAACCATTTGCAAAAGGATTCACTCAAAAATAATTTTTAGGCCATTTTCTATAGTCAAAATACTCCAAATACTTCTCTGCAATTTTTATTAATTTAAGTTGGTAAAACTAACAAACTAAGATCTGAGTGTGTTCTTCATGTTCCAACGATTTCAGGGATATCTCATTTGCCAAATTTGGATACACATAACTCAATATATGAATTTTTGAAGTTTCTATGTCTAAAATATCCGAAAATAGAAGTACACATCACGAGTGGAGAAATCTGATTGGTGAATAGCTCTTCGTTTAGGTGATTCAACATGGACTGCTCGATCTGAATCGTATGGTTCCTTACTGATTTAATTCTTGGTCTAGTCTTTCATGGATTCAGATCAAACTGTCTACATGGGTTCAGATAAAAAAAACTGTCTTCAGGGATTGAACAACCAGGGAAGCTCTTACCGACGACACTGTGGTAGTCGACGTCAATCGCAGGGACGATGGCGACAGGTGTAGATAGTGACGGAGTAGTCGAAGGAGATAATCATGGAGTAGAATAAATAGTGGTTAGGGTAGCGCGCTACATGTTGGAGACCTTAGGCCCCTCGGAGGTCCCTCACGCTGTTTCCGGCCGCCGTGTCCTACGTACGGAGCGGAGGTCGACTGTCATCGCAGCTGCCGTCGGCTGTACAATTGGATGATCTAATGAGTAAAATTGGTGCGCAATATCTAGAGGCAAATAAAGGAGGGGGGATCAGGAGCTTAGCCTCTATATATCCGACCAAATCGAAGATTGCATCACCACGGTCTATAACTTCGACGATGAAATCCCAGCTACGATGATGCAGTATTGGTGCGTGGAGACACAAACGGAAGGGAGAAGTGCATCGGGAATTTTTTTATATGGACACAGAGGAGGAAGCCAAGCAACGCAGCGCCTTGAGATGGTCCTGCCGTTTCTCAATTGATGATTCATTACCGTCTTAAACAGACGTTTTTAAGGTGCGTTGATGTGCGGTTTAATTATGCTGAATGGGTCTACGGTTAAGAGAGGAGCAATTATCGTGTTTACGATAAGTGAAGACAACCAATGGAATTGATGGGAGATGAAGGGGAAAAGCTTCATGTCATGGCTGTAACATCAGGTTTGCTTATGTTCAGAGAAAGAAGACGACCAGTTGTGTGGTCTCGATCAATTGGCTAGATGGGCCAGAATCGGTGCAGCCTAAATTTTATTAAAAAAATGAAAGTAAGACATGGTTGGCTGGCTCATCTGGGCTCCTTGATCTATTTCAAGCAATTGATTGTCGAGCTAGATCGGTACAATTTATTTATTTTCTATTTACAGTTTACTAATTTCCTTTTAGCTTTTAATTTAGTTCTCTAGAATTATTTAACCCCTTTTTAGAAAAATAACTACCGTGCTTTTGTTCTTTGAGGGACATGTGCAACTCAAAATTACATTTGGTTTTCTATAAGATTCTATGTATAGATCCGTACGAAAGAAATAATTATCTTAGACTATACTCGTGAGTCCATGTCAAACATGGCCTTGGAAACATACTAGATCGCTGAAGCATGTAACATCTGAGCGTAAAATTAATTACATATATATGTGCATTTATAATTTGAACGAGGTTGATTAGGAAAAAAAATAAACGAGCTATATAGTTCATAGTAGGCTCGATGTATGTGGAGGCATATATATCTGTCCATGCAAGTGCTCGAAAGCTACATGCATCTCTGCTTTGGATATAACATGACTTGTATGGTTAGATTTTACTGGTCAGTACAAGATTGACATGACCATGCGGTTTAAATTCTATGATCACTTACAATATTTAATCCAGTTCTAATAATCCCACAGAGATCAAAACGGCCAGAAAAGCTCACCCGCATGGAGGCTCGCCGACAAACGTGTACGATGGCCGCGATTGTCGACGGTGATGGTGTAGACGATGGCGACAGCTCTGGAAATTCTGGGAGACATAGCATTGGGGTTCTTCGGTTCTGTGTACACGTTAAAGGGGTGAAGATCGGCTCGGTGAAGACTATAGTGGCATTGGTTCATCCTGACGTGGCTCGAGCCGACGGTGGCCAACTGATGGAGGTCGGGCGGGCATTGGTCCTCGCCGCAGATGATCTCCGGCTGCTTCCGCGTATACACCTCGTCACAGTTGGTAAGTTGGGCCATAAACAAAGCTTCTTAATGAAAAGATTAAGGAAAAAGGAAACAAAATAAAACCTACGGTTGGCTACCCAGCTTTATTTGGTTATACACGTATTCTCTTCTTCTTATTTTTTTTTTCAACTTATATAATCCATAGGATTCCAAAACGGGTCAATCTAATTTATATAATTAAAATATATGTGTTCTTTCTCATTCAAAATTATTTTATAGCAAGGTTTTGATATTTACATTAGAGGAAAAAAAGTTTTTTCCCCCTAAATTTCATCCTTCAAAAGATTGTATTTCTTGTGTTTGCTTAGTTTTTCCATATTTCAAAATTTGGAAAATTTTGGGATGTGACAGGAACGTATGATGCAGTTCAGCAGGCAAGTTTCCCTCAGTAAGAAACCAAGGTTATCGAACCAGTAGGAGGAAGAAAATGCCCCAAAGGTGCTGCAAGCAACGTGGCGACCTGCACAACACAAACTCAAGACTTTTCCCCAACTACAGTGAGGTTGTCAATCTCACCGGTTGCGGTAACAAAGGATTAAACATATGGTGTGGAAGGTAACGGTTTGCAGCAAGTAAACAAGTAATAGTGGAAGATGTATCAATGGTAAAGATTGGACCGGGATCCATAGTTCACTAGAGGTGCTCTCCTTAGATAAACAACATGGCATGAAGGGTAAACAAATTACAGGGCAATTGATGAACCAGCAAGGCATAACAATGCAATACCAGACAAAAAGATCCTATGAGATTCGATTGGGCAATACAACAATATACATAGACCGCATCCAACTGCATCTATGACTAGAAGTCCACCTTCAGGTTATCATCTGAACCCCCTCCAGTATTAAGTTGCAACAGACAGCTGCTTTAAGCAAAGTGTGTAAGGTAAACAATCAACTTGTTCAATGAACAAGAGACCGTTGTTTTCTCCCTAGTAGCAACAACACATCTACAACCGGAGATTTCTGTCACTTCCCTTGGAAACAAGAGGCATGAACCCACTATTGAGCATAAATACCCCCTATTGGAGTCACTAGCAACTACTTGGCCAAGATAGCTACTAACAACGGAGAGCGTGCAAGATCACAAACAACACAGACATGATAGAATCATAAAGACAAAACCATTAATCAATCTAACATAGTAATCTCAATATCCATCGGATCCCTGCAAACACAACATGCATGATTACAAATAGATTAGATCTTGATCATGAACGCAACTCACAAGATCTATACATGAAAGCATAAGGAGGAGATACAACCATCTAGCTACTACATGGACCCATAGTCCAAGGTGGAACTACTCACACTTCATACCGGAGAGAAGCCCTCCGGGATGATTTCCCCTCTAGCAGGGTGGCACGAAGAACTTCAGATCCCCCCGATCTAGGGACGACGGTGGCGGTGGCTACAGAAGGTTTCATGAAGTTTTGATCGGGTACTTAGGGTTTCTGCAACGGGGGCTAATTATAGGCGAAGAGGCGAGGCCGGGAGGCGTAAAGGGGGCCACACACTGCCTAGGCGTGGGTCCACCCTAGCCCGCGCCTGGGGGTGTGGTGGCCCTCTGGCACCTCTCTGTCTCATCTTCTGGATTCGTGTCCCCCACGGTAAAATATTGACTTTGGCTTTTGTCCCGTCCAATATTGACTTTGGCTTCTGCCTTTCTGGAACCAAAAACAGAAGAAAACATGCAACTGGCACTGTGACAACTTGTTAATAGGTTAGTTCCAGAAAATATATAAAAATACCTCAAAGTGTATACAAAGCAAAACAAAGTAGATACTAAACAAGCATGGAGCATCAAAAATTATAGATACGTTTCCGACATATCAAGCATCCCCAAGCTTAACTCCTGCTCGTCCTTGATTGGTAAGTGATAAAAATAATAATTTTTGAGGTGACATGCACCATCAAAACCAAGATCAAACCATTTGCAAGCATTGAAAGGTGGGAACAAAGAACTCTAAACATGTGCATGAAAGATGGAGTTCTAACAATAAGACAAAGTAACTATGCATGCAACATGAAAGGCTACAAACAAAGATCATGAATAACATGCATTGAAAAACGTTTGTTTGTTTCTCATACAGAAAACATGGCATAGTGGCAATCAGTTTGTCCCTCGTAGAGTAGCAAATAGATGCATAGGACATGTTCAAAGTTCAAAAGGGTGACTAGAAACAAGTAGCACAAGAACAAGTAATATCACAATATGCATCAATCAATAAGTTTTGGGACACTGCACACAGAATGGCAACTATGCTCTCTTAATGGTGCCTAAAGGTAGAAGGTGGAGACTCAAATAATGGTGGAAGAAAAGCCTTTCATAAAGGAAGCAGGGATTTCAAGTTTCAAAAAGAGCTTCCAAAAATTATGGTACTTGTTAGCTTTCAGCCCTCATTGCCCCTATCATAAGCATCTTGAAGTGGTTAAGGTTAAAGTGAACAAAGATGGAGTATATGCTTGACAAATTATAAGTTGTAAATCGCAAGTCCCTTGAATACGAGGGCCACACCTCATGCTACTCAACTTCAGTCACCTGCAAGTTCTTGTCATTGTAAGTACATGTATATCATAGAGAACCGCCAACGGGGTACCCCTTGAACATGTTACAGGAGCTATCCCATAACCAAAATGACAAGGCAAGCAAACAATGAGCATCTCAGCGATCTTTTTATTTAATATGTTCATATCTTTTTATTGAGGATGCTTCATAGATAGCTCATTATGGTGATGCTGCAAGTTTCCACCATGATTAGGCATGGCTTAGGCCAGCGGCCCAGGCGTTTCTCTAACACAAAATACATACTCCATGGACTTACTAGTTCCCTATTTATTTCACACCGGTGACATCCATAGACAAAAGAGAATGATATCAACTAAGTACAAAGTACAAGTGCAATGTTGAAAACGTTCCCCGTGACAGCACGGTTCTGCTAATTCCAACGTATAAGTTCAAGCATATACAACATAGACGACACAATAGTTCAAGTTTATTAGGGTCAAAGAATATAAAGTGTGCCATCAAGTTCGTGAGGGCTTTAATCACTAAGTTTTCACATAACAAAGAGACTTTTAACTGGAAGATAGCTGAAAAACAAGAATATACTTCGAATTGTGTAACACACCATGCATAGGAATTTATAGTGGACACTTTGGAATAACTTGGTTTCTTGGGAGTTGGAAGCATGAGTAGAGCTTACTCATACAAGTGGAGGCTAGCAAAAGACTGGGAGCAACCAACTAAGAGAGCAATAATGGCCATAATCATGCAGGGCAACAAAACATTACTAATCAAAGTATAGAGTGGTACTACAAGTCAAGGACTAAATGAACATAGAGGATATGGTGACTTGTTAATAGTCATAACATGGTGTGAGCATGTGCCAAGTCAACCCAAATAAAGCATCAAAAGAGAATACCACAATAATATGCTTTTGCATGCTAAAACAACGCATAATTTTTTCAAGGCACATTAAGCAATCCCAATTGTTTGGAACAAGACATGTTACAGCAATAATCACTAAACATAAGGTCAAAACAACACCTAGCATGGCATGCTAAAGTCTAAGTCACAGTCAATGCAAGCTCCTCTTGCACTTTCAAGAAGGAACTTCCTACTCCTTTCCAACACCAAGCAACTTATTTGAAACAACACAGCGAGAACGGGGGTCCAAACTACTTTATTCAAGCAAACTAAACAACTAAGCAAACCAAACGAAAACTAAGACATTCCAAGAACAACACAACTTGTGCATGAAACAATAAAAACGAAGTGTCTAGACAGACCAGATCTTTTTATTGATGAAGAAGGGGATGCCTTGGGCATCCCCAAGCTTTGATGCTTGTACCTCTTGGATATTTCTTGGGGTGACACCGGGGTGGCATCCCCAAGATTGAGCTTTTGTCCATTCTTCATCTCATTACATCATTCTCTCTCTACACCTAAATTTTTTGTTGGAATTATGCCCTAGAGGAAATAATAATGATGTTATTATTAATTCTTGTTCATGATAAAGTTTATATTCCATGCTAGAATTGTATTAAGCGGAAACTTTAATACTTGTGTGGTTTGTGAACAACACCGTGTCCCTAGTACGCCTCTATGGACTAGCTCATTGATTAATGATGGTTAAGGTTTCCTAACCATAGACATGAGTTGTCGATTAATAATGAGATCATATCATTGGGAGAATGATATGATGGACAGACCCAAACTAAGCGGAGCAATTAGATCGTGTCATCGTGTTCATCTTTGCGAAGCTTTTCTTATGTCAAATATTGTATTCCTTAGACCATGAGATAATACAACTCCCTGGTATCGGAAGAAATCTTTGAGGTCATCAAACGTCATCCTATGAGAGGGTGATCATAAAGGTGTCTCTCAGGTGATCGGAAAGTACCTGTTGGGTTGTATGTATCGAGATGGGATTTGTCCCTCCCAAGTCGGAGAGATATACTTCGGGCCCACTCGGTAATCGATATCAACACTGCTTGCAATCACGTGGTTAAGGAGTTAATCACAAAGTGATATCGGATTACGGAACGAGTAAAGTACTTGCTGTGAACGAGATTGAACTAAGTATGCCGATACCGACGATCGAATCTCGGGCAAGTAAAATATTGCGTGACCAAGGGAATATATATATGGGATTAATTTAATCCTGGCATCGTGGTTCATCCGATATGATCATCGATGAATGTGTGGGAGTCAATATGGGTTTCCAGACCCCGCTGTTGATTATTGATAGAAGATCATGTCTTCATATTCTCGAACCCGAAGGGTCACACACTTAACGTGTCTCGACGCTAGGATAGATTGGATAATTGGTTTATGAGTTTTTGTTCGGAGTCTCGGATTAGATCTAGGACGTCACGAGACGTTTCGGAATGGTCCGGAGAATAAGATTCATATAAGGCAATGCAGTTTTTGGAGTTCAGAATTGTTTCGGGTTATTCGGTATTGTATCGGAAGCTTCTAGAACCTTCCGGAGTGGGACCAACGTGGCCCCACTTGTCGGGAGGGGGCATGGGCCTACGAAGGAGTTCCATGTCCGCATTGGGCCAGGGGCACAAGGCCCCATAGGCCCATCCGTCCAAGCACCTAGAGAAACCCTAGGGGAGCTTCTAGAAGGGGGGAACTTGCCCCCCACTCCTCCCTCCTTGGCCGTCGGCCTAGGGCTTGGGGAGGGGCAAGGGCCAGCCGCCCACCCCTCTATATAAAGAGGGCTAGGGGCGCACCCTCCACACACCTCCTCCTCAACCCTAGCCGCCCTGATGCCCCTCCTCTCTCTCTCCCTCCCGACTGCGCGTAGGCGAAACCCTGCCGCAGAAACTCTCAACCGCTTGCACCACGCCGTCGTGTTGTAGATCCAATCCATCTCTCCACCCCACTTGCTGGACAGAAGAAGGAGGAGACGTCGAGGTGCCGCATGTGTGCATCTCTCGGAGGCATCGCCACTTGCGGTGTTGGATCGGATCGGATCGCGAGGAGGAGAAGCGAGTACGACTACATCAACCACGTTCGTTGAACGTTCCACTGTGCGAATCTTCAAGGGTATGAAGATCTCATCTATCCCCCCCTCGTTGTTTGCATCTCCTAGATTAGATCTTGGCTTTCCCGTTCGCATCCATAGAATTTTTTTTGATTTACTATGCTGCGAAACCCTTCAGTGGTATCAGATCTAGATCTATGCGTAGATGTGTTTCACGAGTAGAACGCAACATGCTTGTTGCAGGCTTTGATGTTTTATGTTGCAAGCCTCTTGTTTGTGTACTTCTTATGACGCGGAATAGTGAGATCGAAGCGTTCCAGGCCAACTTTACGCGACCTCGTCATGTAGACCGCTCGACTTGACGTGTGGCTTGTTCCACACATGCGGCTGGTGGATGCCAGTTTCTCTCACTATAGTTGTCATGGGATTTACACCGGAGTTTGGCGACCATAATATCACCGTTGTGGCTTTCCGTAGGTAAGAATCGTTCTTAGCTTGTTACTCCCATAAGCCACGTAAAACATGCAACAACAAAGTAGAGGCGTCTAACTTGTTTTTGCAGGGAGTGTTTTTTGTGATATGGTATGGCCCAAGATGTGATGTGTATGTTGTATGCAATGATCATGTTTTGTAATGTTTCACGACTTGCATGTCGATGAGTACACAATCGGCAGGAGCCATATGGTTGTCTTTATAATTGTGTATGACCTGTGTGTCAACTTCTTATACGCCATGTAATAGCTTTACTTTATCGCTTAGTAGTTAGTAATAGTTGTAGTTTCTATTCGTGGTGGAGGCAATCATGGTGGAGTGATGGAGATCATGCTGGCACGCACAAGATGGAGATCATTGCGCGAAGATTGGCTATACCATGTCACATAAAGTTATATGCATGTGATGTTTATCCTTTTATGTATCTTATTATGCTTAGATCGCGACGGTAGCATTATAAGATGATTCCTCACTTAAAGATCAAGATAAAACTGTGTTCTCCCCATGTATGCACCGTTGCGAAAGTTCGTCGTGTTCAAGCATCACGTGATGATCGGGTGCTATAAACTCTACGTTCACATAAAACGGGTGCAAGCCAGTTTTGCACACGTGGAAATATTGGGTTTGACTTGACGAGCCTAGCATGTACAGACATGGCCTCGGAACACACGAACCGAAAGGTTAAGCATGAGTCATATGAATGATATGATCGACACTTCGTTGTCCACCATTGAAACCACATCTCTTCTCGTGAAGATCGGATTAGGTGTGGTGAATTTGGATCGTGTTCACTAAGCAACTTGAGGGATGTTGAATTTAGTGGGAGTTCATCTAGTAATTTGATTAAGTTGAACTAGTTATCATGAACATAGTCTAAATTTTACTTGCAAATTTTGTAGATCAAATGGCTAAGTCCAACTTCAACTTCAACGTTTTTGCTGAGAAAGAAAAGGTTAAGAACAATGGGTCTAACTTCACCAACTGGTTCCGCAATCTGAGAATCATTCTCTCTGGCGGACAAAAGGACTATGTCCTTGAGAAAGCGCTAGGTGACGCCCCTGCTGTAGATGCGTCGGCTGATGAGAAAGTTGTTTATCAATCACGCAAAGATGATTATGGTGTGATTAAGAGCACCATGTTGTTTGCTATGGAATCGGACCTTCAAAATCGTTTTGAAGATTTCCTCGGGCCCTTTGAGATCCTTGAGGAACTGAAAACTATGTTTCAGACTTAGGCCCGTTCTGAGAAATATGAGATCTCTGAGAAATTCTTTAACTGCAAGATGTAGGAAGGGAGTTCAGTTAGTGAGCACTCCATAAAGATGCCGGGCTACACTCAACGCCTTGGGCAACTGGACTGCAAGATTCCAGAGGAGCTCAAGATTGACAGGGTTCTGCAATCACTCCCTCCTAGCTACAAAGGTTTTGTAGTTACTCATAATCAGATTGGTTCCATCGATACGATCACGAGCTCTTCGCTAAGTCGAAAGTCGTGGTGGACATCAAGAAGGATAATCATGTGTTGATGGTCAATAAGCCCCCCAGCTTTGAGAAAGGTAAGGGTGCAAAGAAGCCCTTCAAGAAAGGCAGCGGCAAGCGCGTTCTCGCCGAGAAGAATCTCAAGTCCGACCTAAGCCGACATCGAGTGATTCTATTGCAAGGACAAGGGTCACCGAAGCACAATCGTCAAGTACTTAGCGGACAAGAAGGCTGGCACCATCAAAGGTATATTTGATATACATGTTATTGATGTTTTCCTTACTAGCCCTCGTTGTAGTGCCTGGGTATTTGATACTGGTTCAGTTGCTAATATTTGTAACTCGAAACAGGAGATACGGAATAGACAGCGGCTGGCGAGGGATGAGGTGATGATGCGCGTTGGCAATGGATCAAGAGTTGATGTGATGGCCGTCGGCACGCTCTCCTTAGTTTTACCTTCGGGATTAGTTTTAAACTCCAATAAATGTTATTATGTGCATGCGTTGAGCATGAACATCATATCTGGATTGTGTTTATTGCAAGACGGTTATTCATTTAAATCTGAGAATAATGGTTGTTCTATTTATATGAGTAACATCTTTTATGGTCATGCACCTGCTGTGAATGGTTTATTTCTTCTGAATCTCGAAAGGGGTGAAACACACATCCATAACATTGAGGCTAATATATGCAAGGTAGATAGTGATAATGCTACTTATTTGTGACACTGCCGTCTAGGTCATATTGGTGTAAAACGCATGAAGAAACTCCATTCTGATGGAATTTTGGAGTCTCTTGATTTTGAATCATTTGACACATGCGAGCCATGCCTCATGGGCAAGATGATCAAAACCCCAATCTTCGGAATGATGGAGAGAGCAATGGACTTGTTCGAAATCATACATACCGATGTATGCAGACCGATGAGTGTTTCGACGCGCGGTGGATATCGCTACTTTCTCACTTTTACTGATGACTTAAGTATATATGGGTATATCTACTTAATGAAACATAAATCTGAAACATTTGAAAAGTTTAAATAATTTCAGAATGAAGTGGAAAACCATCATAACAGAAAAATTAAGTTTCTACGATCCGATCATGGAGGTGAATATTTGAGTTATGATTTTCTCACGCATCTTAAAGCAAGCGGAATCGTTTCGCAACTCACGCCACCCGGAACACCACAGCGCAATGGTGTGTCTGAACGCCGGAATCGAACTCTATTAGATATGGTGCGATCAATGATGTCTCTTACATATTTGTCGTTATCATTTTGGGTTTATGCATTAGAAACCGCTGCATTCACTTTAAATAGGGCACCATCTAAATCCGTTGAGACGACACCGTATGAACTGTGGTTTGGTGCTAAACCTAAGTTGTCGTTTCTTAAAGTTTGGGGGTGCGAAGCTTACGTCAAGAAATTGATGCCAGACAAGCTCGAACCCAAAGCGGAGAAATGCGTCTTCATAGGATACCCTAAGGAAACTATTGGGTATACCTTCTATCACAGATCCGAAGGCAAAGTGTTTGCCGCAAAGAACGGATCCTTTCTTGAGAAGGAGTTTCTCTCGAAAGAAGTGAGTGGGAGGAAAGTAGTGCTAGACGAGGTTGTTGAACCTTCTCTTGAGTTAGAGAGTAGCGCAGCACCTGAAATTGTTCCAGTGCCGTCTGCACCAACAATAGAGGAAGCAAATGACAAGGATCATGAATCTTCGGACAATGCTACTACTGAACGTCGCATGTCGACAAGGTCACGTGCCCCTCCTGAGTGGTACGGCAACCCTGTCTTAACTGTCATGTTAGTAGACGAGAGTGAACCTGCGAACTATGAGGAAGCGATGATGAGCCCAGACTCTGAGAAATGGCTAGAGGCAATGAAATCCGAATTGGGATCCATGAGCGAAAACCAAGTATGGACTTTGGTGGACCCTCCTAGCTACCGAAAGGCCGTTGAGTGCAAATGGATCTTCAAGAAGAAAACGGACGCGGATGGTAATGTTATTGTCTATAAAGCTCGACTTGTTGCGAAAGGTTTTCGACAAGTTCAAGGTGTTGACTACGATGAGACTTTCTCTCCCGTAGCGATGTTTAAGTCCATTCGGATTTTATTAGCAATTGTTGCGTTTCATGATTATGAAATATGGCAGATGGATGTCAAGACTACGTTCCTCAATGGCAACATTGATGAAGAGTTTTATATGATGCAACCCGAAGGTTTTGTCGATCCTAAGGATGCTGATAAAGTATGCAAACTTTAGCGTTCCATTTATGGACTGAAGCAAGCATCTTGGAGTTGGAACCTTCATTTTGATCAAGTGATCAAGAGCTTTGGATTTGTTCCAAATTGCTACGAAGCTTGTATCTACAAGAAAGTGAGTGGGAGCTCAGTGACATTTCTAGTACTATATGTGGATGACATATTGATTATTGGAAATGACATTGACATGCTTAACGATGTGAAGAGTTATTTGAACAAAAGTTTTTCAATGAAAGACCTAGGGGAAGCTGCTTATATATTGGGCATCAAAATCTATAGAGATAGACAAAGACGCCTGATAGCTTTAAGCCAAAGTACATACCTAGACAAAGTTCAAAAGGTTCGTAATGGATAAGGCAAAGAAAGGTTCAAGGCCTATGTTGTCGGGTAAGATATTGAGCAGGCTCGGTCCACCACGGAATGATAGAGAAGCTATGAGCAAAGTGCCTTATGCCTCACCCATAGGTTCTATCATGTATGCCATGTGTACTAGATCGGATGTGTCCAATGCTCTTAGTTTGACGAGCAGATACCAAAGTGATCCAGAGGAACACCGACAGCCGTGAAGAACATCCTAAAGTATTTAAATAGGACTAAAGAAATGTTCTTAGTCTATGGAGGTGATGACAGCCGTTGTAAAGGGTTACGCCTATGCTAGTTTCGACAGACAAGGATGATTCTAAATCTCGACAGATACGCTTATATTTTGAATGGAGGAGCTGTGAGTCGGAGAAGTCGCAAGCAAAGCGTGATCGTGGGATCTACAGAGAAGCGGAATACATGGTCGCCGCAGGCTTCAAGTGAAGGAGTTTGGATCAGAACTTCATCATCGAGCTTGGTGGTGTGGTTCCAAGTGCCTTGGATCCACTGGAGATATTGTGTGACAACACTAGCGCCATAGCACTGGCTAAGGAACCAAGATATCATCCAAAGACCAAGCATATCAACCGCAAGTTTCATATAATCCGAGATTATATAACAGATGGAGATCTAAAGATTAGCAAAGTACATACAGATCTGAATGTCGCAGATCCATTGACTAAACCTCTTCCACGAGCAAAACATGATCAGCACCTTAGTGCCATGGGTGTTAGATTGTTGCCGGATGTAAACTATATTATTGAATCTAGTGCAAGTGGGAGACTGTTGGAATTATGCCCTAGAGGCAATAATAAAGATGTTATTATTATAATTCTTGTTCATGATAAAGTTTATATTCCATGCTAGAATTGTATTAAGCGGAAACTTTAATACTTGTGTGGTTTGTGAACAACACCGTGTCCCTAGTATGCCTCTATGGACTAGCTCATTGATTAATGATGGTTAAGGTTTCCTAACCATAGACATGAGTTGTCGATTAATAATGATATCATATCATTGGGAGAATGATATGATGGACAGACCCAAACTAAGAAGAGCAATTAGATCGTGTCATCGTGTTCATCTTTGCGAAGCTTTTCTTATGTCAAATATTATATTCCTTAGACCATGAGATAATACAACTCCCTCGTATCGGAAGAAAGCTTTGAGGTCATCAAACGTCATCCTATGAGAGGGTGATCATAAAGGTGTCTCTCAGGTGATCGGAAAGTACCTGTTGGGTTGTATGTATCGAGATGGGATTTGTCCCTCCCAAGTCGGAGAGATATACTTCGGGACCACTCGGTAATCGATATCAACACCGCTTGCAAGCACGTGGTTAAGGAGTTAATCACAAAGTGATATCGGATTACGGAACGAGTAAAGTACTTGCTGTGAACGAGATTGAACTAGGTATGTCGATACCGACGATCGAATCTCGGGAAAGTAAAATATCGCGTGACGAAGGGAATATATATATGGGATTAATTGAATCCTGGCATCGTGGTTCATCCGATATGATCATCGATGAATGTGTGGGAGTCAATATGGGTTTCCAGACCCCGCTATTGATTATTGATAGAAGATCATGTCCGCATATTCTCGAACCCAACGGGTCACACACTCAACGTGTCTCGACGCTAGGATAGATTGGATAATTGGTTTATGAGTTTTGTTCGAGTCTCGGATGAGATCCAGACGTCACAAGAGGTTCCTAATGGTCCGAGAATAAGATTCATATAAGGCAATGCAGTTTTTGGAGTTCGGAATTGTTTTGGGTTATTCGGTATTGTACCGGAAGCTTCTAGAACCTTCCGGAGTGGGACCAACGTGGCCCCACTTGTCGGGAGGGGGCGTGGGCCTACAAGGGAGTGCCCTGGACGCATTGGGCCAGGGGCACAAGGCCCCATAGGCCCAGCCGGCCAAGCACCTAGGGAAACCCTAGGGGAGCTTCTAGAAGGGGGGAACTTGCCCCCCACTCCTCCCTCCTTGGCCGTCGGCCTAGGGCTTGGGGAGGGGCAAGGGCCAGCCGCCCACCCCTCTATATAAAGAGGGATGGGGGCGCACCCTCCACACACCTCCTCCTCAACCCTAGCCCGCTTCCCTCCTCTCTCTCCTCCCGATCGCAGCGTAAGCCTGCCGCAGAAACCCTCCACCGCTTGCACCACGCCGTCGTGTTGTATATCCAATCCATCTCTCCAACCCACTTGCTGGACCGAGGAAGGAGGAGACATCAAGGTGCCGCACGTGTGCATCTCTCGGAGGCATCGCCACTTGCGGTGTTGGATCGGATCGGATCGGATCGCGAGGAGGAGAAGCGAGTACGACTACATCAACCACGTTCGTTGAACGTTCCGCTGTGCTAATCTTAAAGGGTATGAAGATCGCATCTATCCTCCCCTCGTTGTTTGCATCTCATAGATTAGATCTTGGCTTTCCCGTTCGCATCCGTAGAATTTTTTTTGATTTACTATGCTGCGAAACCCTTCAATTTTTCCTTCATACAAAACTTCACACAATCTTCATTAGCAACATTAGTTTATTCAAAAGATAATAGACATTTAGGCAAAGCTTTGGAACAGCAAGACTTTTCATTAAAAGCACAAGCTATTGTAGCAACTCCTTAAAAAAGCTCAATTTACCTAAAGAGAACTCAAAAAGGAATCAATAAGAAGTAAATGCAAATAATGGCAGAAATTTTTCAAAATAGACCAGTAGGTAGAAACCGATTTTTTCGAATATCTTATGTTGCTCAAATCAAAACATGTTGAACTAACAAAATTTAGCTAACATACAGGGGGATTTATTCGCAAATGTTCAGCTCAATCCTAGTTACAGAGACTCCTCACGAATTTTTATGGTGGAGGACAGAAATATGTTTCGGGACAGCAACTCCCCAAATCTTACTTCGCTCTCATTAGAGGTAATTCTTGGCACAAAAAGCAAAAAAAAAGGATAAGGAGAGGTCATTACTGAAGTAATAACTTCCAAGACTCAAAGAAACTCTTGGGTTATCTCCCAACAAGTAATTTTCTTTAACGCCTTTAAGTTAGGCTTGATAGCTTGAGAAGATGCTCACATAAGAAATATGAATTGAGGTAAAAGAGAGCATCAAGAATCAAATTCAAAACACATTTAAGTCTAACCCACTTCCTATGCATAGGAATCTTGTAAGAAAATAAATCAAAGAAGCACATAGTAACAAGAATGGGTAGATAAAACAAGAGCAACTTCAAAACTTTCAGCACATAGAGAGGTGTTTTAGTACCATGAAAACTTATACAACCATATTTTCCTCTCTCATAATAATTTACAGTAGCATCATGAATAAACTCAACAATATAGCTATCACATAAAGCATGCTTTTCATGATCTACAAACACATAATTTCTATCAAGCTCAAAAATAGTGGGATAAAAACCTTCACAGTTTTTACCCAAAGTAGATATTTCAAAAGGATCCATAGGAATATAATATTCATCCGACTTTGGTAAGCATGGCGGACAATTAAATAATATAAGAGGTAGAGAGTTACTCTCATTAGAATGTAGGCACGGGTAGATCCATTCTTCCTCCTTTTGTTCATCACTCTCCTCCTCTTTTTCATCTAATGAGCTTCCAGTTTCAACAATTTCTTCTTCCATAGGCTCCTGCAAGGCATTAGTCTCTTCCATTTGTGGAAAACACCTATTAAAATATTCAAGAATATAGCCATTTTATTTCTTGTAATTATCAAAGCAAAATTTAAGTACCTCATAAACCTCAGATTCATAGGGTGCATCATCAGTATTTTCAAGCAAACTGGCAAGTTCAAATGCACCCTTGAAGGCAATAAATTCTTCAATTTGTTCCACATCATAAAAGTCATAATTCCCTTTAACATAAGAGGATATGTTAACATTATCATTATACTCACATTGAAAAGGGAGGTGTTTATACCTCCTACAGCAACAAGCTTTATCAAAGCAATAAGTAACATTATAAGTAGAGCACACCTCTCTAGCAATAGTATTCAATTTATCAATTTGTTCCCATAAGTGTCTCCCTTTTTGTGACAAACAGTGTTCCTTATAATAATACTTTTGTTATGATGTGAACCCACCTTGCCAATAAGAACTAGTTTCAAAGAAACCATCCATTGATAGAAAGCATGACCAAGCAAGGCAAAGACATACCAGCAACTAGAGCAGGAACTAATTTTTTTGTGTTTTTGAATAAAGAAAGCAAACCAAACTAAAATATATTTTTTGGAGTTTTTGAAAAGAGGAAAAAAACCAAACAAAAGAAACTAAGGAAACCAAAAACAAAGTAAAGAGAAAGGAAGTGCAGGACTCCCCTTGTGAAGACGTCCTTAGCCTTCCCAGCAACGACGCTAGAAAAAGGCTTGATGAGTGCTGCAGCACTTCGTTGGGAGACCCCAAGCGGAAGGTATGATGTAGTTCAACGGGCAAGTTTCCCTCGGTAAGAAACCAAGGTTATCGAACCAGTAGGAGGAAGGAAACGCCCCAAAGGTGTTGCAAGCAACATGGAGACCTACACAACACAAACTCAAGACTTTGCCCCAACTATAGTGAGGTTGTCAATCTCACCGGTAGTTGTAACAAAGGATTAAACGTATGGTGTGGAAGGTAATGGTTTGCAGCAAGTAAACAAGTAATAGTGGAAGATGTATCAATGGTAAATATTGGACCGGGGTCCATAGTTCACTAGAGGTGCTCTCCTTAGATAAACAACATGGCATGAAGGGTAAACAAATTACGGCGGGGCAATTGACAAGAACTGAGCAAGGCATAACAATGCAATACCAGATAAGAAGATCCTATGAGATTTCGATTGGGCAATTCAAATATACATAGACCACCATCCAACTGCATCTATGACTAGAAGTCCACCTTCAGGTTATCATCCGAACCCCCTCTAGTATTAAGTTGCAAGCAACAGAAAACTGCTTTAAGCAAAGTGTGTAAGGTAAACAATCCACTTGTTCTATGAACAAGAGACCGTTGTTTTCTCCCTAGTAGCAACATCACATCTACAACCGAAGATATTTCTATCACTTCCCTTGGAAACTAGAGGCATGAACCCACTATCGATCATAAATACCCCCTCTTGGAGTCACTAGCAACTACGTGGCCAAGATAACTACTAACAACGGAGAGCATGCAATATCAGAAACAACACAGACATGATAAAATCATAAAGACATTACCATTAATCAATCTAACATAGTAATCTCAATATCCATCGGATCCCCGCAAACACAACATGCATGATTACAAATAGATTAGATCTTGATCATGAACGGAGCTCGCAAGATCTATACATGAAAGCACAAGGAGGAGATACAACCATCTAGCTACTACATGGACCCATAGTCCAAGGTGGAACTACTCACGCTTCATACCGGAGAGAAGCCCTCTGGGATGATTTCCCCTCCGGCAGGTTGCCGAGAAGAACTTCAGATCCCCCCGATCTAGGGACGACGGTGGCGGCAGCTACAGAAGGTTTCGTGGAGTTTTGGTCGGGTACTTAGGGTTTCTGCATCGGGGGCTTCTTATAGGCGAAGAGGCGAGGCCGGGAGGCGACCAGGGGGGCACACCCTGCCCAGGCACGGGTCCACCCTAGCCCGCGCCTGGGGGGTGTGGTGGCCCTCTGGCACCTCTCCGTATCGTATTCTAGATTCGTGTCCCCACGGTAAAATATTGACTTTGGCTTTTGTCCCATCCAATTCCGAGAATATTGATTTTCTGCCTTTATGGAACCAAATACAGAAGAAAACAGGAAACTGGCACTATGGTACCTTTTTAATAGGTTAGTTCCAGAAAATATATAAAAACACCTCAAAGTGTAGACAAAGAAAGCAAAGTAGATACTAAACAAGCATGGAGCATCAAAAATTATAGATATGTTTCCGACGTATCAATCATGGAGAGTGCGGTGGATGGCACTCCTTATCTTGTCACAAGTCATTGCGTTTAGTTGACGGTCGTAGTACTCTCCTGAAGTAAGGTTGTTGGGATCTTGTGGGTGGAACCCGGTGCACACAATCTCCCAAAGCTCAACGCTGCAGCTGCGAAGATGAGATTCCATAGAAGCTTTCCAATGATAGAAATGAGTTCCATCATAATGATATGCGGGACCTGAACCATCAATATGAGGCATGATGTTCTTTTTCTTAGGATAAATATAAGGAAATTGATTAGGGGGTGCAAAGGCTTTTGACGAGTCGCTCTCATGAGCGGACTCGTCATCCTTCCTTTCCGGTGTCCATTGGTCTCCCTTGAGGTACTTGACGAGGGTTCGACTCGTCAATTCCCATTGTTATGGAATTGGGTTTTGGAGAAGATGGGGATGTTGGAAGTCGCGAGACGGTTAACAGGCAAGCAACACGGGGATACAAGGTTTACCCAGGTTCAGGCCCCCGGAGGGAAAACCCTACTCCTGCTTGTCTGTTTTTGATTACGGTGGATCCGAAGGTTACAGGGGTGTGCAAATGCAATCTGGCGTGAGGTGTGTGTATGAGTTGGATGATCCTCCTCGTCGTGCCCTCCTGGCCCTTATATAGATAGGCCAGGTCCCGGGAGTAGGTCAAGTCGGTTACAAGCTAGGGTTGAACCCTTTGAAATTCTATCTACAACTAGTCGTGTCCTTAAAGGAGTCGAACTTGCAATGGTCTTGGGCCACCCGGAATCTTCTTGGACAACAAGTCTTCACGTGGGCCTTCCCTGGGCTGGACCAGGTATACCAATCTGAGGCTATCCATGTCAGTACTACCACTGGGTTACCAATAAAATCCCCATTGCCAATGGCCTTAAGTTGTCATTCTAGGTAACTCATTTAAACAAGAAGATTGGAATTAGTCTTAGACTTTTCAAGGGAACTCTTGGCCATGATTTCCCGAAGCTCCTTGATAGAATAAGTCTTATCCTCCTCATCATCGGAGAAAACCATCTTTTATCTAAGGCGATAAATCCCTTAAAAGATCCCTATGCTCTGATACCAATTGAAAGTGTAAGATGGTTAACCTAGAGGGGGTGAATAGGTTTCTACAAATTTCTTTATAATCTTTTGCAAGTTTTAGGCTTTGTGGAGAATAAGTGTGCCTAAATGCAAACTAGGTGAGGCAAACTAGATGATCATACAATATACTTCGAGCTCGAAGGCTATCACAAAGTAAACAACACATGTAAGAGGTTCAGTTTAGGAATAACCGAAGCACGCGGAGAGGAAGATGCATTCTCGTGTTCACTCCCTTTAGGAAGGGGGCTACATCACGTTGGAGAGGTGTGAGGTTCCACGAAGGATTCCCCAACGCCACGAAGGCTCACCTTCTTCTCCGAGCCTATCCCACAAAGGAATAGCTCACTTACTCGTGGTAGACTTTAAGGTAGTCTCCAAACCCTCACAAACTTTCCATGGAGAAAATCACAAGCCGAATGCCTACAGGCGACCCTAGCTGCCTAGGGTTTCCCACAAACCCAAGAGTAACAAGATAACTCGATGAACTCAAGGAGAAATTAACTTTGGCTTGGTGGAAATGTAGATAGAATGGGAGATCCTCAAGCTTTTGTGTTTCAACAATGGAGAGAGAGCTTCAAGAAAGGATATGAAATGGAATGCCTAACCTGCTGAAGGTGGAAGAAAGTATATTTATACTCCAAGAAGAAAAACTATCCGTTTTAAGCATTTTCGCAGGATTCGGTTTTAAGTTCGGTTGGACCGGCCCACACACCGGATGGTCCAGTTCTTAGCCCAGAAAACCGGAACCCAACCAGGTTTGGTTACTGACACCAGCCTCGGTTAGATTTGGTATAAGTAAACTGGGAAACCCGGTTTAAGTTTGGTTTTCCGGTCCTGACACCGAACAGTTCGGTCTATGAGTCGGTTCAATCGACTTGTACACCGGATTTTTAAAAAAGCTTGATAGATAGATTTTCTTCTCCTCTTTATTTGGTGATGGATCAAGTAGGTGTATGGGATGTGTATATGGGTTAGGAATACATCCCCAACAAGCTCATTGAGAGAACCCCTCTTAATAGTGCGGAGTTCCGAACAGAACTTAAGTTACATAAAAAGGAAAACTCCGACGCAAAGCTTCGTTATCAAAATGGGGGGTATCCGATGACCTTCCATCACACCATCGGACTAAAACCTGTGTAAGTCACTAGAAGTACCATTAGTCCGCTCTAACTATGGTGTCATTGTCAACCAAAAATAATAGAGGGTAAAATACCCTTTCATGTTTGGGGTGGGGCATATATATATCCATCCACGATCTAAGGGTAGTTTAGGTATAGAAAGGAAGATACATGGGCCTTGGCCCATCTCTGCAGGCATGCAGGCCCATTATCAGGTCAAAGACTCTGTTTTAGTAGGCCGAAGACTCTGGTCTTGGCTCAGCAGAATCGATTTGTCCGATCTTGTCTATGGTCTATATCTAGAATGCGTATTGCAAGAAACACACTTGGACGTACAAACATGGGTTGGCAAGTCGGAGACTCCGGTTTGTCTTGGGCATGATACTCCGGTGTGTCAGGGCTAGAAACTCTAGTGTGTCGAGGCCGGAGACTCCAGTCTTGGAGTTCTCTTCTCTTCCATTCTTCATGCTTGTGTGCCATGATGATGATCACATGCTAGTATGTATCATCCCCACTCTTGAAAAAAGAGTTCTCCTCGACTCCAAGATCTCGCCACCATGTGTAAGAGGTAGATGATCATGCTTGGAGTTAGGTTTCACCAAGATGTTGTTCTTGAGAGGAATGATATGGTGGATATTTAATGTTTCTCCAGGCTTCATTTAACCTAGCAATCTGACACTAAAGGCGAAACAACACTCCCAGAGTAGCCAAGGTCTTAGCATGTGTCGGGGGGATCACCCCCAGGTAGGCTAACCGGACAAGATACATACGCAATGTAACTACCAGCCGACTGACCTAGACAGATGTAAAAACTCAAGAGAAGGTAATGAAGAAGGCCAGATGTAGAGCAATCTAGAAAACAGATCACCCGGATAAAAAACACTCCTAAAGGCGACTAGTCGGCTGGATCATACTAGCCGGATAGAGCAAGACAAGCCAAGGACCAGCCGGTGGAACCATCAGCCGGATAAGGTAGTGAGGGTCAGACACTTAGCCGGATGGGGCCAACCACCTGGACAAGACAGAGCAGCTGGCTAGGGCGACTTAGTCGGACAATCATGTAAGATGGATGACGTAGGGCACAGTACCCCACAGCCCTGGCAGACAAAGGACAGGCAGGAAGACGGAGGCAGCGGCACCGACGCCGGAGGAGATGGCCCGTACCCATGTCAGGCAGGAACAGGAGCCGTCGCCAGTGTCGGCCACGGCGGCCTCCACTATTTCCGTGTCGACCGGGGGGGCGTCCTTCACTGTTTCCGTGTCGGCCGGGGGGTGCGGCACTATGCAAGACGTCAGGGAGGCTGAATAATGTGTTGTAATAGTCGGTCGGGCCCGCCTGTGGGACCCGCCAGTCGGCTGTATCTTTGCCCATGCCGCCTCGACCTATATAAGGGGTGGCAGGGGCATCGTAGCAAGGGTTGGTCACTCCTTCTTCTAGCTAGAGACAGATAAAGCTCAAGGAGCCTTGTAGTTCGTCGTGTTCATCCAGATAGTCAGATCAGCAGGAGTAGGGGTGTTACCTCACCATGAGGGCCCTGAACCTGGGTACTTCTTGTGTCCCCGACGCATTCTTGTGCCCAATCCCGCCTGTGGACACCATCGTTCGCTTCCCTGCTCGCTCCCGCACCACGAACTAGCCTGCTCAGGCACTGCCGTTTCCATAACAACGACAGTTGGCGCCCACCGTGGGCCAAAGATGGCGGCAACCTGAGTGATGTCCCGCACGGGACCCCGTACTTCGTTCGGCGAGCCTCTGGCTTCCGGCCTCGTGCTCACACTGGGAAAATTCGACCGCGTCATCGACAACGCTTGCTGCATCATCGGTTCCAGTTTCCCAGCAGGCGGTTCGTCCTGCTTTTCGGCGATCTGCCAGTCTATGTCGCCACCGTGCTGGAGGATTTCCCTCGGGAGTGTAGGGGTTCGTAGCATAGAAAACAAAAAATTTCTACCGCATGCAAACAAACAAGCCAAGATCTATCTACTAGATTGTAGCAACGAGTCGTTAGAGGAACTCACCCTCGAAGATTCCAAAGCGGTTAACGAGAGCAGATTCTCGTGGGTGATGTAGTCGTACACTTGCCGATCTCAAGATCGCGTAGACGATCCTTTCTTGGCCATGCTCCGGCAGCGCCATCGCAATCGGTCACACGTTCGGTACTCGACTAATACCTTCCTCTCCCTTGTTCCAAAGAAATGGAGGTTGTAGCACTCCTCGCGATTCCTAAGAAGACAACGGCGTGGTACCTAAGTAGAGGGAGATCCGCAGGCTTCGCCTTAAGCCGAGCGAGTATGGTGGAGTATGAGAGAGGGATATTAGTGGTCTAGGGATTAGATGCACCAATTAGAAGGCTCTAAACCAAGGCTAGGGCAATTAGAAGCTCTAAACCAAAACGGCTCTAAACCGAGATTAGAGGATAGGAACTTGTGTGTCAGAGGAGGAGGCCCCGCCTCCTTTTATAGGTGGGAGGGAGGCCAAGGGAGGGGAGTCCCTCCCAAGTCGGCCTTGGTTGGCTACGGCTTGGAGGGACTCTCCCCAAGTCGGTTCCAATCACCTCTTGCTTGTTTCCCATGTTTCGCTTCCCACAGCTTCCTGCTTTCCACAGTTTCTGCTTTAGCTGCTTGACTTTCAAACCGGCAGTTTGACTTTTCAGTTTTGGAACAGAAGAACACTTAGTACATGATGCAATCATTCAATATGTAATGACACATTCATGTACCTCCCCGAGTGCCGACAATCCGAACCTTCTAGAACATTCCCGATGAAAACACCTAATCATTCCCGAACTCAAACGGGACTTTCCTTATATGAATCTTATTATCCGGACCATTCGATCACCTCGTGATATCCCGGATCCCATCCGAGACTCAACAACATTCGGTCTCTTTCTCATAATACCATAACTACTCAAACAACGTCAATCCTTATGTGTCTCCTCACGGTTCGTGAATTATGCGACATGATCGAGACACTTCCTAACAATAACCAATAGAGGAATCTGGGAATTCATATGGCTCTACATATTTCTACGATTACTTTGTGATCGAATGAACCACTTACATACGATACCAATTTCCTTTGTCTCACGATAGTTTACTTATCCGAGGTTATGATCGGTATCTCTCGCATACCTAGTTCAACCTCGCATCGATAAGTACTCTTTTCTCGCTCCTGATATGTGATCCCTTGTGAGCTACCACATGCTTGCAAGCTAATTGGATGACATTCCACCGAGAGGGCCCAGAGTATATCTATCCGTCATATGGATGGACAAATCCCACTCTTGATCCATGTGTTTCAACCAATACTTTCCAACACTCAATGCCACCTTTATAGCCACCCGCCACGGTGGTGTTTGATGACATCAAAGCATCCATCCGTAAAGGTGATATGCATGATCTCATGGTCAAGGAATTAGGTTACTATGTATCGTAAAGCATATAGCAATTGAACTATTGAAATGACTTGATCTTTATGCTACGCTTATCTATAGGAGTATGTCCATCACATCATTCTCCTAATGATATGATCCTTGTTAATAACATCTCTATGTTCATGATCAGAAACCATGATCATATATTAACCAACAAGCTAGTTTAACAAGAGGCTTTACTAGGGACTCTTATTTTAGTTTACAAATCACACAAGTATCAATGTTTCCGTTAATACAATTATAGCATGGTATGTAAACATTTATCATAAGTGTGAAGATATGATAATAACCACTTTATTATTGCTTCTTGGGCATATCTCCAACAGTCTCCCACTTGCATTAGAGTCAATAATCTAGTTTCAAACCTTGTGTATTCAACACCTATGGCTTCGGTGTTGTATGTACACGATTGCTAGTGGTCAATCGATCTCCTGATCCGACACTTCCGTGTCCGTGTGTAATTGCATGTCTTTATGCCTCTACGCATCACTCATTCTCTAATGAGATGGCTTTGTATAAATTTGGTCTTTCGTGTGACCTTTAGCTCTTTGGGGTTAAAACATGTTGATAATATTGTCGCACAATATATCTTCATAGTATTATCCCACCGTGAACTACACCTAGTTTGATAACAAACTACTTGACACAAATGCCTCTTTGTCGCTAAAATAGCAGTCATATACTTAGCCTTTCTTGTAGTATCTGTCACAATGTCTTAACTTTGGAACTCATCCAAATCCATTATGGAACTCACTTTCCATTATATTGTGCCACCCTTAGTTTAGATTGAGATAAACTTAATTTGTACTTTGTGACAAAGCTAGTATCAATGTAGTACTTTTACAATGAACTAACCATCTATTTGTCACTTCTACAAATATTATACTCTTAGTTCTTCCAAAGGATCATAAGAATATCCTTACTATTGTCCAATGATCATCTTTTAATCATTCGGTATATGCTCACAACATTTAGAGCATAGGACATATCCGGATTTGTACATATCACAAGATGATTGATATAAATACTCTTTGTGATTTCACACATCAAGTATCAATCTATACTTGATTATTTGTTTCACTTTACCAAATGTCAATACACTTGAATATATCATCAACATTGAACTCATTCAATCCTTTCTATGCGACAAGAACCTCTCTTGTAGTTTCTATATTGAACTCATTCAATATCTTATCTATGTACTTCCGCACAACCATATTAGCGCCTATTGATGCCAAATATTTGGTTTTGCCTAAGTCTTTCATCGGGATGAAATTCTTAATATGTGTTAATAAAATATACATTATTTCCAATCAACAATATGTCTTCCACATAATGTATTAGAAACATGTCTTAGCGCCCCACTTAATTTCTTGCAAATGCAAGCATCTTCATCGCCTCTAATGAACTTTTAAACTCCTTTAGCTTTCATCATAGTGAAGATTCCAACTCCGCTATGCTTACTTCAACCATTGAAGTTTGCATATGTTTTAGCATCCTTGAAATTTAACAAAAAACCCTTTGGACTGTGTCATGCACACATCCTAGGTAACCCTTCTATTAGAAGAACTTGTTTTGTTTATTCAACTACCATATAATAAAATTATATGTAGTGGTTGCTACACTAATCCGTCTAGACTAAATATCGCTATGAAAGATCAGATCTTGTCATAGTCAACCTTTGAACATTGTTGTGAACATGTCGACTATTTCATAGATGTGCAACATCCATGTCTATTTATTTATAGATCCAAACACAACTGTAAGGTCTTACACCTTTCTCGAGGGTCCTTCAAGTTCAAAACTTGATTTCTCGTGTATGGAACTATCATGGATTTTATGGCTTCAAGCCATTTGACGGAGTCAGGGCCCATCATCGCTTCTTTGCATGTAGTCGGTTCATTATTCTCAAATAATGATTCAACCCTCAAATCTTGGTATTTGATTGTTTACCCGATCTACTTGTTTCAATAGGAACTTAGATCTCCGTGACCACAACATTTGAGGAACGTGGGCCATGAGCATTGTTGCCTCCTAACACTTTTCTACCGCGCAACTTTGCACATATAGCTAAGGTTCCTTTAACCTTATCAAAGTTCTATTGTCCTCCCACTTTTCTTTTCACGAAAAATTCCTTCCCAAAGAAACTTGACGTTCTGATCGACAAACACTTTTGTCTCTGGTGTTATGGAGGAATACTCAATGCTATACAAAGACATGTTCATCCGACTTTGGTTGCAAACATCTTTCTTATGCATAGAAAACCAACGTTTAAGAAAGGACAACTTGGGTTTTATCCCAAACCATAACTTTATACGGTGTCATTTCAACGGATTATGATGGAGCTCTTCTCAGTGGAAAAACGGTAATCTCCAAAGCTTTTAATCTTTCAAAATACAATGGCAGTTTTATGAATTACACCTTCGATCTTACCATGTCAAACAAGGTTTAATTACATATCTCGAACGCCCATACTCTTTATGGTGTTTCGAAAATGCAACCACTAACGATTCCTTAAATCTTAGGTATTATGCTAAACTCTGTAACTCAAATATCTTCCTTTATGATCTTTATCATAAAATGTTTATATTCTGTTTACAATGATTTTGCACTTCATTTTGAAAGTCTTTGAACTTTTCAAATGTTTCATACTTTATCCTTATTAAGTAAATATTCATATATTCACTCAATTTCTCAGAGAAAGCATATGAAGTTGAAATCCATCGCTTTTGACTACACATAATGGATTTCGTACAACAATATGTACAAGTTCCAATAAGCTAGTCATTCGTTCCTTTTTGGCCTATGAACGAAGTTTTAATTATCTCTAGGAAAGTTTCATAAGCGTCATTTGATCAAAAATCAAAAGACTCCAAAATTCCATCCACATGGAGTTTCTTCATGTTTTCTTTCCAATATAATTTAAACGGCGATGTCATTTCCTAAGTGATCTTTCAATCAATTTGTCTTTCGACATTTTTAGCACTAGTTTTATGGATGTGATTTCTCCAACGAGATTTGTGAATCATCCATCTTTTATGGATTACGGCAATTATTTGAACAACCATTTTGTTCTCATAATACCTGATAAAACAAATCTTGAAGGCAAGCTTTGATGTTTTAACGAGCAACACAATAACCCTTTATTTGTTCTCGATGAACATCATCACATATTCTTTTGCTAGTTACTTAGGCCATTGTAGTTCATCAATTCTGTTGTTTCGTATGACGATTCACACCAACAAATTCAGTATCAAATACTTAAGAACCACATTGTTTAATAAGCAAAGAATATAGCCATACATGTATATCATCCATATACTTAAACTGAACAATTCTAGTCTTTTCTTTTCTGCCATATATTTATGAGATTCTCTTTCAGTATTTCCTTTTCTGTTTGAAAGAATCTATCAACATCAACAGTGGAGTCATACATATGACACATAGTCCAAAGCGTGTATAGTTAAATACCAATGTCTTTGGACTTGCACTTTGAAATAGATCACCATCATCAAATGTTTGGTGTCCTTTCAAATTCCTTTCTTTAGTAATCTCTTGGTGTAGTAAACATTTCACCTACATCAGAAATTCACCCTCATCATGGATTTATCCATGATCAAGCTACTTTTAGCTTGCAACGGTGAATAGCAAGTATAATGTTGCTCTCCAAAACCTTTTGGAGGATTAGGACAACTAGTGTCTCCAACCTTTTGCAAATTCTCATCAAATATGAGAACATGTCTTTTGCCATATTATACTCTATCATGTTGAAACCAATACTTTGTTTCAGATATCACAATATCTTCCACACATCATGGTTTCTGAAACAACTCTTTCAGATCCTAGATAACCTTGATATTAAGACAATTCTTTGAATATCAAGAATCATGGAGACAAACATGATACTCATATACTAACACTTGGAATTGTCACTCTTGTTTTAATACCAATTATTAAACTTCATGGAGTAACTAACTTACTGAAAGTTTGCAATAGGACTTTTAAACTTTAGATTAACACTTCAAAACAATACGATACCAGTCAGTAAAGTAACTAACCGTAATTCTATAGTTCTATCATCTCAATTATAACTAAGAAGGTGGTAAACGGATGCCAATGACTACAACAACTATGCAAATTCACTTTGATTTAATTTGTGATAAATTGTGTTCAACTTTAATCAAATTAATATAGGTGAACTCCCACTCAAAACAACATCCCTCACATTGTTTTAGTGATCACACGAACCAAATCCACCACATCAACACCAATCATCACGAGAGTTGATGCAACTTCAATGGCGAACAATCAACATGTTCATCATATCTACTATATGACTCATGCTTTACCTTTCGGTGATCCGTGTTCCGAGACCATGTCTCAGACATGCTAGGCTCACAAGATCAACCTTAGCTTCGCATGAGCAACTGGCTTGCTCACGCTATACACTGCAGAATCTAACACACCCGATCATCACGTGGTGCTTCAAACAACGAGCTTTAGCAACGGTGCTAACTAAGGGTGAACACTTTATGACTTGAAATTGATGTGCATGAGGGATCATCTTATAATGCTATCGCCGCTCACTAAGAAATACAAGATGCATAAAGGATTAACATCACATGCAATTCAATAATATGTGATATGATATGGCCTTTCTTCTTTGTGCTTCCGATCTCCATCTTGAAGCACGAACATGATCTCCATCATCACCGCATTGCATCAAGGTCAATGACGCTTCACCATGGTTGTCGCCCACCGCTTCAACTATTACAACTACTTTGAATAGACACGCTGGTCTTAACATAAATTAAAGACAACCATATGGCTCCCGCCGTTGCCAACTTACAATAAGGAACATTGCATACATCATATATAATCACAATCATGGCCATATCACATCATCAGAAACCCCGCAAAACAAAGTTAGACGCCTACTTTCTTTGCATGTTTTACGTGGTTTGGGGCTGTTAATAAGTGTCGCTCTAACTTACGAACAAGAACCACAACATTGATACTAGTATTGTTAATCACCCGTTGTAAATTGGATCTTAACTATGCTAGGAGAAACAGCACCAAAAGCCACTTATGCAATACAAGTTGCATGTCAAGCGTGGAGCAAGTCTCATGAATAATGTCATGTAAGGTTAGCCCGGCCGCTTCATCCCAACATACCGCAAGATGCAAAGTACACAAGAAGCAATCGACAATAAAAGCATCAACGCCCACAATGACCATTGTGTTCTACTCGTGCAACAGATCTACATATAGACACGGCTCTGATACCACTGTAGGGGTTCGTAGCATGGAAAACAAAAAATTTCTACCGCATGCAAACAAACAAGCCAAGATTTATCTACTAGATTGTAGCAACGAGTCGATATAGGAACTCACCCTCGAAGATTCCAAAGCGGTTAACGAGAGCAGATTCTCGTGGGTGATGTAGTCGTACACTTGCCGATCTCAAGATCGCGTAGACGATCCTTTCGCCATGCTCCTAAGCAGCTCCCTGCAGTCGGTCACACGCTCGTACTGATGAAGACCTTCCTCTCCTTGTTCCAAAGAAATGGAGGTTGTAGCACTCTCGCGATTCCAAGAAGACAACGGCGTGGTACCCAAGTAGAGGGAGATCCCGCAGGGCTTCGCCTTAAGTCGGAGCGAGTATGGTGGAGTATGAGAGAGGGATATTAGTGGTCTAGGGATTAGACACACCAATTATAAGGCTCTAAACCGAAGGCTAGGGCAATTAGAAGCTCTAAACCAAAACGGCTCTAAACCGGAGATTAGAGGATAGGAACTTGTGTGTCTAGAGGAGGAGGCCCTGCCTCCTTTTATAGGTGGGAGGGCGCCAAGGGAGGGATTCCTCCCAAGTCGGCCTTGGTTGGCACGCCGCTTGGAGGGACTCCTCCCCAAGTCGGTTCCAATCACCTCTTGCTTGTTTCCCACGCTCGCTTCCACAGCTCGCTTTCCAGCTCGCTTTTAGCCGTTTGACTTTCAAACCGCGCTTGACTTTCAGTTTTGGAACAGCAAGAACACTTAGTACATTATGCAATCATTCAATATGTAATGACACATTCATGTACCTCCCCGAGTGCGGACAATCCGAACCTTCTAGAACATTCCCGATGAAAACACCTAATCATTCCCAACTCAAACGGACTTTCCTTATATGAATCTTATTCTCCGCACCATTCCGATCACCTCGTGATATCCCGGATCCCATCCGAGACTCGAACAACATTCGTCTCTTTCTCATAATACCATAACTACTCAAACAACGTCGAATCCTTAAGTGTGTCTCCACGGTTCGTGAATTATGCGACATGATCGAGACACTTCTCCGAACAATAACCAATAGAGGAATCTGGAAATTCATATGGTTCTACATATTTCTACGATTACTTTACGATCGAATGAACCACTTACATACGATACCAATTTCCTTTGTCTCACGATAGTTTACTTATCCGAGGTTATGATCGCCAGTATCTCTCGCATACCTAGTTCAACCTCGTTACCGATAAGTACTCTTTTCTCGCTCCCTGATATGTGATCCCTTGTGAGCCAGTCACATGCTTGCAAGCTAATTGGATGACATTCCACCGAGAGGGCCCAGTATATCTATCCGTCATATGGATGGACAAATCCCACTCTTGATCCATGTGTTTCAACAATACTTTCCGAACACTCAATGCCACCTTTATAGCCACCGATTCACGGTGTGGTGTTTGATGACATCAAAGCATCCATCCGGTAAAGGTGATATGCATGATCTCATGGTCGAAGGAATTAGGTTACTATGTATCAGAAAGCATATAGCAATTGAACTATTGGAATGACTTGATCTTTATGCTACGCTTATCTATAGGAGTATGTGCATCACATCATTCTCCTAATGATATGATCCTGTTGTTAATAACATCTCTATGTTCATGATCAGGAAACCATGATCATATATTAACCAACAAGCTAGTTTAACAAGAGGCTTTACTAGGGAGTCTTATTTTAGTTTACAAATCACACAAGTATCAATGTTTCCGGTTAATACAATTATAGCATGGTATGTAAACATTTATCATAAGTGTGAAGATATGATAATAACCACTTTATTATTGCCTCTTGGGCATATCTCCAACAGGGAGATCGTCTCCTTCGCCAAGTCACTGCTCGTAGCCAGCAGCATGCTCGGCACGCCCCCTAGCGCGGAGGTGATGATGGCCGGCTCCAGTCATGGCCGTCGTCCCGCTCTCGAGCACAACAGTGACCTAGTCGGCATGTCCACTCCCCAGCGCGAGAAGGGTGTGGTGTAAGAGGTCATTGAGGAGATCCTCGAGCCGGTTGATCTCGGAGAGAACCCAGAAGAGGCAATGACCAATATCGAGGTGATGCGAGAGCGCTTGCTTCAGCAGGCTCAGGGCTTGGCCTCTACCAAGTACCAGATGGAGAGCAACATCTGCGAGTATCACCGCACCCACGGCCTCACTCCGGCTAATCAAGATCGTAGCCGGCTGGGCTCCATGTACCGTCACGGGGGAGAGCTGGGCACCCGCTTCGAGCAAGATGTCGAGTCGGGTCCCCAAACGTACTTCCCACCGCCTGTGTACGACACCGCGGTCAAGAATGTCCGGGCGGCGCGAGACGTCGCGGAGGACCTATCCCACCTGGAGAGGGAGGAAAAGATGCGGCAGTTTCATCAGATGCAGCACCTGCTGCGCGTAGCTGACGAATAGGACGAGGCTGCTCGGATCGCGTATGAGGCAGGTGCCAGTTCCAGGGGAACCACCCGGGTGGAGGTAGCCAGGGAGGCCCTGGCCAGACTGAGTACTCCACGTCTCCGTGCCATCACCATGCGCACCCGTGCTCCAAGCGTTGCCAGTCCGGCAGCAACCAACCCCGTGGTGACCAAGGCGACACGAGCCATCCACCTCCGGCTAGCTAGAACCACCCTCCACCCCCTCCCCCATCCCGCCTCACCGGCCGGGTGGGAGCGCCCAATCAGGTTGAGCCGGACGCGAGCGACCGAATCGACCTCCTGACGCAGGCTCGCATCACGGAGGAGGAAGACGCCACTGGCCCAATGTGCTTCGGGCCGCGCATCCGGAAGGAGCCTTTCCCCGACAAATTCTCCCTGCCACGGGACACCCCCAAGTATGACAGCAGCATGAAGCCGGAGGACTGGCTGACCGACTATGTCACAGCAGTCAGAATCGCCCATGGCAACAAGCGCGGGGCGGTCCGCTACATCCCCCTCATGCGGACCGGCTCGGCAAGAACCTGGCTCAATAACCTCGTGCCCAACAGCATCAACGCCTAGCCTGAATTCGAGAAGGTCTTCATCCGGAACTTCAACGGCACCTACAAGAGTCTGGGTAGACCCCGAGATCTTTCTCTATGTGTCCAAGGAGACCGTGAGTCGGATCGCGAGTATCTCGCTCGCTGGACCGAGCTGCACAACTCCTGTGAAGGGGTGGTGGAGATCCAGGCAATCGGCTTCTTCATCGAAGGGTGCCGAGAAGGCATGATGCTGCGCCACTGGCTGCTTTGCGATGAGCCCAAGACCATGGCGGAGCTGATGACCATTGCAGACCAGTACGCCACCATGGACGCGGCAATGAAGAAGCCCCTCCGGGTGAATGCGGAAGGACGGTCGGTTCCCACCGAGCGGGCTCAAGAGAAGCAAGTTGGACAAGGCAGAGATGCCGAATCGTCCAGGCGGCATGGCAGCGACAACCGCTACCAGAGGAAAGTCAACGCGGTGCAAGGCGCGTCGGCTGGAAATGACAAGAGGCAGAAGAACGCCTTCACTTTTGAGCAGATGTTTGACAGGCCGTCCAAGTACCACAACGGCGCCTTCAAGACGGTTACGCACACCACTCGGTAGTGCAGCTGGACCCAACAGATCAAGGAGCAGGCTGGCTTGCCTCCTCTCCCCCACCCCCTCTCGGCGGACCCCCACCACCGGCTAGGACAGCCGGCAACAATAATGGCAACGGGGCCTGCCCTCAACAGCACGAGAACTACCACATCTTCGAGGTCGAGCCAATCGACAACCGCAGCCGGAAGCAGCACACCGCAAAGGTGAACGCTGTTGTTCCCCCGGTCCCCCTGCACCTCAACCGGTCTGAGACTCCCATCACCTGGAGCCAAGAGGATCAGTCGGATCTGCTCCCAAATCTCGGGGGCTACACGATGGTGCTAGACCCTCTTCTCATATCCGACGTGCGCACCAACCGGTTCTCGCGCATGCTGGTAGACGGTGGAAGCAGCCTCAACCTGCTCTACCGGTCTTCCATGGAGAAGCTGGGCATCCGGGAGTGCAACCTGTAGCCCTCGACCACTATGTTCCACGGCGTCACGCCTGGGCCACCGTACGTCCCACTGGGCAAGATCCAGCTGGTGTCATATTCGGCTCGGAGGAGAACTTCCGGCGCGATCCAATCTGATTCGAAGTGGTAAACCTTGCCAGCACCTACCATGTACTTCTTGGGCGCCCTGCCCTTGCTAAGTTCATGGAGGTACCCCAATATGCATACCTCAAGATGAAGTTGCTGGGGCCGAATGGTGTGATCACTGTGGTCGGCTGCTTTAGGCGGTCCATGGCTTGCGTGAAGGAAGGAGCAAAGATAGCGGAGGCCCTGCTCATCGCCGAAGAGAAGGGCGATGTTATGCACAATGTTGCCATGCTGCAGCAGGAGGTGCCAGCTGGCTTGAAGCCGGCTGGGGACATGGCGTTCCAGCCGTCCAAGGACACCAGGTAGATCCCGCTCGACCCGAATGACCCCTCCAAGTGCGTTACCATTGGTGTCGGCTTGGACAGCAAATAGGAAAGCGCGTTCGTCAACTTCCTTCGTGAGAATCGGGACATCTTTGCATGGTCTCCCAAAGACATGTCGGGTGTGCCGAGGGAGTTTGTCGAGCACTCGCTTCATGTGCGGCCTGACGCCAAGCCGGTCAAGCAGCCCCTCTGTCGCTTCACGGAGAACAAGAGGAAGGTCATCAACGATGATATCGCCTGGCTACTTGCTCCCGGATTCATCATGGAAGTATACCACCCGGATTGGTTGGCCAACACAGTCTTGGTGTTGAAGAAGAACAATACTTGGCGCATGTGTATCGACTACACGAGCCTGAACAAGGCCTGCTCGAAATACCCCTACGCTTTGCCCCGTATTGATCAAGTGATTAACTCTACGGCCGACTGTGATTTGCTCTCCTTTCTTGATTGTTATTCCAGCTATAATCAGATCCGGCTGAATCCGGTTGATCAATTGAAAATGTCGTTTATCACCCCGTACGGAGCTTACTGCTATGTCACCATGCCATTCGTCCTAAAGAATGCAGGTGCCACCTATCAGTGTTGCATGCAGAAATGCTTGCACTCACAGATCGGCCGGAATGTGCACACGTACGTGGATGACATCGTCATCAAGACGAAGGAGAAGCAAACCCTGCTGGAGGACCTCGGCGAGATGTTCATGAATCTTCGCCGGTACCAGATGAATATGAACCCGGAGAAGTGCGTGTTCAGTGTGCCAGCCGGCCAGCTCCTCGGTTTCCTCGTGTCAAGCCGAGGGATCGAGTCCAATCCGGAGAAGATCGCGACCATCGAGAGGATGCAGCCGCCTAAGAGCTTGCTCGGCGTCCAGAATTTCACCGGATGCTTGGCTTCCCTCAGCCGATTCGTCAGCCGGCTTGGGGAGAAGGCACTGCCGCTGTACCAGCTGATGAAGAAGACAGACAAGTTCACCTGGACTTCGCAGGTGGATGCCGTGTTCCATGACCTCAAGCGCATGCTATCCACAGTGCCGGTTCTCGCCACGCCGGCTGAGAAGGACCCGATGTTGCTCTATATAGCCACCACCAACCAGGTCGTCAGCATCATCCTGTTGGTGGAGCATGACGATGAAGGCAAGGCCCAGCCGGTTCAGCGACCCGTCTACTACCTCGGTGAAGTGCTCTCCCTCTCTAAGCAGAACTAACCCCACTGCCAGAAGATGTGATATGGTGTCTACCTAGCCCGCAAGAAGCTCAAGCACTACTTCCAGGAGCATCCGCTCACCGTGGTGTCCACCGTGCCGTTGGGAGAGATCTTCGGAAACAAGGATGCCACGGGCCGGGTAGCCAAGTGGGCCATTGAGCTGGCCGCCTACTGTATCCGGTACGAGCCCAGGATCACCATCAAGTCTCAGGCGGTGGCAGACTTCTTCATCGACTGGGTGGAAAACCAGTATCTGCCGCCGGTTCCTGACTCCGACTAATGGAAGCTGCACTTCGATGGCTCGAAGATGCGTGAGGGCTTGGGAGCCGACATTGTCCTCACCTCGCCCAAGGGAGATCGGCTGGAGTACGTGCTGCAGATCCACTTCACCGCCTCGAAAAACGTCACTGAGTATGAGGCTCATGCGCACGGTCTCCGGCTCGCGAAAGACATCGGCATCCGCCGGATCCTTTGCTTCGGCGATTTAGATCTGGTGGTGCAGCAAGTATCCGGTGAGTGGGACGCTCGGGATGCCAACATGGCCCTATACCGATTCCACATCCAGCTGCTCAGTGCCGGCTTCGAGGGATGTGAATTCCATCATGTTCCCAGCGCCAACAACGAGGCGGCCGACACGCTCGCGCGAGTCGGATCCACCAGAGCGGCCATCCCGCCCGGAGTATCCTTGGAGAACCTCCGCAAGCCCAGCATCACCCCCTCTCAAGAATCTGAGTCCATTATCTGGGTAGCAGACCAGGGCGGCAGGCTTGAAAGAGTCGGGGCCCGCTGTTGTGCCCTCTGGCTGGAAAGACCCGGGGGCTGCCTCCTCCTCAGGCAAGCCATCGTCGAGAAAGGCAAAGGGCTCGAGGGCTACCGACTTGGGCATCCCACCCGGCCGACCCCCGGATGAGCACCAGATTGTGCCGGCTAGTGTCTTCACTATCCAGGAGGTGCCATCCTGGGCCCAGCCCTTCATGAACTACCTCCTCAATGACGAGCTCCCAGCCGATGAAGTGGAGGCAGGCAGATCCGGCACCGCGCACACACGTACACCATCATCAACAAGGAGTTGTACAAGCGCAGAACTGCAGGCGTTTTCCAGCGGTGCGTCGACGCGGATACCGGCTACCGACTGTTGAAGGAAATCCACCAGGGGGAGTGCGGTCACCACGCCTCTTCTCACGCCCTGGTGATGAAAACAATGCGCCACGGATTCTACTAGACTACCGCCTCGGAGGACGTGGACCAGCTGGTTCGTGCGTGCAACGGATGCCAGCGGTTCGGCTGGCTAAGGTATATGCCGACTTCAGCGCTCAAGACCATATCGATTATGTGGCCCTTTATTGTTTGGGGGCTGGACATGGTCGGCCCCTTCAAGCGAGACTGAGCCGGAATGATCGAGGCAAAGCCGATCCGGAAGTTGTACAGGGCCACGGTCGTCACCTTCTTCCGCGACATCATCATTCGATTCGGGTACCCCCATAGAATCATCACCGATAACGGCACGAACTTTGCCAAGGGAGCCTTCGCCCGGTTCTGCCACAATAAGGGAATCCGACTGGACCTCGCGTCCATCGCGCACCCGGAGTCCAACAGGAAGGTGGAAACGGCCAACAGTTTGGTGCTATCTGAAATCAAGCCCCGGCTTATCGAGCCACTAGAGCAGTCACCCGGCTGCTGGATCGAGGAACTCCCGACTATGCTATGTAGCCTGCACACCACTCCGAACAGATCAACCGGCTTCATCTCGTTCTTCCTCACCTATGGCTCGGAAGCGGTCCTCGCGGCAGACATCGAGTTAGACTCACCCCCAAGCTCCTTTATACGGAGAAGGAGAACCAGGAGGCGATGGAGGACATCGTGGACTGTAGGGGTTCGTAGCATGGAAAACAATAAAATTCTACCGCATGCACAGAAACAAGCCAAGATCTATCTACTGATTGTAGCAACGAGTCGATAGGAGCACTCGCCCTCGAAGATTCCAAAGCGGTTAACGAGAGTAGATTATCGTGATTGATGTAGTCGTACACTTGCTGATCTCAAGATCGCGTAGACGATCCTTGCGGAGCTGCGTTCCGGCAGCGCTTCCGCAGTCAGTCACATGTTCGGTACTCGATGAAGACCTTCCTCTCCTAGCAGAGGTTGCAGTTCTCCCCTCGCGATTCCGGCAGCATGACGGCGTGGTGTCGGAAGTAGAGAGAAGATCACGTAGGGCTTCGCCTAAGCCGGTGCGAGTTATGGTGGATCTAGGGTTTCCTGGTGATCTAGGGATTAGAAGGTCGGGAGGAGGAGGAGGAGGAGGAGGAGGTGTCGGCGGCGGCTAGGGCAGCGGCGCGGCGGCGCGGCATGGGTGGTGGGCTGGCTCTTCTGTGTTTAGGGCAGCCCTCCCCCTCTATTTATGAGAGGGGGCAGCCTTGGGAGGGGAGGATTTGAATCCAAACCCAAACCCAAGTTGGATTGAAAGAAGGACTCTTTCCTTCTTCCACTAGGACTCTTTCCTTCATATAATTATCTCTTGCAAATGCCCAAACCAAGTGACCTAGGATATGATCCAATCATTCCACTTACCCATGACACATTCATGGACCATTCCCCTTCCGGTCTGGTGATCCTTCTAGAACCTTCTAAAACCTCTCCGATGAAAACATCGGAATCTTTCCCGTACTCCGGAATCAGACTTTCCTTATATGAATCTTATTCTCCAGACCGTTCCGGATCTCCTCGTGATATCCTGGTTCCCATCCGAGACTCCGCTTGGGCATATTTCTACGATTACTTTGCGATCGAATGATCTCATGGTCGAAGGAATTAGGTTACTATGTATTAGAAAGCTTATAGCAAATGAACTATTACAATGACTTGATCTTTATGCTACGCTTATCTATGGGGGTATGTCCATCATACCATTCTCCTAATGATATGATCTCGTTGTTAATAACATCTCAATGTTCATGATCGAGAAACCACGATCATCTATTAACCAACAAGCTAGTATTACAAAGAGGCTTTTACCAGGGACTCTAATTTAGTTTACAAATCACACAAGTATTAATGTTTCCGGTTAATACTATTATAGCATGAATGTAAACATTTATCATAAACACAAAGATATAATAATAACCACTTTATTATTGCATCTAGGGCATATCTCCAACATGGACCTCCTCGAGGAGGCCCACGAGCTAGCATTGTCCAGGTCGGCCATCTACCAGCAAGGGCTACTCCGATACCACTCCAACCGCATCCAGCCCGTCGCGTTCCGCAAAGGGGACCTGGTGCTCCAGCTGATACAAGACACGAAGGGCATGCACAAGTTGTCCCCTCCGTGGGAGGGCCCCTTCATCATCAGCAAGGCGTTGCACAACAACTCCTACTAACTCATCGACACGCAGCAGTCGTGCAAGAACAAGATGGACAAGTCGAACGAGGAGACGGAGCGTCCATGGAACACAGACCTGCTCCGACCGTTTCACACTTAGTCGCAAATCAGTGTATGTATCCGGAACCCTAAATGAATGAAAGATGTGGAACCCCGGCTGATGCTTGGGGGCTCCTTGCCAGACATTTTGTTGTTGTTTTTTCCGATTAAATCCTGCAACGTTGTTTTCCGCCTTTCCCGACCCCAGTAGCTCGCCAGGGGCCTGATTCACACTGCTAATTAGCCGAGTAGTGTGCGATGATTCCAGAGGCCCACTCTTCGTCTCAGCTACAGACCACAACCCGGCTGTCCGGCTAGCAAGGGCAAAAGCCCGAGGCATCCCACACGAAAAACGGTGAAAGATGTGACAAATCAGATAGTCCATCCATGTGCCTAGTTGGTATTTTCTGGCTACTAAGCCTCTAGTACCGTGCGGAAATGTATTGTCGCCTCCGGCTCCAAAACCGCAACCCGGTGACGGCAAGGTGCAACAGAACAAAGATTACGAGAAAGCGACTAAGTGTTCATAAAAGCACGAGCTAGTTTTCGAAAAGAGAAATTTTAGCCGGACAACAAAAAGACACACAACATAATAATGTATTGATAAGAAATCATTTTGTGTGTGTTTTCTTTTGCACAAACCGCACCGAGACGGAGAATATTCGAAGTGCCTGCCTACGGTAGCCACTCTGAATCTCAGGGGCTACACCAAGTGGGTGCGCTGACGCGCTCCCACTGGAAGCATGCAGCATCCGGCTGAAAGGTGTCCTAGCCGGACAGAGAAGGACAAAGCCATACAGAAAGCAAGGCAGCAAGATCACTCGGGCAGGGGGGCAGCCTCTTTCGTCCGGCTAACATAATTAGTCGAGCACGCGAGGTAGAGCCAGTCGGAAAATCAAGATCTTTTGAAGATTCGAAGTACCTATCTGCGGTAGCTACTCCGAATATCAGGGGCTACACCCAGTGGGTACGCTAACGCGCCCCCACTAGAAAAGCGAAGTTCCCAGCTAAGAGATTCCTTAGTCGGTCAAAGAAAGAGAGAAAGAGGAAAGACATAAAGAGAGAAATAGGAAAGAAAGAAAGAGAGAAAGAGTAAAGAAAGAAAGAGAGAAGGGAATATGAGATAAGGAAATTAATAGAGAAAAAGGCCCAAGATACGGCCGGATAGTGTAGCCAGATCGGGGTGTAGTTCCCCCCACTCTGGCTAAGCAAGTTGGACTCAGAGAGATAAGGTGAGAGGCAAGAATTTTTTGAAGATTCAAAACACCGGGCTACTCCAGCTATTCCGAATCTCGGGGGCTACACCCAGTGGGTGCGCTGGCGCGCCCCCACTGGAAGAGTTTAGTGCCCGACCAGAAGGTGTGCTAGCCGGCCAGAGAAAGTCCAAAGATTGCTACCAAGTCAGAAGCGCAAAGTGGCAGAAATAAAACACAAGTGAAAGGGCGCGCGACCAAGCAAGTCAAGAAGCAAGATAAGGCCGGTTGGAATGGACCAGTCGGAGAAGCTAACCAGACAAGAAACAATAATAAGCGGGTGCGCAAAGGCAAGACCCAGCCAGACAATAATTAAACGGCGGAGGGAAAAGCCCCCGCAGATTCAAGGTCTCAAAATACAAGTACACGAGACAAAGTGTTCAAAACCAAAAGCTATAAACAGTTACACCCGGCATCCCGGGGATCTTCTTCTTCACGCCGCCGGACACTTTACGTGGGGAGCCAAGCCGGCCACAGCCGACTGGGAGGACGTTTCTGCCTTACCTTCCGTCCCCGCGCTCGCCTCGCTCTCTGTCAGCACCTCATCGATGTCGGCATAGCCGGTGATCATGATGGTGGTAGAGCAGAGTCCGGGGTTGGCCTGGCGCATGATGGGAAGGTTCGCGCCGACTTGGAAGCCGTCCGCCACCTTCTCCACCCGTGTGTCCTTGTACTAGCTGAGCATCAACGCCAAGGCCATATCAGAGCCGGCGCGAGCAGCAAGGTCGTGGAGCTGGTCGATGTCATTTGGCGCGTCGTCCAGCTTGATGGCGAGGGCCCCCATGGTCTCTGGCAGGAGCTCCCCCAGGAATACAAGGTTGTGGATGCCGGCGCCGGCCTTGCGAAGGTTGGTGGCATCCTCCCCGAGCTATGCCACCAGATCCCGGATGCTAGCCTTCTCACCCGGCGCGACCTGCTACACCCGGTCGTAGGCAAGGGCATGTACTTGCGGGTAGAAGCCTTTTGATTAGAGGGGGAAGTCAAAAAAGGCAATCCGGCAAGGGTAGTCAGATGGAATGAAAGAAAGAGGCAGTCAGACTTACCCTTGGCGACGCGGCCGATGTTCATCAGCTCGTCCTCCAGGAAGGTGGTGTGCTTCTTTAGCCGGGTGACCTCCTTGTCCAGGAAATCAAAGGAAGTGGCCCGGCTGGCGAGGGCCTCGTCACGCTCCTTCAAGGCGGCCTCCAGCTAGTCGACCTTGGAGTGCCACTCCTTGTTCTGCACCTAGAGTGCGAAGTTGTCCCGGCTAAGGCACGCGTTGGAGCGCGTTAGCCTGTCAATCTTGTGTTGAGCGCAGACAAGGATGGTTGCGGCAAGACAGGAGGAAGGCAAGTAAGGATGCAGCCGGACCCAAAAAAAGGGGGAAGCAAGCTGGAAGAATTACTCCATGCGGTCCTTGCGTCGCCGATTCTTGTGGCGGCCTTATTGGCGCTGGCGTCGCTGGCTACTGGACTCCTTCAGCCTGGCCTCGAGGTTCCCCTCGAGGGCTTGCAGCAAAGGGCCCGCATCCACAGGGAGCGGCGTCAGGGGGCCGGCTAGGGCAGCCGAGGCGTCACGGGCGGTCGCCATCCATTGCATCGTCGCCTCCTTGTCGGATTCGACGTCCTCCACCACCACCGTATCCTTGCCGGCGCGCGAGCCCCTCGCACCGGCTAAAGAGCCCCCACCTGGGATGGAGGTCACATCCGGCTGACTCGTCGCGCACACAGGCGCGGTGGGAGTCGGCTAGACCACGACCATCGGCTCTGGCGAGGGCAGGGTTTCAGTCGGCGAAGGGGGAGCGACCGTCGAGGGGGCATCCAGTTGGACGGGAGGGTCGTGAGGCGGCAAGGCAGGCACGTAGCCGGGCTCACAGCTAAGGAGAGAAGAGCGCTGCGAACGAAAACAAGGTCAAGGCCAGAACGAAAACGAGAAAAAATAAAAGCATAAGAAAAGCAAGATAAAGAGACAGGCAGGCTTACCCCTACACCACGGGAGCGCCGGCCATCTTCGCCCGCCTCCGGCCCGGTCGGGGCAGGGAGGAAAGCCCACCCGACTGTGCTTCGCAGCCGGATCTTCGGGGCGGGAGCACTGCTCGAGCTCCCCTCGCCGACCCATTTCCCGCCGACTCGGGTGGCACGGTGCCATCGCTCTCCTCGGGTGCGGGGTCGTGTGGGTCCTCCATCGCCTCATCATTCCGGCCGGGGAAGAACCCCTCCTCGCCATACGAGCCCTCGCTGGTCCGGCGGGCGCGGCTCGGTGAGGTCGGCAGTGAATACGTGGAGGGGCTCCTTGCCCTCCTCCCGGATGATGCAGGGGAAGGTTTGCAAAGGAAGAAAAGCGAGTCAAGACCGGATCCAGCAGCGATGCCGGACAAAACAAAAGCGAGGGAAAGGCAAGGAAAAAGGAAAAGTCAAACTTACTCGGGGGCGCGGTTCTCGTGGGTGTAGGGAGCAAGACCGAAGCGCCAGTCGGCCTTGATCTTCTCCTTCGTGATCATCCACACCCACTCGTAGATGTTGGCAAAGGGTGGATCACAGCGGGAGAGATGGATCGGGTCCAGGAGCCCGGAGTAGTATCACATCTTGTGTGCTCGCTGCTGGAGGGGCAACATCAGTCGGCTGGCCCAGCTAAGCATCACGTCGACGCCAGTCAAGCCGGCTGTGACTAGCACCCTAATCCGGCGCAGCAGCTCCTCCGACTCGGTCTTGGAGCCGAAGTTCTTCTGCTCCTAGTTCACCCGGGTGGACTCGGCGTCCTGGAATGCCGAGAGGTTGAGGTGGTCGTCAGAGCCCAAGTTCCGTACATAGAAGTACATCTACTGCCACAGCTTCACCGTGTCGTGCAGCCGTAACTTGGGGTAGCCAGTTTGGGCGCGCGAGTCGATGGAGGCGCCGCCGCAGGGCACGAGCGGCCCCTTGGCATATTGCACCTATGGCCCTAGATCCGGTTGGATCCCGAGGTAGCACTCGCAGAATGCTATGAAGTACGCCAGGATGCCGATTGCATTCGGGCCAAGATGGTGGAGGCGGAGATCAAAATGATCAAGTAGGGACAGGAGGAAGGCACTGGCCGGGAAGGCCGAGCCGCCCACGATATGCGTGAGGAAGATGACGCGCTCGCCGGCTTGCGGCACCGGCGAGACCTCGTCGGCCGGGCGAGGCGCACCCCAACCTTGCCGACGGTCGGCAGAAGGCGCGTGTGCCGGTATTTCTCGATTTGATCCTCCGTGACGGAGAAGCCGCACCATGCGATGCGGCTCTCAGCCATCTCAACGGCAGCAGTGCGCAGCAGAGAAGGAAAATGAAGAGGGGAAGGATAAGAGGGAGCGGTGGAAGAGTGGCAGTGGCCCGTCGCTCTAGCAAGCAAGGAACTGGCGGCGCTAGAGAGACGGAGGCGGTGCAAGCTCGTCGGCGGCGTAGGCGCAAGGAAGGAGCAGCAGGCAAAAGGGCGCAGCGGTTTCGACGGCAAGGGAAAGGGGGAAAATGGAAGGTGGTGGGCGACGGCGCAGCGCGGGCGGTATATAAGGGGGCAGGCAGGCGAGCCGCCGGCTCGCCATGTGGCAACACCCCACATCCCCATCAGTGGCCGGATCGACTGCGCCGGCGCAAGATGCACAGAAGATCCTGGGCGTGGGAGGCGAGGCACCGACGACGGTTCCCGAGGCGGCGCCTAACATGACCCCTCGTCGCATGTCGCCGTAGTCATCATCACCACGTGGCCAACGTCCGTGATGACGTAGCCGAACAGCTCAACCGCCAAAACTCAGCCGGCAAAAAATTCAAACTAGCTTTTAGAGCCCGCGCACATTTCGCCTAAGGGTGGAATCTACACGTGCTCGGGGGCTAGTGTCGAAGGGATCACCCCCGAGTAGGCTAACCGAACAAGATACAAAGGCAATGTAACTACCAGCCGGCTGACCTAGACGGATGTAAAAACTCAAGAGTAGGTCAGGAAGAAGTCCAGATGTAGAGCAAGCTAGCAAACAGATCAGTCGGATAAAGAGCACTCCTAAAGGCGACTATTCGGCTAGATCATACCAGCCGGATAGAGCAAGACAAGCCAAGGACCAGCCGGCGGAACCATCAGCCGCATAAGGTAGCGAGGGCCAGACACTTAGACAGATGGGGCCAACCACCCGGACAAGACAGAGCAGGTGGCTAGGGCGACCTAGTCGGACAATCATGGCAGGCGAATGACGTAGGGCACTGTACCCGTAGCCCTGGCAGACAAAGGACAGACAGGAAGATGGAGGCAGCGGCACCGATGCCGGAGGAGACGGCCCGTACCCATGTCGGGCAGGAACAAGAGCCGCTGCCCGTGTCGGCCGAGGCGGCCTCCACTGTTTACGTGTCGGTCGGGGGCGGCCTTCACTATTTCCGTGCCGGCCGGGGGGCGCGACACTATGCAAGACGTCAGGGAGTCTGAATACTGTGTTGTAATAGTCGACCGGGCCCACCTGTGGAACCCGCCAATCGGCTGTATCTTTTCCCATGCCGCCTCGGCCTATATAAGGGGCGATAGGGGCATCATAGCAAGGGTTGGTCACTCCTTCTTATAGCTAGAGACAGATACAGCAAGAGGATCCCTTGTAGTTCGTCGTGTTCATCCAGATAGTCAGATTGGCAGGAGTAGGGGTGTTACCTCACCACGGGGGCCCCGAACCTGGGTACTTCGTGTGTCCCCGACGCATGCTTGTGCCTAATCCCTCCTGTGAACGTCGTCGTTCGCTTCCCTGCTCGCTCCCGCACCACGAACTAGCCTACTCAGGCACTGCCGTTTCCATAACAATGACAGCATGTGTGTGCGAGTAGAATGATTTCATATTTGAAAGATGTCATTTTTGAAGTAATTTTTTGATACTCATACATGTCAACTCATGTTCCGAAGAGGTTGATGGTTATGTATTTGTACCTTTACACAACAGAGACCAAGGAAAATATTTTTGTGCGTGATATAGGATTATATCATCTAGGACATGTACATTCTTGGTCATAACACCACTAACACAACAAAATTGTATCCAACAAAATGCATACACAATGCAAGAATTTCATTTGAACACCTTCCAAATGTGGGAACTCAAAAACTCCATGAAAATAGTCATGATAGCACTCAAATAATTGGAAAGAGATATTGGTCAACATCTTTGATGCAATAATAGGATAATTTGGCAAAAACACATGAGGAAAAATATACAAGCTATCATCATTTGTGTGGACAAACATCAGAAAGAGCAAGTTTTGTTATGTTTGTTGAAACACCGAAATCATCAATTTCAAGGATCATGGGGACATGGTTGTCAAAAAGGAACTCCATATCATCAACATGTTTGCAAAAAAACCAAAAGAAAGAGAAATTGGTCGACATGTTTGATGCAAAACATGGAATCTTATCAGTAAGTGAGAAAATAGAACTAACATGAATTATGATCTCAAGAGCTCCTTTTCTCAACTCGTGCTCAATCGATATTGACGTTGGAGTGTGGGTGCCTACACACAATAGATGAAAGAAACAACATATGTGCATGGTATATAAACGCATCATCCATCATGATGTCGTATTCTCTAGTGCACATCGCCATTATCATGAATCAAGTTATTATAGAAGGCATGGCGAACATGCAAACAAGAGGTGGGAACATGTTCAAAATGTGGCGTATCAAAAATTTCAAAAATTGAGAAAGCTATGGGGGTAATCACGTTTGCAGTCATATTATCATCATTATAATTAAAGCATTGTGAAGACCAATTGTTCAACATATTTGATTCAATGATGGGACAAAATATGAAGTGAGCATAGCATGGCATGTCTATGTCAATATCATCACAACTATATAATTCTACAAGATCAACAATGTGTGAAGGAAATGTATCACATGGTGAAACCAAAGTAGCACGTGTCATGGTAACAAGATCATCCATAGCATGCAAGCAATCAATATTCTTCATGTCCACTAGTATGAGCATTACATCACCAACACCTATATCATTATATTTGCAGTCCATGGTCTCTTCTTCTTCATCCATAGGGATGGTCATGTCCATGCTTCTTGGCTCACCATCATCCATGCAACCTAGCAAAGAGAAATACAACACAAGAGGAGTAGAGGTGAAGTTGTTCAGAATCAAAATGTCCTCGCTCAACTCATGTGGTGTATCACTCATGCTATGAAGATGGATGCACTCGTCCGCACGTATCGTGGATGCACACAACTCACTCAAGTGGTGTATGTGGTTCTTTACCTCACATGGGATAGGTGGCATATTTTCACTCATGCATATAGGTGAGCTTGGATTGTGGTGCCATCTTGAGCATGGCGAAGAGTGGCGGTGCTTGGCAAGTTTCTTGAGGGTTGCTTCAAGCTTGTCGCAGTGATGGTGGAAGTTCGCTTTCATGGCGTCAAAGTTGTTGTTGATGGTTTCCCATTTGTCCTCGGTTGATCCACTTTACCAATACATGTTAGCACAATGCCTAAATATATGTGTATGGTGTATAATAGATGAACTAGAAACCTACATCGTTACTTGCACTTGTAGAGTAGTATTGGAACTATTGGACAAATCCATGATGAACTGATACACAATTAAAGCAAAGTACCAAGAGTTTCAAGTACCAAAAGGAAAGCTCAACACACACACACACACACACACACACACACACACACACACACACACACACACACACTTTGTTGGGAGGATAGGTTTGAAAAGTGGCAAGAAAATGGAATAACTAAAAACCAAGATATTGTAATGGCAAGTGAAAAAACGCAATGACCACAAAGCAAACCAAGTCGATCTCAAAAGGTAGAAATTATGTTTAAGGAAACACGCACAATGGAATAAATGGGACTTGTGCAAAAAAAAAGTGATCTAAGAACCAAATGATGTCCTAGCAAAGACTATAAGCTCATACCACATAAGTCCAAGGAGAGACGTTAGTTCGATTGCATATAATGATGGATTACAAGATTTGCATAGTAAGTATCAGCTACAATTTTTTCATCGAGATTGTGTTTCTTATTCTACGAGGCACTTGGTTCTTTCTTTGTTTTTATTTTTATCTTTTTTCACACTTTTTCTTTCTCTTTATTGGCTCTTCCTTGTGTCAAAAACTATACAAGATGACTATATGAGATAGCGCATACAAAGATTTCTCGGAATTCTACAAGGTATAAAATGCAAATCCCAAGCAATCATAGGAGGAACTAGTCTCAATAGGTATTTGTAGGTCGCAAAGATAATGCGGTTCACAAAGGAATGCAAGTGGGGAAAAGATGTGGGATGTTTATACCTTTTGTATCTACCCCTTTATTTGGTGGTTCGTCCTTGATCGCGTAATTTTGATTGAAGAACATATAATGGACAACATGATGATGATGTAGAGCTTCTCCTCCTCTTCGAACGAGCTAAACACCAAAATCCGAGTCCGTGTGAAAGTTATGGCCAAAACGATAAAGGTGCTGAATTTTGTCTAGCAGGGGCAGACACTCCGGTGTTGGAGGGTTAGAGACTCTATTCAGAAGTCACTAACCCCGGAGACTCCGCTCCAGGGCGAAGGTTCCGGTCGGGAGTTTCTACAATGTGAAGAACTCATTCGAAACACGATTTTGGGCAGAAAACTCGAAGCAAAACCTCAAAACCGATAGGGAAATCAAGGAATTAGGTCGTTGGAACACAAAGGAATGTAGATCACCAAGTTTTGTTGCGGATCTATGGATCAAAACCTACCAAAATGCACCCAAATATCACATCGATCCAAAAGCATATATGGACTATTTTTGGTGGAATTTTCAAAACTGGTAAGAAATTTTTGTAGAGAGACAAGGGGGACGAATCTGTGCCAACCTATGCTCTTGATACCATTTGATAAGGGTTGACCCGATCTTCACGGATTCGTGTGGGATCCAAGGTGGACGGGCGAAGAACACGACGAAGAACACACACACGTGGGGATAAATAGCGAAGCAAACCCGTAGAATCGATCCCGGCATAAACCCCCAATAGAGCAACCACCGAAATTTGAACGACGAGCCAATCATCTCTCTAACTGAAACTGATTCCTTCTTATTAGCCGATCCACCAATCCAATAGAACTCTAATAAGGAAGAATAGCAACCAATAGAACATTATGGAAGATTGGCACTACTAGAATCTCGGGAGAGAAGATTGGCACATGCAATACTAGAATCCACATGGAGAAATAGTAGATACGCGAAGAACCCGAATCATCTCCAAGGGAGTTCGAGCGAGGGAGGCATAGCTCTATCGCATATGATCATCTAATCAATTCTAGGTTTCACATATGGGGATGGGGGCATTTGTATAGTCAGCCATGAGCTAAGGATAGTTTAGGTATAGAAAGGAGGATATATGGGCCTTGTCCCGGCTCTATAGGCGTGCAGGCCGAAAACTATGGTCTTAGCTCAGGCGGATCACTTTTTTTGGTCTTCGGTCTTGTCTCCGGCCCGTCTCCGAACCGCATACCGCAAGAAACGCACTTGGATGCCATGAGATGGGGTCGGCAGGCCGTCAGTGTGTCTTAGGCCGGATAATCTGGTGTGTTAGGGCCGAAAACTCCCGTGTGTCGAGTCCGGAGACTCCGGTCTTGAAGTTGCTACCCCTCTCGTCTTGTCTTTCATGCTTAATGCTTTGTTATTTTGTGTGTCATGCTGATGAACATACGCTCGGGGTGCATCACCCTCTCACTAAAACTTGAAATTCTAATTGTCATCAGTCTGTAACAATATGGAGTACAACCCATTTAATTGTTGTCGACTCATCGATCGGAACTTTGACTTACAGAAAAGCCACTCACCACACAGGAGTAAAAAAATATCCGCAGGGTGAAGAGCCTACTGGATGGATGCTCTCACGTGCCCGCGATTCGGACACGCACCGCAGACACTGGACTGTGCGATATATGGTTAGGTTGATTGCAGACGTGCGTGTTTGTTTGGTGGTTCGCGGGTGACGGGTCGTTCTCCGATCTCAGACTACTTGCTACTCGAGAAAATCAACGAGAGGTGTTTGACATGTGATTCGGAGGGAAATCTCTGAACTTGCGCATCAGTTGACTTTGGAGATTTAGAAAAGGGACGGTAGTAATGTATCTGGCCGGAGCCTGTCACACCGAAATAACTGAAGAAAAGAAAGCACGCAGCTCCTGCCACCAGTTTTAACAAAAGAGACCGCTTCTCTCGTTAATTGAGTGGACATGGCCACTGCCATAGTTAAGAGAAAGAAGATATCTTGAACGATCTTTTATTGGAGGAACTGGCCATTTCATTTCAGATGACGAAGTGGGCTACTACTTCATAAACACCTGTAAAAAAAACACCTGTAGATCGCTGTCGTATTAAACTTGCACATGTCGGTCAAATGGAAGATGCCACTTGCATAATGGCAAAGAGAAAAAGTTGTACTACCGGTTGTCCAGGGTGGGAACAAGGTAAACGTATCCCAGTTGTGTCAAGGTGCAGACATCTGCATCCGCGCAGAACATACCAGCAGAGGCACATGCATCTCCAGGATTCAGCAAGCAGTACCCAGTACTGTGCAAAACTCAAACAGAAGCCACATCTGTTAGAAACTTACAATCCACGCCGGGGTACACTCAAGATTGCAACAGACTCACGCAACTTCATTGTCTTCATGGAAGACATGTTGGAGTTCTTATCAGACACCGTCACATAAATTAACCAAGTGTATGCAACTGGCAGGGGTGGTGCATATATTTCCATGCCCACCGAGTTCAGATTTTCTAACAGAAGCCACCTACACAAGTATCACGTTACATGTACTACGGCCTACAAGAACTACCCTGGAAATGTCGGCATGCCCAGCAACCTAACACGAGACCTAAAAAGGCTTAAGATGCCTACAAAGCCTACTTGGTGTACCTATATCCATCAAATAAATTAGTTACCGGGACGTTACCAGCGGACGACCACTTGGGCAAAACCCTACCAGAAGCCACAGGCTGTTGGACGCCGCTGCACAGCTCCTCCTCGTATCCGTCCAACTCGAGGTCTATACAGCGGCCATCATGGACCATGCTTGCAGCATCAGATATCCCCTGCTTGGCGTTCCACATCTTTCCCGCGTGTTTCTTGGACTGAACCGAGCGTTCTTCAAAGTCATCACCATCACCAAATGTATTGGTCCCAGTGAGGCCCCTCCGCTTCTTGGCGGCCTCATTCTGCTCGTTACTGCTACCGCTGCTGCTTCTCTTGCCTCCGCTTGGAAGTCGGTTGAGAAGCTCCTCTATGGTTGCAAGCACACGATCCCCATACCTGTTGAGCTTCACCCTGAAAAAAAAACAAGTAAAGCGGAATGTAATTCTTGCTCTAGTTATCAACACTACGTTGCCAACGTTCCAATGCACACTGAATACAACTTCTGTAGAGTCATTACTTGCCGATGCCGTTTATGTCCAAAAGTTCGTCTTTCGTCCTTGGTATTCGGATGCTTATTTCCTTCAACGTTTCATTTCTGAAGATCAACAATTCACCACGTCAATAGTCGGTCAGTGGTCAGTGCTTGCACGGCCGAATATATAACATGGAACTTACTTAAATATGTGGTATCCAATACATCCTGGAGTATCCTCTGCTATCTGAGTCCTAAGGTCTATTAAAGTTTCATAGAGCAATGCTGAAAATTTCTGCAATAGAGAATAGCCTTTAGAATGAACCCAAATAAATACACACAAAATAATTTATTAGAACTAAAGACCCACTACCTCATCCAATTCACTCTGCCACTGAACACTCTTATTGGTTTGTGAAATTGATGGTTCATCAAGTTTCCCCATTTTAGGGGTCTGCTCAGGAGTGGGGAACCTGCAAATTAACATAAAAAAACATTAGAAGCATTTCATTATTCAAAGATGTTTGGAGGACTAAATGAAATTTTGACTGAAAGCACCCTAGTATATGATATCCCAATTTAGCTTTTAAATCTCAACATTCCACCTTCAATTTAAAATCAACTAAGTCACAATCATGACAACACTTGAATTATCTATTGAGCCTAACAAATCAAGATCATATTGTTGGTAACATTATATTGTGGAAACCAAATTTAGGCAACTCCCAGAGTGCAAACTCATATTGCCATAAAATCATCATACTCGCTAGACATTCTTGATTAATGATGGACCCTAAGATGATTTGGGGTGAGAACTCGTGAAAATTATACGTATCTTCAAACAAAATCACAAGAAGGGAAATATTTCTCAACAAGGCAATCATGTCAATCTAACTTGAAGAGAAGTGGCCAACACAGAACATCTGATAAATTCAATAACATGTATAAGGCAGAAAACAAACTTAAGGACAATGATGTGATTCCCAGAGCGAAGACCACCAGCTTTCGTATGATTCACCTGCTCCACGAAAAAACTGTAAGGAAAGCATATGTATACAACCAAGGTGGCCACTAGAAAATAGCAATATTTGTCTAAAAGAGTTAAAAAGCAGGGATCAAGTATTTCCTCAGCTACCTTTAAGACAGATGATACTGATCCATAATCACTCTTTTTGACATCCTCAGTAAGTATTCCCTCAGTTACTAGATGCCGTAGTACTCTTGCAGCCTCACCTTTAGCTAGATTCTTCCCAGCTCCATGAAGAGGCAAATTTTCATGACAGCTCTTCTTGACCTAAATGCAATAGTAGATAAGCTTACAATCTAGGCGCGAGTATGTAGTTTCACCATGATTTCTCCCTCAGTAAGCCAACATGCACAATATTCAGATTGCAGAAAGTAAGTTGTCACTGATAGCGAGTAACAGAATTAATGAACTTCATAAATAATAATTCCAAGTGCTTAGCAGAATGCATACGTTTTGGTTCATGGCACCCCTGTAAACTTCAAGAATATGAGAACTTGAACATGCCTGCCTTGCCGCCAAGACCAGCTCGACCTAAAAAAGCAACAAGATGATGTAGGTTCACAGAAGGTGTGCATGTGTTTGGGAGGAAGGGCGCAGCTGTGTACTGAGGTACTTACCAACTGCCTAGCAACATTGGTCACGTCTTTCTCAATCCATCTCAGTCCTTTCAGGCAATTATCACATGTTTTTGCACAATGTGATGGATCAAACGTCTCACCAAAGTGGATCAACTGTAGTAAACGTCTACAATCCACATCATTTTCGCAGTAACTAACCTATAGAAGAGAAAAAATGTCATGGCTATGATGGCTTCCAAAATACAGCTCGACAAGCAGAATGCATATAGAATTATCTATACCATGGACAAGAGATTCTCCTTGTGTGTTTGAAGTGCTTGCACATGTGAAGACAAAGAGCCTCCATGTGGTCTTGATGTTACTTGCTCTGCAGATCCTTGTGTAATCATGTGTTTGACACGAGTCTAGAGAGTTTATAAGAAAATTATTTGTTTGTGATGACTGATGATGTAAAGATGGTGAGAAGCTGAAAATATAAGGTACCACTAGACTTACATAGTCAGAATAGTTATAATACAGCACACAAGATGACGGCTGTCCATCTCTACCAGCACGTCCGCACTCCTAAAAATACACTCAGTCACGAAACAGCTTCAACCATGCAGTTTCATGTGCACACATTCCTTACCTGATGATATCCTTCAATTGATTTGGGAAGGGAATGATGAATAACAAAACGAACATCAGGTTTATTAATACCTGCAAATTGGAACGTTAGCATGGACACAGATAAATAATGCATTTAAAGATGTTTGAATCACATTACCCATCCCAAATGCAACTGTAGCACATATTATGTTTATCTTATCCTTGCTCCATAGCCTCTGGACTTCTGATCTATCAAAAGGCTCCATGCTTCCATGATAGTGTGATGCTTGATGCCCATATTTCTGTGTAAAGAAACAGGAAACAGACAAAATTTCTAGTCAGACACGTCAGTAGTTAAAACGCTAGGCACTACAAATTTGCAGTCAATCAAATTTCAATTATCTGATTAAATCCAAGTACAGTTCTTGGGATTCTTCACGTCATCTGACTAGAACAGATAGAATGTTAGACATCATTATAGATTCTAAAAGCATAAGGTACTACTACTGACCAAGACAAGTAAATCTGGGACAGAATATCATGAACTGTGCACTGCCAGATTTTCTATCCAACATGTTGGAGTAAGAGACCAGCTATATTCAACATGGTTGTGTATTAACTAATAACTATCCAGACGTCTCATCAAAATTGCTAAGGTTTGGTGCATATATATTAGCTTAGGCATCAAGCCTAAGTCAGCTAGCAAATGTTTTTTAAAAGGAAATGCAATAGGGGAGGCCCCTACAGCGATTTTGTTTTGAAATAATAACTCAAATTCGTTTTCCTGAAGACCTGAACCTGGGTAGCTGGGTCATACAACCACTCCCCTACCCAAGTGAGATAGGCTCACTTCTTCAGCTAGCAATTGTTGATGTCACAAATCAACATGTGCAACTAATTTTAGCAAACAGAAACTAAAACCAAAGTGCAACTCCTTTTAAAAATATGGGGCCCCAATAACAACAAAAATACAGAGCCCTTTTCACTGGCAAAAATGATCATCTATCTTCCCTAGATGTAAGGATGTCTTTCTAGAAACCGGCACTCAGGAATCAGGATAGACAAGAGGATTGAGCAAAAATAAAATTTCAGAACTATATCCAATTAAAGATGGAAAACATATGTAATACTGAAAAGATTGTGAAGGAAAAAATTACTCAAGAAACGAGGATTAAATATCAAAAGAAAATAGAACAGTGAACAATTTAAAGTCTGAAGAAGTAACCCTCAGTTGTTCAGCCACTTTTTCACAGTCCATTCTTGAAAGACAATATATGATGCCACATTCTTTATGATGATTTTTGCGGATAAAGCAATCTATATCCTCGAGGCATTTCTTTGTCTTGGGCATCACAATATATCTGCAAAACTTGAACTGAGATGGTTTGATACAATAGGAGTTGTATGTCAATATATTCTGACAGACTTACCTCAGATTTGAACGATTAAAACTTTGTCTGAAAACAATACAGTTCGCAAGGCCTAGAGCTTGCACAACATCTTCCTTAACACTAGCAGTTGCTGTTGCAGTCAAGGCCAGGACTGGCGTCTCTGGGAATTTTTGTTTTAAGAGACCTAGATGCTGAGAGGTCATACATAAAAGCTATTATCAAACGATTTTCTTTTGTTTGACATGAACATATGTCTTCCTGGTAGAAAGTACCTGGTAATCAGGTCGGAAATCATGACCCCACTGGCTTACGCAATGAGCTTCGTCAATAACAATTCTAGAAAGATGACCTCGTGAATATAAAATTTCCAATTGTCTCAATAGAGCATCACTCCTGTACACAGGAAATTGCTACCAGTTACTACAGAATACATTGATAGTAGAACAGATCTAAATGATATACTGACAGAAAAGGATATAACTGTACAAGTGAGAGGGACTAATAGAGAGCTTAAGCCTTAAGTGCATTCAGAGATTTCCACTGAATATGACAATATGTTAAACTAAAAAAGGAACTGTAACACAGATCTATGATCTGGAAAACGTGAACTACTGAACAGTGTCACCAGGTCATATGGAGTACGTGCACTTCTTACCTAACTACAATAGTATACTTCCTCCGTTTAGGGGCTTAAGGCGTCCTCGTTTTGCGTGTTTTTTCTTTGACCAAGAATTACTCTAAATACATAAAGAGTTTTGGTATAAAACTAATACCACTGGAAAATATTTTTTAATACGAATCCAACAGTACTAATTATATACAATATAATAAAGATTTTGTTGTTCAATTCTTTTGGTCAAACTTTGTTTTGGAAAGCGTGCGCGCCTTAAGCCGTGAAACGGAGGTAGTATAAGCTTTACACTATCTTGCAAAAGGATGTTTTCCAAAACACGGTCAAGAGATGATGCAACCAATTCCAAATATAATTACAGAGTTGTGATGCATGATTTGCAACCTTTCACTTACTTAGCTATTTTTTCTGGAGTGACATACAGTAACTTGTAGTTGCATGTAGATGTAGGAGACGATAGGTCTCTTAATATTCTCTGCTGCTCCGTCCACTCTACGTTGGCACTAAGATAAGTTGCAGGAATATTTGCCTGCTCCAGAAAGGAGGTGAGTGGTCAAAACACATCAAGAAATATGTGCTAGGAAATGAAATAATGCATTACCTGTAGTAAATGCATGATCTGGTCTTGGATGAGTGAAACAAGAGGACAAACCACTAGTGTTATGCCCTCATCAATGAAAGCTGGGAGCTGCAAATAAATAGGTGAGTGTTTAGTGCTCATGTGAGGAAATAAAATCTTGTAGATTGAGTTAGCAGTCAATGCTGAATAAACTGGTCTGTTTTATTTTCCTGCAAGACCATCGATTAGTTCATAATTCCCATCTGATCGCAAGACTAACTCCTCTTCAGTTGATAGATAAAACTCAAAAGTACCGCTTGACCAGTAGTATCGCATATATGTGAGTACTAGAAACAACAGAAGGCAAAGGAGTAACAACTTTATAAAATCACCACTGAAGAGTCAAAAGGTACTGTAAGCAGTAGAATTTTCAAAGATGCATATCATATCAAACAAAACAAAATTCATAGAAGCATGGTTAATTACCTGATAGGTCAAACTTTTTCCACCACCAGTTGGCATCAAAACAAAAACATCACTCCCACTCATTGTGGCATTAATTATTTCTCGCTGATTTGGGCGAAAAGAACGGTTTCCAAAAACTTTCTTGTTGTGGACCTGAAGATACAACCAAAATTATCGATTGTCACAAACCAATGTTGATGAAGTAATCAACTGTATATTTTGAAGAAAATAACCTCAAGTTCTTTAGTCCACGAAAAGTCTCTGCTGCTCCACTTCTTATCACCAGAGCCATCAGTGTAGGTAATATCTATATTTTTACGGATGTAATCTCTCTGCACCGACTGTATGTCTGAACTCTCTGTGTAAGGATATGGAGCAGGAGTATAGCATGAACCACCATTCCCAGGTTCATTCCCAACATAAAGCTGAGACTGGAATCGATCATTGTCCACTACAAAAGTGCTTCTTGGGGTCATAGGGGGGTGCTGCCCCTCTACAGCTGTTGTGGAGGCCATAGAGTGTGATCTCTGCCTCTCATCATCTTTGGTTGGCCTCGCCATATAATCCCCAAGTAGCTGAATCTGTTTATTTAGATGTGATCTGCAGAGTATAACCGTGGGAGATGCCAGAATTAATACTGGTAAAACCGAGCTACATAATATACACAGAAATAATCAGTAGGACCAAGAATCAAACCGCTGTCGACAAAGCTCTTGAGATTTTTGAGGACTGAGTTCTCCAGAACCATCAATAATTTCATTGGATACTGCAATCAGCTGATCCTTCAACTCCTGCAAATGATAATTCGTCTCTGGGCAAAAAGCTAGCTGCACAAGTTGTATATTAACTTGTTAGCTAGCATGCTAAAATAGCTACTACCTAAACAGCATTTATGATGATTCACTTAATATGTTGCTTACCTTGCAACCATGACTACAAGTTTCAGAGAGTTCTTGTGGTAAACTATTCTCATCTAAACCTGTGGAGTTACACTTGTTTCCTGATGGAGTTGACATTTGCCGGGATGATAACCCTCTGGGTGTATTTGTTGCTTCATAATGTTCCATAACTATGCGGTCCACGTCAATACTCTGGAACATAACTAGATTTGTCACTCAATCATGACATGATAAGATGGTATATTCAGCTAATTCTAGGAAGATAATTCAGTAAATAAAATATCAAATTTATTTGATGAAAGCAAAGTATGTACCGCCAGAATCTCGTCATCATCATCCATGGCATCAAACTTATCATCAGCACACCTATTATCAGCAACAGGAACAGTCTGGAATGACCTAGCAGCAGTTCTGGTAAAATTGCACTGATATGTTGTTCCAACCACATGATTGCTCTGGTAAGTCGTTGTACAGGAGTTGATACCTGCCAGCCGATGACTGGTATTTTGCTCCAGAATACCTCCTTCAGGGCATTGATGCATACTTTCCTGGGAGGGAACTTTACTCCTCGGCACATTGTCCAATTTGTTGGCATTATATGAAGAATCCGTTGCATAAGTATGAGTACAATCCCTGTCACCATCTTTCACTTTTGCAGATAAACCAGGTCTTAAATAACTCTTACAGGCCACCTGGGTGTTGCACACAGAACGCCAGGCCTGTGATAGAAGTAACCTTATGTTACCAACAACCACGAATGAATGAAAACTTTGGAGGTGGTGTCAGTTAAGTTTATGTTTTTTTCAGCAAAGGGATGACTGAGAGTAAAAGAGAATCCAGGACTAAACTTACATGTATGAGGCAAGTGGGAGTGATTTTTTCCGCCACCAGTTGGCATTAAAACCCGAGAGGTCAAAATTTTCCCACCACTAGTTGGCATCAGAACAAAATGCGGTACGCCTTTGGTGGACAGCTTTCAAGATTTAAAACACACTATCCTAGTTTTGCATGTAGTCAAGACTAACAAACGTCCAATAGATTTTGCAATATGGTTTTCAAAGAAAACTGCCTCTTACACTAAAGTTAGCTTAATCTACAGATTGCAATGGTAAGTAACTCTACAACTATAGCAATTTTAAGCATTGAGTGGTGATAAAAACATGTTACAACATTTATTAGCATACCTTCTCGATCCATGGAACTTGAAGACGTTCTGGGCCTTGAATTTTACAAGCAGCAGACCTGCGAATATATTTTTTGTTGGTGATGTGGTGAACAACTATCTCTTGATAAGACAATTTAATACATAACATTGCATATACACCCTCCGATCCATAGTAGGTGTCGCTCATTTTGTACTAAGCTAGTACAAACTTTGTACTAAATGAGCAACACTTATTATGGATCAGAGGGAGTAATACAAGTAAGCATACCTTAAAGACAGCATTATATTGGAGTTCTGTTCTGGATTTACCCTTTGTGTTGGTAAAGAGAACAAAAAGCTTGAACTCAGAAAGTCGTCTTTGCTACGGGAGCCTTGTATAGCATCTGCATGGTGTGGCCAGTTGACTCTTGGCAGCTTATCGTTGCAGCTGGAGCCAGCGTTCAGCTTGTTGCTGCCTTGCATCCGGCGCTACTGATAATTAGGGCATGAAGTGCTATTGAATGTTGGGTGATGAAGATCTCACAAAGCCACAAGCCAAAACCAAACTGCGGTGTGTAAATAGCACTTGTACAGTTCTGCCAACATGCGTGCGAGCAGTCTCAGTATGCCTCAAAATTATATGATAGATATAACTTAGCCGCAAGCCTGCAACAATATGATGTGGAACTCTTGAGTAAGAAACAGAACATACAGTCTCAAGCTTGCAAATGATACTGGGTAGGTCATGTATGTACCACTAAGATGCCTAAGTTGGCAACTGTCATGGTGAGATCATATCAGAAGCTCAAGATTTTACTAAACACAAGCTACAAATAACTGAGTTTGTATACAATAGTAGACCTGATCGGTATTTGCGTACACCCCAAAACGAAATATATTAGTATCTTATTAGGGATAAGGTGATACTAAGTTCAGTTATCCAGCTGATCGACGAGGTTCTAGAAGTGGTATGTACTCAGCAACGAAATAAAGTAGGGGACGAGCCATATTTTCATCAATTGCAGACATGATTGTATTAAAATACTTCAGAGAACTGAAAACCCAATTCGTTCGATTGAGATGTGATTCAAATGAACCCAGCGTTCCGTCAGACATACCATACACACACGACACGAACAGGCATACCGTCGAACATCCTATCTTCAAACCCTACAGTACAGTCCCACCCTAGGACCCAATACAGCCCCTCCTCGCCACTCCCAGCCACAGAGACGAGAGGAGATCCCCGCTTGCGCGGTGCCGTGATACTCCCACCAAAAAGCCCCCTCCCCTCCCAAAAAAAAACACGAAATCTTCAGAGAAATGGAGGCGACTGGACTCGGGGACCGTGAGATTACCTGGCACCGACGAGGCCGCAGAGGCGGAGGCGGCCGTGCGCGCGCCGGAGGGAGAGAGGGCAGGGGGGGGGGGGGGGACGGAGCCCTAGCACGAACGGGTGATTATTTGAGGAATGGGGAAGGAAATCTGCGGGCTCGCTTTTCTCTCTTTTTTTTTCCTCGTGTGCGGGAGAGAGGAAAATGGCCGCGGTATTTCGTTTTGGGGGAGGGGAGGGCCGAGGGCGAGGGCGCCGCGCGGGATACTGGACACGGGATTAAAAATTGAAAACCTCTCCCGTGGCCGTTGTGGAGGGAAACGGATCGGGAAAGGAAAACGGCCTCCGAATCTCTGATTAGCGCGGAGCCCGTCCGATCAGTTTCTGAGATTCGTGCAGCGGGTTGCCAGGCGGGAGCTGCTCTGCACGGGACGTTGGGCCGCATCGGAGAGAGGTTGGGGTCGAGAGGGGGGAGGGCTCACTGCCCCGGGGGCCGGGGCAGAGCATGGCCGGAGAGAAAGGGGATAGGGAGGAGGATGGCCAGAGAGCACTCCCATGCGCGCCGCCGACAACTTACTCGTGCCGCGATGGAAGTATCCCCATATTCCGGCGGGCCTCGATCACCCCGGCGGCGCCCCAAACAGCCAGCACGTATCCCTGGTGAATGGAACTCTGCAGGTGTAACCCACAGCCCTATAATGTCGTTGTCTGAAACCTCTTTTGCAAGCAGAGAAATCTATAGACTATAGCAATTCCACATCGTGTCAACGTTGTCTCTGAATTTTTGACTTCAAGGGAGAATAGAAATCTTAAGCAGAAGTGCATAACTATCACCAACAGAAGAAGTTCAGGACGGATCCCTAGTAAAGTTTGAGGACTCGGGCCAACATAGCGAAGCTATGGCCGGCCTTATCGTACACAGCGGTGGTCATCTCATCGTCGAAAGTAACAGAACTGACACAGTACAGGCCAGCACCACACACACACTAAAGTCTAATCTACAGGACGTTTACCAAGAGCAACAACTGATGGAGAGGTGGCACAGGGAGTAGGACCAATCTGCATGCCTCCTAGATCGACCACAAGGTTGTTCTCCGTCACGCAAACACGGCCAGTGTCCTCAACCGGCTGCTGCTGTTTGGACTCGAATATGGATGGAGTCCCTACATGTTGATCCATTGCTGCTGTCGCCGAGGACTGGCTGACACATGAGAGATGCTCTGTGCCGACCCCTGCAGTCATCTCATGGGCATAAGATTCTTTGACAGACGTGAGTAAACATTGAAAGGTAGAGTAGGGCAGCTTACCTGTTCCGGTTTCTGCACATCCATACAGACCTTTCTTCAGCAGAACAGTTCCAGGGACTGAGGCCAGCCTGATCCTGCTCAGCTTCTTCTTGTCACAGTCATCTGCCAGCCTGAACCCGAATGCTGATGTCCATGTATCAACTAGGCTTGGTATTGCGGATAGAACCAGCAATTCCACCTTTAGCGATTTCAGCATCTGTCAAAAAGGTCCGTACACATAAGTTTGACAGTACCAACTTTACCTTAACTATCAAAAAGCACACGTGGGAAAATAAAAAAAATTACGTAGTACAAATCATGCAAAACATTCAGTTGCTGTTCAATAAATCATTAACAGGTTCTGAATTTACTTATTTTTGCAATGTTTCATAGCTAGCCCGAGCAAACATTGGAAGGAATATCAAGGCAGACATTGTACACTTGGATTACACCTAACATGATGCTTCAGCAACACAACTTCAAGAAAAAAGTCCAAGCATAACAGAAGCACCAATGTCTAGCTACATTCATACCTCCTCGATGTAATCCACCAGTTGCCTGCACATCCCCTGTTGCCGATTCTCAGAACAAGTAGCTATCAAAGGCATCTCTGCTACAGTTGCACCATGTAACCTGCAGTGACAGCAATATTTTAACTCCAGATGCTCCCTCTATCACCAAACATATCTACTCACATAATACCTGATGGATGCCACAGAAAGAATGCTGTCATCCTTTTCCAGGATTATAGTATAGAACCCCTTGTAGTCCAGATGTACAAAGTTGGACCTGGAAAAGAATTATCGAAGTGTAAAATAGAGATGTTAAGTGAGTTGTAAAGAGATGTTAATACATGATATTGAGGGGAAACTAAAGAATTAACAAACTGATTCAGCTCACCTCCAGTTATACACCATAGGGGGCATTATGTCTATCCCTGTTCTCGGATCGTAAATAGGCAAGAAGCATTCTTCCAAAATACTCAAGGCAATAACTAATTTCATGTTGCACTCGGCCAGGAGAGCAATATCTGCAGCTGAGCGAACCTTTTGATCACCATTGTTACGAAGTATGGTGCAAGCAAAGCCTTCGTCGGTGTGATCAGGTATTCCAACAAGAGAACGCATGATTGTATAAATCTGACAGTATCAGAACAAGATTATCCTCCTTAAGCAAACTTTCTGCCATTTTCAGAAAATATACAGCTAGCTTAAGTAACAGGGCAAGTATAATCTTTGAGTACCTGTTGGCATCTTCTTCCACAAAACCAGGTACCAGTTCCACCTTCCTCATTGCACAAATTTTTACCCAATATGCACTTTATGTGATCTAGAGAAAATGGATTGATAAGCAACACCAATAATACCCGTTAAAATTGAATAGCAACGGAGTTAATGAGCATTTAACAGAGATTTTTAACCAGTGCTAACTTTTTCTCCAGGCCTAAGCAGTATAGGAATCCAGAACTATGGCAAGAGGTTCTGTGCAATCCAGGTGGAATTACAGTTAACTTCAAACACATGAAACTCTTACTGGTTATAAGGGATAAACATTGCATGCAATTGTATTACCATAAAAATGAATGACTACTCATGCAAATTAATTGTTGCCACAAAATAGAGGTTACATAAGTAGATACTAATAAGTTCTGCTTATGTCTGTGTTCGATCAGTTCTGTTAAAAAGGCAAGAAACTCGACTAACCAGGCACTAGCACCTGGTGACATTTTTAAGAGAACGACTGGGACATTAGTCAACTGCAAAATAAATTTTGTCTCACGGGACGGGGCGCCGCTTGATTCTCCAAGGCACCACTAAGGTTTTACAAGAATGTATGGATAATAAAACAAACTTACATGAATCATGAAAATATAATAATAATATGTATGGGATGCAAACAATATTTTGTCAAATAACATAAATATGATAACAACCAATAAAGATGCAAAGTGAGACGTTACATCGGCATTCGCACTGTGAGCATTCTAAAGCATGTAGGAGACTTTTGGGATCCTTTGAATTGACCACTTCCCCGCAAACATTGCACAGGCAGCTAGAGCAATACCAGCTGCCATCTGGAATCTCCTGAGAATATTACAACGCAACAAAAAAATCAGTAATATTAATGAAAGTCTTGTCCCTTATTGTGTTCAAGATGAAAAGATCGATAATATCTAGGTACTTATGGTTATGAAAAATATAATCCATAGTACTGTAATGTGTGTTCATGCAGTTTCTAAAAAAATGGTATGTAAGTGACATAAAATGTTGTTATATCATTGTCATGGCGATGATGATTTCCGGAACAGGTAATATTTGTTAGAGTAGTTTATATTAAATATGGAAGTAAGGCATTAAGTATGTGTATGAACTTTGAACCAATCACTGCAGTACAGTTGTCACAGCATATGTGCATCATTTTGGATACTGAAGAAAAGGGGAACATTAGGAAAACAAACCTGACAAGGCAAGCAGGCCTGATGGTAACTAGCAGGACAGTTGTCACAGCATATTAGTTCACCGACATCACCACATAATGCACAAGTGTCATCATTTTCATCTGCTTGTAGTGACATAGTACCTTTTGCACGTTCTTTCCTCGCCTTATGCTCAATAAACCATGCTTGAAGCTGACACAGGCTGTAGGATTTACCATAACCCAAGAAAAGATTCAGAGAGGAGATTTTTTGTCCGAGACCTGCATGGCACCTAAAGTTGGACAGTGTAAATATGGTGTCACAACACCGGCACCGAATGCCATGCTTGGTTATGTGCCCATCTTTCAACACGCATTTGGATCCTGGCCTTCTATATTGAAGAATATTCTCTGTACCAACAATGCCCATCTCGAGTAACTTGCCCAACACCGTTCTTGCTCCTTCAGGTAACCTCTTCCTGTCACATTTTTCTTCATTCTCCCAGCGAGATATGGGAAGATATTTGAAGCCAGCTCTTTTTATGAGCATTCGATTCCAAGAGTTCCTGTAACGGGCAGTCAGCCTATATATAACAGCTGACATCAAAAGATCATCCTCATCAAACCTGCATTTACGGGTCCATGGTTTCTTTCCAAACTTGAGATCCTTTTTGGGTGGTTGTTCTGACACGAGTTGTTTTGGGGGTTCGTTACTATCTTCAGCTTGTTCCTTGTGGACTTCCATTTTGTGCACTAGATTCAAACGGGCCTGCTCACTGATTGATGCACATATCTGTAGTTCATCATTACGAGCTAAACAGCCAGTAGGATTTTCAGCTCCACTGTCCATGCATTGACCAATTATGTAGTCACTCATAAGACCATTGTTTACTTTCTGTTTCTTTCTACTGACTTTGTCTTGGATATCTGCAACATTCTGGGATCTTTTATTATTCGAAGAAACGTGCTCACTGCTTGTTGCACCTCTCTGCACTCCCCCATTGCGAACTATACAACCACTAGGATCCTCAGTTGTAATTTCCGTATTTTTACCAGTTGCACAATGACTAACATGAACACCATTTACTTTCTGTGTCTTTCTGCTGACATTGTCTTTGATATCTGCAACCTTATCAGATTTTTTTGGCTCCTTTTTATTTGGATCAGATTCTGATATTTGCTGTTGTTCCCATGTACATGCCTCATTCTCCATGTTCAGTTCACCACAATGGCCATACACGTTTGAGTTTGGTTCCGAAGAAGGGCCACAGAACAACTGCCTAGGAGGTTCTGCGTTTATTACTTCCCAACCTATCGGAGAACCCTCACTATCAAGATATAGGAATCCCTGAATCAAGCTTGCTTCGTAAGCAGATGACTGGATGTCCTGCTTGTTAGCCCCCATGCTGTCATGAGAAAAATTAAGGCAGCTCCACATCTCCTGGTTATATGTACCGCTGTTCAGGAAAGATAGTCTCCCGTCTTGCGGGGACACAAACAGTACTTGTGGTTCAGAGACCATCAATGTGTTACCAGTGGCTTCAGATGATAACCATCCTGTTTTTGACACCTCTTCCAAGCTCATTTCTTTAGCTTCCAGGTTTGTATCCTTTTCTGCTAGTAGCGACAGCGCACCAGCTGAAGGTTCATTCCCCACACGTTCATTTCCTGCTTGAAGTTCAGGGACAACGGCAACATCATGTTCATTGTTGATATCATCTCTGATAGCTTTGAAGCATGTACCCTTTTCTTCTGGTAGTGATAATGTACCAGACGAAGGTCCATTCCTTACATCCTCATTTCCCGCTTGGTACTCGGAGACAAGTGCAGCACCATGATGTTCATTGTTGGCATCATCTGTTGTTCCAAGCATCATCTCATCAACCTCATGAGGAAACAGCAAGTCTGGTCTTATGAGCAACTTGTCAGAAGGACTATCTGCAGAATTGCCTGCATCCGCAGTTTCCATCACGCCACAGAAATGAGAACTTGGACCATCAGTTTGTACATTTTCAACCAGGTGAGCTAAAGAATAATTAGGCGGGAAATATAGCAGGCCAGACTCGTCTTGAACATTCCGAACCATTTTTGAGTATGAAAGCTCATTTTCTGCACAAAAAGTAGGCCTTGAACTGACATGACCTGCTGCATCTTGGAGACCTTTCACTATATGATGATCAGTATTTCTGATGCTTCTTTCATTTATTTTTTCCATTGTCAGAGACCTTTGATCCACTTTATATCCGATATGCTTGCTTGATCCGGATATAGAAGAGTGTCCATTGTGCAGGGAATTTTCCTCATTGTCAGGCTGGTCATCAACTAGGAGAAGTGGCAGAAGATTTTTCCGTGACCTGGGATGCGCGTTGTTATAGCTGCTTGGATAGTTGATCCCAAATGGCTTGTTAGCATTCCTACGTCTCAGCCGCTTAGTCTCACTATGGCTGAGGAATGTAACCGTGCTGTTCACAGCTTTCAGTGCCACTCCGTTCCGCAGAGCTGCAACTTTCTTGTCGATGCAAACTACTGCCATGAAAGGATCAAGGAGCTGCCACTGGTGGAGGAAGGATAGAGATTGCTTTGGAAGCCGGACCTCATGCTCTAAGCATAACAGTGTGTTCTTCAAATCATACAAAAAGTGATACATGTTCAACCATTCCTTTCCGTAGTCATTTCCATCAAATCTGGACGACTGAATAAGCAACCATTGACCAAAGCTTTTCCAAGCCTTGGGAAGAGAAACTAGGCGCATTATTTTGTCGGGCGACTCGTACATGACATCGACCTTACTCTTGTCCCCCCTTTCCTTGCCCTCGATCTTCCACCCGACATCCATCATCAGAAGATGAGCGTGCAGCCGGAGATGATTCCAGAGCTTTCCAAGGCCACTGCCACCACGGCCACCCCGTCGCTGTGAGACCATACTGGTAATGTCAAGCCTTTCCCAATCCAGAACACTGCAAAGTTTTGCTCTCTTACTCCTGCGAATCACCGCCCTTCGAGTGTACACCCGATCAGCAGGAGGTGGTGTGCACTGTACCAGGTGTTCAGAAGGCCCGGCATGATCTGTACAAGTCACTGTGTTCTGCATCTGTTGAATGGCACTATGATAGAAGACATGATAGCTTGATAGGTTGCCATGAGTAAAGGACTCAACTATACGGCAGCTGACCATCTTGCGGTTGGAGGAAGAACCGGTCGGTGTGCTAGCTGGTACCAATGCCTTGCTTGTGCCTGGTGGCGAACTGGTTCTGTCCGTGCATGTTGAGCCGAAAGTGTCCTCAAAGATTTGCCTTTCCTCCTCAGAACCATCAAATGTGTCTTGTTTCAGGTCAGCAACTTTCTCTCCAAACAGCATTGTCGTGATATCCTCCTCATTCATGCCTATTCCCAACAGGAAGTCCATCCCCTCCATCCTGATCAGTGAACAGTGCGAACTGAAGCAATGAGACTGCAATGAAGGCATATAAACAGAGTTAGAGCACACATATTTGCAACATTAGGTCATATTTAACAAGGCAGTTTGAAACCATGTAACGAAAAACGATAGAAGTAAATAGTAGGTTCAGATCACAAGATACCGAATTACTGATCTCAGCATGCATTTCGATCACAGTGTTCACAAATCAGTAAATCACAACAATGAGATGCCAGCATGGAGCTGCCAGTGGAAAACGCCCAACTTTGTCTTTCAAGAAGAAAACCCCCAAGTTTCTAGTCAATGCAGAAAACAAGTCACCTAAAGCACCAAAATAGCAAAGCTATAACTTCCAAAAAATATGTACCAAATTAGCCAGCATCAAACAGTTTAACGGGGAAAAAAGGACACGAAGAACTGAAGTAAAATGGAGGACATGGTAATACTAGCAGATGCATTCGTGCCCTTTCAAGGATACAGAAGAGATTTTGCTAAAATACTTTTTTCCATGAAAAATAACTGTATTGAACTGAAACCACACCTCTGAGTCGCAGACCCTGAAATGATCCTACCGAACCTCAAATGCCGACCCCAACCCCGACGAACCAAGCCAAGCAAATCCAACCTCGGTGCTCCAGCGGAGCGGCAAGGGGAAGTCGCGGCCTACGACCTGCTCCGCCGTCGCTTGACAATGTTGCCTATGGTCTGGCCTGGTTGCGGCGTCGCCGGCGTTGGGTCGGGTCGGTGTAGGATAGTGACACCAAAAACAACAGGGATTTCCCCAAATCGGAGAACCGAATGCAAACAAGAAAATAAATGGCTGCTGCATACCAAGAGCGGGCAGGGTGCGTCAATGGCGACTCCGAACCGCCGAGAGCCTGACGGATCGCGCCGGTGTCTCCCGGGAGGGGCAAGAAACGGCACCGCTTTATCCCCTCTCTCCCAATGTCTATCCCCTCCCCATTGGAGACGTCGCCTCCTTCCTCTCTCTTCTCTATCCACCACCAAGCTCTGTCTGTCTGACTGTCTCGCTGAGCACACCGCACCGAACAGTGATGACACTAGCTTTGCCCCGGGGCGCGCACACTCATTCACTCTCTGCCTCGCAGCTGGCGGCAGGACCGGGGCAGCGCGCAAACGGAATACTCTCCCGTATTTTTCCGTTGCGAAGGGGTTCTTTACCTACCCGCCACCCCCTCAAGCGGGGCGGGCTACGGCACAACTTTTTCATTAATCCTTCTCTAATTTTACTAATTTTTAGATCCCTTTTTCCTATATTTTTTTCGGGTCGTTATGCGGGTGCCGCTTGCCACCCTACTTTCACTCTCTCTCTCGGTCCATGTCCCCGACGTGTAGCAGTCACGAGAGTCTGACCGTGTAGCAAGAGCTTCTCCAGCCGATACAGGGCATCACCATAGCACCGACCCAAACAGCCAATTCAAATCGTCCGTTTACTTCGGATGGATCGGACCGGGAATTTAGGTCGTGGTCCGACCTGTCCGAGAGGCCCTGACCCATCTTGTTTGTCTTCCCCATTGTCACTGTTTGACGCACTGGGTGTTAGTAGCGACACGACGTCGGCTATCAGAGTCGGCAGTTTCCCGTGTGACCAGCGTTTCCCGTTATCGTTGCGAGAAAACTTCCCAAGCCTGGTCGGTCGTTCCCCACCTTCGTCGCGGGCTATAAAATATGCCATCGGCGCGAAGGAGACAACGCGTCCAAGCAAGAGCAAACATCGTCAAAAAAAGTGCCAACCACCACCAGCCATGCATCGCCGAAAAATCGTCAACTGGATCAGGATCAGGAAGATGTGCCGCAACCGCTACCCGCAGGCCTCCGACGATGCTGTCGAGCTTCATGCCACATTGGCCCAGCGCATGGACGAATAGGAGGTCGACGCCTTCGAGGACGAAGGCCATGTGGTCGAGGAGGCGCTGGAGCATGCGATGGAGGCGGCTTCAAGGGTGGCTGCCTAATTGGCGGTGTGCGAGATTCACCATGTCGGCGTGAAGGAGGCGATGCCCCGGGAGGCCGCATTAGTGGCCCTCCGCGAGATCCGCAACAAGGGCGGCGATGGAGCTCCTTAGGGGAGAGGCGCTAGAGGCGGCTCGGGCCGACCAAGAGACGAGGGACCACTGGATGGCCGAGGATGGAGAGGCCCCTGGCCAACCGGGAGGCGGACTGCCATAAGGCGGCGAGCAAGGCGGCGGATCGTGTCGAGCGCGCAACCGTCACCGCAAACGCTTAGCAAAGACGCCATCCGGGCAATGCGAGGATGACGATCGATGACCAGCAGCAGCAATGGCCTGAGTAGCAACGGGCGCTAGTGGAGTTGGAGTCGGGGGGTCGCAGGAGGTTGAGGGAGAGGGAGGGGAAGATAAGGCCAAGATGTGAGCTCCCGCCCACGGCCCCACCTGGCATCTCAAGATGTGATGGTGTGGTGGATGGGTTGGGGGATGGATGGAGGGAAGGGATGATGGGAGGACCACAAAGGGATGTACAGCATAAATGACACAAAATCTCTCTCTTGGGCCTATTCTTCCTCCTTTGTTTAGTTCTCCTCTTGGGCAATATATACTGAAGATCCTCGTTATTCATCCTCCCCTCCCCTCCTGCCCCCCCTCCTCATAAAGGTGCCTCTCCCTCCAGTCCCTCCTAGGTGCCCTCTATTTCAGGAATATGCTTGTCCTTTATATTTAATTAAACATGTCATCCCAAGATAGTATGACTCCCCCCTCTCTGTCCCCTTCACCACGCCACACCTCCCATGACGCCCCCCCTCTAGGACTCCCATGAACCCCACCTTTCTCCCCTTCCGCTCGCCTTCACCTGGTGACCCTTTCCATCATTGAGCCTCCCTAGCCCGTGACTTTGGTTTGACTATAGGCACCTCCTTCTCCTGCAAGCTTCACGTTATTCGGCCCCGTCTTGTATAACTCGGATCGGCCTTCACCTGCATTCAAGTTAGTCGGGCTCACTCGGCCGACTTAACTCGTATGTCGGCCGGGTAAAGCATTGCTCCTTCCGTAAGTGTCATGGTCGTGCTTATCTCGGCCGACCTTTACATGACTCGGCCGATATCAACAGTAACTCCGCATATGACAAGGGAGACTCCTTTTATCTTCCCCTGTCTTGACCCTATCCGGGGTCACCTCCCCAACATTAGTCCCCGAAGCTGGTGTGGTCCTGCTCGTAACCTCGGCCGGGCCACATCAGTTTCCCAATATTCATTTCTCCTCATCTCCGAGTTACTTTTTCCTGTTCGAGGTATCCGCGCAGCTTCTTGTGCACGCCTCGTCCTATGTGTAACACTCATCATTATTTCTCTAGTTTTTTGTTCCTCTACGGTGCTCACTGACAAGCTACAGTGATTACTGCGCCTGTCGCGTCGGCGCTGCGATGCCTCGCGTACCGCATCGGTCAGGGGGCCTGATCCTCTCCTGCGTCGTGTGGTCTTTGGTGTGGCTCCACTCAGCCGCGAGAGGTTCCGCCGCACGCACGATGTTTTCTATGGTCACATCGCTAGGCTCTCTCCCTAGACGCATCTGCTGTTTTCTAGATTTCCCGTGGCGGCTCTTTTCCGCTCCGCCGCCGTCCTCGCTTAGAACCACGATGGGGCCATGCACCTCTAAGCCTTGCTTCGCCGTTAGTTCTTCTTCAGATGATTCCTCCGGCGACCCTATGTCGAGTTCAGTTAGTGGCGCTGCGTCAAGACGGCAGCGAAGGCCCTGGTCCAGAGTGGGGCTCCTGGCAAGGTTCCCCTGTCACTCGTCGTGAGATTGAGTGGCTAATTAGGACTCGCCGGATTCCTGCCGAGGTGAGCTGTCGCTTACCCGACAGCGAATCGTCTCCTGTACTCAACAAAGGCAAGTATGTTGTTTTCATGTCCCACTTTGCTCGTGGGTTTGTCCTTCCCCTTAGTGATTTTGCTAAGGCATTCCTTGATTATTTCGGCCTTCAACCGCATCATCTTCCGGCTAATGCCATCGCCTCCCTATCGGCTTATATCTCGGCCTTAGAGGGATACTTCGGCCTATGGCCTTCTGTGCCCGTTTGGTCCAAGTTTATCCAGATCTGATCTAACGTCGTCCCAGACAAATCCCTTCAACCCTCTGAAAAATCGCTTACTCAGTGTGGAGCCGCGTCCATCACTCCTCGGAGGAAATCCGAGTTCCCTCGTGTTGCTGGCCTCGAGTCTTGCAAGAAGTGGCATAGATCGTTTTTCTATGTCAAAAACACTGGAAAATAAGACAAGATTCGGCTCCCTGCTTTTTCTATCGGCCCCCCTTCCAAGACAAACTGGCATTACAATCCCAGGAAGAGTCATGCTCTGGCCGAGGCATTCGAGATTCGGCTGAAGGAATTGATCCGCACCGGGCTCCGCGGTGAGGATTTGATGACCACATTTGTCAGCAGCCGGATTTGCCCTTTCCAGCTTCGTTCACACAAGCTCTGCTACATGAGCGGTCCTCTTGATCCCAACCGAGTTTCGACGGTCGAGCTCGACAACTATCTCATTTACAAGCGTGTCCGAGCTATCTTCAAGACTGATATGCCGGAGGACTGGACATGGGGGCTGAAGCCATTCACTCGCGGGAATCCCCCTCCCGAGGTAAATTTGCGCATGTGTATTTGCTTACTAATTGCGCTTGTTACTTCTTTTTGCTAACTCCACTTTGTTTCTTTTCTTGCAGAGGTTTGCGGAGCAGAAGATCAAGGATGCCGAGGTTCTGGCTCTTCCGTGGACCGCAGATCGGAATACCCCGGACAGCGGGGAACCTGACTCGGAGGAGTTCGTTCCTAAGTCGGATTTCACCCCGGCTCGCGCCTGTGGCAAGACCTTGGCCCACGGGGAGGAAGGTGACTCGGACGACGTCCAAATTCTTGAGGTAGTCGCTGCAATGCCTATCTCGTATGCCTTTCTGGCTTCTACTTTCCCAGCTAATCAGGCCGGTCAGGTGCATGACGCCGAGCCTCTCGCCTCCCAACCTCCTGCTACCTCGAGGAAACGCACTGCTTCGGCAGGTCCCTCCGAAGCTGCTCCCAAGAAGCGAACCAAGAAATCAGCCCGGAGTTACTGGGTGAGTTCATTTTCATTTGTATTTCTTGCTTTTCTCTTTCTGTCGCGTAACTCGACTTTTTGTGCTTTTGCAGCGCTCCTCTCTCTGCCAAACCGAGTGGTACGAGTATGACAAGTCATACGACTCGGGTACCTTCTCCTCCGCCCCCTGAAGATATTCGATCTCCTAGCCCCGCTCGCATTGACTCTCCTCCTGCACCGACTCAGACATCACCTCGGCCAGATGTACTGTAACACCCTCGGAATCGGCCCTATGAAAGTTTCAGCGCTTCCCGCCAAACCCGCATAGAAACGATTCAAAGGTGCCCACCAGGCACTTTCGTCCGGGTGGAAAACGAAGTAATAACATTACACAACAGTCCTCGATGGGACCCACAGAACAGATATGTATACAACACGACTCCAAGAGTCAAGAATACAGATATACTGAACAAAGATCCAAATCACCTTGAAAACGATAGAGCGTCCAACTACGGACAAGAAGCAAATGGGGCTAAGAGCCCTGAAGAATAACCAATGGCGTCCATAACCCTGCCCAGGCCAAGCCAGAAGGGTAACCCTGCTAACAACGTCGACCTCAAAACCTGCTTAAACAAAAGGGGTGCCGACAAAGGGCAAAGGAAAAAGAGAGAGCGGTCAGTACTGAGGACAGTACACGGCGAGACTAGAATTCGGCGGTCCTCGCCTACAAAGGTATGGTGGACTGAAGCGGCGGCATGCACTAAACAACCTATAGAGACTCGGTATAACTGGCGGCTATCAGAGAGGGGTGAGAAAGACCTATTCGGAACCAAACTGATACTAACACCAAACAATCCCATCCTGGTATTCCCCCTCGAGACCAAACGAGGAAGTCAATCGAGGAACTCACAGAGTTGGCAGTTTTATTTATTCAGTTATCGTTGCAGCAATTACTAGTCAGGTATAGATAATCATCCTGATAAAATAAGCAGTGGGTCATTTTAGTTAACCATTCCGTTGTAGTTGCAACACTTACTAATCAGATACAATTAGCATGAGATAACCCAAAACCCAACAGTTGTTGGTACTTTTATTTAGCCATTCCGTTATAGTTGCAATACTTACTAGTCAGGTACAATGGTCGCAAACGACACTCCAAACAAGCAATTGTGGGCAGTATTATTTAGCCATTCCATTATAGTGAAGTTGATTACTAGTCATTATAAAGTCAAATTTATAGCACTACTTTAGTTATGCTTGTCTATGATCGAGATACTGTGCTCCAAGTCGTCCATAATCATGACACGGCTTTTCGAAAAGTTTTAACCCGGTGCACAAATAGCAACACACACTCGATCAACCTCGAAAACCAAATCAAAACCCAACGAGGCTTCACGACAAAGCAATCACAGGATTCAGAAATATTTCAGGGGCCACCCTTGAGTACACCCAACGAAGTTAGCCGACTTGAGACGGACCCGAGGTTTGTGGGGCGGTACATGGCGGGAACCCAAAACTGGCTTGTCGATACCGCGAAACGGTCACAATTCCTAACAAGACAAGGTGCTCCTCGCACAATCGTAAATAAAGCAAAGAAAGCATGGCATAGGTGCAGGATAGTAAATAAAACCTCAAACTAGTTTGTGGCCCCAAGAAATAAGAATGAATCAAGCTCGCTCAGGGGTCCCATAATCCTCCGGATGTGGATAGCGCGATAAATCAAGGAACAGTATCAAGTACTCGGGGTCCCACGGACACAAGTGGTGATCGAAACCAAATATCATCTATCACCCACCGATGCCTCTGCTTACTTACTTCAATTTTAGTTGTTAAACAGAATTAAAGTGAGCGATAAGTAAAGCCATGATCATCTCCAACCTCAAACATGCATTACTCCAACAATCGTGGCACTTGACGACACGCAACAGCACTTGAGCGACCACGACGCCGCAAGTCCAACTATCTACCAAACAACAGGTAATAGGAGGTGTCCAGGGCAATATAAGGCTGCAAGGGATATCACGGGTACGAAAACTAGAGCATCGCAACACAGATAGCAATAGATCAACAGGAGGGAATAAATACTATAAAAGTAAGATAGGTAGAAAAGGGGGAGATGCTCGCCTGAAAAACATTGTCGAAGATTCAACCGAAGATCGGGTCGACACTCGCATCAACTCAACGGCCTTATCCGCGAAGAAGCAAAACACTAGAAGAAACACCGGATGCAATATTTAATACTACGGCAAAAGATCGGGCATGATGCATGGCATGGCAAAGGTGCGATGAAATTAGGCCATATTAAGTGGAACCGGGGTCCCGACAATTATTTAGGTGGTTCATGTCGTTTAGATACCCCGCAATTTAAATGTTGTTTAACAAGGCAGAATATATCACCGGTTCGCTACACAAGTTTAAATGAGGCCGATATGAGACTAGATTTGCCCGTGTATGGGCCCCATATTTAATTATGAGGTGAATCGGCATAAGGCCCCCAAACCAATGATATGCATGCGAGTATGACAATTTAATATGCAACAAGTATATATCATTTAATAAAATAAGGTCTCGGGTTTGGGTTCACACATTAGGGGGTCTCGACGAACTTGGGGTTCCGGGGTTCGGGGTCGGTCTCAGGGTTCGGATCTGGGTTCGGTCTCGGCGGGAGCGTTCTCGGATTACTGGGGTAGATATTGTCGCATCCGGGAAGCAGGGCTTGGGTCGGCGTCGGGGCGCATCGGATTCGCCCTGGTCGATGTCGTTCTTGTCGTCGTGAAGATCTTGTCGGGTCCGCGGGTCGGGTCGGACTTGGCGTCCGGGGTGAAGTGCTTGGCGTCCGGCGGTAGATCTTGTTGATTCCACTCCAACGGCCTTGTTGTTCCGCAGCGTAGATCTTGGGGAGGTTTCGAGGTTCCACGGGTTCGGCTCGACAATCGGAATCCGGGAACGGGTCTTGGCGAACTTGGCGGTTCCGCGTCGGTGATCTTGGCGTCCTTCAGGTTCGGGTCCTGGCGCTTCAGATCGATCTTCAGGGGTCCGGGAAGGTGACCTTGGCGCTCGGGTTCGGTCTTCGGAACCGATTGAAGACCTTGGCTTCGGGTATGGGGGTCTTCGGGGCATCGGGGTACTCGAGTCCGCGTGGTTGATCTTGTTGTTCCGTGTTCTCGGGCACCGGATCCTTGACGGATGTCATGGCGGTTCTGGGAGGACAACTTGGTGTCGAGAAGGCGATCATGAGGGTTTCAGTTCGATGTCGATCTAGTCGGTGTACTTGCCCATGTTGTTGTTCTTGACGACAAAAGCCTTGCCGAGCTTTGTTCCTGGCTTGCGTGTGGAAAAACACTGCATCAAGGCGTAGGAGCACCGCACGGGCGGCACAAAGCGTGAGGCGCCGAGACGCCCCGGCGTCGAGGAGGCGATGCCGCGACGGAGGTTGGGCAACATGGGAGGCGCGATGGTTCCTGCAAGGGGCGGACGACGCTGGCGGAGGATGCTTGGCGGAGAGGCCGGCCGGGCGCTGTGGACGAGGGCGGCGAGGTGGGAGGCCAGAGCACATGGACGGCTGGAGCAGGGGGGCATGAGGCGAGGGGAGAGGCCTGCGGGCGGCGGAGCTCGCGAGGAAGGGGAGCCGGTCGCGGCGTCCGGCGAGGCAGAGGCCGGCGGAGCCTGATGCACGGAGGCTGGGACGCGTGACCGACGGCGACCGGAGCAGTGAGGTAGTGGGAGGGCGCTTGAGGAGAAGGCCAGCGGGCGGACGCAGGGCGGTCAGCGAGGCCGGCGAGGACGGTCGGGGCTCCCTTGGGCCGGAGAGGCGATCCTGAGGGTTCCCATGGCGAGGCGGCTCACCGAGGACAGGCTGGAGGTGCGGAGGCGAGGAAGGCCGTGAGGCGCGGGGAGAGGGAAGGCCGGCCGAGGGCGCTGGCCACGAGCCGGAGGAAGCAAGCGAGAGGAGGGAGCAACGTGGAGGGGAGGAGGAGGCGGGCGGGTGGGGAGGAGGTGCGCGAGAAGAGAGGGGCGCGAGGCGAGGGTGGCTGAGGAGGCGGCGCGAGGTTGGAGGCGGCTGAGGAGGCGGCTTGGGCGTGGGGCGAGACGGGAGGCAAGGCCGGGGAGACGCGGTGAGGGAGAGGGAATGCGAGGGAGGAGGTGGAGGCGCCCAGCAGGGAGGAGGAGGTGGCGACGGGAAGACGGGCGTGGGGTCAGCCGGGCTGGTGGCTTACAGAGGTGGGCGACGCGGGGTGGGCAGGTGGTTGCGGGAGCGTGGGGGAGAGGAGCGCGTGGGGAGGCTGGGGTCGGGGTGGGCCAGGAGGAGAGAGGGAGTGGGGCTGGCAAGGTGGGGCCGCGAGGGGGGGTCGGTCGGGTGGTGTGTGTCTGAAGTGGGCCATCAAGGGGCAGGGGTTGACCAGGGTTGGGAGGGGCTGCTGTGGTGGCCGGGCGTGTGGGTTGGGGTGGGTCCCAGGGGAAGAGAGAGGGGGTAGAGAAACTGTGGGTGAGAGGGGAATAGAGGGGTAGGTGGGGCTGTGGATTGATGATGTGGCGGGGTGGGTAGGAAGTTGGGGGAGGGTTGAGGTGGCGAGCTGTGAGAGGCGGGTAGGAATGGATTTGGTGGGACTAGGATTTAGAGTGGGCTGGTTTAGATGGACTGCTTATTCTGGGGTGGTCGTTGGGTCGATTTGGCCTGACCGCCCCCAAAAAATAATTAAATATTTTATTTGTTTCAAACAGACTTTGCAACCCGATAGCAAACAAAACAAAATAATCCGTGACCGGTTTTATGCTTGAACAAAGACGGGGCGTTTAGAAAACACAAACAGGTTTTTCCGCAAATAGTTTGATGCAAGCAAATGCAAGACGATGACTATGCTCAAATGCAATGTGGCATGATGACATGAGCATGCGGTCATGACGATGCAATGCACAAAAACAACGTGATTTTCTAGTAGTGGTTTTGCGGGATGCCACATGTACCCATAGCCTCCATTGCTGACGCCGACATAACTCTGTCAGTAGATCCTCCTACCGAACTTGTTGCCTCCGTTATGAACCCCGAAGTTTCTTTGTGACATGGTTATACCCTACGGGTACATGACTTCAGCATACCTGGTTCAGCCCAAGTAAGGCCCACGGCAGATATACGCTGGCCCATGAAGATTTTCGGGTGGCCGAGGCCCATGACGCCTTCGGATCCTTGGAGAACAAGACTAGCATAGATAGGAGAATCAAAGGGGTAAAACCCTAGAACCTGTAACCAACTAGGACTATGCCCGGGACCTGCCTAAGTCTATATAAAGGCTAGGAGGGCACGTCCTAGATCGCTCGACTCATACCTTCGCACACACCTCCACGCCAGATCGAATCTGCGCACCCTGTAACCTTCGATTCCGCCGTAATCAAGAGCAGACAAGCAGGAGTAGGGTTTTCCTCGGGGCTGAACAGGTAAATCTTGTGTCCCCGGTTGCTTGTCCATAACCGCTACCATCTCTAGCATCCCCATCTTCTCCAAAACCCAAGTCCATAACAATAGGCATTGACGAGATTAAACCTCGTCAATTGGTGCCGCTCGGGAATCGGGCTGACAGCGATCGTGACGGTCCCGACCGATCAATCTACAACTCCAGCGACGGAGAATCACCTCCTCTTCGCACTTTCGACTTCACCGCCCACTCGCCGCCACCATGAAGGATTTCGAGCCCGTGGCGACGGACTCAAATTTTGTTCGAGCTTCGCCTGTGTGGGACAACCGCACACTCCGCCTTCTGAAGGTGCCCGTGCCATCGATCAGGCGCCAGGGCTCCACACCCCGTGCTACGCACATCACCATCGACAGATGAGTTCTACAACAGCAGCAGCTGCAACTCCGATCTGTGCGATCCGCCTTCGGATGAAGGGACCTACGGTTCCGGATCTGAAAGCTGCGGCAGCAGCGAACCGATCTACGAGCGCTATCAATGCGCCGCAGTCATCCAGGAGCAACAAACGCCTAACCCGCCGCCCAACACGAACCCGAACCCGCAGGATAGAAACGGCGGAAACGGCGAAAACAGAAGAAGCCAGTCCCCCCCACCCGAAGGGGAAAACAACGGCCACGCCATCCAACTTAGCAAAGAAGGATGGGTCCAGGCACGCCGAGCCGTCGCAGGCGACATAGTCCTACCCGTGGACTCCCCACGTGACCTACTGATGGCGTACCACTACCTCCTCATCGAGGAGCACAAGAAGCAAGTCAAGATGCAGGAGACGCTCGACAAACGCAAGCAAGCAGCCTCCGAGTCCAGCGCGACGAAGCGCTCCGCCATGGCACCCGCTCTAGCACGAACGGAAACAGGAAACAAGCACCGCTCTCGGGTGGAGAACATGGATCCCAAGGAACGCCATGATGTGACCCGAACTCTCCACACATCGTTCATGGATATGGATGCCGACGGCAACATCATCCCGAAGACACCGCAAGCTGCGATCATGGCAGCCATCACAGATCTCGCGCCCACCAACCTCCAGAAGGGGACCCAAAAAGAGCCATGCATAAGTCCGCACTCACCGGACTCGGACTCGTCGGAGCTGCGCTCCACGAAGACGCTCCTGCGGAGCCGAAGAAGAAAGCTCCGGTCAGGCGCGACCGGAGCCCCACCCCTTCATCCGAAGAGGAGGAGGAGCACGACCTTCCTCGAAGGAAGAAGAGCTCGCATCGCCATAAACGCGACTACGACGCCAGAGACGCTTACACAAGAAAATCGACAAAGCACGAGCCAACGCATGCTCGTCCGAGTCCGAGATGGATGAAGATGAAGGAGAACTCAGGAGCTCGATGCTTCAGCAGATCTGTTCGCGAACACAGATGCCACGCAATTTCAAGCTTCCTTCGATACTCTAAGTTCAACGACACGCAAGATCCATAATCTTGGCTCGCGATCATCTCATCCGTTGCCGCATGGCGGTAACAAAGAAACCGCCATGCAATGCCTCCACCGCAAATGACACGTCTTGCGCGGGTCCGCTCAAGAGCCTATCATCAGGATCCATCCGGTTGGGAGGAGCTAGCTTACATCTTCATCCGAAATTTCAAGGGCACCAAAGAGGCCCGCCAATCAAGAGTTGCGAAGCTTGCACTCGAGAACGGGGAATCTATTCGCACATATTACGCTGGTTCACCACCAAGAACTCCGCAGACATATCTCCGGAGAGGGCCATCGACGCCAGAGACGGCGCAAACGCCAAGATTTCAAGGAGGAACTTGGGCGTGTCAAGCCCAAGACACTCGACCACCTCATGGAAATTGCCAACGCTTAGGGCACGGCGAAGATTGCATCCAAGCGAAATCAATGATGAAGAGGACGACTATGGCAAGGCGAGAACGCCGCAAGAAGAGGAGATCGCTTGTCTCACGAAGACGCGACGGACCCGACATGGTCGCGGCTACCGGCCGCCGCAACGACAAAGAGCAAGAATGGAGGATACCGCGGAGGAAATTTCATGACGATGACCAACCGGCCGTGGCAACGCCACTATCACGACAACGGACCCTCAGATTCGACAAACTTTCGGGTCCATGCACCATCCACTTCTACATCGACAAACAAGATGGCAAAAAAGCCACCACATGCTCAAGGACGCCGCGAAGTTCCGAAACTCAAAAGCATGGTGCGATGAGGAAACAAGCCCCAACCCCTGCTCGAAATGCACCCGCCAGAGAAATAGCACACGGAGCTCCTCCACCGCCACCTATTGGAGGCCCAAACCAACCAGCCGCACCAACGAAACAACGCCGGGTCGGATACCCCACCAAAGGAGCACTAAATATGATCCGTAAGGACGCCAAACAGGTGCGTAAGAAAATCACCCGACAAATCAACTTGCATTTGTAACTCCGCGCAATCCCCGAGTACCTCAGCGGATCGAGTCTGCATCACATTCACTCGCGGATCACCTTGCGGATCCTCGCCGTGCCATGCGCTCGGTGCCGGGGCGCATATCGGAGGCTTCGAGATGAGCCGCGTCTTCATGGACGGCGGCAACGGCATAAATCTAATGTTCGCAAGCACTCTAGCAGCTATGCGGATCCCGCAATGCAGCCTGGAACAATCAGACACAACGTTCCACGACATTGTCCTAGGAAAGGGCATATTCCCCCTGGGCAAAATAGGGCTCGACGTTATCTTCGGGAAGCCGGACAACTTCCGTCAGGAGCGCCTAGAATTCGAAGTGGTGGATGGCGTCGCATACCACGCCATCCGGGCGTGTAGCATTCGCAAGGTTCCTGGTCATTCCCGCACCACGCATACCTACTACTCAAGATGCCGATTACCAAGGGCGCCATCATAGTCCACGGATCTTCACCCGATCGGACCAATGTGACAGGATTTCAACAAAATCTCCCGCTTTCTGCATGCAAGACGAGCTTGTAAGGCTCCGTGAAGTAACGGACAATGGGGTACCCCCAGTCACAAGGCAGAACGCACCTGACATGTCCTTCGACTCCACCGTCAACACCAAGAAAGTACAGGTCCATCCGACGGATGCCTCCAAGACGGACTTGATCGCCAATGACCTCAGCACCGCATAGGAATGCGCGCTCGTCGAATTCCTCCGTGAGCGCTGGGAAATCTTCGCCTGGTGTCCTGCGGACATGCCAGGAGTTCCCAGGGAATTCGCCGAGCACACACTCAATGTCTTTCCAGACACCAAGCCAGTCAAGCAGTTCATCCGAAGACTATCGGAGCCACGAGCCTAAGCTATCGGCAAGGAAATCAATAGACTACTCGCTGCAGACTTCATCAGGGAAATCAAAGAAAGCGAGTGGCTTGCAAACACGGTGATGGTCCCGAAGAAGGACATGGACATCCTGCGGATGTGCGTGGACTTCACGTCACTAAATAAGCATTGCCCAAAGGACCACTTCCCTCTTCCACGGATCGACCAGATCATCGATTCGACTGCAGGTTGCGAGAAACTCTCCTTCCTCGACGCCTACTCAGGCTATAACCAGATTCGCTCAAGGTCGAAGATCAGAGAAAACGGCGCTATCACACCGCTCGAGTATTCGTTACAACACAATGCCCTTCGCTAAAGAACGCTGGTGCCATGTACCAGCGATGCATGCAGGCTCGCCTCAAGGACCGGATCGGTCGCATGTCCAAGTCTATGTCGACGACATAGTAATAAAAACTAAGGAGGCAAGGACACTTATCGACGATCTCCGCGAGACGTTCGAAAACCTTGATCGCTACAGGATCAAGCTCAATCCCGAAAAGTGCGCCTTTGGCGTCCCATCAGGTCAGCTGCTCGGGTACTTCATCTCTCAACGAGGGATCGAGGCGAACCCGAAGAAAATCAGAGCTATCATGATGATGGAAAAGCCGAAAAACCTCAAGGGCGTCCAGCAGCTCGCAGGACGAGTAGCGGCACTAAGCAGGTTCATCAGCCGCATGGGCGAGAAGGCCCTACCATTCTACCAGCTGCTGCGCAAGGTAGACAAGTTCGAGTGGACACCAGAAGCCAACGACGCATTCGAAAGCCTCAAGCGGCTCCTCTCCACCTCGCCCGTTTTAGTCATGCCAAAGGAGCCCCTGCTGCTGTACATAGCAGCCACACACCAGGTGGTCAGCACCATACTCGTGGTCGAACGACCCAAAGAAGGCAAGACCCACGGGGTCCAGCGCCCAATTTACTACCTCAGCGAGGTACTAACACCAACAAAACAGAGGTACCCTCACTACCAGAAGCTAGCCTACGGCGTGTTCATGACGGCTCGACGGCTGAGCCATTACTTCCAGTAGCACCAAGTGATGGTGGTCAACGAGGCACCCCTGAACAGCATCCTGAATAATCCAGAGGCCACAGGACGGGTGGCCCTATGGGGCATCGAACTGTCACCCTTGGACATCGTCTACGAGAAGCGACATGCAATTAAATCTCAAGTCCTTCCGGACTTCCTGGTACATTGGATGGAGCTACGCCGACACCCCGACATGTCGCAGTCATGGACAATGCACTTCGACGGCTCCAAGCGCCGAAGCGAGGGCAGGGGTCATCGACCTCCCAAGGCAACAAGATGAAGTACGTTCTTCGGATGAAATTCAGAGCCTCCAACAACGAGGCCGAATATGAAGCCCTCATCCATGGCATGAGGATGGCAAAGATATGCGACGCAACGTGCCTGGTCATCTACGGTGACTCCAACCTCGTCGTCCAACAGACGATGAATGAGTGCGACGCACACGCCGAAAACATGATCGCATACCGCACTCTCTACAACGCACTCGAAGGCGAATTCGACGGCTGCGAACTTCGGCACGTTGGAAGGGAGAGCAATGAGGAAGCCGATAGACTCGCCAACATCGGATCCACTTGCGCAAAAGTGCCACTAGGAGTGTTCCTCGAACAGATCTGCGTACCATCCATCAAGCGAAAGTTCCCCAAGGGATCACCCGAAGAATCAGAACACTCGGGAGCTACACTACCCGAAGGACACGAAGGACCCAAAAAGCTGGACAGAGAGGTAGCCATGGTCAACCTAATGCAGGTCATGGCAGTCGAAGAAGCTTGGACACGACCATACCTCCAGTTCTTGATAACCGGAGAATTGCCTGATATCCCAACAGACGCCCGACGCATATCTCGTCGGTCAAAAGCCTTCACCATGATCAACGGCGCTGTACAAGCGCAGCATCACGGGTGTACTTCAACGGTGCGTCACCATCGATGACGGCAAGGCCATACTCCAAGACATCCATTAAGGAATCTGCGGCCACCACGCAGGCAACCGCTCCCTTGTTGCTAAAGCTCTACGAGCAGGATTCTACTGGCCAACGGCCATGAGAGACGCAAAGGACATCGTCCGAAGATGCAACGGATGCCAACGGTTCGCCGACAAACCGCACGCACCTGGGAAAGAGCTCAGACCCATACCTATAGCTTGGCCTGTCGCTCAATGGGGCCTCGACATGATCGGCAAACTGCCAAAATCCTCGAAAGGGGGACACGTCTTCCTCCTGGTTGCAGTCGACAAATTCACCAAGTGGATCGAGGCCATGCCGGTCACCAACCAGAAAGGCAAAACTGCCGTCAAGTTCTTCGAGTCCATTGTCTACAGGTTTGGCGTACCACACAGCATCATCACCGACAACGGATCGAACTTCATCTCCGAAGAATTCCAGGACTTCTGCGAAGGCCTTGGGATCAACATCACGTATGCCTCAGTGGCACACCCGCAAACGAACGGGCAAGTGGAAAAGTGTAACACCCTCAGAATCGGACCTATGCAAGTTTGAGCAAAATTCACCAAACCCGCATAGAAACGATTCAAAGGTGCCCACCAGGCACTTTCGTGCGGGTGGAAAACGAAGTAATAACATTACACAACAGTCCTCGATGGGACCCAGAGCAGATATATATACATGACTCAAAGAGTCAAGAGTACAAATATATTATACAAAGATCCAATCACCTTGAAAAGCGATAGAGCGTCCGACTACGGACAAGATGCAAATGGGGCTAAGAGCCCGAAGAATAACCAATGGCGCCCATAACCCTGCCCGTGCCAAGCGGAAGGGTAACCGCTAACGCCGATCTCAAAACCTGCTTAAACAAATGGGGTGCCGACAAAGGGCAAAGGAAAAAGAAGGAGGCGTCGATCGAGGCGATTACAGCGAGGCTAGAATTCGCGGTCCTCGCCTACATAGGTATGGTGGATCAAGCGCGGCAAAGATGCACTAAACAACCTATAGAGACTCGATACAACCGCGGTTATCGAGAGAGGGTACGAATGACCTATCCGGATCCAACGAAGCTAACACCAAACAAACCCATCCGGTGTTTCCCCTCGAGACCAAACGAGGAAGTCAACCGAGGAACTCACACGGTTGGCGCTTTATTTATTCGATTATCGTTGCAGCAATTACTAGTCAGGTTTAGATAATCATCCCGATAAAGTAAACAGTGGGCACTTTTAGTTGACCATTCCGTTATAGTTATGCAATTACTAATCAAATACGAGATAGCATGATATAATCCGAAACCCAGCTTGTTGGTACTTTTATTCAGCCAATTCGTTGTAGTTGCCATACTTACTAGTCGAATGGTGGTATGGCGACAACCAAACAAACAATTGTGGGCAGTATTAATTAGCCATTCCATTATAGTGAAGCTGATTACTAGTCATTATAAGTCAAATTTATAGCAAGAACTTTAGTTATGCTTGTCTATGATCGAGAATCGTGCTCCAAGTCGTCCATATCCGCGACACGGCTTTCGAAAGTTTTACCGGCGGGTGCACCAATAGCAACACACTCGATCAACCTCGGAAAAACCAAATCAAACCCAACGAGGCTTTCACATTGAACAATCACAGATTCAGAAATATTTCAGGGCCACCTTAAGTAGATTCCATAGCAAGCTAGCCGACTCGAGACGGCCTCAAGGTTTGTGGGGCGGTGTAAACGACCGAACCCGAAAGTGTGGCTGGGCTCGTCGCTACCACGTAAACGGGTCACAATTCCTAAACAGTACAGTGTGCCCTCGCTGACAATCAAATAAAGCGAAGAAGCATGGCATAAGTACAGGATCGTAAATAAAACCTCAAACTAGTTTGTGGCCCCAAGAAATAAGACTGAATCAAGCTCGCTCGGGGTCCCATATACCTCCCGGATGTGGATAGCGCGATAAATCAAGGAGCAATGTATCAAGTACTGGGTCTTACGGACACAAGTGGGCGTTCGGAACCAAATATTATCTATCACCCACCGATGCCTCTGCTTATTCAATTTTAGTTGTTAAACAGAAATTAAAGTGACGATAAGTAAAGCTAGAATCATCTCCAACATCAACATGCGGCAATACCTCAAAGAATGGCATATGACACACATCAAGACTTGAGCAAGCAACTTCGACGCAAGTCCAACTATCTACCAAACAACGGTAATAGGATGTGTCCAAGGCGATATAAGGCTGCGGGATATCAGTACGAAAACTATAGCATCGCCACGAGATAGCAATAGATCAACAGGAGGAATAAAGACTATAAAAGTAAGATAGGTAGAAAGGGAGATGCTGCTTGAAAACATTGTCGAAGGTTTTCCCGAAGATTGGTGACTCACATCAACTCAACGGCCTTATCATGAAGAAGCAAAACACTAGAAGAAACACGGATGCAATATTTAATTCACGGCAGAAGATCGGCATGATGCATGCATGATGTATGGCATGGCAAGGGCGATGCAATTAGGTCATATTAAGCGGAACCGGGTCCCGACAATTAATTAGATGGTGCAAGTTATTTAGATCCCATAATTTAAATGTTGTTTTAACATGGCCAAAATATAACACGGTTATTATATTAAACTTAAATGAGGCCAATATAAGGCTAGATTTGACCGCATATGGGCCCCATATTTAATTATTAGGTGAATCGGCATAAGGCCCCCAAACCAATGATATGCATGCCAGATGAATGACAATTAAATATGCAACAATTATATATCATTTAATGAAAATAAGGTCTCGGGTTCGGGTTCACACATTAGGGTTCGGCGATCTTGAGGTTCCGGGGTTCGGGGTCGGTCTCAGGGTTCGACGGGGCGTTCTCGGCTCCGGGGTCGTTCTCGGTAACGGGGTAGTTCTTGTCGGTCATGTGTCCTTCGGGTTCTATGTCGATGATCTTGGCACTCGATGTCCGTGAAGTAGAACTTGTCGCACCTACCGTCTTCGGGTTCGCTCCAAACGGGTCCATGTCGGAGTACCTGTCGTCCCATGAAGGAGATCTTGCGTCTAGGGTCTCGACAAACTTGGCGGTCCGAGGGTTCGATTCAGGAGGCGGTCTTGATGCTCCGTGATGGAGAACTTGTCGATCCGGCAGGAGTACTTGTCGTGTCGAGGGCTCGGCGCGGCCGTTCATCGGTTTTGGTATGGTCTTCGGTTCGTGGAAGGAACCTGCGACGTTCGGAGGAGGATCTTGTTGATGCCGCACTCTTGGTCCATCCAACCAAAGCGTCCCACTTGGTGTGTTGGATGCTCAGGAAGCCCTTGAGTCGGGTACACATGGGAAGCCCCAGATACTCGATCGATGCTCTAGAACGGCCACCAACTCATATCTCTGCCCACATGTGTGAACCAACACAGTGTCTTGTCCTCGTGTCGATGCGGACAGACGTAGAGGAACCATGCGGCTTGGCTTGGGTCAGCGGCAGCGTTCATGGAGGCAGCCGAGCGAGAGGCGACGGCGGAGGCGTCTGGTGGCGGGTAAAGGCAGCCTTGGTCGAGGACGTCGGCGGTGGAGCGACGGAGAAGCGAGCCGGGGGCGTATACGGCCGACCAGCGGTGGGGGCGGCGGCGCGTGAGGAGGCGAACTGGCGGCGCGGCGAGCGAGGGGCTTCGCGGGAGGCCAGGGCGGTGTGGTCGCGGAGCACGCGGAGGCGAGGTCGGGCGTGGCTGGAGCCTGGGAGGAGCAGACAGGCGGGGCGGCTTCTGCGGGTGGGCGACGGCTGGGGCGTGGGCGACGGCTGGGCGAGGCTAAGCGGCAGGGTTAGGAGGTGGCGGCGAGGCTAGGGCGGCGGCGCGTGGGCTAAGGCTAGGCGAGGCCTTGAGGCTAGGAGGCGCGTGGTTGGCAGCGAGCGGCACGGCGGAGCGGGAGCGAGGCGAGCCGGGCGTCAAGCGGCTTCAGTGGGGTCCATGAGGGCAGGGAAAGCGGCCATGAGGCGTCAGGAAAGGGGCGGACGGGAGGCGCGAGCTCGAGGCTAGGCGGCTGGGTAGCTTGAGGTGGAGGAGGCAGCTTGTGAAGCTAGCTAAGCGGGATGGTCAGCTGGGAAGAGGGGTGGCACGCAGGCGAGAGGTGGAAGATGCATTGGAGCGAGCGGTGGGCAAAGGGGTGGGGCAAGGAGGTGGGTCGGTTAGCAGATGAGAGTGGGCAGCGGTGGGGGGTTCTGGCGTGCGTGTGTGTGTGTGGCGCGTGAGTTGTGTGGGCAGGGAAGGAGAGAGAGAGAGGGAGGGGTGAGGGGTGAGGGGTGCCATGTGGCGGTTTGGGGTTGGCTAGGGAGAGGAAAAAGATGAGGTGGCAGCGTGTGGTTGGACAGGGTGAGGTGGAGGGGAGGGCTGGGTAGAATATTAGGTGGAAGTAGGATTTAGAGGGGGCGGCAGGTTGAACCGTTTAAAATGGGGGTTGGTCGTTGAACAGCCCGTTCGCTCACAAGAAAATAATTAAATATTTTATTTAATTGATTTGGGCCGTTTGAAACCCGATGGCAACAAAACAAAATAATCCGGAGATCCGAGGTTTGGCATTTAATAAAAGATGGGGCGTTGGGAAAAATAAAACGGGGTTTTACGAACATAGTTTTGGCAACAATGCATGATGATGACGATGCAATGCACAAATTCAACGCGATTTTCTAGTAGTGGTTTTGCGGGATGCCACAATTCGACACCACTAACAATGGATCTCGCCCTCGAGATCCGCCTCATGGTACCGGAAGGAAGGTCGGCGTTCTCCGTCTTCACGCTTTGTGTAGATCCTCGCGACACCACTAACGAGGGTTCCTTCTTCATCTTGAAATCTGCGACACCACCAACAAAGGGTCGTTGCTCCTGATCGTCGAGAGAACACTCCGGGAACAAAAGGTCGAAGGTAGAGGTATCGCAAATAAAGCCACCCCTAACTTCCGTTAGAAGAGGGAAAAGTTACATTGATCCACCAGTTCGATGTGCCGAGCGAATGAAGAGCTCCAGTGGTGATCACCCATCCCGGCCCAAACTATCAACTCTCCACATGGGTAGGGGAATCAGGTAACTCAACTCTCGGGATTTAGACTGAAGATCTTCATAGGTGGTATCCGGAACAAAGGGGTGATGCCAGCAAGAAATCGTATGGAAGACACACTGATTAGGTTTCGCGATGGTTCCATTGGCATGAACAACACATGCTCAAGGTATACTCCAACTTCACCAATGCTCGTCCTTCTCATATGTTTTTCAACGACACAGATATCCAGCAAGAAGCACATAGGGATAAAGATCTCAAGAACAAACGATCGGAGGTAGGGCACAACAGACAAGTTGCAGATTGATGATCGTAGCGCCTCCGTTACAAAAGGAAGAAAACGAAACCCTGAAGGTGCGACGGAAACCCAACCACGAGAAATCCTGGACTCGAAGAGAGAGAAGAGAGCGGATTCAAAACACGTAGAGGTAAGAGGGGAACAGCAGAGGGGTAAGGAGTAAAATCAGACCTAGCCAGAACTATCCAACCGATTTTGCAAAATAGTTTTGACACTCTACTTCGGCCGTTAACTAGGTTATCCTCTGGTGGACTTGTGGGTATCGCAACTGCGAGCTCGATACCACTCTGTAACACCTCGAATCGGACCTATGCAAGTTTGAGCAAAATTCACCAAACCATAGAAAGCGATTCAAAAGGTGCCACCAGCACTTTCGCGGGTGGAAAGCGAAGTAATAACATTACACAACAGTCCTCGATGGGACCCACAGAACGGATATATATACAATGACTCAAAGAGTCAAGAATGCAGATATATTATACAAAGATCCAATCACCTTGAAAAGCGATAGGCGTCCACTTCGGACAAGATGCAAATGGGGCTAAGAGCCCGAAGAATAACCAATGGCGTCCATAACCCTTGAGCCAAGCCGGAAGGGTAACCCCGCTAACGACGTCGATCTCAAAACCTCTTAAACAAATGGGGTGCCGACAAAGGGCAAAGGAAAAGAAGGAGCGTCGATCTTGAGGCGATACAGCGAGGCTAGAATTGGCGGTCCTCGCCTACATAGGTATGGTGGATCAAGCGGCGGCAGCATGCACTAAACAACCTATAGAGACTCGATACCGGCGGTTATCGAGAGAGGGTAAGAATGACCTATCCGGATCCAACGAAGCTAACACCAAAACAAACCCATCATGGTGTTTCCCCTCGAGACCAAGCGAAGTCAACCGAGGAACTCACGAGTTGGCGGTTTATTTATTGATTATCGTTGCAGCAATTACTAGTCGGGTTTAGATAATCATCGATAAAGTAAACAATGGGCACTTTTAGTTGACCATTCCGTTATAGTTGCGGCAATTACTAATCAAATACGAGATAGCATGATATAATCCCGAAACCCAAAGCTTGTTGGTACTTTTATTCAGCCAATTCCGTTGTAGTTGCCATACTTACTAGTCAGTACAATGGTATAGCGACAACCAAACAAACAATTGTGGGCATTAATTAGCCATTCCATTATAGTGAAGCTGATTACTAGTCATTATAAGTCAAATTTATAGCGATAAACTTTAGTTATGCTTGTCTATGATCGAGAATCGTGCTCCAAGTCGTCCATATCCGCGGACACGGCTTTGAAAGTTTTACCGGTCGGGGTGCACCAATAACACACGCCGATCAACCTCGGAAAAACCAAATCAAAACCCAACGAGGCTTTCACGGTGAACAATCACGAGATTCAGAAATATTTGGGGCCACCCTTAAGTAGATTCCGCAACGGCTAGCTGACTCGAGACGGCCTCAAGGTTTGTGGGGCGTGATGGCAATGGGAACCCGAAAGTGTGGCTGGGCTTGTCGCTACCGTAAGCGGGTCACAATTCCTAAACGATGCAGTGTGCCCCTCGCAATCGTAAATAAAGCAAGTAAAGCATGGCATAAATACAGGATCGTAAATAAAACCTCAAACTAGTTTGTGGCCCCAAGAAATAAGAGCGACCAATCAAGCTCGCTCGTGGGGTCCCATATACCTCCGGATGTGGATAGCGCGATAAATCAAGGAAGTATCAAGTACTCGGGTCTTACGGGACACAAGTGGGCGTTGAAACCAAATATTATCTATCACCCACCGATGCCTCTGCTTATTCAATTTTAGTTGTTAAACGAAATTAAAGTGACGATAAGTAAAGCTAGAATCATCTCCAACATCAACATGCGGCAATACCTCAAAGAATCGGCATATGACGACACATCAAGACTTGAGCAAGCAACTTCGACGCAAGTCCAACTATCTACCAAACAACGGTAATAGGATGTGTCCAAGGCGATATAAGGTCATGCAGGGATATCACGGCACGAAACTATAGCATCGCAACACACGATAGCAATAGATCAACAGGAGGAATAAAGACTATAAAAGTAAGATAGGTAGAAAGGGAGATGCTGCTTTGAAAACATTGTCGAAGGTTTTCCCGAAGATTGGGTGAGCTCACATCAACTCAACGTCCTTATCCGCGAAGAAGCAAAACACTAGAAGAAACACCGGATGCAATATTTAATTCACGGCAGAAGATCGGCATGATGCATGCATGATGTATGGCATGGCAAGGGCGGTGCAATTAGGTCATATTAAGCGGAACCGGGGGTCCCGACATTAAGTTAGGTGGTTCATGTTATTTAGATCCCATAATTTAAATGTTGTTTTAACATGGCCAAAATATAACACCGGTTCGCTATATTAAACTTAAATGAGGCCAATATAAGGCTAGATTTGACCGCATATGGGCCCCATATTTAATTATTAGGTGAATCGGCATAAGGCCCCCAAACCAATGATATGCATGCCAGATGAATGACAATTAAATATGCAACAATTATATATCATTTAATGAAAATAAGGTCTCGGTTGGGTTCACACATTAGGGTTGGCGATCTTGAGGTTCCGGGTTGAAGTCGGTCTCAGGGTTCGACGGGGCGTTCTCGGCTCCGGGGTCGTTCTCGGTAACGGGGTAGTTCTTGTCGGTCATGTGTCCTTCGGGTTCTATGTCGATGATCTTGGCACTCGATGTCCGTGAAGTAGAACTTGTCGCACCTACCGTCTTCGGGTTCGCTCCAAACGGGTCCATGTCGGAGTACATGCCGTCCCATGAAGGAGATCTTGCGTCTAGGGTCTCGACAAACTTGGCGGTCTGAGGGTTCGTGAGGCGGTCTTGATGCTCCGTGATGGGGAACTTGTCGCATCCGGGCAGGAGTACTTGTCGTGTCGAGGGCTCGGCGCCGCTGGTTCATCGGTTTTGGTATGGTCTTCGGGTTCCGTGGAAGGAACTGCGATGTTCGGGGAGGAGGATCTTGTTGATGCCGCACTCTTGGTCCATCCAACCAAAGCGTCCCACTTGGTGTGTTGGATGCTCAGGAAGCCCTTGAGTCGGGTACACATGGGAAGCCCCAGATACTCGATCGATGCTCTAGAACGGCCACCAACTTCGACATCTCGCCCACATGTGTGAACCAACACAGTGTGCTGTCCAATGTCGATGCGGACAGACGTAGGAACCATGCGTGGCTTGGGCGGTCTAAGCAGCGTTGCTCATGCGGAGGCGGTGGCCGAGCGGCGAGGACCGAGCGGGCGTCTGCGGCAGGGGTAGGCAGAGGTGGTCGGGAGCGTGCGGGCGGTGGGCACCGAGGAAGCGGGCGAGCCGGGAGAGGCGTCGCTGCCGACGACGGCGGTGAAGCGGCCGCGCGTGAGGCCGGGAGGGCGAACTGGTGGCGGCGAGGGGGCTCGTCACGGGAGGCAGGGCGGTGTGGCTGGAGCACGCTGTGAGGCGGCGGTCGTGGCCGCGCTGAACTGGGAGGAGCAGACGAGGCGGGGCTTCTCGGGGTGGAAGCGACCGCTCGGGCGTGGTCAAGCGCAATGTGGGGCTGGCTAGGCGAGCAAGGCTAGGGCGGCAAGCGGCGGCAGCTAGGGGCGGGAAAGCGGCCTGGGCTGAGGCGGAGGCGCGTGGTTGGCGGCAGGCAGCGGCAGCGGTGAGGCAGGCGAGCAGCGTCAGGCGGCTTCAGTAAGTCCAAGAGGCAGGAAAGAGGCGACGGAAGGCGCTGCGTCTGAGGCGGACGGTGCGAGCGGGGGAGGCGAGAGGCGGCGGCTCGGGGCTAGGAGGCGGACGGAGGTAGCTTGGAGGTAGGCAGGCGTGAGCCTAGCGAGCTAAGTGTTGGGAAGAGGGTGCTGCAGACGAGAGGTGGAAGATGCACAGGAGCGGCGCGGCCAGTGGGCCGGGGCAGGTGGGACGCAAGGAGGTGGGTTAGCGATGAGAGGGCAGCGGGGGGGTTGGCCGCGTGTGTGTGTGTGTGGCGTGAGTTGTGTGGCAGGGAAGGAGAGAGAGAGGGAGGGGTGAGGTGAGGGTGTGCCATGTGGCGGTTTGGGGTTGGCTAGGAGAGGAAAAAGATGAGGTGGCAGCGTGTGGGACAGAGGTGAGGTGGAGGGCTGGGTAGAATATTAGGTGGAAGTAGGATTTAGAGGCGGCAGCAGTTGAACCGTTTAAAATCTGGGCGTTAAGTCGCTCGAACGGCTCGATGGCTCTCAAGAAAAATAATTAAATATTTTATTTAATTGATTTGGGCCGTTTGAAACCCGATGGCAACAAAACAAAATAATCCGGAGATCCGGGGTTTGGCATTTAATAAAAGATGGGGCGTTGGGAAAAATAAAACGGAGTTTTACGAACATAGTTTTGGCAACAATGCATGATGATGACGATGCAATGCACAAATTCAACGCGATTTTCTAGTAGTGGTTTTGCGGGATGCCACAAAAAGGCCAACGGCCTAATCGGCGCCGGCATCAAGAAGCGCCTCATGAGCTCACTCGAATAAAAAGCTGGAAACTGGACGAAAGAGCTACCATCCGTCCTATGGAGCTTACGGACTACGCCAAACAGCTCCACCGGCTACACACCGTTCTTCATGGTACACACGGGCGAGTGCTACCGGCCGGCAATCGTCACCGAGCCCAGGTCGCCGGTAAACTGAAGCGAATCCATGATTGCACTTGAAGACGCTGTCGAGACACTCGGACGGAAGCAGGATATAGCAGCTCGATCACGGTGTACCCCAGTGAGTCTCGCTACCACGATCGCCGGTGCCCAAGATCCTTCGAAGGAGACCTCGTCTTGCGACTCAAGCAAAAGCGACCGAATAAATTCGAGTCACCATGGGAAGGACCCTACGTCATCACCGAAGTCATCCCAGGTGGCGCCTATCGCCTCAAGCACGTGGAGTCTGGAGTCGCATACTCCAACCCATGGAATATCTCGCACCTGTGACGATTCTATCCATAGCAACCTACCCCCTTTTACTTTCAATAAGGCTTCTAGCCAAGGCTATTCAGCCGAACAATGTACCTCCTCCATTACGATATAAATAAAGCTAAGTGTCTCGCCCCAAAACTTCGGTTCACTATTTTCTGCAACTGTACTACACGCTACAAACGCACTCGGGGGCTCCCCCCACCTCACGATTTCATCGACTGAGGACCAAACGTGTACACCTGAGTAGCTGACAACGTCAGGCAAACGAAAAGGACACGCACTCAATCAAAGCACTGCGTTCTCACAAACAAACAAACCTTTACAACAAATGGCACAACATGCCCAGCCGAAATATACAAATTTTACATCTCTCTCTTTTTACAGGTACTACCTATGTTGAAGAATAATCTGGGCACGCTGCTCAAACTAATCTACAATCTGTTCGACATATTGCCTTACAGCCGCGTAATGCGGACGCATGTCCCACTCGCCGCCATCAGGGCGAAGAGGTGGCCCAGCGGCCACAGCAGCCAAATCCATGTCAGGCCGGTGCAGCCTCACAAGAGACAAAGCAGCCTTCACTCCTGCGACAAGCTGCTGCCGCACCAACTCCTTGAAATTGCTTACGCTCCGAAACTTCGACAGAAGACCCGCAAGGCTTGTCGGTACGGCATCCAAAGGGAACATGACGTGCAAGGCACCAAGCGATATGCACTTGGCGGAGCACCCGCGAAACTTGATGAACCCGATCCTGCACCGTCGCCAGAGCTATGGCGCGATCACGATCCATCGGAAGCGCGGCCTCCATGTCTGTTGAGTCAAGCAATTGACACGACAATGACACGCTCCTTTACCTCCCTCGGAACAAGATTCGCACCTGCAACAATCGCACAAAATAAGAGTAAATCCAGCAGGCTCATTCGAAGAACCGAGCTACAGCTCGAACCAAAGAACAACTTACATTGCAGCTGTTCGGACAGCCGAACCAGCTCCGCCATCAAGTACTCCTCTCTGGCTGGACCACGATCCGCTTTGGACTTCCAAACGTCGGCATGACCGCGTAACCCGAGCAACTACCTCTCTAGACTACGCACACGATCCCGAAGGAAAGTGAGCTGCGAGGAATCATCCAAGGATGGCCGCAACGGCATTGCGGATGGGGCGTCAACAGGATCAGCACCCAAAGGAACCTAGAGCAGCAGCAAAAGAAAGGAGCACAGACATTCAGCCAATGATAAGCCACAACTCAGAGGAATTCATTAAATATATAAGTCCACTACGTGGCACAAGGATTTTGTTCTTCAAGATATTTACAACAAAAGTAGACTACAAACTACCCTACGTCTACTACGCCTAAGATGCGGGACCCTGAGTCGCCTCGGAGCCGATCGCTTAGCTTTGGCCCATACTGCCGTAGTGCATACTCGTAGAAAATCAATGAGCTTGGGCCGCTTGCAAAGCGTAATAGGAAGCAAAGGCTACCTCGGATCCATCTGCAGCCGTCGGCATCCGAGAGGTGATCTGGGGCAGATCCAGCTCCGCTCCAGCCGCCAAGGCCATCGCCAGCCTGACGGACGTGCTGATGCCCTTCTGCTTGCGCTTATGCAGCGCCGGGCTGACAGAGCCTCCGCCAGAGCATCCACATCATCAAGGGCTGCGCCCTTCGGGACAAGCTCCTTGTAGAAGCGACCAAGGACCCCTTTCGCCTTGGCAAGGGAGTTGACGACGGTGCTGCAGCGGTCTTCGACCGCCACAGTGGCATCATCTAGAGCACTACCGTGCTCCAGAGCACCACAGTCGAACTCAATGCCTGCGGCATCTGAGACAAAAAGTAAGAAGAAAAACATGAAGAAAAGCAGCACAGAAGAAGACCCGAAGAAAAAGAAACAAGTACAAAACTAGCACTCACCCGAAATATCCTTGGCAGCAGCCATGAGTTTCGCCGCCACCTCTCTTTCACGAGCAGCCGCAACGGTGGCCAGCTGCTCCTCACGATCTGCGGCCTCCTGCTGCAGACGCTCCTTTGCTTTGGCTGCCTTAGTTAGCTCTAGCTCGAGGCATTCTTTCACGCCAACGGCGGCTTCGGCCTTTTGCTCCGATTGACCAAGGCTCTTTTTGAGAGCGTCGACCTCACGGAGGGAATTGTTATGCTCCTCTGCATTCAAGACAAGCAAGTGTCAAAGAACAGGACCAGGATAAATAAGAGAGGCATTAAAATACAGATAGATACCTTGAAGCTGCCGAAGGTTCGCCTCCAGCACCAGGCGCTCCTGCACCAGCCGCTTGGCCTCCTGCAGAAAAGGCTAAAGAAAAAGAAATAGCAGTAAGAAAAGGGCTTGGGGGCTACGCCCAACACAAAGGAGTAAACGGAAAATTCGCACACGAAGACACTCGGGGTCTCCCCCCGTGACATGAAGCAGAAAAACTTACATGCTCTGATGGTGACTCCGAAGGACCGCCTGCGAAATTCTGAGGCGCAACCACCTGCACCTCCTGCAACGGAGGATCCGGAGCCGCGCCACCCGAAGTCGCCACCGTCTGAGGAGGAGGAGACGCAATTATCGACTCCCCCATCATCTCCAGCAAACCACCACTGGAGGAATCGTGGGAGCAATGCCTGCATACGAACCAATCAGCATAAGCACAACAATAATAAAGGAAAAAGGACAATAGTACAGCAAGAAACTTACGAGCCCAGTGAGCTCAGGTCAAAGACAGGAGGATTCCTTCGGGCTCCCTTCTCCTCCTTCTTCTCTTCCTTCTTCTCCTCCTTTTTCTCTTCCTTCTTCCGCTTCGCTGGCAGGTGCGGCGCTACAGCCCGCACAGGAATGGCAGGAATTGGAGAAGTAGAACCTCCATGACCGTCACTATGACGCTCAAGGCCCAGAGGGTTTCTGGGAGTCGAGGCATCCTAAGACTCGCTGGAGCTCCGTGACCGTTTTCGCGTATGGTCCTCACTCGACTCGTCGGCATCCTCCGCCGGAGGTCGCGCCGACGTTAGCTCGGACACGGAATCAACCACTTCATTATCCGGGGCATTCGGATACCTTTCGGGCAACGGCGGTACCATGCCCGACACTTTGAAGCTCTGCAAGATCAGAAGGAACTTTGTTAGCAAACAAAGGAAACAAAAACACAGCCGACCAAAAGCACTACGTGCACAAATCTACACCTGCGGTACGGCCAACGTCGAAGAAAATGGAGGAGTTAGTGACTTCCCCGGGATTTCTTCTCCGGCTTTGAACTTCAGCAGCGCGCGAAGGGCCCTGTCAAGATCCCCCTCGGACATTTTCTCAGCCGAAACCCTCGTCGGATCACGGTGCCCAGAATATAGAAACATCGGGTGCGCCCTCGCTTGGAGAGGCTGCACCCGACGCTCAAGAAAAGTCCGGATGATGTCCACGCCGTTCACCTCCTTCTCCGGAATTAGCTGGAGATCCTCCACCCGGCGGTAAAGGGCCTCTATATCCGCCACCTCACCGTCCAAGATTTGGTTTTTCCAAGACCTTTTTCGCTCAATCATTTGGGAGGGGTCAAACGGAACAAGACCAAAATCTTGCCCGGGCACTAGGAGTCGCGGATATAAAACCATCGCCTCCGCCAGTACTGGACAGATTCGGACATGGAAAAGGAAAAGAAGAACAGATTGGGACTAAGGGAGATGATGAAACCCCCAATGGGATACACACCATCCGAACCAGATTGCCTCTTCACGGAATAGAGCTTCCAGGAAGAGGCCAAAGTGCGGCTCAATGCCAAGCCAGCACTCGCAAAAAGTGATAAAACACGCAATGTGGAGAAGAGAATTGGGAGACAGATGATGAAGCTGAATCCCATAGAAGAAGAGAAGTCCACGGAGGAAGTCATGGATCGGAAAAGAAAACCCACGCAAAACGAAGGCGAGAAACATAACCCGATACCCAGATAGGGGACGGGGGATTACCTCATTGCCGGGTAGTTTGACGGCCTCCCTATCTTGCGGGATCAGGCCCCGCTCGCGAAGCTTGCGGAGATCGCTCTCCCGCATCTCCGATCGCCGCCAGCCACCATCGATGACGCGAGTAGCGGCGGTGCCCTTTTTTCCTCCGGCGGCGCTGGTCCCAACCGCAGATGAAGATTTTCTTTGGTTTCCCCATTGCGTTACGGCGGCGCCGGCGGCGAAAACGTAGAAAGAACGACGGAAATGTGGAAGGAAATCCCAGCGCGAAGCAAGAATCGCTCGAGCACAAAGAAGCAGTGAACACAAGAACTGGTGTGGTGAAAACAAACCACGGTTTCCCCAATAATTATAACAGCGAAGACGACAAACGGCAGCCGTCCATCCAGAAGACCTAACGCCAACGGCAGACCTGACCGTACACGTGTCAGCATCACAACGAACCGTCGTTACCACGCCATCCACCATGCGCGGAAATCGAGGAGACGTCGTAATTATCTCCACGACGCGCGTGACCGGTCAATTCAAAGTCAGCAAGTGGGACCCACGTTCGTCCAGTCAAGTCATCTCTGGCGTAGCAGACGCTTGAGGTCATCGATCGTCAGCACTGATGTCATCAAAAGCTATACTAGCACCAACTACAATTCTTCGGCTCCACATCTAAGAGTACTCACTCGAATCTTCGCTTCGACTAAATACTCGGGGGGCTACTCATCGAGCGGCCGCACCGGAGGATGAATAATGACAAAGTATTTTCTTGAGTCCCACGTCGAGTCTCGACTCCACTACGACTCGGGGCTACTCCCATAGGGAGGGTGGATTTAAGCATCCGAATTTTTGAGTCTTACGGACTTAACAACCGAACAATGATTGAACTAAAGTCTGCCGAGTCTACGACTCGAGCAGACACTGGGCTACTCCCATAGGAGCGCTGGTCGCACCCTACGAATTCTTCGACTGCGATCTTTCGGATCAGCACGCAAAAACTTTTTGGCATCTCTGCCCCAACAAGCCCTGAGTGAGCTACAATCTCCTTGGCCACCCGAAACACCTCCGTGGTGACAAATGTTCGGATGCTGCGTCCGCGGCGCAAAGATAAGACCTGCAAATATCATCTGACGGCCTGGCAACGTACATGACTGCGCTCTGCTCGTACAAATCCATGCCAACAGGCGTGATGAAAAATCTCGACGGACGCGTTGGGTATATTAATTAAAATCACTGGAATTCCACTCCTGTAAGTCCTCCGCGGCCTGAGTCGAATTACACCAGCATATGTTCCAGGTCCGAGTTGAGGGACTCGAACTTGAAGAAGATCGTGTTGTTTCGTCCTAAGACAGTTAACTGACCCTGATCCGTCGGGTGAGTCAGGCACACGCGTCAACAATCCCTACACACATATACTATTAATACATAGTTGCACCCGAAAGATGGAAGAGTCCTCAGCCGAATCTACGATTCGACTAATCACTTGGGGGCTACTGACATGGTTATACCCTACGGGTACATGATTTCACCATACCTGGTTCAGCCCAAGGAAGGCCCACGACAGATATACGCTGGCCCATGAAGATTTTCGGGTGGCCGAGGCCCATGACGCCTTCGGATCCTTGGAGAACAAGACTAGCATAGATAGGAGATTCAAAGGGGTAAAACCCTAGAACCTGTAACCGACTAGGACTATGCCCGGGACCTGCCTAAGTCTATATAAAGGCCAGGAGGGCACGTCCTAGATCGCTCGACTCATACCTTCGCACACACCTCCACGCCAGATCGAATCTGCGCACCCTGTAACCTTCGGTTCCGCCGTAATGAAGAGCAGACAAGCAGGAGTAGGGTTTTCTCCGGGGCTGAACAGGTAAATCTCGTGTCCCCTGGTTGCTTGTCTGTTAACCGTGCCACGATCTCCAGCATCCCCATCTTATCCAAAACCCAAGTCCATAACAATGGGCATTGACGAGATTAAACCTCGTCACTTTGACTCCCCCAATTTCAACTACGACTCCAACTCCAGCCGAGGATATCACCATCTCGGCCCCCTCGGGAACCATAGTTCCTCCTGTCTCCAAATATCCCACTCCTAGTGCCGAGGTTGCGGCCCCTGCTGACACCTCTTCTAAGGCTAAGAAGGTTGTTGTTACCAAACCTTCATCATCTTAGAAAGGGCCAGCTATCTCTTCTCAACCCAATATCGCTGATGCATTTCGTAAGGGGGCTTCCTCTACTAAGCCCGTTGTCACCCCGGCCGCTGATACTCAGCTTACTCTCCACAAGAGTCCCGTGGCAGCGGTGGTTACACAACGGGTCCGAGGTAAAGTGCCGACCCGTACTGAGAGTGGGAACAACCTCGGCTCCTTGGTGGAATATGCAAACAATTGGAATGCCGCCGATCAGCTTGAGGGCAATCCGAGTAACCAGCCGTTTCAGCTTTCCGACATCAGCGGTCGTTTGCATATGGCTGCTAAGATTGTTCTTGAAAGTGATAAGATGAACGAGGTAAGCGCTTCTGTTGATATTTTGTCTGTTATTCAAGTGATAGTATATATACACTAGTCCTTGAAGCTTGCAACCGAATAACTTGTTCGTTTGGAAGCTTTGTTAGGCTCCAAATGCATTATTTTGCTAAGTTTATTTCTTGTATACCTTGGATTAATCGTTGTTCACCCATATTTCGAATTAAGCGTAGCTTAATTCGGATATATTTCACCTTCGGTTATCCAGCCACCTAGATCCGAGTTGAGTTTCACTTGATTTGGATCTTTCTTAACTTCGAATATCTAGCCACCTAGATCCGAGTTATGTTTTACTTGATTCGGATCTATCTTAGCTTCGAATATCCAGCCACCTAGATCCGAGTTAAGTTTTACCTGATTCGGATCTATCTTAGCTTCGAATATCCAACCACCTAGATCCGAGTTATGTTTTACTTGATTCGGATCTATCTTAGCTTCAAATATCCAGCCACCTAGATCCGGGTTAATTTTTACTTGATTCAGATCTGTCTTAGCTTTGAATATCTAACTGTGTAATTTATTTTGGCACTTAGGTCGCCCATGACCGGCGGACAGCTGAATTCCAAAGGTTGCTTTTTGCGCACAAGAAATTGGAAGAGAAATATGAGAAATTTCTCCTCGTGGTGAAGAAAACTGGTAACTTAACCAATCTTTGCATTGTCCCATAGGTTCTTAATATTTCCTACTTGAGATGTTAACCCATTTTTCTTTGCTGGAAACAGGTAATATTAATAATCTTAATATCCGTCTTAACAAGAAAGTCAAAGCTCTAGAAGGTTAGTTATTCTTTTTCTCTATTGATTTTCGTTCGAGACTTATCCTGGGTTTCTTATAACCTTCTGGCTTTGGTATAGCCGAGTTACAAACATTTGCAGCGTCGCATCAAGAATGCATGCCCATGCCTGATATGATGCTGCATTTTTTTAGAACAAGCCGCCATTCATTTGGCGCAACTGAAAGAGAAGGATGACGAGATAACCCGGTTACGTTCCGAGGTTGAGTCTCTCAAGCTTTCTCAGAAATCCGAGTTAGAGAAAGTTGACTAGGAGTTCTCTGAAGAGAAGAATCGGCTGAGTCTGCAACTGCAGAAAGGTAAAGAACTCCTCGAGTCTGTCGAGCTGAAGAATCGGATGATGAGCGAAGAAATTACTCGCTTTGAGAAGACTAAAAATGACTGGGCCCAGGATCTCCAGAAAATGTTGAGTTATATTCATCGTAAGTTTCTGACTGTGGCCGAGTTATTTTCTTCTCTTTCTTACTTTAACTGATATACTTTGTATTTCACGTAGATCATTTTCCGGAAGCTAGACCCGTGAGCTCTAAAGCAGTGATTTCTGCTCGCCAGCGCCGAGGTGTCCCCACAGACTCAAGTCCAGAATATTCAATGGAAGACTTCTTGATTGCCGTTGGCGCTGCTATTGGGCCAATGAAGATTATGGGTAGGGATTTGGTGCAAGCAGCCATTCGGGCCTACCATGTTCTCTGGCCGAATACTTCTGGAACTCCTGATATTGACGAGGTCAAAATACTCGTGGAGAGATTAATGGCATCTTAGAACCAGCTAAATCTCTGGAGGGAATCTGCCGGGAGGGTTGGTGCTGACATGGCACTTACAGCCGTTTTGTCTTGGTACAAGAACATTTCCCTCGATACTTTGATAAACTTGCGCACCGGCTCTCGTTGGGTTGAGGATCCAGCATTCGTCGCTCGTCGCTAAGCTCGTGCCTTCCAGCTGGTTGAGTACGCTGATGTGCATAATTGGATTGAAGGGCCGAGTTTCCTTCCCAATCCAGCGGATCACGTCGAGATTGAAGATGCCTCTGATGATGACTCGGCCGATCAGGATGAAGCAGAAGGTGACTCAGACAACTCCCATGATTCCAATGGAAGCTCGGACGAGGATGACGACGCGCGATCATCTTCCAAGGGGACTGGGCATTCACAAGCTCAAACTAATGTTTCTTAGCAGCCCAGGATTTCCCCCGAGGTTACTGTCATTTTTGTTGAGGGCGAGGTAACTTTGGCCGAGGCGCCGTCCACCTTGGAGCGCCCAGTTCCTGACAGCGCCCCTGCACGGGAGACCGAGGTCATGCCGCCATCATCCGAGATACCCGTTCCTGGTGCGCCAGATCATACTGTTGCCCCTTAAGGGTGCTCTGGTCCTTTTAGCTGTTTATGTTTAAAAAACCTCTTAAGTTATTTCCAGTCCCCGGTATGCCGGGCGTATGATGTCTATGGAACAATCGTCTGGCTTGGGATGCGAACCTTTTTGATTTTTGCCGCTAAGGCATGAATGATGGTAATCATTATTACTTTGCATTATCCTGAGAGATCCTCATTTGTCGAGCTATGGAACTTTTATGTGTCTGGCGACAAATAGTCGATTATACCCACTATTCCCCGAGTTATCACTTGGGCTATCGAGTTCTTGCGTGTGCTCAAAGAGTTACCTTGGACCATGTGGTCGTCTCCGAGTTGCAAACCGAGTCGCCGAAATATATTTCATGGGCTAATGCAGAGAATATTACGGTGTAATCCATGAGTCATTGCTCAAGGTGCCGGGGTTTAATGCATGACCCCAGATAAGGGATAATACGGCGCAGTCTACAAGTCCCTGCCCAAGGTCTTGAAACTTAACATAAAATTCGTGAATAAGAGATAACACGGCACAGTCCCCGAGTCCCTGTTCGAGGCGCCGAGGTTCAATACGTACCTCAGAATAAGAAATAATCATAGGGCAGTCCCCGAGTCACTGCTCGAGGCGCCGAAGTTTAACATATAACTTAGAATAAGGAATATCATAGGGCAGTCCCCGAGTCACTGCTCGAGGTGCCGAGGTTTAATACATACATCAGAATAAGAAATAACATAGGGCAGTCCCCGAGTCACTGCTCGAGGTGCCGAGGTTTTAATACATAACTCAGAATAAGAAATAACATAGGGCAGTCCCCGAGTCACAGCTCGAGGTGCCGAGGTTTAATACACGGTTGATACTTCAACTTGAAGCGTCATATTACAATGCACCATAGATTGCTCCTACGAGTAAAATGGACAAAGTAAAGCTATGTTCCATGGTCTTTTCGATTCTTCACCGGCTTTGTTTGCCTTGTTCTTTTCTGGTGACTGAGCATCTATTAGGTAATATGCATCATTGTGCAATGTTTTACTCACGATGAATGGCCCCTCCCATGGGGGTGATAGTTTGTGCATGCCGGCTGTGCGTTGCACTAGTCGAAGAACCAAATCTCCTTCTTTAAACACTCTTGGATTGACTTTCTTGTTGTGATATCGTCGTAGGTCTTGCTGATAAATAGCTGATCTTGATAGTGCCAATTCCCTGGCCTCTTCTTGCAAATCGACATCGTCTTGCCGAGCTACCTCATTTACCTCAGCGGTTGTATATTGGGTTACTCTTGGCGAATCATGTATTATGTCGGCTGGAAGCACGGCTTCTTCCCCATACACCAGAAAAAATAGGGTATACCCTGTTGACCTGTTTGGGGTAGTTCTGAGGCTCCACAGTACTACTGGCAGTTCTTAGATCCAGCATCCTGCCGACCTTTGCAGAGGTTCGACGAGTCGGGGTTTTATTCCGGACAATACTAGTCCATTTGATCTTTCTACTTGCCCATTTGATGCTGGGTGAGCCACCGAGGCTACATCTAGTCTTATGTGTTTTTCTTGGCAGAATCTAGCAAAAGCCCCTTTAGCAAAGTTTGTGCCATTGTCTGTAATACACTATGTGGATAACCATATCTCAAGATAATATCTTTGAGGAATTTTACTGTTGTTGGTCCGTCACATTTTTTATTGGTTTTACTTCAATCCACTTTGTGAACTTATCCACCATGACTAAAATGTGAGTCATTCCGCCTCGGGCTGGCTTGAATGGTCCCACCATATCCAAGCACCATACAGAAAATGGCCAAGTAATTGGTATCGTCTTTAACTCGGATGATGGCATATGTATCTTGCTGGCGTATCTCTGGCAACCATTACATTTTTCTACCAATTCTTTCGCCTCTTTCAATGCCGTCGGACAATAAAATCCATGCCTGAATGCTTTGGCCACTAAAGCTCTGGACGAGGCGTGATGCCCGCATTCTCCCTGATGTATATCTAGGAGTATTTCCTGGCCTTCTGCCGAGTCAACACATCTTTGCAGCACGCTTGTGACGCTTATTTTATACAGCTCATTGTTTATGATTGTATAAGCTTTTTCTCTTCTTACTGTCTGTTTAGCCAGTATCTCATTATTCGGCAAAATTGCATCCTTAAGGAAGGAAAATATGGGTTGCGCCCATGTCGGCATGATTTTTTCTGGGATAATTTCACTATCTATTTCCATATTTTCCGCCGACATAACAGCCTCGGATTTCTCCATATCCATTCGTGCGATGGCCGGGTTCACTTTCGGAAATTCCGGGTTACATTCTTTGTCAATTTCCATTGGCATACTATCTTCTCTTGATTCTGCCGAGATATAAATGGACTCGGACTCTGGTGATGGTGTTATTGATGGTTTTCTCAGGTGCTCTAAGGCGATACCCGGGGGAATGGATTGCCTAGTTGATCCGACTTTTGACAGCATGTCAGCAGTGTCATTTTCTGCCCGAGGTATATGATGAAACTCACATCCATCGAAGTATCCACTGATTTTTTGCACATGGAATCTATATAGGGCCATATTCGCATCTAGCGTGTCCCAATTGCCTGATACTTGCTGTACTACTAGATCTGAATCCCCGTAGCATAGGATCCGACGTATGTCAATCTCTTTTGCCACCTTTAACCCATGGACGAGTGCTTCGTACTCGGCTACATTGTTTGACGCGGCGAAATGTATTTGCAGCACATATTTCAGCTGATCTCTTTTTGGCGAAGTTAACACTATCCCTACCCCCAAGCCATTCCTCAGCTTGGAACCGTCAAAGTGCATTGTCCAATAATTCAGATCTGGTAATGGCGGCTTATATTGTACCTCGGCCCAATCCACAAAGAAGTCTGCCACCGCCTGAGATTTGATTGCATCTCTCCTATCGAATTGCGGGGCATAAGGTGATAACTAGATTGCCCATTTTGCTATTCGGCCACTGGCATCTTTATTTCTCAATATATTGGCTATGGGTGCTTCACAAATCACTTTTATCGGATGTTCCTCGAAGTAATGTTTAAGTTTTTTCGCCGACATGTATACTCCATAAGCCATCTTTTGGTAGTGCGGGTAGTTCTGTTTTGAGGCTGATAGTACCTCGCTTAGGTAATATACCGCCCTTTGTACCGACTTGCCATCTTTATTCTGTTCCACGACAACCACCGCGCTTACCACTCTGTTAGTGGCAACTACATAAAGTAACATAGGCTCCTTTGATAATGGAGAGGCCAGAATTGGTGCCGTGACCAACATATTTTTTAATTCATGAAATGCGTTATCTGCTTGCGGTGTCCAAATGAACTAATCAGACTTTTTCATCAGTTGATATAGAGGTAATGCATTTTCCCCCAGCCGACATACAAATCGACTAAGCGAGGCCAGGCAACCCGTGAATTTCTGTACATCATTTAGACACCTCGGCAATTCCATTCTTTCACCTGCTTGTATTTTGGTTGGATTTTCCTCTATACCTCGGCTGGATACGAGAAAACAGAGTAATTTCCCAGCCGGGACACCGAAGGTACATTTTTCCGGGTTAATCTTCATTCAGAATCTTCTCAGGTTTGCGAACGTCTGCCGGATATCATCCAGGAGTGTTTTACTTTCTTTGGTTTTTATAACCACATCATCCACGTATACTTGCACATTTTTCCCTATCTGGTCATGTAGACACTTTTGCATGCATCTCTGGTATGTTGCTCCTGCATTACGCAGTCCGAATGGCATGGTACGATAGCGATAAGCCCCGTATGGGGTAATAAACGCAGTCTTTATTTGATCGGCCGGATTTAATGGTATCTGGTGGAAACCAGAATACACATCTACAAATGATAACAGCTCACAACCAGCGGTCGAATCAATGACTTGGTCTATCCTAGGTAAAGGAAAAGGATCTTTTGGACACGCCTTGTTTAGGTTCGTGTAATCGATACACATTCGCCATACGACGGCTACATTTGGGTCATCCTTTTTATTTTCTACTAACACCGGATTTGATAACCAGTTCAGATGAAGTACTTCCATGATGAAACTGGCCGCAAGGAGCCGAGCTATCTCATCCCCTATTATTTTTCTCCTGTCTTCGGCGAAGCGGCAGAGAGGTTGCTTCACCGGCCTTGCTCCTGGCCTTACATGCAAAGAGTGCTCAGCCAACTCCCTCGGCACACCTTGCAGGTCTTGAGTTGACCATGCAAAGATATTCCGATTCTCACGGAGGAAGTTGGTGAGCTTGCCTTCCTATTTGGCATCGAGGCCAGCACCAATCGTGATGGTGCGCTCTGGGAATTGCTCGTCTATCTGGACCTTTTTTGTCTCTTTAGTCGGCTGGAAAGAAACACTTCCATGTGGGTTGGCTAATGCTGGCATATTCAGCTGTGCCGACTGAGCGAGAGCCGCTACCTCCTGAATCCTTCTTTTTTCCCTTGCAATCACCAAAGACTCGGCCAGGTTTGATCCGGCTGAGGAACATTCCATCGATTTCCTGTAATCTTAGGCTATTGTTATCACCCCTTGTGGTCCGGGTAACTTCATTTTTAAGTAAGTAATGTGGTAGCTGTTCATGAACTTGGCCAATGTCGGCCGTCCGAGTAAAGCATGATAGCAACTTTCTAGGTCCACCACTTCGAATTCCAAGTTTTCCGCTCTGAAGTTCTCCCTTGTGCCGAATAATACATTCACTCGGACTTTTCCAATGGGTTCGCATGAAAGACCCGGCACTATTCCGTGGAATGTGGTTCTTGTGGATTGCAGCATATTATGCGCTATTCCGAGTTTATGCATCGTATCTTTGTACATAATATTGATGCTGCTCCCATTGTCAATGAGTACTTTTGAAAATTTCACATTAATGCTGGGCCCGACAAAATTCAGATCTAGTACGAGTGCGTATGACCCTGGATTCAGCATTATTTTCGGGTGCTCCTTTATGCTCCAGGTTATTTCCTGATCCGACCAAGGCACATATCTTGGTACTGCCGGCATAACTGCATTCACCTCCATATGCCGGCGCTGTACACTTTGCATGTCTTGCTGTTCAGTTGTGAACACATAATATGACTAATGATGTTCTCTGTAATCATTATGTCCATTATTTCCGGGGTTTGCCCTTCCATCCTGACCTTGATTTATCACTTGATGCACTGCATCTCTCCGGTCCGGGTTATCATACCTCGGAGGAGGTGGGGGTAACATCAACTGCTGCGCATTTGCTCCGGTTAACTGTGGCTGCTGCTATTGATGCTCTTGATGAGGAGGCGCTTGCATGTTCGTCGGGTTCGCCATTGCATTTTTCATCCAGGCACATTGCCGAGTTGTATGATTAGCATCAACTGTTGCGCATTTGCTCCGGTTAACTGTGTATGGAACTTACACGGTTGATCCAACATGGATTCAAACGTGTACCTCGGCCTATCCTGCCACTGCTTCTTCTGTTCTGGTGTCCACTGTCTCTTCCCTTCGTTTCTTGGCATCCACTGCCGAGGACCATTTTTCTGTCGCTGAGTGTTGCCGTGACTCGGCTGATCTTGCACTATCGCTACCACCCTGGTTGGATGCATATCCGTACTCCGGTCTCTCCTCTCTTCTTCTACCTCTGAACTCGTTGCGCCTCGATGATCTGGCTGCATCTCTCGTATATTGATCTTGATGCTCCCGATGCTCAGCCGACATTAGCTCTGGTTGTGTTGGATCGCCCAATGCATACGAATCCGCTATCCTGATGGTTTCTGCCAAAGTGGTCGGCATATCTCTTTGCAACCTCTGCCACAAAACACTTGCGTACCTGCAGCCTTGAGCGAACTAAGCTATCGCTTGAGATTCTATAACTCCTTCACATGAGTTTCTAAGGTTACACCACCGAGTCAAGAATTCTCTATCTATATCATTCGGCCTCTGCTTGCACATAGCAAGCTGTTGTGGCCTGTTTGGCCTTTTGTAAGTACTGGTGAAGTTGCTGACAAACATCTCTTCAAAATCTAGCCAACAGTTGATACTGCCTGCTGGCAGATTGTTTAGCCATACTATGGCTGGTCCTTCCAGCATCTGCAGGACATATCTTACCGCCCATCGCAAGTTTCCACCAGCTATCTTTACTGCAGTAGCATAGTCAATCAACCAATCCTGTGGTTTGGTGCTACCATTGTATGTTTTTGTGCCTCTCGCCAGCTGAAAGTTCGGCACTAGTGGCTCGCCCATGATCCGAGGTCCAAAACATGCCGGACCTTGCGGACCCTGCTACTCTAACAACTCGGACCGGTACAACCAGTCCAGCTTTAATCTTGCATCATTTGATGGCAAGTTTCTGTACATGATTCTCTCGTGCATTCCATAATGGTTATTTCCACCATTCCCCGCATATTCCATATCTGAGTAACCATCATTGTACCTCTCATTTGCCTGATTTTGGTGAGCTGGTCTTACTTCTCGTTCTTGTCGAGGTTCATACCTCGGCTGTGGATTGGGCGGCGGGTCTCTCCTTCCTTCCGTCGGGATATCGTTCTCATGATTCCCCCTTCCGAGGTCTCCATTACCTCGGCTTCCGTTGCCTTTGTTGGCACGGTCAGGGTTTCTCTCACCACTGTTACCTCGGCTCCCATTGCCTCTGTTCTTATTGACTTTTCTGGCTACTGCCGGATCATACGGAACAATTTTCTTATTTCTTTTTCCTGAATTTACTGCTCTATCTTTTCGTGCGTTGTTTCCGGGTGAGGATGCGGCTGCCACCGACAGGCGGGCGCTGCTCCAGCCGAATGAACCATACGTGAGGCTCCCGGTCTTGCCGGGTCAGCCCTAAGCATTTCTTCATTCTGCAGGTTCGCAATGCGTACCAACTCATTCACTCTTTCTTGTTGTTTCTGCCGGGCTTCGCCGGTTAATCCTTCTAACTCCAATGCTGCGGCATTTGCCGCCCTTAGGTTCTTTGTCGGGGTGCTATACCTCGGCAAGCCTAGGTCGACTGAATCTGCCTTATGAGTCTCATGCTCTTTGTTGATATCATCCATGAGGTTTTCCCCCCTCAATCTTAATTCATCTACCCGCTCTGGGGAAACATCTAGCTTATTTGCCTTAGCATATTCTCGCAGGGTCCTGTTCAAGGACTCCCGCAAAGCCGACACCTTTTTTGCTTCTACCAGTACTTTCTGCCTTGTCTCTTCTAACTCAGCCTACGCATTAGCCGGATCAAGTATCGGCGCTACAGGCGTGGTCAGATTATCTATAGTTGCCTGGAGAATATTTTCTGGTCTTTCCAGTGGTGTCCATCTTACCCTCGGTGCCTTCGGGGTCGTCTCCTGCACCTCGGCTGACTTGGCTGCCGATGGATCTACCTCGGTGGGCTGTGGAGCCGCCTGCTTTGTGGCCACCTGTCCTCCCGTCGTCGGGTCCTTGCTTGGTCTGGCGCCTGCTGCTGCCGCCTCTACCCCAGCTGCGACCATCACCTCGACGCTGCTGACGTGGCGTTCTCCACGCAGACCGTTTGCGGCACTGAGGGGAGGATCTCTTGCATCAATAACCTGCTGAGGATAAACGCATGATGTGTCGACTCCGACGTAGACCTGGTGCATGCCCAGGTTGATGAAGACGCCGTTGCACGGAGGAGCTTTTCTCCTGAAGCTGTCTGCGTTATCGCTGACATAGTCACAGAGATCAAATCTCTGGACTAAGCCAGAGACAACACGCTCGCCGGTGTGGATGAAGTTCCCCGTCCGGGTCTTGACTCCAACTAGCACCGCTGCACGCCCCACGGTGGGCACCAACTGTCGTCAACAGTAACTCGGCAGATGCCATGGGTAGGCTAAAGTATGGGGCCAATGGATGCTAGTGGGATCCGGGGAGGGAAGATGTAGTTACTTCTACACACAAATGATTAACATGTAGATCTTTATTTCTCCTCTCTTGGGCTACAAGTGCTCCTTGAGCTGTTGGTAGGAAGAAGAAGACTAATATACGATCCTCACGGCGCAGTGTTCATCCAAAAAAAATGATCTTTGCTCACGTCCCCATCCTCGCTCACTCCCCCAACATCCACGTCATCGCACATCCGTCGAAGGAAACACGCGGGAGGCGAAGGGGGACGAGGTCGGAGGCTGGGTCGGCGCTCCATGCTCCTGTGCGTCACGTCCCCATCCTCGCTCAAGCCCAGGCGCTCCGGCACCGGATCACCGTGGCGGATGTAGCAGAGCGACGCGCGCTTACGCTCACCGTCGACGACGATGCGCCGCCGCCGCTCCTACTCGTCGATTTGGCCACGGAATGGATCGTCGTGGCCTGCACCACTATGGTCGATTTTTCCTCTCCCAACTTTGATTGAGCGACAGCCCGGGGCCATGTGGTTGTGGGTGGGCTCGATCTGCACCTGGGCGGGGAATTATGTGGCGGTGACAGAGGATTGCGCGACGGAGCTGCAACGGCGAAGCGGTGGAGGAGAGGAAGGATGGCTCGGGTTGTGAACTGGCGTGTGAGCCCTACATATCACGGCTAATGTCGTGGATTCACTGGCCACCGGAAAAGTTTTACGGGTCGGGGCATATTTAGTGTGTCTGTTTGGACCTTTTTAGGCTTTTTTTAGTCCTACCGCGAGCTATATTAATGATCAACCATAGTTACATCATTTAGAATGGTTTGCATCACAAAACTTGGGGACTCATTGATCCAATTACAACAAGATCTAGAAATAAAACACTCCCCAACTATTGCATGAGCAACCTTATTACAATTTCTACCGCAATGATTGAACTCAATATTTCCAATAGCTCGTGCTTGCATCATAATCTCGACATAAATTGCAGCGGCATCTTCCAAATGCACTCCTCACCTAACCTTAGAAGAATCAGACTCTGCTCACTTGATGGAATTCCAGATTGTCGACTAAGTTCAAGCCATGTAGCGATGCCAAAACTTCCGCTGAAGTGGAGGATGATACATGCGTTATAAACACCGATGAGACCGCAACAAATGCACCCTGGATATTACGAATAATGGCATCAACTGGACGATAAGGTTGGGTAATATTTTTTGCAAAGTTTTTTTTCGAAAGGGGAATAGGCCCGAAGGCCTAGAAGCTGCTTAAAATATCAGGCGGGTACAAATTACAAAGAGGCCCCAAGATAAAACCAAAACACAACATAAGGCCTCGGAAAAATCAGAGAGGACCCTAGAACTAAAGAGTAAAAAGCAATCAAGTCCTTGGTCCACTCCTCCGCCGCAGGACCTCCAAGCACCGGATCCAGCGTCGCCGTCGGGGACGCAACCACTTGGGGCGACACCAACTCTGGATCCGATGCCGGGGTCGAAGAAGATCTTTCATAAGAGCAGTTGCGCGCCCTCTTGCGTTGACCAATCTACACGGAAGAAGAGAAGACTCGGCCATCGCCGAGCGTGGAGTGGATTCTCCAGCCAGAAGTAGCTTCGACATCGATGTCGTCGCTTGGGGACTCCACAAAACGCAACTCCAGGGAGACACGCACGAGCACACCACCCAGATTCCCTTGGAGCTCCAGGGTGAGTAAGAATCGGCTTCAGGACCGCTATTGCGCCGCCACCTTGATGACTTGTAAGAGGATGAGGTCCATCCACCCAATCCGGAAACTCCAACGAGCGCCCTCGCCATAGGAGGGCCTGACCACCGGCACCAAGTAGAGAGCACGTCGTCGCTCCTCCACTCCTCCTCGCCATCTTGGAAGGCCATGAGCGGAATTACCACGTGACGCGCCACACAACGACGCCTTTTCCCCTCGCCACCATGGCCGACCAGGAAAAGGCATCACGCACAACTGCTTAGCCACCAGTCGCCCGCGACATAGATTTTATTGGAGGAAGCGGTGGCTTCTCCCTCCGTGCGCCACTCTGGTGAGAGGAGCAACAGAGCGAAGCAGACAAACCCTAAAGCTCGGAAGATTTGGTCGCCGAGACCTCGATCTCCCTTCGATCTATCGGGCAAAGCGCCTACCGGCATACAACCAACACATCTACAACCTACACCTATTGCAACGTCTTGTTGGAGATATGCCCTAGAGGCAATAATAAAAGTGGTTATTATTATATCTTTGTGTTTATGATAAATGTTTACATTCATGCTATAATAGTATTAACCGGAAACATTAATACTTGTGTGGTTTGTAAACTAAATTAGAGTCCCTGGTAAAGCCTCTTTATAATACTAGCTTGTTGGTTAATGGATGATCGTGGTTTCTTGATCATGAACATTGAGATGTCATTTCAGTAGTTCGTTTGCTATAAGCTTTCTGATACATAGTAACCTAATTCCTTCGACCATAAGATCATGCTAATCACCATCACCAGAAGGATGCTTTGATGACATCAAACACCACACCGTAACTGGATGGCTATAAAGGTGGCATTGAGTGTTCAGAAAGTATGTGTTGAGGCACATGGATCAAGAGTGGGATTTGTCCATCCATATGACGGATAGATATACTCTGGACCCTCTCGGTGGAATGTCATCCAATTAGCTTGCAAGCATGTGAGTGGCTCACAAGGGATCACATATCATGGGAACGAGAAAAGAGTACTTATCGGTAACGAGGTTGAACTAGGTATGCAGAGATACCGACGATCAAACCTTGGATAAGTAAACTATCGCGAGACAAAGGGAAATTGGTATTGTATGTAAGTGGTTCATTCGATCGCAAAGTAATTGTAGAAATATGTGGGAGCTATATGAATTTCCAGATTCCTCTATTGGTTATTGATCGAAGAAGTGTCTCGGTCATGTCCGCATAATTCACGAACCGTAGGGAGACACACTTAAGGATTCGATGTTGTTTAGTAGATATGGAATGTAAGTAGGGAAACCGAATGTTGTTCGGAGTCTCAAATGGGATCCGGGATATCACGAGGAGATCCGGAATGGTCCGGAGAATAAGATTCATATAAGGAAAAAGTCTGATTTCGGAGTTCGGGAATGATTTCGATGTTTTCATCGGAGAGGTTCTAGAAGGTTCTAGAAGGTTCACCGGACCGGAAGGGGAATGGTCCATGAATGTGTCATGGGTAAGTGGAATGATTGGATCATGTCCTAGGTCACCTGGTTGGGCATTTGCGAGAGAGAAATAAAGCTCTAAGTTGAAAGTTAAAAGGGAGGTTTGAAAAGTCAAACTGGAACAATAGTTTCCTAGTGGAAGACAGAAAGAGTTCTTCCTTCTATCCAACTTGGGTTTGGGTATGGATTCAAACTCCCCTGTCCCAAGGCTGCCCCTCTCTCTTAAATAGAGGGGGAAGGCTGCCCCAAAGACCACAACACCAAGCCCTCCCACTCGTGCACCGCCGCCAAACCGCCGCCGCCGGCCCATCGCCGACACCACCTTCTCCTCTCCGGCTTCTAATCCTAGATCGCCAGAAACCCTAGATCCACCATAACTCGCACCGGATTAGCCGAAGCCCTGCAGGATGTTCCCTCTACTTCTGACACCACGCCGTCGTGCTGCCGGAATCACGAGGGGAGAACTACAACCTCCACTACCTGCTGGAACAAGGGAGAGGAAGGTCTTCATCGAGTATCGAACGTGTGACCGACTGTGGAAGCGCTGCTGGAACGCAGCATCAGAAGGATCGTCTACGAGATCTTAAGATCGGCAAGTGTACGACTACATCACCCATGAGAATCTGCTCTCGTTAACCGCTTTGGAATCTTCGATGGTGAGTACTCTAATCGACTCGTTGCTTCAATCTAGTAGATAGATCTTGGCTTGTTTGTATAAATGCGATAGAAATTTTTTGTTTTCCATGCTACGAACCCCTATAGTGGTATCAGAGCCGTGTCTATATGTAGATCTATTGCACGAGTAGAACACAATGGTCATTGTGGGCGTTGATGCTTTTGTTGTCGATTGCTTCTTATGTACTTTGCATCTTGCGGGATGGTGGGATGAAGCGTCTCGGGCTAACCTTACATGACATCGTTCATGAGACTTGATCCACGCTTGACATGCAACTTGTATTGCATAAGTGGCTTTTGCGGGTGCCTGTTTCTCCTAACATAGTGAAGATTCATTTTACAACGAGTAATTGAGAATACTAGTATCAACGTTGTGGTTCTTGTTCGTAAGTTAGAACGACACTTATTGAAAGCCCCAAACCATGCAAAATATGCAAAGAAAAATTAGAGGCGTCTAACTTTGTTTTGCAGGGGTGTGTTGTGATGTGATATGGCCATGATTGTGATTATATATGATGTATGCAATGTTCCTTATTGTAAGTCGGCAATCGGTAGGAGTCATATGGTTGTCTTTTTAATTCCGTTAAGACCTGCGTGTCTATTATTCAAATTAGTTATAATAGTTGATGCTGGTGGACGACAACCATGGAGCGGTGCCATTGACCTTGACACAAAGTCGGTAATGATGGAGATCATGTTCGTGCTTGAAGATGGAGATCGGAAGCACAAGAAGAAAGGCCATATCATATCACATATTATGAATTGCATGTGATGTTAATCCTTTTATGCATCTTGTATTGCTTAGTTCGCGATGGTAGCATTATAATATGATCCCTCTAGCACAAAATTTCAAGTTACAAAGTGTTCATCCTTAGTAAGCACCGTTGCTAAAGCTTGTTGTTTTGGAGCACCACGTGATGATCGGGTGTGTTAGATTCTGCGAGTGTATACAACGTGAGCAAGCCAGATTTTCTCATGCGGAAGCTAAGGTTTGATCTTGACGAGCCTAGCATGTACAGACATGGTCTCGGAACACAGATCACCGAAAGGTAAAGCATGAGTCATATAGTAGATATGATGAACATGTTGATTGTTCGCCATTGAAGCTACATCAACTCTCGTGATGATCGGTTTTGATGTGGTGGATTTGGTTCGTGTGATCACTAAAACAATGTGAGGGATATTGTTTTGAGTAGGAGTTCACCTAGATTAATTTAACTATTAATTAGAACTCAATGTGTCATAAATGTTGTGGTATTGCCGACGAGTACGCCATGGAGGGGTACTCACAATGCGTGTTTAGAGACGTGGGGGAAGGCAGACGGTTGACGGGTACGAGGTAACACAGCTTACCCAGGTTTAGATCCCACGACGGTGGTGGAATCCTACTCCTGCTATAAATCACTATAAGGGTATTACGTTGAGTTACAGGTATTGGTTCGTTGTGCGAGGTTGTATGAAGTTGTCTATGATCGTGCCCTAAAGGCTTCCACAGGCCCGACTTATATAGTCGCTAGGTCCTAGGGTTATAGGGAAAAGTCCTAGCCGGACAGGTTATAGAGTCCTACACCTAGTCTTGTGTATCTTGCACTCCAAGGCTCCGGGTACGTCGGTGACTCCAACCGTAGACTTCATTTATCCAGCATGGGCCTCCCTTCTGGATCCATCTAACTAGGCCGCCCAGCAGACCATGGGCCATGCTACCAACTGTGGGCCACCCAGGTTATCCGGATAGGAGACATGCTATAAGGATACCCATATAGCATATCCCCAACAGTAGCCCCCGGAGAACTCCGAGATCTTGCGTCTTCTTGCCTCTTCACGTGGAATGCTCCGTCTAGATGGATGTCGGTAAATCGTCAAGCAACATCTCGTAGTCCTCCCAAAGAACCCTGCAAGACTTTCTCCATCTTCAATATGTAAGTCGGAGAAATGCTGAATCTTCCATAGTACTCTTTCCGTAGCCGGACTGGATCCGTCCATGCCGGAATCTTCCGATGTGACGGCCCATCTGCCTATGTCAGCTAGGGCGACGTAGGCGTAGGTCAGCGACACCTCGTAACTCACACATGCAGAGAACGCAATCATGTCCGATTTTCCCGCGCGAGCGATACGAACCGTTGGCGGCGACGGTTGGGACGTGATGAAATTTCCGCGCACGTTCGTGCACACGTCGTCTACGCTACAACCGTCTGATCAAGCTGCACAGATCTTGATGCTGGAGATCATAAATAGTAATTGCGGTGAAACTTTTTACTTTTCACCTCATTCTCTCCTCGCAGCGTCTTCTTCCTCTAGCGAGCGCCCCCTCGAGCTCTCCGCGCAATCTTCATGAAAAACCCTAGCTAAAATTCTCGCCAGTTACCTCCAATCCCGCACAATGGCCAGTAGAAGCTCTACTCCCTCCATGGCGGCATCAGGCGAAGCCGCGACGAAGCCGGCGAGCTCGATCATCGTGCCTCCAGAGGGTCTGGTCATCCCCGTCTCGGCGGTGGTTGAGTCCACCGGCGGCGACCATAATCCAGCGGCGCTGGAGCCGCTGGAGGAGGAGATCGACTCCCACAAAGGCGATTGGCGCGGTTCGGATATCATAGACCGTGATATCAAGGAGCTGATCGCCGAGGGCTACCTCCCTGCGACGGAGGGGATCTCCTGGCGGGCGGCGCCGGCCGGCGAGGTGACACCTTCTCCCCAAGTCGGAGAAAAGGTGTACCTTAAAGCCCAATTGGTACGCGGCGTCTCCCTGCCCATCTCTAACTTCTTCCTTTCCGTCTTGAATCTTTATAGAGTCCAGCCCCAAAACCTCTCCCCCAATAGCATCTTAGCGCTTAGCAATTACGCGGCGCTCTGCGAGGGTTACCTAGGGATTAAACCTAGGCTAGATCTCTTCGTGTATTTCATCACCGTCAAGCGTGAAGCCGGAGCCAGTAAGGAGGAACTTAGAAATTTTGGCACCATAAGCTTCAAGATCCATCCTGGCTGGAGGTTGACCAACATCGTCGGCCACGAGTCTTGCAAAAACTAGCAGTGCACTTACTTCTACGGCCCCGACATCCCTCTGGCCGGCCGAGAAGTAACGTACCCGGACTTTGTCGATGGAGCCGCCGCTGAAGCCTCGTCATGGAGATCCCAGTCCTCCCTTCCCTCCGACCTTGATGCTTCCCGTGCCATAAGGCGGATAGAATGGTTCGTAGAGACGGGTTTGACCGACTTGGACCTAGCCATGTGCTGGTTCATCAGGCGAATCCAGCCTCTGCAGCACCGCGAGAAGCTCATGCACGAGTATACTAGCGATAGAAGGGATAGCCTCCGCATCTCCGTGGACAATTTCTCGAGCGACTCCGTCAAAATCCGCCTCAAGGACATCGTCAAGGTGAAGGACAAGAAGCGTGGCTTCACCATCACCTGGGACATGTTCGTAGACGGCAAGTTCCCAAAGGTAGTTGTTTATTGTCCGTGTATGACATATACTCCATTCTTCCGTCTAGCAAATGTCATCCCGTCTAACACGGTGGTTCTTAACCTTACAACTTATCGACATAGATGAGGACAACATGGCTCCTCAAATCTATGATCCAAAGATGAAGGAAGTCACCGACGTGTCCGACGACGATGCTCCATTGGCGCGAAAGCGGAAGAGCTCCACCTCTGACGCTGCCAACGGAGGCAAGAAGAAGAAGACGGAGGGTGGAACCTCCAAGAAGACTACCGCCGCCCTGAAGGCAGAGAAGAGAAAAGTTACCGGGATCCCCTTTGCCAAAGCACCCCCACTTGTGTAAGCTTCTTTCTCTCTGGCATTGTCTATTTATCTGTCTTGCTCCTGTACTTAGGCATTTTGCATGTTTCAGGAAGAAAGCCACGACCAGCTTGAAGAAGACCTCCAAAACATTGGGGGATTCTAGAACCATTAAGGACATGCTGCATCACGACGCATCTCCCGCCATCGCCCCTGTCGCTCCCTCCGTCAAGCCCTTGTGTGCCCCGATAAGCTCTCAAGCTAAGGAGGCATCTGGCCCTTCCGCCATGGAAGTGAACTCAGGTGCCTCTACCGAGGTCGCTGTTGTCGGCGAGCAGGCGACGCAGGAGAGTGCCGCCACCAAATGGCTGAAGCTCCGGCTAAGGATGCCATCGGTGGCGGTAAGGCGGTGGTGGAAGCAGGTACTTCTGCCGTAGGCGGCGCCCCCACACCCAAGAAAGCCATATCTTATCCAAAGATAGTCTATCCAGTACTTACACCAGGTAGCACTGCTCTGGTCCCTGGTGCGGCACCGACATCTCCGACGTGCGGTCTCGAGGAGCTCCTCCGTCAAGCAGAGATCTTGCAAGGAAACAACGTATCCTTTGGCAAGCTGCTGGCCGAGAGCGCTACCAACCTCAAGATTATTGCACTTGTAAGTTTTTATTTGCCTTTCGCATTTCATATGAGTATCCCATGGTAGCCCCCGAGGATGTAGACGGAAAACCATAGGTCTTTGCGTCTAGATGCTCTAAGAGTGACTAAGCTAGAAAACTTCTCACTGTAGCCCCCAAGCATATAGGTGGAATGAATTATTCCGACTAGATGATTTAAGAGTAGCATACGCAGTGTTTATAAATTTCAATACTGTAGCCCCCAAGCCTCTAGTTGTAACTAATTTAGTTCCGACTAGATGCTTAAAGAAAAGCTAAGCATATATCCGAGTTAAAAAACTTTATACTATAGCCCCCAAGATTCTAATCGAGAATTGAATTAGTCCCGACTAGATGCTTAAAGAAAAGCTAAGCATATTGCTAAGTTAAAAACTCTCGCTGTAGCCCCCGAGCGTCTAGGTGGAATTTTTTTGGATAGATGCTCCAAGCAGACCAAACAACGTTTAACTTTTTCCTTTTTTCCACAGAACGAGAATGCTCGGAGGGGTATGGCCAACGACAAGTATCAGAAGATGCGCGCAGACTTGGAAGCTGAAAGGGTAAAACTGCCTTCTTGAAGGAACAGATCACCAAGAGCAAGCGTCTGTTTTCTTTTTCGCACTCCGACTTGGTTTTGTGCCCATATTCTCTGAGTACTCACTGCGTACTTTGTGTTCTCTGACTTGCAGAAACCATTGCCAAGGCCAAGGACATTGTCGAGCAATCCAAGAACATTCAGGAGCTGGATAGCGAGAAGAAGATCCTTAAGTAGGAGAGGAAGGACATGTTGAAGATGCATGAGGAATCCATGAAAGTCCCGCAGGACTCCGCCACCGAGGATATCAATCTCTTGAAGGAGGAGATCTCGATCTTGAGAGATCAGAAGAAAGCTGCCGACGAGCAGAATCAACGCCATCATGAGGCGTATAAACTCCTCCAACAAGAACGGGGCTCCTTGGCGGATACCCTTTGGCAGGCTGAGGCCGGCATCTTCAGTAAGTGATTCTCCGTCTTGGATTTCTGTAGTCTAAATACTCTGGATTTTTGAACTCATGTGTTCCTTGTCGGAATATGCAGCTCCTATGGGCTTAACCCGGTCGCCTCCTCCAGCCAAGGAATGCATGGTTCTTTCCGGTAACTTTATCAACACCGCCATCACGCAAGCCAAAGAGATCGCCTAGCCCCTCCAAATTAATATCAAGGCGTCGGATTCTGTGGTTAAGTACTCGGAGATTCTGCGCCGAGCCCCCGAGCGTATCACAAGCTGATGTGCACGGGCTGGTGCAAGGACGGCGCTGTCCATGGTCAAGGCACACTATGAAGATGCCGACATCGACACGGTAACCTCTGGCATACCCGACGTGGATGACGATGGCAAAGAGATTAACCACGAATCTATCTTGTCGTCACTAGCGGGTTATGACACTAGAGTTGCCGACTTGGTCGATGTCAACGTCTTCCTGCCGATGAATACCATCGATGGCGGCAACCAAAGCTCCTCTGAGTCCCTTCACACCGCCGACTTCGAGGGTGGTTCTCCTACTGCTGATGACGCTGCTTCCAAGTCGCCTGCGCCAAAGGAATGAAAAAACAACTTGTACTATTTGTTTCACCTTTGATGCGTATGTGAAAAAAACTATGTATTTAACTTAAGGCGGAAAACAATATTGTATGTCCTGCTACTTAAGAACCAGTTTCCAACATGTATATATTTTTTAAGCAAGTGTTGGTTTATCCATTACTTTGGTTCTTATGCTTGACTTTTCGTGAGTCAGAAGACTCTTTGTCGGAACCATGCGCTCAGGTGATGATTCCCAATGGCACCGTCAATAACCTAAGCACAAAATCGCCGACAATAAGTGCCAAAAGTCACTACTCCAGAATCCACATAAAAACGACAAAGAACGTGTAGACCGGAAAACTTAACCTAACGCCCGTAAGCGGAATTTTCACAAGTGCAATCGCAAAGCTTGTGCATAAAGGTTTTACATGATCCAAAAATGAACACTAAAGGAGGTAAAAGACTAAGAAATATGAGTGAACCAAAGAGCTTTATTTCATTGATCATATAAGAGGTACACAATTAGATAAAAAATACTAAGTGTAAAAAGGACATAGCTGTGCTATGTTCCATGGCCGATCAAGCTCCGGGTAGTCATCATCTGGGTCACATCGCTTACGCTTATGATCCTTGTTGGGTCTATCCTTCAGTTCACGATTGTCAACTGGGTAGTAAGACCCATTGAGCAGCGCCTTGCTTATGATGAACGGTCCTTCCCATGGTGAGGATAATTTGTGTGACTTCTTCTGCTTAAGTTGGAGCACCAAATCCCCCTCTTTAAACGAGCGATGCCAAACGCGACGACTATGGTAGCTGCGTAGCTTCTGCTGGTAGATGGCGGATCTTTGGCATGCCAAAACGCGCTCCTCCTCGAGAAGGTCCACATCTAGGCATCTGGATTCTTCAGCGTCATCTTCGTCATAGGCGGCAACTCCTGGTGCATCGTGAAGTATGTCAGAAGACAGGATGTCTTCTGCTCCATATACCATGAAGTAAGGGGTGTAGCCGGTGGATCTATTGGGTGTAGTTCTTAAACTCCACAGTGGATGTGCCACAGATGCAAGGTCAAGTCGGATGCCCTTCTCCCAACAATAAGCTTCCACTTCTCCGAGTGACAAGTTGCTGCCGATGTTGGTGATAATGCTTTGTGGGAGACCAAATCTCACCACTAGATCCCGGACAAACCTAAGGGCAGTTGCCCCATCAAGCTTTCTAATGGGTTTAGCTTCTATCCATTTAGTGAATTTACCAACTGCTACTAGCAGATGGGTAAATCCACATGGTGCTGTCTATAACGGTCCCACCATGTCTAGCCCCCAGACTGCAAATGGCCAAGTTATTGGTATTGTTCGCAATTCTTCAGCAGGAACATGTGGTTGTCGGGCATAATACTGGCATCCCATGCATGTCTCAACCAGCTTGTCGGCGTCCGCCTTCGCGGTCAGCCAGTAGAATCCTTGCCGGAAGGCTTTCGCGACCAATGATCGAGGAGCGGCGTGATGCCCGCAATCGCCGAGATGGATTTCGCGTAGGATTTCCATACCTTCTAACTCGGAAACACACTTTAGGTATACACCAGTAGTGCTCCTTTTGTAGAGTTGTCCATTGATTATGGTATAACCCTTTGATCGTCATCTTATTTGTAGTCTTTCGACCTTGTCGTCGGGCAAAGTTCCGTGTTCGAGATATTCCATGAACGGTTTTGTCCAAGCCGGAGGGACCTTTGTCACCATGTGTACGAAAGAGTCGAATCTATCCGGGTTGTCGATGTCGACTCCCTTCACGGATGGTGTGCGCAGATGCTCTAGGAAAACTCCTGGCGGAATTCGCTTGCGCCCCGATCCAAGTTTAGATAGTAGATCAGCCGCCTCGTTTCGCTCCCTAGGTACATACTTGACTTTGTAGCCCAAGAAGCTCTTGGCTATCTCATCCACTTCGTCTCGATATGCCGCCATCATAGGGTTCCGCGCATTCCAGGTGCCAGCCAACTACTGGGCAACCAAGTCGGAATCTCCACAGCAAACTATGCGTTTGATGCCAATATCCTTGGCTACACGTAGTCCGTGAATGAGTGCTTCATACTCCACCATGTTGTTTGTAGCCTCGAAGTGGATCTTCAGAACGTAGTGTAGCTTGTCTCCTGTTGGTGACTGTAGCAATACACCAGCCCCCAAGCCGTTGAGCAACTTTGATCCGTCAAAGTGCATCACCCAGTACTCTGGTTCCGGCAACGGATTAGCATCTCGCATCTCCGTCCAATCTGCAACAAAATCCGCCAAGGCCTCTGACTTGATAGTGTCGCATCTCTTGTAGGTGATCTCAAATGCGGCAAGTTCAATGCCCCACTTCGCGACCCTTCCCATAGCGTCGCTGTTGTTGATAATGTCGGACAATGGAGTCTTGCTCACCACTGTGATTGGGTGCTCCTGAAAGTAATGCCTTAGCTTCCGAGAAGCAAGGAATACTCCATAAGCTATCTTTTGGTAGTGCGGGTAATGCTGCTTGGACTCCGTCAAGACCTCGCTTACATAGTAAACTGGTCGTTGAACTCCGTGTTCATAGCCTGGTTCTTTCCGCTCTACCACGACGACGATGCTGATTACCCGGTTGGTTGCCGCCATGTAGATTAACAGGGGCTCGCCAGGCTCGGGTGCTGCAAGGATGGGCGCTGAGGAAAGAATCTCCTTGAGTTGCTTCAATGTTGCGTCCGCCTTGTCCGTCCATGTGAATTTGTCTGCCTTCTTCAGCAACTTGTACAGCGGCAGAGCCTTCTCTCGAAGTCGGCTAACGAACCGACTAACTGCTGCAACACAAGCTGTTAGTCGTTGAATGTCCTTTAGGCATGTCGTACGGTTTATGTTTAAGATGGCTTTGATTTTCTCCGAGTTGACCTCGATTCCGCGATGGGAAACAATGAAACCCAACAATTTGCCAGCTGGAACGCCGAAGACACACTTCTTAGGGTTAAGCATCATGTTGTATTTCTAGAGATTATCAAAGGTTTCTTTTAAGCCGGATATTAAGTCATTTGACTTTTTAGACATCACCGCGATATCGTCCACATAGGCGTGAACGTTCCGACCAATTTGGTCGTGAAGGCAACGTTGCATTGTCCGCTGGTATGTAGCACCTGCGTTTTCAGCCCAAAGGGCATCGTAACATAGCAAAACATGCCATACAGGGTAGTGAACGAAGTGGCCAATTGGTTTGACTTCCTCATCTTTATCTGGTGGTATCCTAAGTATGCATTGAGAAAACACAAAAGTTCCAAGCCAGCCGTCTAGTCAATGACTTGGTCAATGCGAGGCAAAGCGAACGGATCTTTGGGACATGCTTTGTTCAAGCCGATGTAATCAACGCACATTCTTAATTCTTTGGTTCCCTTTTTGGGGACAAGTACATGATTGGCCACCCATCGGGTGTGAAGGACTTCTTGGATAAATCTAGCCTTAAGTAACCTAGCTATCTCGTTGCTAATGGCGCGTCTCTTCTCGTCTCCGAAGCGTCATAGAGGTTGTTTCACTGGTTTGCATTTTGGATCAATGTTTAAGCTGTGCTCGACAAGTTCCCTAGGTATACATTTCATGTTGGCAGGTTGCCAGGCAAAGATGTCCCTGTTCTCATGGAGGAACTTGACGAGCGTGCTTTCCTATTTGGGATCCAGGTTCGTCCCAATGGCGGTGACCTTGGAGGCATCACCTACCACAAGTTCCACCGGCTTGATCTCGATGGCGGCCTTGAACGCAGGAGCGGAGTCAGAGATCTGCTTCTTCGACGTGGGCATCTCTGAGTCATCAACCTTGCTCTGGATCTCTTTGAATTCTTCGCTGTAGAGGACAGCTTCCGCGAAGGCTGCTTCATTAATCTCGCAGTCCCTTGCCTTGGTAAAGCTTACGGATACGGTGATGACACCGTTTGGTCCGGGTATCTTGAGTTTGTTGTAGACGAAGCATGGCTTGGCCATGAACGTGTGGAATATGTCGCGACTGAATATGACGTGGTACACGCTCTTGAAGGGGACCACCTCAAAGGTCATGCACTCTTGGCGGTAATTATTAGCATCGCCAAAGGCAATCTGAAGTGTAATGCATCCAAGGGACTGAGCCTCCTGGCTAGGAACTACGCCGTGGAAGATGGTGTTGGTCCGCCTTAGGTTTGCCTCTGTCAAGTTCATCTTCTGTAGTGTATCCAGGTACATGATGTTGATGCTGCTTCCACTATCCACCATACACTTGGTGAACTCCACGCCGTCAATCAAGGGATTGATGACCATGGCGTATTGGTTCTCCGCAGGAACAAGGTCTGGGTGGTCCGTCCTATCCCTAGTAATTGGAACCTCCGACCAGCGCAGGTACCGGGGAACCAGGGGTAGAGTAGCCATCAGGATCCTCGTAGAGGTCTTCTATTGTCGGACGGTGGGGTGCCAAGGAAAGTGTGGTAGACTGGCGCCTTCTTTACGAAGGGGTTCTTTCCCTTGTCGTCGCTCTTGGCGGCGTGCTTGGGGTCAACATCCTCGTCCATGTCACTTGAATCCTTGGACTCCTCCTTATTCCCCTTGCCCTTGCCTCGCGGTCTGTTCTTCCGACTTTGCTTGTAGCCGGACTCCGGGTCTTCCTTGAGGTCGTTGAAGAACTTGCAGTGTCGATTGGTATGGGTGGCCTTGCCGTTGACATCGAGGTGTATGAGGAACGACATATCGCGGTACTCCTCGTAGGTTTGGGGAACACGGAGCGGCGCTGAGGTATTTTCGCTTCCTCGTTGCTGCCCACGACCAGCTCCCCTTCCTCGGCCACGTTGTCCGCCATCACCTCGTCCTGCAAAAGTCATAGCGACCATGTCGGTAGATTGCTTTTCTTCTGGAGCGGTTTTCCTCTTTGTACTGTTGTTCCTCCGAGCTTGGGTTGGAACGGCCGTTGCCGGCAAGGAGCCGTGAGCATCGTCGTCGGCAGCTGCGAACTCACTAGCCAACTAAATCATCTAGTTCAAGTCAAGCTGGTGATTGTCCTGCAAGCGCATCAGCTTATGTCGGAGAAACGTGCCCCTTTCCAACCCATCGATGAAGGCAACCATGGCGTTCTGAGCGTGCAATCCTGCGCAGGAATTCTTCATGTCCAGCCAGCGGGAAAGGTAGGCGCGAGATGTCTCGTCTTTCTCTTGCACGCACCGCTGTAGATCGCCAACAGTGCATGGACGCTTGTATGTACCCTCAAAATTCTTGGTGAACGCTCCTGCATGTCCAACCAATTGCAGATGGATTTCTCCGGCAAGTTGTCGATCCACTGACGGGTTGTGCCCGCCAACATTAACGGGAGGTACTTGACGGCGACATTGGGGTTGCCTCCGACAATCTCCACCGCGTTGCCGTAGTCCTACAACCATGTGGCTGGCTTGGCGGTGCCGTCATAGGGCTTGATGGTCTTGTCAATCCGGAAACCTTTGGGGTAAGTTGCGGACCGTATTGCGGGTCCAAAGCAACGTGGTCCCACGTATGGTCCTTCCCGGGCTTCGTGTATCTTATCGATCCGCGAACGTGCGTCGTATGGCTCCGGGTTCTTCTTCTTCTTGTCAACAGGGGATGGGCTGCGTGAACGACGCGGGCCTCCTCCGCCATGGTGACTGCTAGGTGATGATGGAGGCAAAGGTGGCGGTGGGTTAGCCTTCTTGCTGTTACCCTCCTGCGAAGCCTCATGTCTGTCACGGTTGCTTGTCGGACGTGGACGGCCATGGCGTGACCTGCTCTTGTGTCCTTGGTTGCGCTCTCTGTCATGACGGGTCTGCTGCGTTGTCGCGGATGACGATGCCGCACTGCCTTGGCGGGGGCATATCCGTACGATGGTGAGCCTTGGGGTCTTCGCGATGTCGGGGGGATCGGGGCTGTGGCGATGGGCGACGATGTCGGGCCTTTTCTCCGTGGTCGGAGGATATGGGAATAGCATCCTTCCTGTTGCGCGCATCCCTCCGTCTTCGTTCTAAATGAACCCGTCTGGGACCCGACATCAAGAGGAGATCTGTCCCTTGGCGGCTTATGGTGGCTAGACTGGCAAAGTGCGGGGTCGGACTCAAGCCTCTAAGAGGTGGCCTTTTCCTGCTGCTTCACCGCCTTGGCCACTAGGTTGTAGACCTGTTCCACTGCCTCGGGCGATCTATCCTGCTCTAGAAGGGTTTTGGCGACGATGAGGTTAAGGAGTGGGGTGGGCATCACCTGTTTGCCTTCACTGTCAATATACGGCTTGGCCTGTGCCGGCTTCGAGGGAGCCCATCCTAGGTTTCGTCGTACACCAGGATTGTTGATGACGCAAGCCGGAGCTTTCTTGGCCTTCTGCTGCTCCAGCAAAGTCTTGTACTCGGCCTCCATTGCTCTGGCTTTCTCTATGAACTTCTACGCGTTGACCAGATCTCGATCTAGCTTAGCGCCTTGCTCCGCGATGGCATGCGCTTCCTCTAGCAGCTGCTGGCGCTTCTCGTCAAGCTGAGTCACGTTCCGGATATGAGCTACGATTAGTGGGTCAACGAGGAGACTGCCGTACATCACTCTATCAGCTAGAGTAACTTGGGCAGCTGCAGACGTAGATGCCGGAGGCGGCAAGTTTGCGGTGTTGTTGTTGCTCGGGTCGGTGCCGAGTTCCTGCGACTGCTGCACTAGGTTAGGCGGAGGAGGCATGCATTTGCGTGATCATCGTCAGCAGCAATAAGTGGCCCCTTCCCCTTTTCCAGCGCTGTAGGCGGAGCTCGTCCGGGTTGATCTTCATCCATCGTTGTCCCAATGATGACGAACACCTCTCGAGACGTGACGGCGTTGTTGGCTTCCTCGTCGCGCGTGTACTCCTCCTCCATCTCCTGCATGGCGGAGTCTAGTTCCTCTGGACTGAAATCTATCTCCTCTAAATCTACACTGAAGTCAGCATAAAGCGCGTCAATAACAGTGTCGGAGGGTGCTAGGACTTCCTTGATGACGGGCGGTGGAGGTGCAACAGCAGCGATGATGGCGGTCGGAGGCGGCGGTGGTGGTGGCGGAATCGGAGGGGCTCCGTCAATGAGCGCAAGCGCTGTCTGAGCTGTCGCTTCGGCCTCCGCGTAGTTGTTGATGGTGTTAACCATGCCTTCAAAGGTAAGGCGTCCTGACGCCTGCTGCCGTATTAGAGAATGCCGGAGAAGCGTGCCATGGTCGAGTCCTTCCACAAAGTGATACATAGCATCATCATTGGGGTAGTGGGCCAGATCGGCTCGTATGCGGAGCCACCTGGCCAGGTAATCGCGGGGGTTTTCGCCCTCTCTCTGAATGCAACGCGCCAGATCGAAGATGGTAACCACGCCGATGAACTTGGATCTCTGCTGTCCAGACGCACGAGCGAAGCCGGCGGACTTGCAGCGATCTTCCACCTTTATATCCTGCACAGGGGCGATTTGGGTGGGCCTTGAATTTTTCCGATCTTTGTCGGCAAACTCCGAAGAGAGATCCGACATCGATCCTTCCTCGAACGTATCCTGCCCATAGGCGGTCCGTGCGGGCCTTGATTGTGGCATCCCGCAAAACCACTACTAGAAAATCGCGCTGATGAATTTGCAGCATTCATCATGCATCATGTGCTGTTTTTGCTAAAACTAATGTTTGCAAAACCTATTTTTGTTTTCGCCCCATCTTTAACTCAAATGCAAAAACGGCGGCAGATTGTTTTTGTTGTTTTTTTTGTGTTTGACCATCGGTTTGCAAAAAAACAAAAAAAAATTTAAATTATTTTTTATTTTAGTAGGAGGGGCCCCAACCACCCCGACCCGACCACCGACCACAAATCGGATACAAGCAATCCCCAATCCTAATCCTATTCTTACTTAACTTATTTACCCATCATCCCACCATCCCCAGCTCCTCCTCATCCACGAACCACTCTCTCTCCTCTCCCTCCTCCCCCACCCCACACGCACCCCCACCCCACTCCACTCTCCTCTCACTCCCCCTCCCCAACCACACCAACACACACCACCACCACACACACCACAAACACACGCACACCGCCTGCCTTGCCAACCCACGCGCCTGCCAACGCGGCCACGCCTGGGCCCCACCCCTCCCCTCGGCTCTCTCCCCCCTCTCCTCTCTCCTCCCTTCTTCTCCCCCCGCCGCCCCCCGCTCCACTCCCCTGCTTCCTGCCGCTCCAGCTTCCGCTTTCGCCGCCTCCCTCTCGTCCCGAGCCTCCCTCTCCTCTTCGCGCCGCTCCGCGCGCTCCCCCCTGCCTCACAGCCTCCGCCCGCCTCTCCCTCCAAGGCTGCTCTGCGCCCGCTTCTCCTCCCGCCCGCTTTCTCCCGCCACGTGCTGCCCTGCGTCCCGCCTCTCCCCACCCGCTCCTCCTCTCCTCCGTCCGCTCTCTCCCCTCCCGTCCCTCGGCTGCCTCCACACTCCGCGCCCTCCCGCCGCCTCCCCCCCTTGGCGCTGCTGCCCAGCTGTCCAGTCGCTGCCCCGCCCAGCCTTCGCCCGCCGCCCCTCCACCCGGCGCCTCCGCAGCCCGCCAACCCACCCACCACCGCGGCCACCTCGCCTCCACCAGCTCGGCGCGCCCGCCTCGCCGCCTCGCTCAGCCGCCGCCGAAGCCGCCGCGCCCCCCGCTTCCGGCCCCGCCTCCATCCCCTTGCGACCGCGCGCGAAACGCCCGCCGCGCGGTTTGCCCGCACGCCCGCGTCCGTCGCCGTCGGCCCGGCGCCACGTTCGCCCCTCCTGCCCCCGCTCTGCCTGCTCCTCGCCCGGCAGTTTGATGCTCCTGTTCAAGTGTTGGTGGATATTCCATTCCGGGTTGCGCTCCGGCGTAACCGCCCGCTAAGCCAAGACAACATCCGCCGAGGCCACCAGCATCGGGCAAGACCGAGATCCCACGCGGGCTGCTCCGACCCGAGCCGACAACACCGAGACTCGAACGAGACACCGGGCGTTGAGCAAGCACTTGATCTCCTGCCCGGCACTCTTCGCCCGGGCGCCAAGCCGAAGACCGATCCGGCGCGATCCGGCCCGAAACGTTCCCCAACCAACCGCGAACGGCGCTACGCCGGGTTCCACAAGCCGGTACCAAGGTCGAATACATGGAACCGGCACCCCAAGTGGAACCCGATGGGCGCCATGTTCGCTGAGCTTGGACGATACCGAGACATCAAAACCCGACGACCTAGAACAATGAAGCGCACCAACACCACGCCCGAACACCAAGAGAACTTGAGAACCGACACCATAAGAACGGCACCCTGGACAAGTGACACCCGCTTCCGGAACCCCCCGACAAACGACTTCAACGGAACCGAGACCTCGGACCCCGAAAACCCGAGACCCCCCCCCCACCCTCGACCCCCCCTCCCGATGTGTGACCCCAACCCTCGCCGACTCATTTGTCATTTTTTATGAAATTTAAATGTTTTGGGGGTCATCTCCATTCTCATACATATATCATTGGGTTGCCATAAATTGGCATTGTCACCTAATAATATATATAAATAGTCTATAGGCATATAATGATGCCTTTAAATAACCTCTTGTATGCCCAGCGTATCTTATTGTGCCTTGTTATAACAACATTAAATTGCTTTAAATAAAAATCATGAACCACCTAATTAATTGTAGGGACCCTGCACCCTAATTTATCAATATGACATCATTTCCATCTTTTATTAATTGTAATTCCATACATCATTTGCATCATAGATCTTTCTTACATGCATCATGCGATGTTGTCCGATGTTATTAAATAAGCTTCGTGTCTTCCTCTTTGAGTTGTGTTGATGTGAGCTATCTTCTATGAGTTGAATCTTTTTTCTTTCGTGTTTTCTTGTTTGATCCCCTGTTTTTTTTTAGATTTTTATCTCCTCCTACCTCTCTACCAGTATAGCTCTTTTGCTTATGATGCTTTCTTTTCCACACTGCGATATTGCCTCACCCGCCTCATATTGCCTTGATCATATGTTTGGTACCTCAAGTTTGTATAGACACCTGCTACGATTCGTTGTTGCTGGCTGTTATGTCTTGTGCGTCTGTTGTTTGCATGGAAGTTGATTGTGTACATGTTGTTCATGCCACGATTTGATTACTTATCGTCATATTGTTAAATGAGGTAAATAAACTAAATTGAATAAGGCAGGTGTGTGCGATAGAAATAGATAATAATGAGCACTTGTGGGTGATAGATATTTGCCGTGACTTGATACTGTGTCCTGATAAGACCCGCTTTATGTCCGTATCCTATTCCCACGACTTTATGTGGGGGGACCCCTGGTTTGATTTATTGATTCCTTATTTCAACCGTGCCACTTTTTGTTTTTTATTTATTTTTTGCATTTTTGCCACTTTCATTCGCTTATTATTTTGAATGTTTTCTGCATTAATGCCATCGCTTTTCGTTTGTTGAATGTTGCTTCGTATGCACAAGCCCACGCCTCTGGGCGTTCGCCTTACTACTTGCATTGTTCTGCAACACTTGAGGCCGCCGAAGCTTGCAAATTCCTGTGATTCTGCTAAGTGGGTGGCCCAAAGTTTATTTCTAAATTGTGATTGTTCAAAAGCCTGTGCAGGTTGATATTTGATTTGGTTTTTAGGGGTTGTTTTGAAATGTTGGTTGATGGCACGTTGTTAAAGGTTAAAGCCGCCGGGTTAAAATATGGACGATTTGATACTTCGCGGATATGACTCAATTAAATTCAAAGTAGCTGATATAAACAAGACTTACATAAAAATCAAATCTAAATTTGACTGAATGCTGGTTGTTAAGATATGCTCATAATGAAATGTTTAACGTTTGCTTTTACTTATGTTTGCTTGGTTTAAAGTATTGCAACTACTTATTGCAGTGTAAACTAAGTGGGTATCCATCATGCTATTTTTGGCACTATACACGAAATGTCAGGTTTTGGGTTTTGGGTTTGCACTATAACGTATATGGTATTATAACCCACTATCACTATAGCGGATGATTATTTAAGTTTATGAACATACTTTGTTAAAAGTGATTTCAATAACTACTATTAAAGACTGCTCGAGAAAGTAATAAGGGTAACTACTTTCGTTTGGTTTTTCGCCCGGTTGACTTCCTTCTTTGTGTGTGTTTAATTTGGTTGGATTTGTTTGGTTGGTGTTTTCACCCCTCTCTTATTTTGGCCGCCTTCTAACCCCTCTCCAATTAAGCCGATTGGCGCTAGCTGGTGTCCCTTGTTTTCGTGCATTTAGCGGTGCTGCCGATCCCACCATCTTGAGGACCGCCTCTCTTGCTGAATGTTTCTTGTATTTCTTTTCTGTACCTTCTTGTTGGCTTGTTTTTCATGTTTTGCCTTTTGTTCCTGGCTGCAGGCCTTATTTGTATCTGTTATTGGTGGGGGCTATGGGTATTTATGTTCGTTACCCTTCCTCGTTTTGTGGGTTCATTGGTTATTCCTCGTGGTTTAGGCTCCATTATCTGTGTGGTGGATTTTTTTTATAAGTTATTGTTAATTTTGATTTTTGCGGAAAGTTGCTATATATCTCTGTTATATTATTGATGCTCCTCCAACTCCCAGGGAACTAGTGCCCGAGTCGGTTTCACCAATGAAGAGGTGGATGTCTATGATAGGAACGATCGAACACCGCGTAGGGTTCGTCTTCGCCGGGATCCAGAACTCGTTGGGAGGGACGATCGGAACATTGCCGGATAAGAGAACGCGACCGATGGCTACGGTTTCGTCGATTCCCGCGAAGATCTTGGTCCTCGCCCGCTGAAGAGCCTGAAGCGCCTCTTGCCCCACGGTGGGCGCCAACTGTCGTGGTATTGCCGACGAGTACGCCATGGAGGGGTCCTCACAGTGCGTGTTTAGAGACGTGGGGGAAGGCGGACGGTTGACGGGTACGAGGTAACACAGCTTACCCAGGTTAGATCCCACGACGGTGGCGGAATCCTACTCCTGCTATAAATCACTATAAGGGCAATACGCCGAGTTACAGGTATTGGTTCGATGTGCGAGGTTGTATGAAGTTGTCTATGATCATGCCCTAATGGCTCCCACAGGCCCGACTTATATAGTCGCCAGGTCCTAGGGTTATAGGGAAAAGTCCTAACCGGACAGGTTACAGAGTCCTACACCGTCTATTACTAGTCTTGTGTATCTTGCACTCCAAGGCTCCTGGTACGTCGGTGACTCCAACCGTAACCTTCCTTTATCCGGCATGGGCCTCCCTTCTGGATCCATCTAACTGGGCCGCCCAGCAGGCCATGGGCCATGCTACCAACTGTGGGCCACCCGGGTTATCCGGATAGGATACATGCTATGAAGATACCCATATAGCATATCCCCAACAATAAACTTAGTCTAAACTATTGCGAATACGTTGTAGATCAATGGCGGCCCCTGCTATCAATTTTAATGCGTTCCTAGAGAAAGAAAATTTGAAAAACAATGGAAGCAACTTCGCAGATTGGTTCCGCAATTTGAGGATTATCCTCAATGCTGGTAATTTGTCCTATGTCTTTGGATGCACATTGGGTGACCCACTGCGGTGATGCTACCGATGAGGTAAAGAATGTTTTCCTCGCTCGGAAGAATCAGTACTCCACATTTCAGTGTGCTATCTTGTATGGTTTGGAATCAGAGCTTCAGAAAAGGTTTGAGAACCATGAGACACATGATATTGTCCGTGAACTCAAAATGATATTTGAGACTCATGCGGCAGTTGAGAGTTATGAGGCTTCTGCAAAGTTCTTTAACTGGAAGATGGAAGAGGGAAGCTCCGTCAGTGAGCACTTTCTTAAGATGTCTGGGCATGCAAGAAAGCTTCAAAGCTTGGGTATAGTGATTCCGAATACTTTGGGGATTCACCGTGTCATCCAATCACTACCTCCAAGTTACAAGAAATTTTTGATGAACTACAATATGCAAAACATGGATAAGTCGTTGCCCGGACTCTTCTCCATGTTAAAGTCTGTGGAAGTGGAGATCAAGAAAGAGCACCAAGTGTTGATGGTCAATAAGACCACCAAATTCAAGAAGCAAGGCAAGTCTAAGAAAAAGGGAAACTTCAAGAAGGGCGGTAAGAAAGTTACCGCGCCGGTGAAGAAGACCAAGGCTGGTCCTAAGCCTGATACTGAGTGCTTTTACTGCAAGGGAGAAGGTCACTGTAAGCGGAATTGCCCTAAGTACTTGGCGGATTTGAAAAACTACAACATCAAGAAGAAAGGTATATCCGATATACATGTTATTGATGTGTATCTCACTAGTACTCATAGTAGTGCCTGGGTATTTGATACTGGTTCGGTTTCTCATATTTGTAACTCGAAACAGGTGCTGCAGAATAGATGGAAACTAGCAAAGAACGAGGTGACGATGCACGTTGGAAATGGATCAAAGGTTGATGTGATCGCGGTCGGCACGCTACCTCTTCATCTACCATCAGGACTAGTTTTATACATGAATAATTGTTATTTGGTGCCTGCTTTGAGCATGAACATTATATCCGGATCATGTTTATTGCGAGAAGGTTACTTATTTAAATCCGAGAATAATGGTTGTTCGATTTATATGAGTAAAATGTTTTATGCACATGCACCTTTGATAGATGGTCTATTCTTATTGAATCTCGATTGTAGAAGTACACACATTAATAACATTGAAGCTAAACGTTTGAAATTGAGCGATAACTCGACCTATATGTGGCACTATCGTCTTGGTCACATTGGAGTGAAGCGTATGAAGAAACTCCATTCCGATGGACTTCTTGAATCACTTGAAAGATGTGAAGCATGTCTGATGGGTAAAATGACTAACACTCCATTTTCTGGTATGATGGAGGGAGCTACGGACTTATTGGAAATCATACATACCGATGTGTGTGGCCCAATGAGTGTAGCATCGCGCGGTGGTTATCATTATGTTCTTAGATTCACGGATGACTTGAGTAGATATGGTTATATCTATTTCATGAAACATTAGTCCGAAACTTTTGAGAAGTTTAAGGAATTTCAAAGTGAGGTAGAGAATCAACGTAACAAGAAGATTAAATTTCTACGATCTGATCGTGGAGGTGAATATCTAAATTACGAGTTTGGCGAGCATTTGAAGAAATGCGGAATACTTTCACAATTGACACCGCCAGGAACACCACAACATAATGGTGTGTCCGAACATCGTAATCGAACTCTCTTAGATATGGTTCGTTCTATGATCTCACTTACAGATTTACCGCTATCGTTTTGGGGTTATGCATTAGAAATAACCGCATTCACTTTAAATAGGGCACCGTCTAAATCCATTTAAACGACACCGTATGAATTATGGTTTGGGAAGAAACCTAAATTGTCGTTCCTTAAAGTTTGGGGTTTCGAAGCTTATGTAAAGAAGTTACAGCCCGACAAGCTTAAACCCAAAGCAGAAAGATGCGTCTTCATAGGATACCCAAAGGAAACTACTGGGTATACCTTCTATCATAGAATCAAGGGCAAAATCTTTGTTGCCAAGAATGGATCCTTTCTAGAGAAGGAGTTTCTCTCGAAAGAAGTGACTAGAAGAAAAGTAGAACTCGACGAGGTTATCGAACCTTCTCTCGAACTTGAGAGTAGCGCAGCACCGAAAGTAGTTCCTGTGGCGCCTACACAAATGAGAGAGGAAGCCAATGATGTTGATCATGAAACTTCGGTTGAAGTTACTACGGAACATCGCAGGTCAACGAGAACTCATACCACTCCTGATTGGTATGATCCCATTATGAGTGTCATGTTGGTGGACAACACCGATGACCCTGCGACATATGAGGAAGCGATGATGAGCCCAGATTCCAATAAATGGCAAAAAACCATGAAATCCGAGATTGGATCCATGTACGAAAACCAAGTATGGACTTTGGTGGACTTACCGGATGGCCGGAAGGCTGTCGAGAACAAATGGATTTTCAAGAAGAAAACAGATGCTGATGGTAATGTTACTGTCTATAAAGCTCGACTTGTCGCAAAAGGGTTTCGACAAATTCAAGGAGTTGACTACGATGAGACTTTCTCACCTGTAGCGAAGCTAAAGTCTGTGAGGATTATGTTAGCAATCGCTGCATATTATGATTATGAGATATGGCAGATGGATGTCAAAACAACATTCCTCAATGGAGACATTGATGAAGAGTTGTATATGATGCAACCCAAAGGTTTTGTCGATCCTAAAGATGCTAACAAGGTATGCAAACTTCAATGGTCCATTTATGGATTGAAGCAAGCATCCCGGAGTTGGAATCAACGTTTTGATAAGGTAATCAAAAGTTTTGGTTTTATACAAACTTATGGAGAAGCTTGTATTTACAAGAAAGTGAGTGGGAGCTTTGTAGCATTCTTAATACTGTATGTAGATGACATATTGTTGATTGGGAATGATGTAGACCTTCTTAATAGTGTCAAGGATTATTTGAATAATAGTTTTCCAATGAAAGATCTTGGCGAAGCAACTTACATATTAGGCATAAAGATTTATAGAGATAGACCGAGACGTCTAATATCATTGTCACAGAGTACATATCTGGACAAAGTTCTAAAGAGGTTTGGAATGGAAGATAGCAAGAAAGGGTTCTTGCCCATGTTGCCCAAAACGACCATGAGTAAAACTCAAAGTCCTGCAACGGCAGAAGATAGAGAAAGGATGAGTAAGACTCCCTATGCCTCAGCCATAGAATCTCTTATGTATGCCATGCTATGTACCAGACCCGACATTGCATATGCTGTTAGTTTGACTAGCAGATATCAAAGTGGTCCAGGAGTGGATCATTGGACAGAGGTCAAAAATATCCTTAAGTACTTGAGAAGAACTAAGGATATGGTTCTTTCTTATGGAGGTGATGAAGATCTCGTTGTTAATGGTTACACCGATGCTAGTTGGAACACCGATCCGGATGATTCTAAATCTCAATCTGGATACGTATTTACTTTGAATGGTGCAGCAGTTAGCTGGAGGAGTTCAAAGCAAAGCGTTGTGGCGAGATCTTCAACTGAATCGGAATACATAGCTACTTCGGAGGCTTCACGAGAGGCAATATGGATGAAGGAGTTCATTACAAAGCTCGGTGTGGTTCCAAGTGCGCTGGACCCAATGTCTATCTATTGTGATAACATGGGCGCCATAGCCAATGCGCAAGAACCAATGTCACACAAGAAGCTGAAGCATATCAAACTATGTTTTCACGCTATTCGAGAGCATGTCCAAGATAGTGACATAAATATTTGCAAAGTACACACAAATCTGAATGTGGTGGATCCGTTGACTAAACCTCTCCCGAGGGCAAAACATGACCAGCACCAAACCGCCATGGGTGTTCGGTATATTACCATATAATCTAGATTAGTTGACTCTAGTGCAAGTGGGAGACTGTTGGAGATATGCCCTAGAGGCAATATTAAAAGTGGTTATTATTATATCTTTGTGTTTATGATAAATGTTTACATTCATGCTATAATAGTATTAACCGGAAACATTAATACTTGTGTGATTTGTAAACTAAATTAGAGTCCCTGGTAAAGCCTCTTTATAATACTAGCTTGTTGGTTAATGGATGATCGTGGTTTCGCAATCATGAACATTGAGATGTTATTAACAACAAGATCATATCATTAGGAGAATGGTATGATGGACATACTCCTATAGATAAGCGTAGCATAAAGATCAAGTCATTTCAATAGTTCGTTTGCTATAACCTTTCTGATACATAGTAACCTAATTCCTTCGACCATGAGATCATGCTAATCACCATCACCGGAAGGATGCTTTGATGACATCAAACACCACAACGTAACTGGTGGCTATAAATGTGGCATTGACTGTTCAGAAAGTATGTGTTGAGGCACATGGATCAAGAATTGGATTTGTCCATCCATATGACGGATAGATATACTCTGGGCCCTCACGGTGGAATGTCATCCAATTAGCTTGCAAGCATGTGACTGGCTCACAAGGGATCACATATCATGGGAACGAGAAAAGAGTACTTATCGGTACCGAGGATGAACTAGGTATGCAGAGATACCGACGATCAAACCTCGGATAAGTAAACTATCGCGAGACAAAGAGAAATTGGTATCATATGTAAGTGGTTCATTCGATCGCAAAGTAATCGTAGAAATATGTGGGAGCCATATGAATTTCCAGATTCCTCTATTGGTTATTGATCGGAGAAGTGTCTCGGTCATGTCCGCATAATTCACGAACCGTAGGGAGACACACTTAAGGATTCGATGTTGTTTAGTAGATATGGAATGTAAGTCGGGAAACCGAATGTTGTTTGGAGTTTTGGATGGGATCCGGGATATCACGAGGAGATCCGGAATGGTCCAGAGAATAGGATTCATATAAGAAAAGTCCGATTCCGGAGTTCGGGAATGATTTTGATGTTTTCATCGGATAGGTTCTAGAAGGTTCGCCGGACCGGAAGGGGAATGGTCCATGAATGTGTCATGGGTAAGTGGAATGATTGGATCATGTCTTAGGTCACTTGGTTGGGCATTTGCGAGAGATAATTAAAGCTCTAAGTTGAATGTCAAAAGGGAGGTTTGAAAATTCAAACTGGAACAATAGTTTCCTAGTGGAAGAAGGAAAAATTCCTTCCTTCTATCCAACTTGGGTTTGGGTATGGATTCAAACTCCCCTCTCCCAAGGCTGCCCCCCTATCTTAAATAGAGGGGGAGGGCTTGTAACATCCCAGCATTAAAGCTTAGAAATAAGCTGAACACAGATGTGTGCATTACATTCATGCATAGAAAATCCGAATAATGTTCGCGATTTTAAATAAAAAAACCTATCAAAGTGATTGAAGCTTCTCTCAACTTGATGGAATGGAAGTAGATCATCAAGTTGACTACGATAAGTTTCAATATGACGTTTGCTAAAACCTTATTTTGGGTAAGGGAGATTTGATCTAAGGGTAGATCAAATGTAATAAAATTTAAACCCTAATACATGACTTAATGGATTATATTTGATCCTTAGGTGATCATATCATAGTATTCATTACAACAACTCATGAATACCAAGTTATAAATATAACTTAAGTAATAGGAATGTAACAACTAAATCTTAATCTCAACTATTTATACCATGAACATCATGGTAATACTTAACCCTAACTCTTTAGTGAGATTGAGTAGGAAAGAAACCAAGTCAAGATCATTCACCATATATCTTTCTTTCCATATCAATCCTTATCATCTCTATTGAATCTTATTCTAATATCTGTTGTTCATCAATGTTGAGTAATCAACTATTGATTCACCAATTCTTAATCTATCAATTCTTGATCTATCAACTCTTGTCCTTATTATAGCATTCACTTAAGGCCTATAGAGAAAGAAGTAAGAAAAGGTAAGTGTTAATGGTAGATTTGAATATCATCTATAGGATGTGAGTGTTGGAAGTGAATAAGATCAATATGATAATTAATGGAGTTAACTCACTCCTAAAATGATAGAAGAGTAATATGGAACCTATAATTACATGGTGATAAAGAAGATAATTATAATACAACTGCAAGGTTGTATTGATAAAGGCCTTGATTAGCCAACTAGAAACCTAAACCATAAAGGATCAAAGGATTATAATGATCATGCCTTACTCCCGAAGATTGAATTCTTATATCATGTATAAGTGCCATTGGTGGATAAAACATGATTGAACCCTAGTATAGATATATTATTCTAGAGTAGCCATGACAAGACACCATGATATGATGTGAAGTTTGAATATAAGATATTGGATATAAGTGGATATAAGATAGTATGACTAAGCTGAAACTAGAGTAGCATGGAGTTATTGAAGTAGTGTTATTCTTCTTAAAGGTTAGTAATCTTTTGATAAGAATATAATTTGATATATACATTTACTGGAGTAATGTTGGTAATGGATGATTAAGGAAGAGTATGAATGGAGTTAGAAGTAACCACTTGTTTAATTGGAGATTATTAGTAGTAGAATAGTTTGATATAACCAAGTATGGATATGAGAATATTATGAAAAGCTTTAGTGTCAAGCTCATTGGATTTATAAATGGATTTAGAAGAATAATAGGTGGATAAGAATATTCTTGTGAAGTGAAGATCATCATGTTAACCATGATGATTGATAGGAAGAAGTAGTATATCTAGGAAAGGAATTCTTTAAGTAGAAGTTAAGGATTATGAAGTATGGAAGGTAGGAATTCTTGGTAAACATGCAAACCTAATTCTATAACCAAACCTAATATCCATATCAAATGATTGATCTATCATTTTATTTTCACAATGGTTTATAGGAATATTTTACTATACCAACTCACTTAAGCACATCTTTGTCATTTTCAACCATCATTATCATAGGTGCTTAAGAACTATCTTGATCAATTCTTTCTCATAAGTTAGCCTAGGAAACAATTCCACTATTTCACTTTAAATGGTGATATCATTAAAAACCACAAACATAAAGACAATATGTTTAGTTATTAACCTTTATTCACATTAACAAAAGAATATAAATAAAGTAAGTACCCTAAACCTAGGATAAGCAATTACAATTCAGAACCCTAAACCCTAGGGTAAGCATTTACAATTCAAACCCTAACTCTTTTGTTAGTTATAATAAAATATATATATATACCTTGTTATTCCCTAGATTCATGTGAGTAATATTAACCATGTTACATCCTTAGGATATTATACATCAAATAATAATAAAGGATCACCATATAAAAATTTCCTTAATATTATGACTTAATGAGAATCAAATCTCATGAGTAAATATTAATGCATTCTATAATAAGTTTATGGATATTAGCTCAATTAAATGCATATCAAAAGCCCTTACAAATAATAATAGGAAAAGTATATATATAAAGAAAATAAAGTAACTATAGCACTATATAATAAAAACTCACAAAATGATTTTAAATACATTCATTATTGCTGCAATTGTTTAACAAATGCATTCTATAAAGAAAGATTCCAAAGTAAATGAAAAATACAAATCTTAAAACAAAGGTGTAAATACGAAACAAGAAAGGAAAACAGAAAACAGAAAAGAGTAAAAAAATGGACTCAGTCCAGAAACGAACCACGGCCCATTTCCTCTTCGCCTATTATTCACTCGCGAGCTGCAGCCAACCCTCTCCGCTCGCTCCGCATCAGCCCATGTCGGTCCAATGCCGGACCACGTACCCCTTCGCTTATTTCCCTTTCTTCTTCCTCCCGACAGAAGGCAACGCCGACGCAAGCTGCTGCCTGGCACATCGTCTGCCGTCCGCCGTCGCCGCAATGCCCGTTGTCGCCAAGATCAGCGCCGCCGTTGTTCGTTGCCTATAAGAAGGCCACTGCCTCGCCGGAGAGCCTTATCCTCTTATCCTCCCCAACTTCCTCTCTGACCGAAAACCGATCCTCGCCGGAGCTGTTCATCACCGTCGTTCCCGAGCCCCCTGTCCTCCTTGAGGGTGCCGTTGGACTAACCTCGTTGCCCTCGTTCTCCCAAGCCAAGCCATGGAAGCCGAAGACCCCCCTATCGGATCAATCGATACCTCACTGCCGCCAACAGTCACCATTGTTCGTCGCTGATTCCGAGCTCGCCTTCCCTCACCGACACCTCTGCTAGCTTCCTGGTGAGTTACTGAGTCTCTCAGTATGCCCCACTGCTTCAATTGCTTCCTGTATCGCCGCCTACGTGGTTGCCCGCAAGCGCCGTCGTGCGAGCTCGCTGCCGACCCTTCTCCGGTGACCATTTTTGGGCGGCGCGGCCATCATTTGAATCGCCTTAGTCTTCTGCGTCCAACCCCCCTAACATCTCAAGCACGCGCGCACCCTAGCGCTGGCCTCAAACACCACCTTAGGAGAGGTCCATTGCTGATGTCAGCAGGCACGCCAGCGCGGGTCGGTACTGGTCAAACATTCCACGTGGGCATGTGATGTGATCAATGGCCCACTAGTCAGTAACCTTGGGTAGATTTAGGTTCAGTATAAAAAGTATTTTCTGTTTAGCAATTAGATAAAACATTATAAGATCAAATATAAATATTTCCTGAAATGTAATAAAGTGATTAAATCTTGTTTAATTAATAACTTTTGATTTATAATTTAGAAAAATGTGTATGATATATGAAAATTTGTAGAAAAATAAAATCTATAACTTAAAACTATTCCCAAACATTATTATGTTAACAATTTAAATAATTACTATTTAATAAAGATTCTATAAGTAATAAACCTTTGATAATTCATATTTTAATAATGGTAAATGTTAAAAATATAAATAAAATACCAAAAATATTAGAAAATAAGAACTATAATTTAAATCTATAATCATACATTATTATTTCACTTAATTAAATATTTGTTATTTATTAAGTATTTATAAAGTAATACCAGCATTGAGGACAATCCTCAAATTGCGGAACCAATCCGTGAAGTTGCTTCCATTGTTTTTCAACTTTTATTTCTCTAGGAACGCATTAAAATTGATGGTAGGGGCCGCCATTGATATACAACATATTTGCAATAGTTTAGACTAAGTTTATGACAAATTGAGTTCTAATTAATAGTTAAATTAATCTAGGTGAACTCCCACTCAAAACAATATCCCTCACATTGTTTTAGTGATCACACGAACCAAATCCACCACATCAAAACCGATCATCACGAGAGTTGATGTAACTTCAATGGCGAACAATCAACATGTTCATCATATCTACTATATGACTCATGCTTTACCTTTCGGTGATCCGTGTTCCGAGACCATGTCTGTACATGCTAGGCTCGTCAAGATCAAACCTTAGCTTCCGCATGAGAAAATCTGGCTTGCTCACGTTGTATACACTCGCAGAATCTAACATCACGTGGTGCTTCGAAACAACGAGCTTTAGTAACGGTGCTTACTAAGGATGAACACTTTAAAACTTGAAATTTGTGTGCTTGAGGGATCATCTTATAATGCTACCGTCGTTAACTAAGCAGTACAAGATGCATAAAATATTAACATCACATGCAATTCATAATATGTGATATGATATGGACTTTCTTCTTGTGCTTCCGGTCTCCATCTTCAAGCACGAACATGATCTCCATCATCACCGGTATGTCGTCAAGGTCAATGGCACCGTTTCATGGTTGTCGTCCACCAGCTTCAACTATTACAACTACTTTGAATAGACACGCGGGTCTTAACAGAATTTAAAGACAACCATATGGCTCCTGCCGGTTGCCAACTTACAATAAGGAACATTGCATATATCAAATATAATCACAATCATGGCCATATCACATCACAACACACCCCTGCAAAACAAAGTTAGACGCCTCTATTTTTCTTTGCATATTTTACGTGGTTTGGGGCTTTCAATAAGTGTCGATCTAACTTACTAACAAGAACCACAACGTTGATGCTTGAACTATCAAGTGCCCGTTGTAAATTGGATCTATACTATGATGGGAGAGACAGGCACCCGCAAAGCCAATTATGCAATACAAGTTGCATGTTGAGCGTGGAGCAAGTCTCATGAACGATGTCATGTAAGGTTAGCTCGGGACGCTTCATCCCATTATACCGCAAGATGCAAAGTACACAAAAAGCAATTGATAATAAAAGCACCACCGCCCACAATGACCATTGTGTTCTACTCGTGCAACATATCTACATATAGACACGACTCTGATACCACTGTAGGGGTTCGTAGCATGGAAAACAAAAAAATTCTACCGCATGCAAACAAACAAGCCAAGATCTATCTACTAGATTGTAGCAACGAGTCGATAGAGGAACTCACCCTCGAAGATTCCAAAGCGGTTAACGAGAGCAGATTCTCGTGGGTGATGTAGTCGTACACTTGCCGATCTCAAGATCGCGTAGACGATCCTTCCGGCGCTACGTTCCGGCAGGGCTTCCGCAGTCGGTCACATGTTCGGTACTTGATGAAGACCTTCCTCTCCCTTGTTCCAGCAGGCAGCAGAGTTTGTAGCACTCTCCTCGTGATTCCGGCAGCACGATAGTGTGGTGTCGGAAGTAGAGGGGAGATCTCGCAGGGCTTCGTCTTAAGCCAGAGCGAGTATGGTGGACTATGAGAGAGGCCTTGGTGATCTAGGGTTTAGAGGGCACCAAGGGGAGGGCGTTTCCGGCGGCTAGGGTTTGGGGAAACCCCAACTCGCCGAGTTGGAGGAACCCTAGGCGGCGGCACAAGGAGGTGGTGGCGCCGGCGACTTGAGGCTAGGGTTTTGGGTGTGAGGGTAGGGGGCAGCCCTACCCCTCCTTATATAGGTGGAGGATGGCGGCTTGGGAGGAGGGAGTCCTCCTCCAACTCCTCCTCATTGGCTGGCGGGTGGAGGGAGTGGGACTTCCTCCCCAAGTAGGTTTCCTACTCTCCCTCCACCAAGCAAACTTGGCATTTGACTTTTCAAATTGGCGTTTGACTTTCAAACTTGGATTTGATTTCTCTCTCCATATTGTCCAGCCAAGTGACCTAGTACATGATGCAACCATTCCAGATTGTCATGACACATTCATGTACCCTTCCCCTCCGGAGTGCCGGACCTTCCGGACCCTTCTAGAACATTCCTGGTGAAAACACCGGAATCATTCCCGAACTCCAAAACAGGACTTTCCTTATATGAATTTTATTCTCCGGACCATTCCGGATCTCCTCGTGATATCTTGTATCCCATACGAGACTCCGAACAACATTCGCTCTCTTTCTCATCATTCCATAACTACTCAACAACATCGAATCCTTAAGTGTGTCTCCCTAAGATTCGTGAATTATGCGGACATGATCGAGACACTTCTCCGATCAATAACCAATAGAGGAATCTGGAAATTCATATGGCTCCCACATATTTCTACGATTACTTTGCGATCGAATGAACCACTTACATACGATAACAATTTCCCTTTGTCTCACGATAGTTTACTTATCCGAGGTTTTGATCGTCGGTATCTATGCATACCTATTTCAACCTCGTTACTGATAAGTACTCTTTTCTCGTTCCCGTGGTATGTGATCCCTTGTGAGCCAGTCCATGCTTGTAAGCTAATTGGATGACATTCTACCGAGAGGGCCTAGAGTATATCTATCCGTCATATGGATGGACAAATCCCACTCTTGATTCATGTGCCTCAACCCATACTTTCCGAACACTCAATGCCACCTTTATAGCCACCCAGTTACGGTGTGGTGTTTGATGTTATCAAAGCATCCTTCTGGTGATGGTGATTAGCATGATCTCATGGTCGAAGGAATTAGGTTACTATGTATCAGAAAGCTTATAGCAATTGAACTATTAAAATGACTTGATCTTTATGCTACGCTTATCTATAGGAGTATGTCCATCATACCATTCTCCTAATGATATGATCTTGTTGTTAACAACATCTCAATGTTCATGATTAGGAAACCATAATCATTTATTAACCAACAAGCTAGTATTATAAAGAGGATTTACTAGGGACTCTAATTTAGTTTACAAATCACACAAGTATTAATGTTTCCGGTTAATACTGTTATAGCATGAATGTAAACATTTATCATAAACACAAAGATATAATAATAACTACATTTATTATTTCCTCTAGGGCATATCTCCAACAGTCTCCCACTTGCACTAGAGTCAACTAATCTAGATTACATGGTAATATACCGAACACCCATGGCAGTTTGGTGTTGGTCATGTTTTGCCCTCGGGAGAGGTTTAGTCAATGGATCCGCCACATTCAGATCTGTGTGTACTTTGCAAATCTTTATGTCACCATCTTGGACATGTTCTCGAATAGCGTGAAAATGTAGCTTGATGTGCTTCAGCTTCTTGTGTGACCTTGGTTCTTGCGCATTGGCTATGGCACCCATGTTATCACAATAGATAGACATTGGGTCCAGCGGACTTGGAACCACACCGAGCTCTGTAATGAACTCCTTCATCCATATCGCCTCTTGTGAAGCCTCCGAAGCAGCTATGTATTCCGATTCAGTTGAAGATCTCGCCACAACACTTTGCTTTGCACTCCTCTAGCTAATTGCTGCACCATTCAAAGTAAATACGTATCCAGATTGAGATTTAGAATCATCCGGATTGGTGTTCCAACTAGCATCGGTGTAACCATTTACAACGAGTTGTTCATCACCTCCATAAGAAAGAACCATATCCTTAGTTCTTCTCAAGTACTTAAGGATGTTTTTGACTGTTGTCCAATGATCCACTCCTGGATCACTTTGATATCTGCTAGTCAAACTAACAGCATATGCAATGTCGGGTCTAGTACATAGCATGGCATACATAAGAGATCCTATGGCTGTGGCATAGCGAGTCTTACTCATCCTTTCTCTATCTTCTGCCATTGCTGGACTTTGAGTTTTACTCAAGGTCGTATTGGGCAACATGGGCAAGAACCCTTTCTTGCTATCTTCCATTCCAAACCTCTTTAGAACTTTGTCCAAATATGTACTTTGTGACAATGATATTAGGCGTCTCGATATATCTCTATAAATCTTTATGCCCAATATGTAAGTTGCTTCGCCAAGATCTTTCATTGAAAAACTATTATTCAAATAATACTTGACACTATTAAGAAGGTCTAAGATGGGGATATGCCTACCGGGGTATACCCAGCAGGACGTTTCCGATCGCCCGGGAACTGCGAGTGGGCTGTGAACGCGATCGGATCAAGACCTAGCGTGGACTCAAGCGATCGAAGTCAAGCCCAGGCGTAGATAGGCCCAGTCGTATTAGGTTAAACGGTTGCTGAAACCTTAACTGATTCGGTTGAGATCTGTAAACCCTAGGGGGGTGAGTCTATATAAACCTCCCTAGAGGGCGTGTAGAGGATACGTTCCATCATCCACCCAAGAGACTCACTGCCTAGCCGCCGAGCTCGCCCCACTGTACTTCCACCATAATACAATCTAGCAGGAGTAGGTCTTTACCCTTCGGGGGGCCGAACCTGGGTAAATCCTCGTGTCTCCGCCCTCATCTCGCACCGCAGATGGCTGGCCGCCCTTGCCCCATGTTTTAATACTCGCCGCCGATTGCAGCATCTGCCGTGGTCATTCCCACGACAGTGGCGTCCACCGTGGGGCCTGGCCGGTCTGGCCGGTGTTCTACGGCGAGATCCAATCTGCCCATCAACGAGTCGATCGTCACCGGCCGCATGATAGTGATCGGCGAGATGCTCCAAATCTTGCCGTGCAGCTACGTCCCGGCGGCGCGACCCGTCACGCATAGCACGATCCTGTCGGTCGGCACGATCAGTCTCTTCGTCAGCCTCACCGACGTCATCGTCTCGGAGGACTCGGCTCACATCCGCGAGTCTCCGCCACGCGACCGGCTCTCTGAGAGTCAGGTCCGCACGATCCACCGCCTCGCCTCCGAATACGACTCAGCCCACAACGACGTGGCTGAAACCACCGCGGCCACGGAAGAAGCGGCCCTCAACAACGACGCCGACTCGGCGACCCCGGCGTCACTCGCCGGATCCATCGTCGCCGCGTCGCCCGCGGGCTCCATCACCCAGGTCTCCAACGTCGGAGACTTCGAGGATCCCTCCATCCTTGGGATCTTCGACTTTGACTCCGGGTCGGAGAACTCCGCCGATCTCCGCGACGGGACCGGTCGCCACGCCGCGACCTACATGGCGACTGGCGCCGACCCGCCGGAGGATCCATTCTCCACTCCGATCCCTCCCAACGCAACGGCAACGGAGGTCGAGGAACTCACTTTGGCGGAAGGCGATGCAAGGAGCAAGCCGAGCGAAAAATTTAGCCTCGGCGGTGTGAGCCAGAGCTGCCGCGCTACCACCAATGAATCAGGTCACGCTGAACCCCACCGCCCGTCGGCGCGCCACTGATTCGACGAAGAGAGCGACCGACCGGCGTCCGAAAGCGATCTGCGAGAATGCGCCACCAGGAGGAAGCGCGCGGCCCCCACCAGGGTCGACGGCGAATGGCGCCCCACCACCACCCAACCGCGTACCCCCCAGGGACCAGTCGCGGATCGTAGTCTCCTCACGGGAGCGAGATGCGAATGGCCTACCACTCTTCTCCACCCCGATGGACAACCTCGTCGTGGGCCGAGCAGCAGTCGACAACATCGCGGCCACCGGTGATGGCGCCCTACAGATCCAGTACGTCAAGGCCTTGCTCGCAAAGGCGGTCGAGCAACAAAATGCAGGCGTCGACTCACAGGGTCGGATGTACTCGCGTTCATCGGGTAGCAGAGCAGCCTCAAGCGGCCGCCCCATGGCGGCAAACACCCTCAACTGCTCGCCACCCGAACCACTGCAGCTCCAACACCGACCCGTGAACGCGGCACTCTCCACCAACGACTTACCGGTGACCAACCGTCGCCGCCAACGGTCAGCCGCCGACGCCCGCACCCACATCATCAACAACCGTAGCCGCACACGCCAGCCGACGACTGCGGCATACCCTAACCAACGCCGCGGACGGCGAGGGGTCGCTAAGCCGACTCGGCCGGTGCCGGACCGATGATCCGAGGCGAAAGATACCCGGCGAACTTCAAAGCGCCGAAGGAAATAGAGAAGTACGACCCCTCGTACGATCCCTCTGTGTGGCTGGATACGTACCTCATGGCAATGGGGATCGCCGGCCACACCGATCTACTAGCTGCCCGCTACCTCCCCCTGATGATGGAGGGGGCGTGCAGGCAGTGGATCAACACTCTCCCCGCGGATAGCATCGACTCCTGGGAAGAGATGCGCGACGCCTTCATCAGGAACTTCGAGGGTTCATACACCCGCGCCACCACCATCGAGGACCTGGAACGATGCGTCCAGGGACCTCGCGAGTCGACCCGTAGCTGGGTCCAATGGTGGCAAGAACTGTGGTACAACGCGGTCGGCATCCACCCAGACACCGCAATCCACTGCTTCAAGACCTCGTGCCGCTACGAGCCCCTGGTCGCCAAGCTCAAACGAGTATACCGCACACTCGACAACATACCGGATCTCCTAGAGATCGCCAAAAGATACTCGGAGGAAGACCCAAACCAAGAAACCGACGACGAGTCGGGAGGACAACGTCGCATGAGTGGCAACGACAACAGACGACGATCCGATCTACTCTACAACAACACTCGCCTCACCGGCAAGCGCCGCAGTGATGGGCGAGTCGACTTCGTCGCCAACGTTGGATACGCGCAGCGCGATCCCAAGAGCTTCCGCCACGACGGCGGCAACTATAAGGCGAAGCAAAGGTTCGACCCCGCGGCCCTCCTTAACCAACCTTGTGTATTTCATAGCAGGTAAGGAAAACCCACCACGCACACGACCGCCGACTACCACTCTCTCAAGGAGATCGAGAAGGCAAGACGAGCGCGGGAAGACCCCGACAACAACCCGCCAAACGGCGGAAAATTCGGCAGCGTGGCCGTCTCGCTCCACACCTTCAAAAGCTTCAACACGAAGCGCGAGAAGAAGGTCATCGCCCGCGCCGTCGCCGTCAACAAGGTGGCCTAGGTGGACGTTCCCCAGTTCCTCAACTGGTCGGAGCAACCAATCACTTGGAGCCGCCAGGACCACTCGCCACGCATCGAGTACCCAGGCCGAGTCGCCCTGGTGGTCAAGCCCAAGGTGGGAGACTACTGGCTCCCCAAGACATTGATGGACGGCGGCTCCATCAACATCCTGCACTGGACACCTTCAGCGATCGCGGCTCGCAGCAATGATGGTCGAGACGACCTACACCACGTTCCATGGCATCGTCCCCGGTCAAAAGGCGTACCTGATCGGCAAGGTCACGCTGCCAGTCACCTTCGGCACACCGGCAAACTTCCGCACCGAGCGGATCGTCTTCGAACTGGTGCCCTTCGACAGCCCCTACCATCGCGTCTGGGCGCCAGCGCTCGCCAAGTTCATGGCGGTTCCCCACGCTGCATAACGCGATGAAGCTCCCCGGACCGCGTAGCGTCATCACCATCCATGGCGACCCCGACATGGCCGCCGAGTGCGAGGCCAAAGGAGCCGAACTCGCCGACGTCGTCATCGCGGCAGAGTCCAACCATGCCGATGAGCTCGCCAAATACGCGAGCGGGGTAAACAACAACGACCCCACTATACTCAAGAAGCCCAACTCGGAGGGCGGCAACACCTCAGTCTTCGAGGCAACGACGCACACCCGCACCGTCGAGCTGGTCCTAGGCAACTCCAGCCAGACAGTGACAATCGGGACGGGCATGATCCTAGCATAGGAAGGCGCGCTCATCGAGTTCCTCCGAGAGAATAGGGACATCTTCGCATGGAAGCCCTCTGACATGCCCGGTGTCCCTAGGGAACTCGCTGAGCACAAACTCAACGCCAACCCCAAAGCGCGGCCTATCAAGCAGTCGTTGCGGCCCTTCAATGAAGAGCGCCGCCGAGCAATCGCCGAGGAGGTGCGGCGTCTACTCGCCGCATGCTTCATCCGGCCAATCAAATACTCCAAGTGGCGGCAAACCCAGTCCTGGTCGAGAAGAAAAATGGGACCTGGAGGATGTGTATCGATTACACAAACTTAAACAGCGCCTGCCCGAAGGAGCAATTCGTCCTCCCGCGGATCGACCAAATAATCGATTCCACCGCGGGCTCGGAGTCGTTATGCTTCATCGACGCCTACTCTAGGTACAACCAGATCAAAATGGCCGTTGAGGACGAAGAGAAGACGGCGTTCATCACGCCATTCGGAGCCTTCTGCTACACTGCCATGACCTTCGGCCTCAAGAACGCCGGGGCGACCTACCAGCGGTGTATGCAGGAGTGCCTTGCGAGCCAAATTGGCCGCAATATCCACGTCTACATCGACGACGTGGTAGTAAAGTCCGCTCGCCAGGGCGATCTACTCGCTGACCTGGCGGAAACATTCGCCAACCTGCGAAAATACAAGATAAAGCTAAACCCAGGCAAATGCACCTTCGGTGTACCAGCAGGGTAGCTACTGGGATACGTCGTCTCCAAGCGCGGGATCGAGGCGAATCCCACCAAGATCGACACGATATCTCGACTCGGCAAACCCAATTGCATGCGCGACATCCAGAAGCTGGCCGGGCGATTCGCGGCTCTCAGTTGCTTCATCCCCCGATTGGGCGAAAAGGCGATGCCCCTATACCGCCTGATGCGCAAGAACCCCACCTTCTAGTGGGACAAGGAGGCGGACGATGCGCTCCGCGAACTCAAGAAGGTGCTACTCGCAGCACCTCTACTCGCCGCCCCCGTCGACAAGGAACCCATGCTAGTCTACGTCGCAGCTTCCGAGCGCGTCGTCAGCGCCGTCATGGTCGTCGAGCGACCAGAGGAAGGAAAGGAGCGCCCAGTGCAGAGACCAGTGTACTATATCAGCGAGGTCCTCACCGAGTCGCGCCAGCGCTACCCGTAATACCAGAAACTGGTATACGCGGTCTTCAGAGCACAACGCCGACTGCCACACTACTTCCACGAGCACCCGATAAGGGTCGTCTCCTCAGCACCGTTGCAGGACATCATCCGCAACTGTGAGGCGACCGGGCGAGTCGCCAAGTGGGCCGTCAAGATCGAAGTCCACAACATCAAGTACGAGCCGCGCAAAGCGATCAATTCGCAGGCTCTCGTGGACTTCATCGCCGATCGAGGAGGCCCAGAGCTTAAAAGCTGCGTACCTCCACCATGGAGTTTACACTTGACGGCTCCAAGAATGCGGACGGTGCAGAGCAGGATCGTGCTAACCTCTCCGGGCGACAAGCTACGCCTCGCCCTTTGCCTCGACTTCACCGCACCAACAACATGGCCGAGTACGAGGCACTACTCCACGGCATGCGAGCCGCCGAGGAGATGAATGTCAACCGCCTACGCTGCTACGGAGACTCCGACCTTGTCGCTGGGCAAGTCGCTGGCACCTGCGACGCCGTCTCCCCCCACCATGGTGGCATACCGCCAAGCAGTGGACAAGCTGGGCGGACACTTTGCAGGCTATTCCGTCGAGTGGATCGACAGGAGGAAGAATAAGGAGGCCGACGCACTCTCTCGTATCGGCTCGGCTCGACTCGCACCACCCGCCGGCGTCTTCCTCGACACCATCACCAAGCCTTCCATCTCTCCCCCAAGGGAGATCGACATCGGAGTCCCGCTGCAACCAGAGGCAGCCCTGGTTGCACTCATCGCAGAGCCAGAGTACTGGACTACGCCGTACATCGCCTACCTGGAGGGAGGCACCTTGCCAGCAGACGAAACAGACGCCCGGATGATAGCACGCCGCTGCAAATCCTTCGTCATCATTGACGGCGAGCTCCACAAGCGCAGCGTGACCGGCGTGTTCCAACGCTGCGTCCAACCCGCTGAAGGACGCAAAATCCTGCACGACATCCACTCCGGCGACTGCGGCCACCACGCCGGCGCCCGCTCTCTGTTCGCAAAGGCTATGTGACACGGTTTCTACTGTCCCACCGCACACGCAGACGCTGTCGACATTGTCCAGCGGTGCGCCGGGTTCTAGAAGTACGCCAACCAGACCCACGTGCCGAGCTCGGCACTCAAGACAATCCCCATCACCTGGCCGTTCGCCGTGTGGGGTATGGACATGGTAGGCCCTTTCAAAAAGGCCCCCTCCGGCTTCACCCACCTCCTGGTCGCAGTCGAAAAATTCACAAAATGGGTGGAGGCCAAGCCAGTCCGGAAATACGACGGGAAGACCGCCACCAAGTTCCTACGCGAGCTCATCTATCGCTACGGGTTCCCAAACAACATCATCACGGACAACGGCACCAACTTCGCCAAAGGAGCCATGGCCGAGTTCTTCGAAGAACATCACATCCGACTCGACCTCGCCTCAGTCGCTCACCCGGAGTCCAACGGCCAGGCGGAACGAGCCAACCAGAGCATCCTCCATGGCCTGAAGCCACGGCTCCAAGTACCACTCGAGCGCACCGTCGGGTGCTGGGTCGAGGAGCTACCCTCCGTCATCTGGGGCATCCTCACCTCCGTCAACAGGTCGACAGGGTTCACCCCCTTCTTCATGGTGTACGGCGCCGAGGCAGTCATGCCCACCGACCTAGAGCACGACTCGCCCAGGGTTGTCAACTACACGGAGGCCGCAAACGAACTCGCATGCCAGGATGGAGTCGACCAACTCGACGAGGCACGCGACCTAGCTCTCTCCCGCACCACCATCTACCAACAAGGGCTCCGCCGCTACCACATCCGGCGAGTAAGGACTCGCACTTTCCAGGAAGGCGACCTAGTACTACGCCTCATCCAGGACAAGAAGGGCATGCACAAGCTCCCCCCCCTTGGGAGGGACCATTCGCCATCGGGCGAGTCCTCGACAACGACGCCTACTACCTCATCGACGTCCGAGGAGACGGAAAACTCGACGTCAAGCGACCGTGGAATGTAAACCTACTACGGAAGTTCTACTCATAGGACTATCTACATGTACTCTCCACCTGCTATGAAATAAAATGGTTACCGCAAATTGCGTCTACTCTCCGTGTCTTGTGCCACTCGCACTCGTAATAACAGCGTCAAGCTAACCGCAGAAGTAAACCTCTAGTACAGCGACCGGCACGGCCAAGTAGTGCGTTCCGAGGGCACTGGGTTACCCCAGGACTCGTAACGTCCATGAAAAACGCCAACCCGGAGCCCCATTGGAGTCGCCTAGCTCGACTGGCTTAACGAGCCAAGACAACTGCCATATAGCGGTGCGGACTAGAAACGGAGATGGGCGAGATCGGAGGAAAGATGGAGTGTTTCCCCGCTCGCCTGTCATTCTCCTTATATAGCGGTTGTTACCCACCAATTTTGGGAGTCGTTACTACGTGGTGATTATGCCGAAAGTTACCGTTGGATTACCCCAACGGCTAGTTTTGACCCCACCTGACGGTCCAACTTCATCCACTCGACTCGTCGCTCCGTGCGACTTGATTATTCGTCGACCCGATCACTACAACAGTGACTGAATATTTGCCGACCCGTTCGCCGAGCTGCGACTCGATTGGCCGCAGTTAGTGCGACTAGAATAACTGGTTTTTCCTTTATTCAGGAGTCCACCGCCGATTCGACTGGGCGTCCGCATTGGAGCCGTATACACCGACTGCCAGCGACCACCTGCGACCAATCAACAACGGCCTCGGAGACTACTGATGGGGATATGCCTACCGGGGTATACCCAGCAGACGCGTTCCGATCGCCTGTGCACCGCGAGTGGGCCTGCGGTAACGACGAATGGATCAAGACCTGGCATGGACTCAAGCGACTGGAAGCTGAAGGCCCAGAATCATAGATAGGACCAGTCGGATTAGGTTAAACGATTGTTGAAACCTTAACTGATTCGGTTGAGATCTGTAAACCCTAGGGGAGTGAGTCTATATAAACCTCCCTAGAGGGCGTGTAGAGGATACGTTTCATCATCCACCCAAGTGACTCGCTGCCTAGCCGCCAAGCTCGCCCCATTGTACTTCCACCATAATACAATCTAGCAGGAGTAGGTCTTTACCCTCCGGGGGGGCGAACCTGGGTAAATCCTTGTGTCTCCGCCCTCATCTTGCACCGCAGATGGCTGGCCGCCCTTGCCCCATGTTCTAATACTCGCTGCCGATTGCAGCATCTGCCGTGGTCATTCCCACGATAGTCTACATTATTCCCAATCAACAATATGTCATCTACATATAGTATTAAGAATGCTATAGAGCTCCCACTCACTTTATTGTAAATACAAGCTTCTCCATAAGTTTGTATAAAACCAAAGCTTTTGATTACCTTATCAAAATGTTGATTCTAACTTCGGGATGCTTGCTTCAATCCATATATGGACCGTTGAAGTTTGCATACCTTGTTAGCATCTTTAGGATAGACAAAACCTTTGGGTTGCATCATATACAACTCTTCATCAATGTCTCCATTGAGGAATGCCGTTTTGACATCCATCTGCCATATCTCATAATCGTAATATGCAGCGATTGCTAACATGATCCTCACAGACTTCAGCTTTGCTACTGGTGAGAAAGTCTCATCGTAGTCAACTCCTTGAATTTGTTGAAACCCTTTTGCAAAAAGTCGAGCTTTATAGACAGTAATATTACCATCAACATTTGTTTTCTTCTTAAAAATCCATTTGTTCTCGACAGCCTTCCGGCCATCCGGTAAGTCCACCAAAGTCCATACTTGGTTTTCGTACATGGATCCAATCTCGGATTTCATGGCTTCTTTCCATTTATTGGAATCTGGGCTCATCATCGCTTCCTCATATGTCGCAGGGTCATCGGTGTTATCCACCAACATGACACTCATAACGGGATCATACCAATCAGGAGTGGTACGAGTTCTCGTTGACCTGCGAGGCTCTGTAGTGACTTCCAACCAAAGTTTCATGATCATCATCATTAGCTTCCTCTCTTATTGGTGTAGGAACTACTTCCGGTGTTGCGCTACTCGCAAGTTCGAGAGAAGGTTCGACAACCTCGTCGAGTTCTACTTTCCTTCCAGTCACTTCTTTCGAGAGAAATTCCTTCTCTAGAAAGGATCCATTCTTGGCAACGAACATTTTGCCCTCGGATCTATGATAGAAGGTATACCCAATAGTTTCCTTTGGATATCCTATGAAGACGCATTTTTCTGCTTTGGGTTCAAGCTTGTCCGGCTGTAACTTCCTTACATAGGCTTCGCAACCCCAAACTTTAAGGAACGACAATTTAGGTTTCTTTCCAAACCATAATTCATACGGTGTCGTTTCAACGGATTTAGATGGTGCCCTATTTAAAGTGAATGCGGCTGTTTCTAATGCATAACCCCAAAATGATAGCGGTAAATCTGTAAGTGACATCATAGAACGAACCATATCTAAGAGAGTTCGATTATGACGTTCAGACACACTATTACGCTGTGGTGTTCCCGGCGGTGTCAATTGTGAAAGTATTCCGCATTTCTTTAAATGCTTGCCAAAATCGTAACTTAGATATTCACCTGCACGTTCAGATCGTAGAAATTTAATCTTCTTGTTACGTTGATTCTCCACCTCACTTTGAAATTCCTTAAACTTCTCGAACGTTTCGGACTTATGTTTCATGAAATAGATATACCCATATCTACTCAAGTCATCCGTGAAGGTAAGAACATAACCATAACCACCGCGCGATGCTACACTCATTGGCCACATACATCGGTATGTATGATTTCCAATAAGTCCATAGCTCGCTCCATCATACCAGAAAATGGAGTCTTAGTCATTTTACCCATTAGACATGCCTCGCATCTTTCAAGTTATTCGAAATCAAGTGATTCAAGAAGTCCATCGGAATGGAATTTCTTCATACGCTTCACTCCAATGTGACCAAGACGACAGTGCCACATATAGGTCGAGTTATCGCTCAATTTCAAACGTTTAGCTTCAATGTTATTAATATGTGTATTTCCACTATCGAGATTCAATAAGAATAGACCATCTATCAAAGGTGCATGTGCATGAAACATATTACTCATATAAATCGAACAACCATTATTCTCGGACTTAAACAAGTAACCGTCTCGCAATAAACAAGATCCAGATATAATGTTCATGCTCAACGCAGGCACAAATTAACAATTATTTAAGTATAAAACTAATCCCGATGGTAGATGAAGAGGTAGCGTGCCGACCGTGATCACATCAACCTTTGATCCATTTCCAACGTGCATCGTCACCTCGTTCTTCGCTAGCTTCCGTTTATTCTGCGACTGTTTGAGTTACAAATATGAGCAACCGAACCAGTATCAAATACCTAGGCACTACTACGAGTACTAGTGAGATACACATCAATAACATGTATATCGGATATACCTTTCTTCTTGATGTTGCCGTTCTTCAAATCCGCCAAGTACTTTGGGCATTTCTGCTTCCAGTGACCTTCTCCCTTGCAGTAAAAGCAGTCAGTATCAGGCTTAGGCCCAGCCTTGGTCTTCTTCGTTGGCGCGGCAACTTTCTTACCGCCCTTCTTGTAGTTTCCCTTTTGCTCGGACTTGCCTTTCTTGAATTTGGTGGTCTTATTGACCAACAACACTTGGTGCTCTTTATTGATCTCCACTTCTGCAGATTTCAACATGGAGAAGAGTTTTGGCAACGTCTTGTCCATGTTTTGCATATTGTAGTTCATCACAAAGTTCTTGTAACTTGGTGGTAGTGATTGGAGGACAGGGTGAATCCCCAAAGAATTAGGAATCACTATACCCAAACTTTGGAGTTTGTTTGAGTGCCCAGACATCTTAAGCACATGCTCACTGACAGAGTTGCCCTCTTCCATCTTGCAGTAAAAGAACTTTTCAGAAGCCTCATAATTCTCAATTGCCGCGTGAGCCTCAAATATCATTTTGAGTTCACGGACAATATCATGTGGGTCATGGTTCTCAAACCTTTTCTGAAGCTCTGATTACAAACCATACAAGATAGCACACTGAACTGTGGAGTACTGATTCTTCCGAGCGAGGTAAAAATTCTTTAGTTCATCTATAGCAGTAGCTGCAGGTGGGTCACCTAGCGGTGCATCCAGCACATAGGTCAAATTACCAGCATTGAGGACAATCCTCAAATTGCGGAACCAATCCGCGAAGTTGCTTTCATTGTTTTTCAACTTTTCTTTCTCTAGGAACGCATTAAAATTGATGGTAGGGGCCGCCATTGATCTACAACATATTTTCAATAGTTTAGACTAAGTTTATGACAAATTGAGTTCTAATTAATAGTTAAATTAATCTAGGTGAACTCCCACTCAAAACAATACCCCTCACTTTGTTTTAGTGATCACATGAACCAAATCCACCACATCAAAACCGATCATCACGAGAGTTGATGTAAATTCAATGGTGAACAATCAACATGTTCATCATATCTACTATATGACTCATGCTTTACCTTTCGGTGATCCGTGTTCCGAGACCATGTCTGTACATGCTAGTCTCGTCAATATCAAAACTTAGCTTCCGCATGAGCAAATCTGGCTTGGTCACGTTGTATACACTCGCAGAATCTAACACACTCGATCATCACGTGGTGCTTCGAAACAACGAGCTTTAGCAACGGTTCTTACTAAGGATGAACACTTTAAAACTTGAAATTTGTGTGCTTGAGGGATCATCTTATAATGCTACCGTCATTAACTAAGCAATATAAGATGCATAAAGGATTAACATCACATGCAATTCATAATATGTGATATGATATGGACTTTCTTCTTGTGCTTCCGATCTCCATCTTCAAGCACGAACATGATCTCCATCATCACCGGTATGGCGTCAAGGTCAATGGCGCTGTTTCATGGTTGTCGTCCACCAGCTTCAACTATTACAACTACTTTGAATAGACACGCAGGTCTTAACGGAATTTAAATACAACCATATGGCTCCTGCCGGTTGCCAACTTACAATAAGGAACATTGCATACATCAAATATAATCACAATCATGGCCATATCACATCACAGCACACCCCTACAAAACAAAGTTAGACGCCTCTATTTTTCTTTGCATATTTTACGTGGTTTGGGGCTTTCAATAAGTGTCGATCTAACTTACGAACAAGAACCACAACGTTGATGCTTGAACTATCAAGTGCCTGTTGTAAATTGGATCTATACTATGATGGGAGAGACAGGCACCCGCAAAGCCAATTATGCAATACAAGTTGCATGTTGAGCGTGGAGCAAGTCTCATGAACGATGTCATGTAAGGTTAGCTCGGGACGGTTCATCCCATCATACCACAAGATGCAAAGTACACAAAAAGCAATTGATAATAAAATCACCACCGCCCATAATGACCATTGTGTTCTACTCGTGCAACAGATCTACATATAGACACGGCTCTGATACCACTGTAGGAGTGCCGGACCTTCTGGACCCTTCTAGAACATTCCTAGTGAAAACACCGGAACCATTCCCGAACTCCAAAACAAGACTTTCCTTATATGAATTTTATTCTCCGGACCATTCCGGATCTCCTCGTGATATCCCGGATCCCATCCGAGACTCCAAACAATATTCGGTTTCTTTCTCATCATTCCATAACTACTCAACAGCATCGAATCCTTAAGTGTGTCTCCCTACGGTTCGTGAATTATGCGGACATGATCGAGACACTTCTCCGATCAATAACCAATAGAGGAATCTGGAAATTCATATGGCTCCCACATATTTATACAATTACTTTGTGATCGAATGAACCACTTACATACGATACCAATTTCCCTTTGTCTCATGATAGTTTACTTATCCGAGGTTTTGATCGTCAGTATCTCTGCATACCTATTTCAACCTTGTTACTGATAAGTACTCTTTTCTCGTTCCCGTGGTTTGTGATCCCTTGTGAGCTAGTCACATGCTTGCAAGCTAATTGGATGACATTCCACCGAGAGGGCCCAGAGTATATATATCCATCATATGGATGGACAAATCCCACTCTTGATTCATGTGCCTCAACCCATACTTTCCGAACACTCAATGCCACCTTTATAGCCACCCAGTTACGGTGTGGTGTTTGATGTTATCAAAGCATCCTTCCGGTGATGGTGATTAGCATGATCTCATGGTCGAAGGAATTAGGTTACTATGTATCAGAAAGCTTATAGAAATTGAACTATTAAAATGACTTGATCTTTATGCTACGCTTATCTATAGGAGTATGTCCATCATACCATTCTCCTAATGATATGATCTTGTTGTTAACAACATCTCAATGTTCATGATCAGGAAACCATAATCATTTATTAACCAATAAGCTAGTATTATAAAGAGGCTTTACTAGGGACTCTAATTTAGTTTACAAATCACACAAGTATTAATGTTTCCGGTTAATACTGTTATAGCATGAATGTAAACATTTATCATAAACACAAAGATATAATAATAACTACATTTATTATTGCCTCTAGGGCATATCTCCAACAAAAAGATCTTTATCAAATATAAACTCTTCAAAAATAATTTGGGATTAAATAAAACCTCTTTACTTACTTCAACCACAAGTTTTTAAACAAATCAGAACACTATAGTGAATCCATAAGTAGTAGTAATGTTATTTTCCTAATCACCAATTATAACCATTCATTCACAAAAAGATAAATGATTCTATTCCATTAAAAAATCAAGAAACCACTACACCAAATAAAAGTATAACCATTCTTAAGTGACTTTAAGGAAACATTATAAAGTACACAAGATACAAGTATCATAAGTAATACACCATAAGTCTATGTATGTCTTTAAAGTTAACTTTAGTCCACAAGACTTTAAATATAATACTAAAGACTTTATTATGTGTTTTATAGTTAACTTTGATCTATTTTAACTAAGACCTCAGGCATCTCAATACCAAACTAACCAAGTTAAAAACCAAGATATATAAGTCTCAAATACTAATAATATCATTATTCAAATGAAGTAATTCTTTCTTACTTAAGGACTATAACTAGAAAGAACACCTAATAAGGTTAACTTAAAGTTTAAATAATTTCACTTAGCTAAGTAAGATTTTCTTCAAAAGTTATTCTTTTAAGATACATTATAAAACAAAACATAAGCATTTTTATGAAAGCTCTAAATGATGAACGAACCTTATATACATAGTCTTCAGATACATTTTCCACTTGAGTATTCAATTATTGTGTGTGCTTTATTATAATTACATGTTGTTTCACACACACTCTGTAACACCCTCAGAATCGACCCTATGCAAGTTTTAGCGAAACCCGCCAAACCTGCATAGAAACGACTAGCTCACCAGCACTTTGCAAGTGTGGAAAAATAATAACATTACACAACAACAATGTTCTCGATGGGACCCATGCAATATATATATATAATGTCGACTCCATGAGTCAAGGATACGAATAATATAATATACAGATCCAAATCACCTTGATATACAAATGCGGCCGTACTACGGACAAGATGCAAATGGGGCTAAGAGCCTCAAGAATAACCACGATGCGATGGCGTCCATAACCACGCCCGTGCCAAGCGGAAGGGTAACCCTCGCTAACCGCCGAGCTCAAACCTCGCTTAAACAAAAGGGGGGGCTAAAGGAAAAGGAAAAGAGGAGCGCCAAGACGAGGCCAAGACACGGCGAGGCTATATAGGTCCTGCGCCACATAGGTATAAGTGGGTAGAAGCGCAGCCATAAAGATGTACTAAACAACCTATAGAGACTGACATAACCGGCGATTATTAGAGAGGTAAGAAAGACCTATTCGAACCAACTCGATACCAACACCAAACAAACTCCATCTCGTGTTTCTCCCTCAAGACCAAGCGAGGAAGTCAGGGACCGCTACACCGTTACCGCTATTTATTTATTTATTCGCTTATCGTTGCGGGTAATTACTATTAGTCGTATAAATAATATCCCGATCCCGATAAAATAAGGAAGTAAGCACTTTAGTTAACCATTCCGCTATGAAGGCGAGTTACTGACACTTACTAGTCAAATCAAATTAGTATGAGATATCCCAAAACTCAAAGTATATTGTTGGTTGGTACTTTATTTAGTCATTCCGCTAGAAAGTTGCATACTTACTAGTCAGTATAATGTCGCAAGCGTCGCAATAATAATCCAAACAAGCAATTTGCGGGTAAGGCACGATTATTTAGCCATTCCATTATAGTGAAGCCGATTATTAATAGTCATTATAAAGTCAAATGAGTAGCATTACTTTAGTTATGCTGAATATATGATCGTAGATACTATACCCAAGTCGCCCACAAATCATGCCCACAAATCACGGGACACCGTAGTTTATTAAAGTTGTGCACCCTACCGGTGCAACAATATAACACGCCGATCAACCTCGTAAAAAACCAAATCAAAACCCAACGAGGCCTTTCATTTACAAAGCAAATGCTGTGGATTCGTAGTATTTCAGAACCCTCAAAGCAGACTCCAAGATCTGCTAGCCGAAGTCCGCTCAGACGGACCTTTAGGGATTGGCGTCAAGGTTATGGGCCGAACGGAACGACTGGGAACCCAAATCGGGCTTGTCGATTACACCGAAGGAATCGCGCCATACTTATCCAAAATGTGATAATGTTATATATCTGCATCGCACAATCGTAATACGTAGCACATAGTACGGCATAAGTACAGATCAGAATAAAAACTCAAACTAGTTTTGTGGCCCCAAGAAATAAGATCAATCAAGCTCATCAAGTCAGAGGGTCCATAATCCTCCTTGATGTGGATAGCGGATAAATCAAGCGAATGGATCGCTAATCGGATAAATCACGGGACACACAGTGGATCAAGCCAACACATCCTATTGCCCACATTGCGTTCTTTGTTAACAACCAAATTCAATATCTATTTGTTAAACAAAGAATAAAGTGAATCATAAGTAAAGCCATGATCACCTACAACATCAACAAACATGCCACATTACTCCAACAACGGTGGGCAATTTGGACAACACGCAACAAAGACTTGATAAGCTGATCACGAAAGGCAGGTCCAACTAACTACCACACAACAGGGTACAGGAGGTGTCCAAGGTAATATATACGTATGATAATATCACGGGTACGTAAACTAGAGCATCGCAAATACGTATAGCAATAGAGCAAATGAGGAATAAATACTATAAAAGTAAGATAGGTAGAAAGGGGGAGATGCTCACTGAAAACATTGTCGGTTCAAACCGAAGATCTGGGCTTAAGCTCATCAACTCAACTATTTATCCCAAGTATAAAAAACACTAGAATAAATAATTTGACAAACGTTTAATACTACGGCAAAAAGACGGGCATGATGCATGTATGATGCATGATATGGCAAGAAAGCGATAATTAGTCATATTAAGCGAACTGTCCCGACAATTAATTAATCAAGTTCAAGTTATTTATCTTAACCGCAAATTTAAATGTTGTCTTACATGGCGTGCCAGTTACCGCTCACATAAATTTAAATGAGGCCAAGATAAGACTAGATTTGTCCGCATATGGGCCCCATATTTAATTATATGGTGAATCAAAGATATTGCCCCCAAAAAACCACAAACAAGTATGTATGCATGGTAATTAAATATGCAACAATGTTTATATATTACATTTTATAAAAAATAGGAATGTATATTCGTCAATTATTCTTTTAGGACTCGTGAGGGGTCGGGGGGTTCAGGGTTCGGGCGGACGGTCTCGCGAATATTCTATTCACTTCGTTGAGTCGGGTTGGTCGGACCTCTACCATTGGCTGAACATTTCGGGTCGGGGTTTCATTGGGTTTCCTGGTGGCGATTTGGTCCGCGGTCGTCGAACAGCGGCGATGTCCGTGTTCTTCTCGGGTTCTTCGTGCGGTCGGTTCTTCCTCCTTATTTCTTTCTTAAGTGCGCGCCGTTCTCGGTTTGGTCCGGGTCCTCGGGTTCGGGTGGTCCTTGTCGCCTCGAAGTACCGCCAATCCGGGAGTCCTCCTTCTTTTCGGGTATTATGAACTTCTCTTGAAGTCGGAACGTGGTCCTCGGTCCGTGTCCTCGACCGGGAGGGAGTTTGTGTAGAGAGATCCAAGATCTTGATGTCCCGGTCGATGCAGTTTGCCTTCTCGGGTAGGATCTTGGTCTGGTTTGCGAGGTCGACTTCGGAATGGTACAGATGGATTGGTTGGATGGTTCCAAGATGATCTTGTCCTACGGACCTCTTCAAGCCCATGGCACACGGCTTGTTGAAAGATTGGGGCTGTGACACATTGGAGGACCCTCGTGTCATTCTGAATGATCTTGTGAGTGGGGTCATGCTGGTCCCAGCGCAATAATCTTTGGCGGCGCCACGCTGAGTGGCTGGACGGTCGCCCGACACCCATAAGAGGCGGCGACAGCGGAGGAGCAGAGTAGGACCCAGGGCGGCGCTGCAGTTGAGGAGGGCCACCCAAGCTTTCGACCAGCGGGACGAGGCGCTGGCGGAGGTGCGGAGGGACGCCGAGGCCCAGCGGGCGCCGTCCGGCCTTGGGAGTCAAGGGCAGGCGAGCGGGCGTGAGGACGAGAGAAGGGAGAGGCGCGGCGGCGGGGGCGGGAGAGGAGGCGGATGCGGCGGCCCAGAAGGTAGCGGCGGAATGGGACAGCCGCTGAGGTGGAAGCGGCAAAGGAGATGAGGAGGCGTGCGCGCGCGTGGAGGCAAGGAGGATGTGGGCAAGGCAAGTGCTGTGGCTGGAGAGAGGCACATGCATACAAGCATATTTACAGAAGGAAGAGGGCTGTAGGACTAAGCACAAGTGATTACAGGAGATGGAGACAGTGGGGACGAGTGAGGCGCTGGGCAGCCTGGCGATGGGCGTGTGAGGCCATCGCTGGCTACAGGCGAGTGGTTGCCGAGACCAAGTGTGGCCGAGGAGGGGGGCATGGGCGAGGAGCAGTCAAGTATGCTGGTAGGCGTGAGAGTGAGGGCCATGCATGTGGCGGGAGAGGCTGCAACAGGCGTTGGGCTGCACTGGAAGCCTGGAGGCGATCCAGAGAGGATGTGTAGGTTTCAAGAGAGGTAAGAGGAGGAAGAAGGAAGGATAGAGGGGAAGAAGAGAGAGAGCGAGCATGATTTGCAGGGCGGGCTGTGGGAAGGGACCCAGGGGAGAAAGGGCGCAGGCTGTGGGGAAGCTGGGTCACCAAAGGAGAGAGCAGATCACATGGTCCAGCGCAAGGGCCTGGGTCATAAAGCGAGGAGAGAGAGCTGGGTAGGGGAGGCCGCAAAGAGAGAAAGAGAGGAGAAGAGAGGGTGGATTAAATAGGGTATAAAGCGGTAGGAAAATCATGTAGGGGCGAGGTGATGAAATGTGAGAGGCAGGATAGGATTTAAGGACTAGGATTTAGAGTCTAGGTTTGCAAATATGTGTTTTGCTTGGTTTTGCTTATTTTAAAACAAGGCCACTCTTTGCAATTAGTTTTTAGGGAAATAAAATATCGTCATCGGGTTTTGCCTTTGAAATAAAGGGGGTTTGCCTACAAAGCAAGACTTGAAATAAAGAGGTATTTGTACAGCAAGACTAGGCTTTTCCAAATAGTTCAGTAAACAATGCTTGATAGCCATTTACATGCCATGCACACACCAAAACGCGATTTTCTAGTAGTGGTTTTGCGGGATGCCACACACTCACAAGCTTTAATAAGAAGCACAAGTATGAAACTTATCTAAAAGGACAACACATTCTAAAGGAAACCATTTCCAGTATCCAAACCCTAGATCAACGTTATCCCCGGGATTCGACTTTACGAAATTGCATTACATTACTTATGCATAATAGCATCTTGGTTCTTTAAACATTAGTCCTTACCGGACCAATGATGCTGATTTCAGATATTGGATCTTTTATATTGTCTCGAAGACCGCGAGTGCATAATCTTGCAATCATAAAAGGCAAGTTCACACTTGCTCATGTCCTTTGATTATTTTCTGTAAAGTATTTTGCAAATCCAGTGTTGTCATCACCTGCATTTGAAAAAGGACAGAAAACACTATTTTTATAATAATGTGATTATAGGTTATTTACCATGAGGTAATAACCTACTATAAGAGTTCCGGTGGTAAAGGAACATATTATCTAGGACTTAACAACCAATGTCGCCAGTGATTCTTGCGCCGCATATTACGCGTTGACCATGAGATTTGGAATGGGACGGAGGAGTCAGCTGTATCTTTTCCCTCTCGCATGGATCCAGATGTGTGGGTCGTGGCTATTATCACTCGTAGCGTGCATATTAATTGGTAATTCTTAGAGGATATGGAGCATATGGGTAGGAGCCCTCAACGCCCCACGATAGTTCCGACATTTGAACGGTCTGTACTGCCAATAGCCGTAATTCAATAGGTGGGCTGGCGTACACCAAGGAGACATGCGGGGTAGCGGAGAAGGCAGTGATTGGCTTGGATCTTAGGTTGGGCCTCAAACCAAGGAAGTTTGAACAGGGACATACTCCCGGTCGTGCAACAAAACCTAAGGTATCTCATGGGTAAAGTGACACACCTCTACAGAGTGTAAGAACTGTAACTTGTTACTCCCTGTTCTGGGAAGGAGCTGCGAACACGGAGGGAAAGGAACTCCATGAAAGTTCTGGTAAACCCGTGAAGGCCGACGGACATAGCTTTTCAGAATAAAAGCAACCTTTGAAGAAATGTTTACGAAAACCTGCATTGCCTACGACCTTTGGTCTGTGGCTGTAGATATAGTGCATCAAACACTCCTTTTCTAGTGAACTTGCTGAGTACGCTCGTACTCAACGTATCTTCTTAATCCTTGCTAGATTCTGAAGCCATTAAGACGACGTCTACATCAAGTTATGCTCCAGGAATCATCATCAAAAGCTAAAGCTCTTCAATGAAGTCAAGAAGTTCAACATATACACCAACTCAAGTGAAGACGAAGTTACTGATTAGATAGTAAGATAATCTCTAGTCCTAAAACCTATTTCTGTAGTGTATTACGATAGCAGCAATGCCCGACCATTAGTTAAGATACTAGTCTTAATAGTATGATAGTTTTTGAGTTATTTATTTCTGATTCTTCTTTGTAAGAAGTTTCTTTCTCTCTCTTTAACCTAGAGTGTTCTCTGGATCTTATGTAAAGAGTTGAGTTGTAACCTATAGTCATGTCTTGGACCTGCTATCTTTCTATTGTACCACTCTGAGGGATGTAATACTAGTGAACGGTGTTTCATTGGTGTTATGTCAACGACTTTAGTGTACTACATCATGCAGTGGTATGTTGGGTCACCGCAGGGCTGCCCCAAAGACCACAACACCAAGCCCTCCCACCCGTGCGCCGCCACCGCCGCACGCCACCGCCGACCCGTCACCGTCGCCCTAGCCGCCGCCGACACCACCTCCTCCTCTCCGGCCTTCTAACCCTAAATCGCCGGAAACCCTAGATCCACCATAACTCGCACCGGCTTAGGCAAAGCCATGCGGGATCTTCCCTCTTCTTCCGACACCATGCCGTCATGCTGCCAGAATCGCGAGGGGAGAACTACAACCTCCGCTGCCTACTGGAACAAGGAAGAGGAAGGTCTTCATCGAGTACCGAACGTGTGACCCACTGCGGAAGCACTGCCGGAAGGATCGTCTACGCGATCTTGAGATCGACAAGTGTACGACTACATCACCCACGAGAATCTTCTCTCGTTAACCTCTTTGGAATCTTCGAGGGTGAGTACTCTAATTGATTCATTGCTTTAATATAGTAGATAGATCTTGGCTTGTTTGTATGCATGCGATAGAATTTTTTTGTTTTCCATGCTACGAACCCCTACATGTCTCTCCTCCACTGCCTCCCGCCGGCTACTCTGGCGAGAGGGGATCATGAGAGACCCAAGCTTATCCGCACGACTCTCAAAACAATGGGTGGGGAGGAGAGAGCCTTGTAATAGCACTAATAAAGGAAGCACAATTTTGAATAGGCGGGATCTGCTCACCGTGATTTTGCCGATGTCGTAGCCACAGTATGTACCAAGCCGCTACTGCGATCATATTATGAATTTTGATGGAACTATACCCAGGAGTTAGTCACAGGAAGTAGGAGAAGGGATTCAAAGACTTTCGTTCCCGAGTGATCTGGGACAATTGCATCAGTGATCATATTCTCCAAGCCTAGGTATTTCCAAACATTTTCCGCTCTCTGGCATCGGAATGACATATACAAAATGTCTTCATTTGAGCCGTTGCATAATGGGAAGCTACCATCAGTACCAATATGACATTTCAATAGGATATTTTTAGGGGGGAAATAGGAAGCATAATTCTCCAACCGAAGATCTTAACTTTCACCGGTACGTTTAAACTCTAGATAATTTTCTAGGTTGGGTTATTCAAAAATGTACCATTGATAAGTGACAGCTTTGACAGAAAACGTACCAGCGGGTTCCAGGCCAAGCTAAAAAATCATCAAACCAATTAGTGTTCAAAGGAATTTGGAGGATCTTTGTTGTATCAACTATCAATAGGGTGAAAGATATCTTGAACAAGCTCTTGATCTCACGTACCCGTGGTAGGGTTTATAAGCTCCCGCACTTTTATTAGGCTACAATCTCCTCTTAGTGTGGTAATCTTGTGATTGGGGCTACTAGGTATCCATGGGTCATTCCATATATGAATTGAATCCCCATTGCCAACACGTTACATACAACCCTGTTTAAAAAGTTTGGATACCCGCAACGATGCTTTTCCAAGTAAAAGAGCTCTAAGGCTTAGCACCAGCCTTAAGGACATCATCATCACGATAATATTTAGCACGGAAAACTTGGTCACATAAAGAGTTTGACTCACCTATAACTCTCCAAACTTATTTTGCTAGCATGGAAAGATTAAAAGAGTGGAGGTCCCTAAAGCCTATTCTAAACTTTTTTTGGAAAGCTCAACTTCCATCATGCATACCCGTGCTTTTTCCCCTTCTCCATCACCCCCACCAGAATTGAGAAATCAAATCTGTAGTCTTCTTATAAATATTCTTTTTATTCTTAAAATCGTATACTCGTCAAAATTTTACTGGTAGCGCATTTCAGTGTCTCTTAGAGCATCTCTAGCAGATACTATAAAAGCATGAACTATAAACATGTTTTACGGGACTAGAAAAACGTGATTTTATAGTTCGAAGAGAAATTCTCTTTTATGGTTCGTGGATACGGTGTCTGTTCCGCCCGGGCTCAACCCCAACCCGCAAAAATATAAAAAAAAATCAAAATCAACACACATATCTCACTTGTCATATACAAATATGATATCAAACATGAATTAAATTTTGAAATTATTAATTGTATGCCACATCAATGATCCAAATTACAACAATTGTTCAAATCAAATAACGATACAAATAAAATCCAATACAAGAATAAGTCCCAATACAAATAATGTTTCAAATCACACAAGTATGAATGTAAATTCAAACGAAGTAAAAGTGGCAGTCTACAACCGGTCATGTAGCTGCCAATGGTGTTCAACAAGGTCATGCTGTAGCTGGTCATGCGTGGTGCAGTTCTCGATCTCTCGGTAAGTTTAAAAGAAAGTTTGGATGCGATCTTCATTTCTAGTTGACTTCACACGAGAACCCACATTGTCTTAGAAATGCTCCAAGTTCAAATCCCTCTCATCCTCAACAATTATGTTGTGACGAATGACACAACATGTCATTATGTCTTTAAGGGAATTCTTGTCTCAAAAACGAGCAGGGCCTTACACAATTGCAAATTGTGCTTGCAAAACACTGGAGACTCTCTCTATGTCTTTTTGAGCCGCCTCTTGTGCCTTTGCAAAGTGAGCCTCCTTTTTTTTGGGATTGGAGATTGTCTTGAAAAATGTGGACCAACGAGGGTATATACCGTCGACAAGATACTACCCCTTGTTGTAAGTGAAACCATTAACAGTGAAATTGCAAGCCGGAGAATCGCCACTAGCTAGCCTTGCAAATAGATGAGACCTTTGCAGCACATTGATATCATTTAGAGTTCTCAATCCGAAAAAACAATGTCAAATCCACAAGTCCTCGGATGCAACTGCTTCAAGCACAATTGTTGCATCCTGGCTTTTGCCACAATATTGGTCGTGCCATGCTTTGGGACAGTTTTTCCATCTCCAATGCATCTAATCTATACTTCCTAGCATGTCGAGTCAGCCTCTTTTCTCATTCATCACCATCAACCTAATTGTGTCCTCCTCTGTCAGAGCTCAGAGGTACACAAGACCAAAAATGTGTATCACCGCCTTGGCGAATCTGCAAACACTTTCAATTGTCGTATCTTCACCTATGCGAAGATACTCTTCGGCATAGTCTGCCGGAATTCCATATGCTAGCACTCGCATGGCTGTGGAGATCTTCTGGTACGGGCTGAACCCTAGCAGGCCGGCGGCATTTCTCTTTTGCCTGCAGTAGGACATTTCTCCTCGCAAGCTCTCATAATCTTGACAAAAAGAGAGCGTCGCGTTCGATATCGTCTATGAAAGAGGTGGGGTGTATATGTTGGTACCTAGGCAAAGTAATATTGCATGAGTCGTAGTCCAGCTTGTGGTTGCATGGGATGCAAAGACGGCCGACCTTGGAGCCCCGCCTCCTCTTTATCTAGCTGTCTTCCTGTTCCTTGACGGCCAAAACAGTCACCAACATGTGTGTCGGTGGTTGGCGAGCGGTGTCTCCACGTTGGAGTCATCTTACGAGGACGAGTCAGAGAATAAGAATTATTCCTCTGGGCTCAAGTCCATCTAGAAATCGAGATCAAATGGTTGAGGATCCGTGCGCAAATTTGACTATGAAATCGGGGGACGGGAGGACGAGATGTGTACCATAGCAGGGAGGATCTCCGTCGCGAGGGCTCCTCCGGCTGTGTTGCGGTGGGGAATGGTGACGGCGGGCGACGGTGGCTTCTCCGTGGGACGAATAGGCGAGGCGCACAGTTAATCTGGGGCGGCGACGGCTTGCAGCGCGTAGGGAGGGGGTGAGTTGAATGAACAGGGCTAGCCGAATATTCCGTCGCGCCAAGGGTTTCTATGTGATATGGGGGCCCTCAGTTCGGTCCTGAATCCGAATACGGGTTCGAACGATGCTTTTCTGGTCGCCTATAAAAGAATTTACGGTTTGGTAAGTTTTACCGGATCTGCTATTTTGTCTCAACCCACAAAATAGCGATTATTTTTCTGTTTCGGCCCGTTTGCACTGTCAGCTGGAGACGAGATACGCGCTCTCGATCGAACCGCACTTATGCGCTTCCTCCCGATCCCAAAGATATAATTTTTTCGATCATGGCGCCCCCCACGATGGGGTCCTGGTCCCCCATGCGCCACGTGTCCTCCAAATAGCACAAAATCTAGCGTTTTGCTGCAAAATATCCCGCGTTTGCTGTATACGTCCCCGCTTTTGCTTCTGAAGCAAAAAAAAACGGTTCGTTTTAGAAATAGAACGTCTCGCCGGAGACCATACAGCAAAAAAAATTGTGCTAATGCAGCAAAACCATCTTCGCCGGAAACATCGTCGGAAACAACTCGTTGATGACCCTCGCCGGAGACCATGCAGCAAAAAAAATTCCGGCAAAGTCGGTTTTGCTGCATTAGCACAATTTTTTTGCTGCATGATCTCCGGCGAGACGTTCTATTTCTAAAACAAACTTTTTTTTTCTTCGGAAGGAAAAGCGGGGACATATATAGCAAAAGTCGACCGTTTTGCAGCAAAAATGAAATTTGTGCGATTTTAGGGAGGAGGACGATGGGAACCGGGGGATCCATATCATTTTCTATAATTTTTACCTTATCGGGTAAACCGGCGCCAGGCCTACGAGTTAGCGCCGTTCCACTTCTACCGGGGGCGGTGGCCGACACGAGCGACGTCGGCTCCCGCGCCGATGCGACGCGACGCGCGGCGCGTGGCACGCGTTCGTAGCGCGCACAAGCAAGTGTGCCTGGCTACCGCATTCACCACCGAGCGAAGTTCCCAACAAAACCTTGCTTTTGAGGCGAGCGAGGAAATACGAGCAGTTTTGGATTGACCTCCGATAGACGCAGCTGTTCTGCTCGGCTCCGGAGGTGGCCGTGGTCACGTGCGTTCGTCCACGATGGCGCTTGCTGACCATGTCGCGCGCAGCGTGTCAGGGTCCGGGCACCGTCGTGAGTCTGTGACACGAGGGTGGCGAGAACTCAGAGGCTGCGTACTGCGTACATGCCGAGGAGCTCGTACGTACGTCGAGGTTCTGACGAGCGCATGGTCCTTCTCTTCTCCATCCCTCACGGACCACCACAGCTATCTATCTGTCCCGGGTACCTGCGCAAGAAACGAAACGAGTAGCCACTGCTCTGGCAAATCTTGGTAGTAACACGTCTCCGATGAGCGGCCGCTGGAACATTGGCGTGAATGCCTGTACTGTATCGATTAGGAATACTTGTTATATGTTTCTAAACTACATCGTACAACAACATCAGAGTGGCGCAGCGGAAGCGTGGTGGGCCCATAACCCACAGGTCCCAGGATCGAAACCTGGCTCTGATATCATTTTGTATTTTTTCCAGATTATTTGAGGAATTTACTCTTCTTCTTTTGTGAATTTGCCTTGTGCTGAGTTCCGTGTCTCGTGTTCATTCTTTTTTGCTGATGTTCGCCACTACCGTTGTTCTTTGTTTCGCCGCTGCTTCTCACACAGACCTTCCTGACAACGGGAGAGAGTTCTTCCAACTTCTCGTTAAAGAATCTTAAAACTCTGTTTTGAAATGCCGCTTTTCTTTGGAATCTACTCTGATGTTTACTTTCAGTAAGTGAAATATTCAGCATTTCCGCTTCCATAATTTAAAACATGAACGGCAGAATTGCACGAACAGAAATATGATCCATGCTCCTCGCTCTCAACACACCAAGTTTCAGAGAAAAGGGGAATTACAGAAAAATATTACAGGGGTATTTGTATTTCAGCAGCATAAGTTGGCAATATAACGGTTCATTCCATGAAGAAAATCACCAAAATAGTACAAGCTCCAGCCTACTAGGAGGGGGTGTAAGAAATCTTGTAGGTAAGCAGCGCAAGTACGGCCACGGTTGTGGCAAAGCTTACGGCCAAACCACCCCAAAGAATCCTGTCAATGTTTAATGCTCTCCTAGTAACTACATTTGCCTGCTGATCTTCCGCTATCGGTGTTGCTGTACCAATTTCACTTGCTTTTACTGTTCCCTCCACATTTCTTCTCACAAGCGTAGATTGAGGTGCTTCCTGGCGAGTAGCATCACCACAATCTGTGGGTGCATCAGATGGATCTTTACATTGCTGCGGGCTACATTGTTGTGCTGCGCTCTCTGCACCCGAGCATGCACAGAAATCGCAGGTGTTTGTAGAACAAGTGGCTTCCTCCTCAACGTAATTTTGTCTATTTGCTTCCTGCACTTCAGCACAATTTTGCTTTGGTGCTGCTTCCTTTACTGCAACAGACCCTTCTATCACTTCACCAAATACAGACCATCTTCCGACAGATGTGATCTTCGCATCTGCTGATGTTCCTAACATGCTATCTGGAGCAATCACAAGGACCTGGATATAACCTTTGGTATGTCCTACCTGTGCAACAAAAAGGTGATACAGGAAAAAGTTTCTCGTAAGTATAAATTTGGCATCTGACATGAGCAATATCGATTATCGACATTCGGTGGCTGCAAACTGAACTTACCAAATGAACACCATCTGTGGCTATTTCAGTAATCCATATCCTCTCCACTTTGCCTTTCAGTCCTTCATATGGTGAAAAAGCTTCGAAAACTGAGGTCAATTCACGACTTCGTTTCTTCACTTCAATGCTAGGCACTTTCTTCATCCTAGCAGCAGGTGTTCCTAAAGAAATAACATTAGAGCTGTAGCTG